>JAACJM010000019.1:0-600000 GCA_013368315.1 Tetrapyrgos nigripes
ATCATAAGTGGAGTTGTACAATGATGCAATGGCTACATCATAATGATATCATAGCTGCCAGCTGGACCATATATAAGGGCATCCAGTTGTTCTATAGCCCTCATCAAATCATGAGACCCATCACATCCACCCAGAAAGACAATATCCTCTCTCTCCTCCAAACTTCTGCTTCATCCAGGGAAATCTCTGCTAAAACTGGGGTATCCAAGTCAAAGATTGCTTCTCTGGCCAAAGAGATGTATCCTGACAAGGAGAACCATCAAGCAGGGCGTCCTAGAAAGCTCTCTACCACTGATGAACGTGCTGCTATCCAACAAATCAACACTGGCAAAGCTGAAAATGCTACAGAAGTGGCCAGAAACATCAATCCCCTCCTTGACCAACCTGTCTCCACCCAAACCATTTGAAATTCCCTTCTCAGGCATGATGTGGACACATCTAAAACGAAGAAGAAGCCCAAACTCACTGCAGCTCACAGGAAGGCTCGTTTAAACTTTGCACAGAAGTACAGAAACTGGACTGTGGATGACTGGAAAAGGGTTATTTGGTCAGATGAGACTAAAATCAATCGATATGGGTCAGATGGACAGCAGTATGTGTGGGGGAGGAAGGGTGAATCCTTGGGAGAGAGAAATGTGGTGGAAACAGTCAAATTTGGAGGAGGAAATATCATGGTGTGGGGATGTATGGGGTGGGAAGGAGTTGGAAACATGGCAGAGGTGGAGGGCAGGATGAATGCAGAGCAGTATGTGGACATTTTGGAGAACAACCTTCTGGAGAGCATGGATATTTTGGGTGTTGATCCAGAGGTGGCCATTTTTCAGCAAGACAATGATCCTAAACACAAGTCAAAACTGGCCACCAAGTGGTTTGAAGACAACAACATCCATTGCATGAGCTGGCCTGCTCAATCTCCTGACCTGAACCCCATTGAACACCTCTGGACAACCCTCAAACACAAGCTCAATGGATATGACACAGCACCCTCTGGAGTTTGGGAAATATGGGACAGAGCAGCTGAAAAGTGGGATGAAATCACAGAAGAAGATTGTCAGAAATTGATCAGGAGCATGCCTAGAAGGATTGAGGCTGTGTTGAAGGCCAAAGGAGGGCATACCAAGTACTGAGCTAGCACTTTCTGTATTTTCACTTGCATGTCAAAAAATTGTCCAAATGACATACCATTTTAAATCAGTCATATCTCCATGAGTTTTAAGCCAAATAAGACAAAACAGACAGAATATTGTAGCGTTTATCAAGGGCTTTCTGCCCATCACTGACCACATTTTAATATCTCTACTCAGTATTGCTTAAATTGGCAATCTTTCCAAAAATGCGAAACATGTGGACAATTTTTTGACCCACTGTAGCATGAGACTGTGGTGGTCCTTGTTCAAGGGGCTGTTCCACAACATGTGCTTCCACAGTTCCAACAGTCATATCAGGCAATGCGAAAGAAGCCACACTTTTCATAACAAGCACAAAATCAAAGAGTAAGAGTAAGTTCCAACACTGTAATTTCAGAAAAACCAGATGGTGGCCAGGTACCTGATCATAAATAGTATCTTTTTTACAGCAATTGTTTTTGCTTTTCTCTTTCACTCATAAGCACTTTCTACATCTTCTAGGAGCCCTGGGAGACAAAAGACAACACTTTTGGAAACCATTTGCATGCAATAAAACTATCACTTACCAAAGTTCCCTGTGCTCCCATATTCCTACCATGACTGGTAGAGATTAGATGAACTTGTCACTGTCAGATGGTTTGTAGCTGTGAGAGCATTCAGAATCAAAGCTGCTGGTCGGCAAAAGGAGGCTGAATCTTATCCACTTAGGAGTCACAAATAGGGAACAGCACGGGTATCCCACGGGTAAAAATTTCTGACCTGTACCCGTGACGACAGGTCAAAGGTTTTGACGGGGGAGTGGGTCATAGGCAGAACCCACAGGACTCGTACACAGACAAGCATTCAGAGAGAAAAAAAGAGTTGTAGCAGGAGAATTTCATGTCAGTCTGCTGATTGGTGACTTCATAATTAAACTAACTGTGATTATAGGCCATATACACCATGGTCTGGCACGTATATTACCCTGTCAAAGGGTCACGGGTTGGCGGCGGGTTCAGAGATGCTGACCCGTACCTGTACCCGCTGAACCCGTACCTCCTAACCCGCCGAAAACCCACGTACCCATGTTTTTCCCTAGTCACAAACAATGGAGGCTGGCATTCACAGTTGGCCTGATGGCCACTTACATAAGTGCACAGCCATCATAAAGACTGTCTGCCTCATCATCTGGTTTTGCCTGTCATTGTACACTGTCATATGTAAAGTCTTGATTAGAAATCAAATTAAGGTCTTTGGTCAGACACTGTTTATAAGACTAGGATTTACTGATGTCCTCGCATGTTGAATCATGGTACTCCTGAAGAAGTGCCATAATTGTCTTCTCCCCACAATTGTCCACTATCTCCAGCATCTGATCAGGATATCTCTCATGCAAGACATGAGTGAGACACTTATATGCTGACACCACTCCTTCTCCATATATTGGCTCCAGTTCCACTCCAAGTAACCCCAAAACACAGTACACTCAGTCCTCCTTCTCTGTTGTGCTTCTATCAACTGACCAAGACATCTTCTCTTTAATACTGACATCTGCAATCCTTCATTCCCCCATCAACACATCAATGAGAATGCCTGTTTTGGCTGCAATTCTCGTACATAAGCTGTAATTCTCCAGTTTTCAGTGAAGAATTTCACTGATGAGGGTGCCACCAGTTCCTGTAATGTCCATCCACGTGTGAACCAGATACTCTTCTTGAGGTCTACACCAGGAGAGGAGTTGGGGTTGAAATCATGTAGATAGACATAGCAGACCCCTGTGTTGGTGTAATACTTGTACATAGAGTTAATAGCCAGTTTGCGTTCTCGACTACGTGCGAAAATGGCACGTGCGTTAACGCCTAAGGCAAAAATTTGCGTTGCGCCAAACAACCCGTGTAGTCCTCGTTTTCCTCTCAATAAAGACCTTTGTTAGCTTGTACATCTCAAAAAACTTGAAATATTATGACTCATTATCACCATGGAAGTGCTCCTCCTAGAACAACGACGGCAATTCCAGCAACTTCTTCTGCAAGTTCTGGATGTCATGGAAGAAAACGAGAAGGACGGAGAAGGTGCTACTCGGCCTGGAGGGCCAGTGGACTTGGAGAAGCTGTCAGATACTGTCTGGTTGGTACAGTTCCGGTACGCTATCAGCTCTGATCAATGGTAGTATCTCATTCAAGTATTCTGCAGATTCACGAGAAAAGAAGTGCACCAACTTGTGACGACCCTTGACCTGCCCCCCGTCATACGCTGTGAAGAGAACCAGATTAAAGAGGAGCGAGTTACAGCTCTATGCATGCTCCTTCGACGCCTCGCATATCCAGCTTGTTTGTCTGACATACAAATGCAGTTGGGTTGGGAGCGCAGTCGGTTTTCTCGAATCACACGAACCACAGCTGTAACGATATACAACCGCTGGAAACATCTACTCCGTTTTGACCCCACACGCTTGACTCCGGTGGTCCTGGAGCAGTTTGCCCTGACCATTCAGGAGAAAGGTTGTCCTCTCAGAGTCGTGTCAGCAATCATCGATGGGACTCTTCGTCGGGTTGCTAGGCCTGTCAGGAACCAACGCATTCTGTACAACGGCTGGAAACGAGTCCATGCTCTCAAGTTCCACTGTCTGATTACTCCCGACGGGATTGTCATCCATGTCTATGGACCGATGGAAGGCCGCCGCCACGACGAAACCTTGTATAAAGAGAGCAGTCTTGCTCGGCTTCTGGATGAGCATTTTTGGACCCCAGACAGACGAAATCTCTTCGTGTATGGAGACCCTGCATATGGTGTTGGAGACCACTTGATGTCTCCGTTCAAAGGGGCTAGTGTATCACAGGATCAGAGAAGGTGGAATACAGCAATGAGCCGCATTCGGGAACCTGTGGAGTGGTTGTTCGGTGAGATGTCGAAACAGTTTGGATATCTAAACTATGCACAAAATCAGAAGGTACTACTATCTCCCTGTGGACTATTCTATCTCGTTGGACTTCTACTCTGTAATGCACATACTATCCTCCACTATCCACAAATCCCGCAGTACTTTCAATGTCCACCGCCGTCCCTACAAGAATACTTTCACGGCGGACCAGTTGACGATGCTGACTTGGAGGAATGGGCTATGCGTGCTGCAGCTGAATCACCATGGGGTGAAATGGATGTACAAGAATCTGAAGACGAAGACGACCCTCGTTGGTGGACTGGAGAGGTCGATGAGTAGATTAGTTCAGTATCATAGGGACCAAAACTGTTGTAGTGTACTCACCTCAAATCTTCCTCAAAAGCGCATCAAGTAACTTTGATTGCCCATTTGCATTTTCCTTCTGCTGTGTGTCGACCATGGTGTTAACGGCATTAACCAATTGACTGACTGACTCGGCGACTTTGTCATTCGACTCCACCACCTTCGTCAAGAGGGCTTTGGTCTGCTCCTGCCTCTTCAACTCGCGTTCTTGGGCCTCTTGGACGGCAGAATCATTATTGTCGAGATGTTGTTGAATAGCATCCTTGACAGACGTAGCAACACTGGTGCGGACTCGCTTGCGCTTTGGTTCAAGATTTTCCTTGTTGTTGGAATCAGAGTCCGAGTCGGATTCCACACGCCGACTAGAAAAAAATCTATCAACAAGTGGGAAAAATAAAAGAAAGAAAAAAAAACCGAACCGTCGTTGCCCTTGACGCTCTCGTACAGTGGCATTCCCAACAGCAACGTCAGTGAGCCCTTCCCGGGGCACCATACCCTTCATGGAGGCTTCTCGCAACTCCAGCCCTGCATTAGCCTCATTCTGGACCTTCTGTTGTGCCTTAGCGCTCAACGACTTGACATTTGACTGGTTCTCGATGAAGAGGGAATATATCTCCGCCATAAGCTAAATATACATGGAAAATGAGCGTGGTATACATTTAAAGAAACAAATAATACCTGGACATGGCCCGTCACCTCCTCATTGGTTCCTGTCTTCTGAAGAGACTCTGACTCACCACGCTGTAACCCTTTTAGATATATTACCTCAGAAGAGAGAGTAGTAACTCACCTGGTGGGCTTCGATGAGCCGGTTAAACCGTCTCTTGCACGATTCGCCTGAGCGTTGGATTGGTGTCTTCTTCGTTCCATCCTCTGACTGAGACTGCAGTAGATCATGAGACACCTCCTCCCACTTCTGACCAGACTTTCCCTTCGCTTCAAACGGCCGTACTTTGTTGACTTGCTGGATTAGCGCACGGTCTTGCCAAGGTAACCAATTGCTAGATTGACGGTTTCCTGCCTTTGAGTTGGTACCAATGTCTTCAAGTTGGCTATCCCCATCGAGGTCCGCTTCATCAGCAGAAGTGTGCTCATCCTCGGTCCCAGATCCTTCGTCACCGGAGCTCTCAGCTTGGCTAGACGGTGAACTTTCAGGTTCTGGAGACTCAGACGACTCAGGTTCTTGTGGGATCTGTGCAGTCTGGCGTCGAGTACGAGGCATGTTGCAGTATGTAGCGGTACAAGATGCTACGTGGTAGGTCTACGCGCGTTGTTTGGCGCAACGCAAATTTTCGCCTTAGGCGTTAACGCACGTGCCATTTTCGCACGTAGTCGAGAACGCAAACTGGCTAATATCCTGTGATTTATGACTATGGTTCCCATCGTCAATACAACAGGTATCAATCCAAATGTACTTGTATTCATCTTTTAGCACCTGAGCACAAGCATGCAAGAGCTTCCAGAATACACTCCTTGATCAGTATTGTGAGGTGGTTTCAGTAAACCCCTGGTTGTCCCTGCAGAAACTACTAGGATGCATCATGTCGTTTCTGACCAATTGCACAGATAAATCATGAAGCATATCTTGGAGGCAAGATAACCTGCTGATGATATCATTGTAGGATATCTCTTCTCCAGCTCCCCAGCAGTGGGAAAGAATAGCATAATAAGGAATCAGCCTGTTGAAAGGGAACTCAACCAGTCTGAGGGTATGTGCATTGATGAGATGTCATGGTTGTGAGCGTTTTTGAAGTGGATCTGGGCTAGCCTTTTCCTCTGAGTAACAGAACTGGTAGACATCAGACCAATCTATATGCTGATGTTGTTGTTGGAACAAAATATCTACAATAACCTGAAACTCCCATTCTGGCAGGCCTTGTGCAAGTCCAACAATGCACAAATGAAGTTCACACTGCTCCTGCCACCCTGATTCATGATGTCATAGCAGAAGTTCCAAGATGATAACAATAGAGTATTCACTGTGTCTGCACAGAGACCTTTCCAGGCATAAGTGTTGCAGGATTGGAATGATTCTATTGGAGAAAGGTCAAGGCATATCAGCAAGTCAATAACCTGAAGAAGAAAAGCACCTATGCATACCAGTAGCCTGAGGGAATTGTATGCTGTAGAATGATGATTGTTCTCTTCTGTTAATTAGAACACAATGATAACAAGGATGACATGAATAGTACTTACTGGACACAGGCACAACTCAAACAGTGGAGATTGGACTCAGAATGAAGCAAGAGCAAGATTGACTCAAAGTTGACCCTTTATATGTGGTTCAGAATGGAGAAGCTGTGTGTAGAATCTTCCAATGATGTTTGTACAGCAATGCATGGACTGCCCTCATTCTAAGAAGTCTCCCTCAACAGCTCCATGCTGTGCAATTCTGGGCCCGTTAACGCATAATTATAAATTAGGAATTTTCTCTAAAAGGGGAAGGCTGAAAGTCTCTACATGCTCTGAGTCAGATTCTTAAGATCATGCTAAGATAATCCTACTTCCTCAGCTCTGGTGCAAAGTCTACTCTTATAAAATACTGGAAGCCATTGCACCATTTTCTGTCTCTCTCTGCCCACCAAAATCCAGAACACGTATCCAAAAATTCAAAAATTCAGCAGGTTATATTCAACAGTTTCATATATTGTTTCGTTAGTGGGATTCATTAGCACATGGTTGGGGTGGTACCATTTTGGGGATAACAACAAAAGGAATCCCTTCCAAGCTAAAGTCAACGACTCTAACATGTGAGGACCAGGTGAGTAATTGTTGGTCCACAATGTTCAAAAATGATGGGGTATGAGATCAAGATGGGAAGATTGGAGAGTTGACAAACACTCTGGAAATTGAAAGAGCAGCTCCACCCACAGCCAGTCCTGCTCACCATGCCAATTCCCTGTGGAAATGGACAAAACCTGTAAGGATGACCTATGCTCCAATGCAGGAAGAGAAGAGACTTTGAATCTGGTGGGATCGGGGGGAGTGGAAGACATCTGACATAAGTCCAATGTGTGCAAAGAGACCTGTGTCACCAATACAGAACAAAGCTCAAGGAGCTTGCCATAGGGACAAAAAATATTGTTCATCTTAAGATGCTCCAATGTAGGGTTTTTCTCCAACAACTTGAGCAGAGATGCTGCTTCAAAATGCCCTGAGGGCTTGACAAGCATAAGGCTCTTAAGGTTGTTGAAAGGAAGCTGAGCAACAAGGCTGCAGGGAGGGAAGTTCAGGGTGAGATTTTAGACTGCAACAATCAATGGAGGCTGGAGGCTGGATGACTTCACCTCGCCAAGCAGTGACACAAGCCGTTCCCTGATATCCTATGCTGAAACATCGAGTTTCTTCAGGAAACCATGTTCTGAAACTGGAGGGAAGGTGAAATCTTGAAAAAGATTCATACGAGCACAGGGAGGCCAGGCATGAGAAATTAACGTCCAGGTTTTCAGGGAAGAATTATCGGTGAGTTCATCAAGAATTTGATTGGTGAGCTCGTTAGGAAGCTGCGAAAGTTGGACGTCGCTCATCATTAAATGAAATGAAATTATGTAACAATTGGCTACCTACGCTACTTATGTAATGAAATGAAATAGTCATAGACGTAGTGTTGCCACGGGTTGGGTCAGTGCACAACTCAGGCCATTGCTTAACTTGGCTCGAGCCAAGCCTGAGTCAGCACGAGGCACCTTCCAAATTTAGCTCCCAGGTACATCGTCGACTGACTTTTGAGCTTTATTCTATCGCAGAAGTGTAGAAATAGGTAGTTTTGAGGAGATACAAATGCAAATCAGGATCTAATATGAATTATATGAAGCCTCTATCAGCCTCATAATGTCTGCAACCTGACCTTTGACAACATATCTCTCAACTCATCAGTCTGTAGATCTGTAGCGGTCATTCCATCCTTAAAAACCGTCGGATTCCGTGCAATATTTTTGGTCATTTTCTTCGCTGAGCTCCGAGGGTTCTGCAACCCAACTTTTGGTGAAATTAAGCCGATCATCATAGTACAAGGCCTTCAGGATCTGCAGGACCTCTACCGAAGAGGAAACACATGGAAGGAGGAGGAAACAAGCTTGGGAGAAGGAGGAACGCGTTCTTTAGCGCGTATAGCCCCTAACAAGATGTGAGTCACGAGCAATGACGTTGATATTTGTTGCCGCCATGGCGTCAAGCCGTTGTGTTCCGGGTTTCCAGAAATGGTATTGAGCCAGGCCCGCGGCAACACTACATAGACGACAAGTGGCGTGACGTCACGCGTTTGCAGTCACGGTTCACGCCTCCCTCTCTTGTTGAACTCCACCATGTCTGCAGCTGCTCAATCGGTAAGAACCATCTCCTCGCATTATTTCATGAGCTGACTAGTTCCAAGTCACCACTGGAACGCGTTTGCAAAATTTCACCCTCGAAATGCAAAATCTGCAAACGAGCTCTGGATCCCAACGGACGCAGCTTGAAGAATTGTAATGATTGTCTTGATAAAAAAAAGCGAATCAACGACGAATCTCAAAAGAAACAGCGAGAGCAAGAGCTGCAGAGTGCCGTGAATATCTTGGTGAATAACGCGCCTGCATCCTCCTCTACTAAAGACGCGCCGGATGGGAAGGTGGGTACGATGAATGAGAATCTGAGGATGAAGAAGAAAGTTTCGTAACAGATTATGAAGGATAAGCACTCAAAGAAGCGGAAGGCCGAAGAACCTGCGGATGATAGAGAGGTTGTGCAGAAGCGGGCGAAAGATTTCCTTGACGCAGTTGTCCCTGCTAATGACGCTCCATCTGCCACTTCCAAACCTGTCCAGCCTGAAGACTCTACTGGAGACGAATACCAGACCGCTTCGCACCTCTATAGAGGACTCAAGCGTTTGAAGCTATCTTCTCAGCCTCCATCGTCAAACCCTCGTGTCCGATTCCACGGAAAGCATTCGATTGTGGTGGACCCCGACATCGACAACACAAAACGCGCTGCTTTGGTAGCTAGAGATGTTTCCAAACTAGGGCGTCTCTCATTCAAGTCAGTCCGAAATCTTCTCTCATTAGCGTTCTAGCGCTGAACTTTGCTTCACAGCCATCGATCCACGATCTCACCACCTATTCTCTCCGCCAGCTTTCTTAGTCTTTCGTTCCGTTGCACTTGCTCTGAACAAGCATCTGAAACATCAGGACAAGGAACAGTTAAGAAGCCGACACCCATGAATTCTTCGGCTGGGAAAGACACGTCTAAGAAAACCAAAGGTGATCTGAAGAGGAAGGACGCAGAAGCGGCAGGATCGCAGACCAAGGCTTGTAAGGGCGTGATTGAGGTGACGGCAGAGAATGATTCCAGCAACCAATACATGTCAGGGCAGAAGATTTCGATAAGGGTTTGGCATTGATCCAGGACCTCAGAGGTCATATATAGCTTTTTACAGAACGAATGCAAATTGTAGATCATATGCATATGCAGTAGCAGTAAGTAGTCACTGATTTCGTATGTTGGATGATTGATGAACTATACCGCCAACAAATACACCCTCTGCAACATGACGCGTCCCAACCCCACTGTGCCGCACAACTAAGTTCTGCGAATCCGTCAATAAACTGGTCCATGATACAAGATCTCCACCGATACTCTGCCACTTATCGCCGGAAGATGTGCGAGTATCTCGTCCTCGGTCACGTTGCGGAGAGTTGAAATACGCAATGTCAGCTTTTTCAGACCAGTAGTGCCAACTGTCTGCAAAAGGCTATCGAGGAGATTGTCAATTTGGTGAAGACCGTGATCTCCAAAGGTAGAGCTCGCAAACTCGAGACAAAGGTGTTCGAGTTGTTGAACAATGGCCAGTATATCCTTCAATATGGCCAATGTTCCTTCGGAAATGTCCTTCCCAACAATCTCAAGCAACGTAAGGTCCACGAGTTTGATGAGATGTTTGAAAGAAGAAACCACAGACGGACTAAAAAAGGTACTGCTAAACCAAGTCAAAACGAGGTGAGTAAGACTTGGTCCACATCGTTGGAAAATGAGGGGATGATTGGAAGGGACATTGGAAGGGAGTGTCAAACATCGGAGGGATGACAAGTTGAAGAAATGCTGGTGCATTGTGAAGAAAGGCTCCATCCATGTTTCTAAATCCTTTCTGGGATTAAAAGATGTGTCAACTGATAAGGAGCGTAAGCACGGAGGGTGCTCCGCTACCGGAGTGGAAGTGGAGAGGGCGGTATCGAGTGGTAAATCCCAGCTGTTGGTAGGATCGGGGGCACGTGTGGTGAAGTAGCCTACCTTTAACGAGCTGAGAGAGGTGTGCCCTGCGGCTATCATGGAACAGAACCGCAGGAAATGATTCAAAGAGCACTCGAAAGATCTCAATGAGAGATTTTCCAGGTGAGGATTATTCTCGAGCAAGCTGTGTATGGACGTCAAGTCAAAGACGTTAGCTGGGGATGATAAGTCGAGGCTCCGCAGGTTGTTGAAGGGAAGTTGTGGAAGTAGGGGTTCTGCATGAGATGGAGGGGTTATGAGCAGGGGAGCCCTAATAATGAGGTTGCGAACAACACTGGAGTACGGAGGTTTGAGAGGCGAAGACTTGATGTCCTCAGCCAACGACGCAAGACTATCCCTGAACCTTGCACTATCTGTCTGCCAGCTCCAGGGGATACGTCGAGGGAAATTGAAATTTCGAAAAAGGTTTGTACGAGCACGAGGAAGCCAGTCACGGCAGACCAAAGCGCAATTCTTCATGTCAACGTTGTTGCCAGTATCATGCACTTGGTCAATGATTTCATCGATGATTTCGCAAGGAAGTTTAGTTGAAAAAGAACTTGTAGACGTCGACATCGCTGGACGAAGTACGAAGAGAATCGCGTGTGAAATACTATACAGACCAATTTGCTTGCAACCACAATGTCGTTCCTTATAGGCCCAGCTTCTGGGGCGCTTGTAGCTGGTGGAGTCGGTATTTTTACTGTCTTATGCATATCTAGGCACTGATGATTTGAATTCTGTAGGTGTATTATGGTTTCTCAAATCTCATCCAGACCAGGTATGTAGACAGGCGGAACCTGTTTCGGATAAGTATGTAGCTCATCTTTTCCTTGAACTTACAGGACACAGCAACTCTCCACCGAGTTCGTATCACACGTCTCTGCTATCATATTCTCCATCGCTAACCATTCCTCAAAAGTTTACACATACAAAGCGTTCGCCTCGTCGAAACACCAAACGTCATTCAAGCACCTCCTCCAGCTGCGTCACGCATTCCAGAAAAAACATTCTCGACATTATTGCAAACAAAGTGGAATGAACAGATCGAGGGTGTGTTCAACTGGGCCAGGGAATCGGATAAGCGTGCAGTAGAATTGGCTAGGAAAATGCTGTATGGTTTACCGGAGGATAAGTAGGCGTAGAATGGCAGCGCTCCTGGATTGGTGAAATTATCTGTGAGTTGGATGACCCTTGTCCTGGCAAGATACGGATGATTCGGTACCAGTAGACACAGGGCATACTAGAAGTGAGTTTCGCGTGTTTATCCCTCGCTATGTCGTTGACATGACATTCCATAGGTACATTAGCCAACCTTGTCACCGAATATACTTTGTTAATTACAAAGTCTCGGAGTAGCTTTACTCCGCTGCCCTTTTTTGCTCTCAATCTTCCCAAACCATGGTCCATCTGAGATTTCCTCTCATTTTGACCCTGATGGGCTGTCAAGTTTCAAAACAAGGAGCTAGGACATTTTCAGGTATTGGTCAGTCTGTTGATAACTTAAGGAAGGATTGGTCGTCGGAAGGCATTTGAGGTGTGCTCAAATCGCAGCATGTTCGAAAACAACACCCATCATCGCCAGGGGTAACAATCCCCTGTGGTGTAGCTGGCCTTCCTTCTCTTTTTCTTTCGTACTCCTCTCGCATAGAGTAGATAAACGTGCATAATTGTTCACCGGGATATAGAATGCAGTTTGAGTCAGACTTGTCGGACGCGTGACGGTGATCAGTAATAACAATGGCTTTGACCACCTTTAATTTATCCCTGCACTCTATGTTGACCTTACCCTCGACTTCTACATCCAGAGGCTGATAACACTCGTTCATCATGGGTGTAAAATCACTCTGGACCCTTCTGACTCCTGTGGGTCGACCTGTCATGTAAGTCAGTCTCAACTCGAAGACGAGCTAGAACTTGATATCGTACACAGGCTGGAAACCATGGAAGGCAAGACTGTAGCAATCGACTCTAGTATTTGGATCTACCAGTTTCAAGCTACTATGCGAGCAAAAGACGGTCGTACACTGGTCAATGCCCACGTCTTGGGATTCCTTCGCAGGATTTGCAAGCTGTTGTTCTACGGCATGAAACCAGTCTTTGTTTTCGATGGCGGAGCCCCGGCTCTGAAAAGGTCTACACTGGTATGATTAGGTTGTGCTACCCTCAGTCTAGCTTGCTAAAGTCTTCTGTAGAACGAACGACGGAAGAAGAAGAGCGGAGCAGCTGCTAGTCACGCCAAACTTGCTGAAAAGTTATTGGCAGCGCAAATGCGAAGAGAGGCTTTGAAACATGTCAAGGGTTCACAGTACGCACAACTTTTACGTTTTCTACAGAGCTGTGTTAACAACAATCCTGCAGATCCTCGAAAGGAAAAAGCAAAGTCCCCACAGGCCCCGTAGAGCTCAACGAAGACACCGTCTTTCTCGAGGACCTTGATCCCAATGCACCTAAATCTCCAGCCAAGAAGAAAGCAGTCGCAGAGCCCAAGGCATCACCGAAAAAGAAATTCTATGACCACGATCCCTATAAACTTCCCGACGTAAACCTGGACGAACAGGTTGCAAAAGCGACTCGCTCAGCGGCTCCAGATCCTCGTCTGGCTACCGAGGAAGAACTTCGTGCTTTCATTGAAGATATGCGACCTGAAGACTTTGATGTAACTTCTCCTGCGTTCAGGGAGCTACCCACAGAAGTCCAATACGAAATCGTCGGTGACCTCAGACTAAAATCTCGCCAAACTTCGCATACGCGTTTACAACAAATGCTTCGGGCTGCTCCGACCCCTCTCGACTTTTCTAAACAACAAATAAAACAACTTCAGCAAAGGAATACGTTGACGCAGCAGCTTTTGACGACTACGGATAGTATTGGTAAAGCGCATATATCGATACCCGTGCGGATTGCTAGCGAGAGGAACAAGGAATATGTACTCATTAAGAACGAAGGAGCGGAAGGAGGCTGGATTTTGGGAATCAAAGATACAGGAGGAACAACTCGTGACAAACCTATCGTGATAGACCATGACAGTGATCATGAGGTTGGGGAAGAGAGTGAGGATGAGGACGACATGGATATGGAAGAAGTGGATATGTAAGTTCTTTTGTTCATGCATCAAATTTGCAATTGACTCTCATTGTTCTCAGACCCGCTTCAGCTACTGATGTTGATCCTGACCTTCGCAATTACCGACGAAAGATGGCTCTGTCATCTATAGCCACTCGTTATACACCCAAGAAACTAGCTCCATTAACCACAAATCCTACAGCACACACACCGAGTGTCCCCCTTTTCGATTTGGAGGACGAAGAACCTGGGACCGAGCAGCTAACCGCGAATGACGAAGACATTTGGGGAGATGATGAAGAAGTTGCTCTTGCTTTGCAGCAATCGTTCGATCAATCTCGGTCTGTATCGGTCGCAGACCCCGACATTGAAGACCAAGAACTGGCGTTTGCGATTCAGCAGTCTTTAGACCATAAAAAGGCCACTTCGCGGTCTACTCCAGACCTGGAACGGAAAAAACGGCTGAGTGCGATGTTTGCCTCTGGAGAGCAACCAGTGGCCTCTTCGTCTAAAATTGCTCCTGAGCAAATTACTTCAACCGTTGGGAGCTCAGAGATGTCCGACTCCAGCTCGAGCTTTTCATTTGGAAAGCCCTTCCTGTTGTTGAGCTCTAATCCTAGATCTCAACTGAATTCCCCAATTAAAGAGCCGAGACCTTCTGCACCCTCGCCAGCTGTGACACCTGCGAAATCTGCTCTTCCTACCTCTGGTGGTCAAAGCTCTGTTTTCGAGAAGGGGTCTGTTTCCACTTCCACTTTTACCTCTCTTCTCAAACCCCATGTCGGCGGCCCTGCTCCTGCTCCAGCTCCAGCTCGGGCTGCCATCCAAGCCTCACCCGTCCCAATCAACACGTCACCCTCCGTTGTATATAGTCGCACGGATGACAAGCAGAATTTTGTCCCATCAGCCGCTGTGGAACCACCCACCGCAAGAGATGATGCTGATGTAGACGGTGTTGGAGCTCATGTTGAACAAACGGAGTTGGCAACAACTTCTCTGCCAGGGTCTGACGATGAAATAGAGATGGAGGAGGTTGTGCCTCCAATGCAATCGACGGCCGTTGATCATTACGCGGCACCGTCAAAGTTGTCGGAAGGTCAATCTTCAAGATTTTCTTCCAAGTCAAAGGACGGAGATGAAGTCATTATTGCGCCCACAAGAGACACTGAAGCAATTCCGATGGAAAGCGAAGCTCCTGCACCACTTTCCCTCTCCGACTCGGACGACGACATGGAGGAAGTTGTTCCCTCCATACAACCGGCATCTGCACATCAGAAAACGGCTACGCCAAAGCCAACGATAGGTCAATTCTCCAATTCACTTGATGGAAATGAAGTCAATACTAGGCCCACATCCACGATCAACGCACCAACAATTCACAATACCGAGGATACATCAACCATTATACCTCGCTCATCAACCCTGGACAATGAATCGTCCACGTTCATTCTCAAGCCCATCTCCCGTTCACCTTCACCCGATGAATTTGCTCATCGGGACAGTTCCCCGCGACCACCTTCCCCGACGGAAGATTGGGACGCTGCTCAAGAAATTGATCCCGTCGCCGAGGAAGGCGAATTCGCTCGATTCATGTCTCATGTAAAGGGCCGGGATATCAACGACGTCAGACGCGAAATTGACGATGAAATACGTGTTTTGGATCAACAAAGGAAGAATGCGTTGAGGGATTCGGAGGATGTTTCGCAGCAGATGATTACGCAGATTATGGTATGTATACCATGTTCTAATTTTTTCTCTTCCTCTTTCTGATGTACGCGACTCGTTACTCATTGGTCTCGATTTTCTGTTCTATTAGATGATGTTACGACTGTTTGGGATACCATACATCACAGCACCTATGGAAGCCGAAGCTCAATGCGCCAAACTCGTGGCTCTCGGCCTAGTAGATGGAATAATCACAGACGACTCTGATGTCTTTTTATTCGGTGGTCAACGTGTGTTCAAAAACATGTTCAATCAGTCAAAGACCGTAGAATGCTTCTTGCTTTCTGATCTCGGTCGTGAATTAGGACTGGATCAAGGGACGCTTATTAGATTGGCTTATCTTTTGGGAAGTGATTATGTTGATGGGCTTCCTGGTGTGGGTCCTGTTGTTGCGATGGAGTTGTTGAAGGAGTTTCCTGGAGATGATGGACTGCACAAGTTCAAGCATTGGTGGCAGAAAGTACAGACTGGGAAGGATAAAGAGGACGATAATACTTCGGCGTTTAGGAAGAGATTTGTAAGAACCGGACGACGAGCCTTGTTGTCTCTTGTTTCTGACTCGCGCTTTGCAGAAGAAGAAATTCAAGGACCTGTACCTTTCACCGGAGTGGCCTAATTCCGCAGTTGTGAGTACAAGAACACAAAGACCCATGTAGAATGCTAATGGACACTCAAATGCACAGAGAGACGCCTACTATCATCCCACCGTTGACGAATCCGAGGAGCCATTCAAATGCGGTTTACCGGACCTCGATGCTCTAAGAGAGTGAGCCGTTGTCTTCCCTCGCCTTGCTTACATTCCAAATCTCATGAAACAATTTGTGTCGATAGGTACCTACGCGAAGAACTTGGATGGCAGCAAAATAAAGTAGACGACTTGTTATTGCCCATCATTAGCAAGATGGGAAAACGAACAAAGGTGAATATCTATCATCATCAAATGATAAGCTCAACTTTATAGACGACGTCTCGCTGTTGTTGTCGTTGTCCTGACATATAATTTGAACTTGCCTTACCATGGCGTTTGCTTACACCATCACTTTTTACTCAGACATCAGCCCTCAACAAACAAGGAAACCTTAACGAGTTTTTCGATGTTTCCGGTGGTAGCGGGACCTATGCTCCAAGGAAACGACAAGCGTATGCGAGTAAGAGGTTACAGCAAGTTGTTTCGGATTTTCGGAAAAAGCGAAAGAGTGTGGGTGCTTCGGGTTCGTCGACTCCGGCTTTGGATGAGGATGATGATAATGATGTGGAGATGATAGAAGGTGAGGAGGGTGACGGTGTTCAAGAGGATGAGGCGCCACCGAAGAAGAGAGCGAGAAAGTCAAAATCGACGACGGTGGCTCAGGCAGGGAAGGGGAAGGGGAAGACAAAAGAAAAGAGTGCCAGCACTGCGAAGGGGAAGGGCAAGACGAAGAGTACCAGTGGAAGTGGCAAAGGAAAAGGGAAAGCCACGGGCAAAGGAAAAGGGAAAGGGAAAGGAAAACGCAAGATGACAGAGACCTCAGAAGAAGACGAAGGTATCGACATGGAGTCTTCGGAAGATGATTTCGAACCAGAGGGTGTTAGTACTACTGCACCTGTGCGGGCTACTAGGGATGGGACTGGGGCTGAGGCCGAGGCTGTTGATGTCGATGTCAATGATCCTCCGCCCCTTGCTGTGAATCTCCGACCGAGACCGAAGCCGAGGCCAGCGTATAAAGGTGCGGCCAGGGATGTCGATGTTGCTGAGTGATACCAATGGTACGATACGACTCTGAATAAAATTATCATTTTATGTAGCTTAACACAGTAATGTACCGCTGGCATGGCTGCCAGCTCCTATAACTGAGCAATGATTGACCTTGCCGCGCTTTTGAATATCAGGTGGGCTGAGGTGACGATTTTCTCGGTGCTCATTCGGAGTCATTGGGTGGCAGCTCAATGTGTCCGAGGCCACTTGAAGTGATATCATGTCACTGTCAATTGGCTGGGAAGCTGGAACCTTGGAACGGGTACCTTGGAGAGAGAACCATTTCGAACAGTGGGAAAGCCGAAGAGTTGTGAACCCCGTGTCCATAGAGAACCCTGTAGACTCTTGAGTACAGTTGATGAAGTTGTGGTGAAGGGTTGATGAGGGCCATCAATTCCTCAAGCAACGTGGCGGAACGCCTCCTCCGATAGGCAACGCCGCATGGGGAATCGGATCGAGAGGAGCACTTCCAAAATGTTCCGTGGCTTAAGGGCATATGATGTCAAACCTAAACACAAGATACGAAGACACGAGGACCGTCTGGTGTCGTCCGATAATGCCTGTATTCTGATACATTCTCAAACAGCAGGGACACTCGCAAGCATGATTAGAGTTAATGAGGGTGAGATTTGTGTTAAATTTCTCTATGAAAGTACGAGGTTGAATATTGATTACTCTGTTTCATCGCTCTGTGTTCTCGCCTGTGATATCGGTAAGGAAAAGTAACGAGATGTACTCGGAGCATGACGAACCTTGTTGACTTGTAATCCACCCAGTTCCTTGGTAAGTCCGTCATAAGGATAATCCCTTCGGGTAAAGAAGGGCTCCGGTGTAAGAGCCGTCTTGGTGAGGTAAAAGATTCCAGAGAAAGCGAGGGCGGCGAGGAGGAAATGGCGAAGAGCCATGCTGGGTGTCACGCCAGGAGGAGGAATATCCGGACCCCACATTGACAGCAGTTCATCGTGGTCGGGGAGCTAAGGTTGTTATGAGATTTGGTATACACAGGAATGAAAGTGCCAGTGCTCACCGGGTCACCGAAATTGCGACGTTCTTGTACGTCGTCCCAACCAGTTGGACGTAGATACTGACGCGAAATGGGAGGTGCAGTGGGATAGTCCTTGAGAGGTTCCGGGTCGGTATTGATGTTGGTGTCACGTCTATCCCGTATGTCGTGTGAGGCAGCTCTTGCGAGAGGAGCACGACGAGGAGCAGCGCGAAGGGCGCAGCGAGCCAGAGAGGCCATGACGGGAGATGAAAAAGTTAAAATAATAACAAATAAGGGACTTTTTCCTTATACCACCATGCATTCTCTTTAACTTCAACATGCCTACTCCTCAAAAAGATATCCAGGCTGTTCTCCTCAGGGAGAGAAACCGTAGACGAAGACCAGGAGATGTCCCCTACCCCCTCACCGACCCTCCTCCCGACATGCTCAACTAGTTGGTCGCGCCCCTACTCTCTCGTGTGGCTTTCACTGAATGATTTCTAGTGAACATTGGGACCATCTATTCCTCAAGAGTTGCTTTAGGAATCTCACATTACACCACTTTGAAACGCCTCCCTCTATGGTGTTAGATGTAGGCTGTGGTACTGGGATATGGGCTCTTGATGCAGTTAGGCAATGGCCGGTGCGTTCATCATTCGTCCTGTCTTTTTTTGTCGGCTCATGTGATTCTCTAGTCAAGCACCATTATCGGTTTCGACATGAAAGATAGTCAACCACGACTAGATGACTGTGAAATTTATAGGGACCTTGCGGACAGACTGTCTTGGAAGCAGGGAAATTTGTGCGTTCAACACTCTTCATGAACAATTATTTTCTCAACTCGCTTCAATGCAGCCTTGATGGCCTTCCTTTTCCGTCAAGTCATTTTGACTTTGTCCGAGTTGCTCGTTTAGGGTTAGCAGTGCCCGAAGACGAAGTAAGTACCCTCGATCTTTCTCCCAATCGTATACTAAAGGAATATGCACAGTGGCAGTTCGTACTCGAGGTAGAGACCCCATGATATTTTTGCCATTCGTCAACTATTCTAACAAGCGTCTTTATTTTAGGAAATCTCCCGCGTCATGAAGTCGGGTGCTATTCTAGAGGTGCGCGCCCTGTTAACTGTTCTGGATTGGTATCACTCAAAAATACGTTCTTAGATCATAGAGGAAGATTTGATATTCCCATACTGCCAATCAGCCCGATCCCGACCTGAACGTCCCCGGCCTAGTCCATTAACTGTCATTGATCTCCCAATATCAGTATCAGAGTCTAACAGCTCAGACACTATCTCTTCTCGCAATTCCCTCAACACCTTATCATCATCGACCCTTTGGTCAGCTTTCGACGAACCGGCGGACGGCACGCTTTCAAGGAAACTCAGTCTTACTCCTTTGCTAGAATCGCCCGCATTATCCTTTAACGGTTCCAGATTCAGCCCCAAGTCACCGTTTAGCATCAAATCTCACTCAACCTTCCCCTCCCGTGGTTCGACACCGACCATTCCCTCCCCAGTTACTTCGCTTCCCATCTCGGAGGAACCTCCTTCATATAATGTAATCACCCCACATCCACAGGATCACTCTAAACTCAAAGCTGCTTGGGACGCCATGCTCTCTCACCGATTCCTTGCTCCCCGGGTTGTCACTGTCCTTCTGTTCTACCTCTCTTCATGTTTTGTGGACGTCAAATCACACCCGTCCTTACACATACCCCTACCGCCTAATTCAGGGGTGGGACCGCCCACTCAGAGTCAGAGGACAAGTCGGGGAAGGTCAGACACATTTAATCCTATTCAGCAATTCGAGTTGCAGAAAACAACCGACGGCAGGCGATCGGATGAAGAGTCTCCTCCAGAGTCTCCCACCAGTGCTAGCCATCGTCAATCCACATGGGCACCTATGCACTTAGCCAAAGTGGTCAAGACCGTTCAGGCCTGCAAAGAAGCCATCTTTGACGAATACGAAAAGCTGCATTCCGCAGATTTGCCACCCGTCCAATTAACGTCACCCAAAGACGGACGGAAATTAATCGTGTCGTCCACAAAGTCATCTACACGAGAAATTTTTGAAAGGGAGTGGCTTAATTGGGAAAAGTGGGTTTATTTTGGGCTACCTAGCATTCTAATGCTGACGACTCCACAGCGATATGACAGATCGTATGGGTATGCGAGATCAAATAATGTCGCAACTGCAGTGGCCAGAGCCTCCAGGGGAACGCCCAGATTGGCGTGTTTGGAGAAGTAATATCAAATTACTCGAAGATACCCAACATACTGGTGATCTGTGTAGGACACTACGATGTTTCGTCGCACGAAAGTCATAAGCGTTTTC
The DNA here is from genome assembly GCA_013368315.1 of Tetrapyrgos nigripes. Classification (NCBI taxonomy): domain Eukaryota; kingdom Fungi; phylum Basidiomycota; class Agaricomycetes; order Agaricales; family Campanellaceae; genus Tetrapyrgos; species Tetrapyrgos nigripes. Next base: position 20,435 of record JAACJM010000019.1, read on the forward strand.
TTCGTTTATGCAAATGCATTCTTAACTTCATTTATCCGTTATTTCATCATCGCCCTTTGTTCACTTCTTCTTTCCTTTCTCATTGGATCCGCACAATCACCATTCCCTTCCCTTCATTGCTGGATTGACATTTTTCATCTTCATTTGACTTGCTTTTGCCAACACTCATCCCGTCTGCATTGGTACATAATCATTTCGTATATTTGCTGTATTTCCCGGCGCATATCTTCCCACTTTTCTGCATCATGGAGAAGTATAATTGTACAACCTAGCTCTATCCCACATCTAATGTATATACATACATTTCACTCTCTTCGGAATGGATTACTCTCACTCTACAGACTACAGTACATAATGGCAGTCGATGACGTCTATGGAAAAGACTTGCCTAAAATGGCTTTAGACTGGTTGTTCTACACCGCGACGTCAACCTTACCCCGACGCTTACCGCCATGTCCGACTCTGAAAAGCCCGCCGCCACCGCTACACAAGCGACCGACAAGAAACCTGCTGCCTCTACTCTCGAGGCTGATCTCACCAAATACAAGGTATTTTTTAATTCTTTATTTCCTTCTCAACTTTTTGCTGAGATCTCGTTCCTCTTCTTTCCATAGACCGCCGCAGATGTCGTGAACAATGTCATGAAAAAGCTTATCGAGCTCTGTGTCGAAGGCGCAAAAGTCATCGACATTTGTGTTGAGGGTGACAAACTTATTGAGGAAGGTACTGGAGCCGTGTTCAACAAGCCTGTCAAGGGCGTACGGGTTCAAAAGGGTGCGTTGCGAAAACGCCCATCGAAAATCGATCTCATCCATGGGCTCTGTTGCAGGAATCGCGTTCCCTACCTGTGTCTCGGTCAACAACACCGTTTCTCACTTTTCACCACTCGCGTGCGTTTTTTCTTGATTCTTGCAGAGAATCGAGATGGGATACTTATATATATCTCCTATCACATCTACATCCCGTCCAATAGCTCAGATCCGCAATCATCGCAAACCCTCGCCAAGGACGACGTTGTGAAACTACACCTCGGTGCTCATATCGATGGATTTGCTTCCGTCAGCGCCGAGACGATCGTTGTCGGTGCAAGTCCTGAAAATCCAGTAACGGGTCGCCGTGCAGATGCGATTAAAGCTGCTTGGCATGCTACTGAGATCGCGATGCGTATGGTGAAAGCAGGGAACAAGAATTGGGCTGTTACAGAGGCTGTCGGGCGTGTAGCTTCTGCGTGGGATTGTAAACCTGTTGAAGGTGCGTTCGAGTTGGTTTACTTTGGCCGGCTGGCCGTGGTCTAGCATCCTTGAACGCTGTATCTGATTTCTGTCTGATTTCTATCTGATTTCTGAATGGTACAGGCATGTTGTCGTGCCAACAGACGCAAAATGTAATTGATGGCAAAAAGCGTATCATTCTCAATCCCAGCGAGGCACAAAAGAAGGAGTTTGAGGCCGTTACGTTCGCGGAAGGTGAAGTCTGGGGTATTGATATCTTGGTGTCTACTGGTGAAGATGGCAAGGCGAGTGAATGTGGTAGACTGATTTCTACTAGTGATTTACACTGGATCTCGTTTTCTTCTCCAGGCCAGGACCGAGGAATCGCGGACAACGATCTACCAAAGAGACTCTACCATCACCTATCAACTCAAAATGAAGACCTCTCGTGCCGTTTTCTCCGAAGTGCAGAAAAAGGCTGGTGCATTCCCCTTCAACATCCGTGTGCTCGAGGATGAGAAGCGTGCTCGAATGGGTCTACAAGAAGCTGTTCAGCACAGTCTCGTCAAGCCGTATGATGTTGTGTAAGCGGTGTCAAATTTTTTTTTGGGCTACAGATGTTAATTTCTTTTTCTTGTAGCTTCACCCCATCAAACACTTTCGTCGCTGCGTACCACTTCACAATAGCTCTGTTGCCCAATGGCCCGTCCTTGATCACCCACCCACCCATCTGGTACAAACCCGAGCTCGTAAAGACAGAGAAGGAGCTCGAGGATGAGGAGCTGAAAACGCTATTGACCAAGAGTCTGCGGGAGAGTAAGAAGAGTAAGAAGAAGGCCCAGGAAAAAGAGGCGGATGGCACCAATTAGAGGATAAAAGGAAATGCAAACATGGAGAGTGAGAAGGACGCCGATGCCGAATCTTTGAAGTAGCTCAAACAGCACCAGCTATCAATCATCTTGTAAACCACACCGGACTTGTGTTTCTTGCAAAAAATGTTTTTGTATAAATGTACAGACTACGAAGGTGCTTTTTCTGCGTCTTGTCCAAATTGTTGTATTGTACGAACGACTAGGTCTACGTTTTCGAGGAAGGCGTTGACTGTCAGACGCGCCAGTCGGATTGTTAGGGTAGTGAATGTACTACAACAAAAAATGAGTAGGAGCATAGACAACTGTACGTCAATGTAGACCTACGCTTTGAGAACATCTCCCTCTACCGTTATCATCCTTTTCACAGCCTGAGGTTGCAACTCTGCATCAACTTCTATAGCTTGCTTTGCGATCAACGCATGTTTTGCAGACGCGAACGGAATTTGCACCGTTCTTTGCGTTTGATAAAATAGAAAGAGTCGTTATTAGTTTAGTGGTTTCCGATGGCTGAGCAGGCGTCGCTCACACTGTATGCCAGTCGTCTGTTTCGGACATGATTAGACCGCAAGTAGATGGTGGTCGATGACCAAATTCGTTTTCAAGCACGGGACTTGTCTTCGAGCTTGCTTTCTACTTAGGACCTCAGTCACCTTACAAAATTCTGAGTATAAGACGATGAAACTTCAACAAGGGCATCATGCTTCCAGTGTCACGACATCGATTTTGTCCCTCATCTACCTCCTATCTAGGAAGGCGCCGATGCATAATTGTGCAGCGAAGTATACAAGGGAATGTACTAACTGCCTCAGAAGCCGTCGACTTTACCTCACTACAAGCTAGGCCGAAGGAACCGAAGGCTTACGACGCTTACTGTCAAGCCGAGTAGAACGCTGCTCATCGCAAAGCATCCGTAACCTTCGGTACTCACATGCACATGCAACACATCCTCGGAGGAGAAAAAGATAAAGATATTGATAAAGATTGCTGTTTCCAACACAGGCAAGCACTATATAGACTGGTTACGCAACGGAGACACCGAACTGTGATCACCAGCTCAAAGCGCCAAACAGATACATCTAACTAGTACAACGAGAAAAAGATCAGCAGCTTCGGTCCCCCAGTGTGGAACGCGCACCCAAATGAGATAGATGAGATATTGTCAATAATCAAATTGGCATCAACAACAGCACCCAGCGCCAGCAAGCAAGGCGTCATGTACACGCATTATATCCAGATAATGAAAGAGAGCAGAAGGAAATAGAGATGGAAATGTTAAGGGGGGTATGGGGACCCGGCCTAGGGGGTATATTGATCATTAGAGGATGAATGCCGCGATGGCAGCAAAGGCGCCAAGGAGCATGACGGGAGCGGCCTGGTGCGAGGCACCGTTAGAGCCAGTTCCTGGTTCGTTTCCGACAGCACCGACAACGCCAGCAGTGGAGGAGCCGCTGGTGGAGGGAGTCGTGTGAGGCGCAGAAGCGGAGACGGAGAGGCTGTAGAGCTGGTTAGTGTACAGTGATTCTACGAGAATCGGATTTCTTACGTGGTGGGCTTGACGACAGAGGAAGCTTCGGAGGAAGCTACGGAGGCAACTGAAGAGGTATCAGAGGTAGCAGGGGCAGCAGCAGAGGATGCAGATGCCAAGAGGTCAGCGGGGACACAGCTGCTGTCACCAGCAGTGACGGTGATCTTTGAGGAAGAAAGGTGAACAGATATCCCAGTTGAAATTACGATAGCAACGCACCTCGCCAGACCAAGCCTCTTCACCAAGGGTGTCAATCAACGAGAGCATAACCTTCTGGCCAGCGGGAAGCTTGGGAGTCCACTTCTTGGTCCATGAGTCGGCAATGTCACCAAGATCCTGACTATGAAGAAATGAGGAAAAATCGTCAAAATGATAACAGTCGCTGAGCACTTACACGGCATCAGCACAGGGGTCAGAGGCGGGAACGACAATCAAGTTGAAGGGAGCCGTTCCATCAGTCCAGTTGAGGTCGATTTCCTGGCACTAGAAAGGCTTCAGCACAAAGAACAAAGGCCCATTAGATGGAAACCGACCTGTTGGACGGACTCAGGAGTGCTGATTGAGAACTCGGCAACGACGCCACGGAGGGAAGCAGCAGCAAAAAGAGCGACGGTAACGAATGTAGAGAACATAGTTTCGCTATGAACAGATGGTTGAGGGAGAGGCAGGGAATTTAAGGAAGAGGAGGAGCGCCGGTGATGGTGGATAAAAGGTAAAAAGAAAAAATATTGTTGGTGTTTCGCCCTATTTGTAGGTCTTCCCAATCGGGCATCATGCGATCGGACCTGAGTCGGCCCAAGTTCTCCTGATCGTTGTTTCATGACGCTCTCGATTGCGATTCAGGACAATTGTCGAATAAATAAACAAGGCAAATACTCTATCATTATGTACCCTATGTAACATATCCCTCTAAAGCTTTGGTTTTGCACCTTTGAAGGTTGCAAGCATCGTTCTCTTAGAGATACTACAATCAAAAAAAAAACGGTGATGGAACGCCGGACAAATGCCACGGTCTCTATGGTCACCGACACATCAACAGATTGGGACCAAATATTTTACTCACCCGGAGTGCTCGATGGCGGACGGTGTGTTCTTCAGACCTTCAACCGGCACGCGTTGTTCGACCGGTACATACGCACGCTTACCTGCCCCAACGTATATCTATTTGGACATGCGTCAGCCGCACCGAACACAGACAATGAGGGCGAAATAACACAATGAAAGCAGCGATCATTGCAAACACAAGTGTTGTCGTCGTTTCGGATCATATTGCAAGCATGCTTACCTGTCTTGGCCTCCAAATTTTCACACCACCCTGTTGCAACATCATCTTACGAAACAAGGTTAGCGGCACATCGTTGTTTGACCTCCCGCACAAAGTGAGAAGAGCCGAAACAAGACAACTCACCTGTCGCCAGTGTGCCAGCCATCCGACGACTCTAGGGACAGCGAAAAGTACAGGGAAAAAGTCGAGAGGGAAGCCCATAGCACGGTAGATGAGCCCGCTAAATCCGAAGTGATAGGATCAGCAACCTTGGCACGTTGCGGGTGGCTGGCATCTTACCTCCTATATACATGATTAGAGCTGTAGTATGCGTAGATGAAACATGCAACTTACCAGAAATCGACATTGGGAGCCAACCTGCGCTTGATGAAATATTCATCGTTCATAGCAGCTTCGTGGAGAGCCATAGCAGTCTCCAGTAGCTCGTCTTTGCCGGTACTGATCGGACATTAACATTGGCATCCTCTTCCGCCCACACACCCAGAGTTTAAAAATGAGACTCACACTTTAAACACCTCATCAGCCGTTTTGCGCACAATGAAAGAGCGAGGATCAGACTGAACCACAAAGGAGTTAGTAACCAATCGGGAATGAGCAGTACCGGTAGACAGCAGGCAATAAAAGGTAGAGAAAGAGAAGACACCGAAAGACACCGAAATGGCAAACGGACAAATACAGGACCAAAAAGGTATCCCACTCACAGTCTTATAAACCCTGTGACCGAACCCGGAGAGAACTTTTTCACGTTTTTTCACGGCTTCGATGAATGCTGGGACGTTTTCTGGACTGTAATAGAAGGAGGGAGAAGCATAGTGTCAGTCTTCAGTACTCTCCTCGTCAGCCAACGGTCAAGGCAAAGCCAATCATAACCAAGTACAACATAGTATTCAGCACTCAGCTCAACTCTCACCTTCCAATGGAAATCAACATGCGAATAACTGCTTCGTTCGCACCACCTGAAATGGACAGAAAGAGGTGAGTTATTCAGCAATTTCTCCCGGTTGTAGTAAAACTGCCAACACACCGTGTAAAGGACCACTGGAATCATCAATGAGCAACGGCAGCAGTTAGATCTTTGATACCAAACCCCATCAACCAGGTAGCTTTAGGCCCACTTACTATAACGATGCACATCCGGCACTGCAAGAAGAAGAAAAGGACAAGGTCAGTAAATAGTCAATGATCAATCAGCGCACATAGCATTCAAAGCCTAAGCATAGCTAGCAGTGAACACCAAACACTCACGCAATAGCAGAAAAAGGATCCACCAGCGAACTGCCTGTCTGCAGCACAGTAGTTGCCGAAGCGTTCAACTCATGATCAGCGTGCAACAAGAACAATACGTCCAAGGCTTTTTCCAAGACTGGATGAGGGCGGTAGTCTTCTTGGCCGAGGTGATCCATTTGGTAGAGGAACCTAGAGATATGAAAATTTCAAGGATTGCTCAAGGATTGCTTGGGTTAGGCAGGAAGAGCAGCTCACGAGCCAGTGTAACTGAGTCCAGTAGGAGGTATAACGAATTCTCTTCCTTGACGTACACGGTACGCCATTCTTTATTCAGATGTGATTAGTATGATACGAGCTGTAGCCACGACTAAAAGAAGAGAGAAACCTACGCAGCAAGTGTAGTCGCCTTCCCAATAAGCCTATAAATCTGTCTATCCATGACTGCCAATGATTCCTTATTACCCTTCGTGAAGAGAGTTTGACCTGCAAGACGCGTTCGCGTGTCAGTTTTTCTTTTAAACGCTCAGGTTGTAATTCACTGAACCTTGCAGAGAAGGATTCGCTTCGCTATAGTACGAGCCAAGGTATGCGAACGCAGAGGTGAGGATGGCCATTGGATGGGCGTCGTAACTGCGATCCCAAAAATACTTGAGAAAAGAAACTTCTCCGGCTACACTGAGTATTCTTACCGGAATGACCTGAAGAACTGCTCTGCATCGGCATGCACGATTGAATGGTTCATTACTTCGTGTTGGAAGACCTTGAACTGGGATGCAGTTGGGAGAGAGCCATAGATGAGGAGGTAGGCTATGTGGAAGTAAGACTGAAGAACACATCTCAAAAAGTAAATTTAGACGCGCCTGTTTCCAAATGCGACGAATGCACAGCCAATTCTTCAATGGGATATCCTCTGTCGAAAATTTTTCAGATACCCAAGGTTGCACAGAGTGGATCGGATGTCTCTCACCTGTAACGAAGTACTACACGCAAACGCCTTGTCGTCAGTCTTTCTTTCCAACTCCAAAAAAGCAAACTAACCTCCAGCTTCTCCGTCAATATAAGTAATCTGACTCCTCAGAACCGCCGTGTTCAGGAACCCTCTATCCTGAATTCTCAGCCCTTTCTCGGTCTCATTCTCTGGCCTCTCGTCTTTCGCAGCTGGAGCGGACATCTTCTTGAACTCGGTCGCAGAGATGGAGTTGTCTTCAATCCTGTTGCACTATTCCTTAGAGGCCGTGGAGGTGATGTAAAGCAAAACAGCTCACGGAATCTCATAAGACTTTCCCGTACGATTATCACGAACCGTAAGGGTGTTATTGGCAGATGAAGAGGAAGGTATCGGGTTGCCCATGATGGTGGTTGGCGAGAATAAGTTTCTGAAGTAAACCTTGGTCCTCGGCTTCAGTCTTGATCCTGGTTCGGGTTAGACACTATAAGTAAGAGATGGTGAGCTGGCAGTGCTTTTGTATCAGGTGAATACAGACCGGATCAAGGTTAAGACTACTCGCCCGTAACTTGTTGTTCTGCTCGACGAAACAAGATTTGCGGCATGACGCAATCACATGCTCGGTTTCGTCTCGACGCGTCCCGGTCCGGTTTACCCAGCGCATTCTCAACTCTGTTTCTATCCTTGATTTGTCTTTCACCTCAAGATGGTAGTCTGACTGTACAACCAGGTCTTTTGAGGTCATGTCTTGCTTCAAGAGCGTTCAAGGAGGAGCTCCGTTAACCCCGAACTACCAAAATGTGCGCAGAAAAGAACATATTCATAAGTACTGAACGATACTTCGGTTCGTTCTTCAAATTCGTTTTTCCCTTCAAATTGACAACGTCGGCGATCGCGAGTCGACAAACCACCGTTGCAGCTCCGAGGAACAGTTTTGATTTGGCTGCCACTAGCAGCTTGCATTTGTCTTTAGGAGCGCCTTTGACCATGGGTAGTTGGTACCCGGAAACTGCTCATGATCAGAGTCATCAGACGTGGATGCTGGACGGAGGGCAGATCTCGGACGTATAACCTGCGTTGAACAGTTTGCTTGGTGCAATGCCAAGGCCTCCTGTCCACATTCCCTCCGCTCTCCGCTCTTCGCAATTGGATGACTTTCCTTCCTACTCAGGAGCTCGGGAGTCGGAGCAGGCTCTGAGCGTACCTCAGCGTTTCATGTAAACAACTCTTGGCAACGCAGCTGTCCGTTTCTTCTGGCCTTCCTTCAAAGCTTCAGCGCTTCAGACTGTCGGTAAGTATCAATTGTTATTCTCATATGCATCCCGTTCTCTTCGCGATTACCGTCCGACCGCTGTCCGACCGCAAGCATGCTGCATAGAATTGCTCTCATCTATCCTAACGCAACCCATCCACCCACTACTGCATTCCTAATTTCCTCAGTTAAAAGTTGGGCGGTGCTGGAATGAGTGAAGAGTAAGTTTCATTATGGACGCTACAATGTATGTATCTCCTTGAATCGATCTCGTAAAACCTCTACTACTTTGATTGAAGAGTGAACTCTCGCTGCTCGGATTGTGAAGCGAGCAATTTCGGGCCCACCGTACCACATTTTAAGAAGCTGCTAGTCAGAAGCGCGCGCCTGGCCAAGGCAGTCCACAATGACATCCACATCCGCACTAAGCGGTCATCTCTGGGATGGTTGATTCTTACCATTGCTGATCATTTATATAGTACTTATTTGATGGCGTAGCAAGCTGTACAGTACACCTCACGGAGTCCAGAGCGACTCTCACCGTCCATGTCTGCAAAACACTTTGCTGCTACCTTTCCTCCGGAAATTAGGGATGAAATTATCGACAGAGTTCTCGACACCGTTACCACAAAGTCTTGCACATTGGTCTGCCATGACTGGCTTCCTCGTGCTCGCACAAACCTTTTTCGAAAATTCACCTTCCCTCCAAACGCCCGGTCTGAATACCAACCAGAAGATCTTTCAGAATACAAAGAAAAACTCGAATTGCTGGCTGAGGACATGGCATCCTCAAGCATCAGCCCTCCGTACTCCAGGATAGTTCGCATCCTCACTGTGCGACTTCCCCTCTTGATATCCCGTGAAAACTTGGCGTTCAATACCCTTATTTCACAACTTCCTTTTACCAATCTGCAGAGCCTCGACTTTTCTTCGCGAAATTTGGATTCGACATCCTTACTCCATTTGCTGGAGAAGAACCCTCTCCTTGAAAGTCTCGCACTGAGTTCTTTCACATGCTCTTCGAATCACCTACTTCGCCTCTTGTCCAGGATAGCAGCAGGGCGGTCCTCTTTGCAATCCTTAACACTCGGCGTCATCCCTACCTGTCCCCCTGATCTTACAAACACTTGGGATTCACCATTTGATGCCTCCTCTACTCCATTATCACTGCACCCTCCACGTTTACAGTCATTGTCATTCAGCACACTCTCCCGTCCTACATGTAATCTGGTAAACCCGAAAACATGGGTGTTACCATTCTTCACAATACCAGAGCATTTCTTTGATCTGTCATCACTTTGCTATTTGACACTCAAATCCCATGTCCCCCGGAGATATCCTATCATCCTTCAACAATGTGGGCCGACTGTTACTCACTTTACCCTCACGTCGTTTAACCGCAATTTCTTTGGTCCAAGTTTGGCTCCTTCATTCAGACATCTCACTAAACTCGTCGACCTTACGTTGACTGAGATTTTTGAGTCCAAATTCTCTGACACAGTGGCCATATTGAAGAGCATCCTTTCCGTTGTCATCCAACGACTCGAACACCTCTCCCTCGAATTTAGGACTCTTTATCATTGGCCTTCGCTTGACGCAGAGTCATTTGGAAACAACTGTCTTTGCGAGATTGACAATCTCCTCGATGGTTTTCTGCAGACTGGGCAGATCGTCCATGCCACTAGTCTGAAAAAGCTCTCACTGAAAATCCCAACCCACTATAATATGGACGAGACTGAGATACGCGCGTATTTTTCGGCGACGAATGCCAATGGTAGATTATCGCTGGAAGTGTCGCTGTACTGAGTATGCCTATCGTATGTACTTGTACGTTTCTGACCTTTTGAAGCAAGGACGTTTAATCAGTCCAGAACACTACATATACTTATTCGTCTGGCCAGTATCAAGCAGTCCGTATATATGTTGTATACCATACCAGTAATCTAAAAATGACAGAAGTAATGACCAACAACCAACAACCAAAACAGAACCGTTACAACAGAAACAAAAACAGGAAAGTTACACATGTAAAAATGTGTATGTAGTGGTACATGCTAGTACTACAAGTACTACATCGAAGAATTATAATGTGTTCTTAAAATATGGTATCTATAAGTGAGGACCAAGTATCCGAGTTCCCAACCTCGTACACTTGCGACCTATTGTCAAAAGAAGCCAGGCTCTAAACTCTAAGGCCTAAAGTAGTCACATCTTCGGAGATCGTGGAAGCCGTGCAGTCGAAGCAGAATCTGAATGAAGCGTTCATTGTGAGCGGTACCAAAATAGCGACCGATGATACTATTCTTCTGCTGGGCCGACATGGCCTTCCTTTTCTCTGAGAAACCGTGGTACATGGGATTGTTTAGTTCGGGAACCTGTAGTGCGAGCCTTCTTACACCAAGGCTCGACACTACAACCTCATAACTTCTTTATACTTCTCAATGTTTTCCTCTGCGCTACCTTTCCAACTCGTGTTTTCGATGATGCATGCCTTCCAGGTAGGAAGATTCCTCTGTGCCTGAAGAATTCCCTGGATTGTGTGCTCGTCAAAGGTTAAGAACCTCCTGGTCTCACCAGTCGCTGATCCAGTACTGTCATAGCCACCACCGGTTTCACCTGCACTGTCTTCATGTGGAGGATTGTTAGGGGGAGATGACGGCGGGAGTGGTGACCTGTCAATATCATTTTCCGCTGTTTGAGGTATCCAATCTGCCCACTGGAAATCCGACGGCAGCTCTTGGATTGATTTGAATGGATGGAAACCACGGACACGGCATTCATGAATGAGGAAGAGAGTGGGTATGGGTGAATATCGGTCTTGATGTCGAAGTCCGATGTATCTGAAATGAAGTTTGGTATAGGGTTCACTGGATATGTCGCCATAATTGACAAAAAGAAATCTTTTGGTCTATATGAAATTAGAGGTATGGCGTCGAGTGCGTTCAAGGCAAAATACTAACCTTGGGGATGTAGCGAATAAAATACCTATATCTGTCAAACAAATTATGACAGTTCTTACAGAGTAGGATACCGTTTCGTGGCTCGAAGTCTACCCTTTTGACTGTGTTGGGTACCCAGTCGCGAGCCTTCAAATCATTCCACTGGTGATGCTATCAATTCCAAGCAAGTACACGAGGTAATGTGTTGGCTCACCGGACGGTCTTCAACTCGAGGAATAATGTGAGCGTGTTCCAGCGGCTCGGCCGTCCCGCAGATTACACAACGCTGGACGCCTCGGAATACATCACGCTTGTCTATGCCCGCTGTGAAAGCTGAGGTGTGAGACTCAGATATCAGGTCTGCCTGAGGATAAGGAAAAGGGCAATTGGAGGGGAGAGGTAAAGATAGAAATTTCATTTCCATGATGATGGTAGACTCGCAGCATCATCATCATGCAAACAAATAAGCTTGCGTGACGTCACAGAACCGAAAGTTGAGTTCCGACCCTTTATGAGCAACCTGGCCTACGGCAGCACCTTCTGAACGAACCCAGGCGAGTGCACATCCCGATCAACAATAAGGACGAGGCTGAGATACGCACGTATTTTTCGGCGACGAATGGTGCATTATCACTGGAAGTGTCGCTGTACTAAGTATGCCTGTCGTATGTACTACTAAATTTATATGAATTCGTCTTTCTCTTTGCACAGTCTGCCTTGCTGCCGTCCCCTCCATCACCAATCAGTCCAGAACACTATACTTTTATTCGTCTGGCCAGTATCAAGCAGTCCGTATATATGTTGTATACCATACCAATATAAGCCAAAAGTGACAGAAGTAATAACCAACAACCAAAGCAGAACCGTTATAACAGAAACAAAAACGGGAAAACTACACATGTACAAATGTGTATGTAGTACATACTACTAGTACTACAAGTACTACATCGAAGAATTATGATGTGTTTTTAAAATACGGTATGTAACAGTATAAGTGAGGACCAAGTATCCAAGTTCCGTCCGTCCATAGGCAATAACGAATAAAAAAAACATCCCAGAAAAAAATACACGACTTAAGTGGAGTAGAGAAGGATAGGCAAGAGAGGAAGGATAAGAACGAGAGTTAGATATATAGGAAGAGATAAAGATCAAAGCAAGGCGAGGACGAGAGGAGAATATTGATAATAATAACTCCTCTAGATGCAGACCCATCTATATGTAAACAAAAAATCTGACTGACTGACCGACTGACTGTGACGCGTGAATCTTCATCGACATCGTTCATTCATATCATAAGGGTGTTTGCTTCACTTCTCAGTTTCACTTCCTCAACAACTTTTCATGCAACTCCGCTCCTTTCAACCTCGCTCTCATATACTCAATCTGTGCTTCATACCTCCCTATAACCTCCAACCTCCTTCTCCGCACATCTAACACCTCTGGAGACTCATACGCCGCATCCGAGTCATTTGCGTTTGCGTTTGGTTCTTGCTCGTGCACTACTGAACTGGATCGGGATCGTGAACGAGAATGAGAATGAGAACGGGAGAGTGAATGGAAATTGGAATTGGAATGAGGGTGCGAATAGGAATGCGAATGTGGAGGAGGAGGAGGAGGAGGAGGATGGGAATTAGAGCTGGAATTGGAAGGAGTGCGAGAATGTGAAAGGATCGCACTCTTCATCCTCCTCAAACTCGAAGACTTGGACAATGAACCTGAACCTGAGCCTCCTAAATTTGGAGACGCAGGTGAGGGTGTTGATTGACTTTGGGAGACTGAACCGGAACGAGAACGAGAAAGTGAATGTGTATGTGTATGAGAATGTGTATGTGAATTGGAATGAGGATAGGGATAGGTATCCGAATGAGACTGCGTTGACAGAAGAGGTAGGTCTTGTTCCGTCAACGACGGCAGAGGTAGATGTGATGTACTTCTCGAAAGAGTACCATGTTTCTGTTTGCTTGGAAGGGAGAGTAGCGAGCTGGCTGGAGATGAAGTAACGGATGCTAGGGAGCCTTTACGCTTGACCTGCTGCTGGTTCGCATGTAGTGATGTGGCAGAACCTAAACCATTGACAGATGGGGAGGGAGAAGACACAGTAAAATTGCGTGCACGACCTGATGTGGAAGAGGACGCGACTGCGACAGCAGTCGCCTGAGAGGATTTGGATTTCGTCGAGTAGGTGCTATGAGCACTTGCTGTTGAGCCGGAGCGCATTCTCATGGGCACGGCTAGTGATGTAGGGGCAGTAGGAGAAGTAGGAGAGGAGAGCTGGTCGGAATGAGAATGTGTTATAGGCATGGTTCGAAAAGCCTGATCCCGTTGCCGTTGCTGTATCTTGGCAATAGTGGATTGTTCGAGCTGATCAAAGGCCTCGACGACGCGTTTGCCTTCGGCTTCGAGATCCATAATGGCTTTTCGAATGTCTTTGGTGGTGTGTAAACCACCGTCTTCGAATATGTCATGATCTAGCATAGGCGTGGAAACGGTTAGCTTGGAAGATGAGGTGACACTGGGAGTGGGAGTTGCTTTGGTAGGAGAGAAGAGAGTGGACGGCCAAGTAGAAGGAAGTGGCGAAAGGACAGTGTGAGGCGAAGTGGGTGGGGAGTAAACGTCTGAGCGATTAGTTCTCTGTGAGCCGAGAGATGTAGATGAGGTGATAGAATTTGAACTAGATTTTCTACTGAGAGAACGGGGAAAGAAGGAGCGTTTGAGACTAATAACTGGAGCAGAGTCGACATCTATAGAGGCGTCTTTTGATGATTTGCGGCCTGCAGCTTTTCGGAAGATATTGACGAGAGAGGATTTAGGCTGATGGAAATCATGGTCGGCAGTTATAGCTGTTGGGCGGGGAGGTGCGAACTCGACTTGCTTTTTACGGGGAGCTAAAGGAAAACAGAAATAGAATGTCAGGGTCGGAGTGGAGTGGGCGGAAATGAACGGACATGTTGCTGTCGGGACGACAGGGACCTCTGCCGGGAGGACTGTGTTGTTTGCGTAACGCTCAAAAACGTCTTGGCGAAGAAGACGGTATTCGTCGTCGCTGCACAGACGTTAGCAGAGTTATTAATAATTAAACTCACTTACCCAAGCAGGCCCTGCTGATGTGAAGCAGCCAACTCATTCAACCGTATCGCAAGCATAACAAGAAGAGGTGGTGGGAACCCCTATAACGTTGCCATTCCGTACCTAACTACCTTAGGTAATACAAGGTCACCCATGACTTCAACCTCCATCAATCCCCGAAGTACCTCATACGAGTTTCTTGGTCCTCCAGGGGCTCTTTTCATCTCTCTCGCCGTCCCCATCACAACCTATGCCTTGTACTTTGGTTGCTCAGAGGAGGCAGGCGGTTGTCCTCCACCGGACTTGCAGACCATTCCCGACCGTGTCACCCTCGCCCTTTCGTCGCCTCAATGGTGGAAATCTCTTTGGGACACAGAGGCAGCTCTCATGTATCTTGGCTGGTATGCGTTCTGCGTGGTAGCTTGGGCCATTCTGCCAGGTGCTGTCATCGAAGGCAAACCCCTCAGGAACGGACAGACCAAAAAGTACAAAATCAACGGTACGTGTTCTTCCATGTTTCCACTCGCCCGCTGACTCGCCTCTCAGCCTTCTCCACTTTCTTGCTTTCCCTCGGATTGGCCACTGGCTACATCTACCGTTTTGGTCCCGAATCTTTCACGTTTCTCTATGAAAAATGGGTCGGCTTCGTCACCGCGTCAGTCCTCATGTCTTTTGTCCAAGCCGTCTTTGTCTACGCCATGTCCTTCCAAGATGGCAAGCTCCTCGCCCTAGGTGGGAACTCGGGCAACTTTATCTACGATGTACACGTCTATTTTTTAAAAGTCGCGTCATTTTCTCAACTGACGTGATTTTTTAAATTTCATAGTGGTTCATCGGTCGCGAACTCAACCCATCCATCGGTTCCTTCGACATCAAATCCTTCAACGAGCTTCGTCCAGGTCTCATTCTATGGGCTCTCGTCGACATCAGCATGGCCTGCGAGCAAGCCGTTCGTCGTGGTGGTTTTGCCAATGTGACCGATTCAATATGGCTGGTTCTTTTATTCCAAATTGGATATGTTGCCGACGGGTTGTACAATGAGGTGCGTTGTCCCATCTGTTCTCTATGGGGACAAATCACTGATATGCATGTCGTAAAGCCTGCTATTTTCACAACGATGGACATCATCACCGATGGATTTGGATTCATGCTTTCTGTTGGAGATCTCGCATGGGTTCCATTTGTCTATTCCCTCCAAGCTCGGTATCTCGTTTTCAACCAAGTCGAGCTCGGCCCGGTCGCGACAGCTTTGATCGTCGGGTTGAATGGAACGGGTTACTGGATTTTCCGTGATGCCAATGGGGAGAAGAATGATTTCAGGAATGGAAGGAATCCCAAACGTGAGTCTTCTTCAGTTTCGTGCGACGTCGTTTGTAACGCCAGCTTTTTCTCAGACTTGACCTTTTATACGACCAAATCTGGCTCTAAACTTCTTACCTCTGGATGGTGGGGTCGTTCTAGGCATCCGAACTATTTGTGCGTTTTCTCCTCTTCAGCTTTCGTTTTCACTGTCAAAATCTAATCATATCATTCATCGCAGCGGTGACATCCTCATGGCTCTTGCATGGTCCCTTCCCACAGGATTCAACACACCGATTACTTACTTTTACGTGACATATTTCGCTGTTCTGTTAATTCATAGGCAACGTAGGGATGATGAGAATTGTGAGAGGAAGTGAGTTTTCATTTTTTCTTTCATTATTATCACTTTCGATGCTGACCATCGTCTGTCCTTCCTTAGGTATGGCCTTGACTGGGAAAGATACAAGGAGATAGTGCCATACAGGATTATTCCTAAAGTCTACTGATTCATTCAGATAGAAGTACGAATTACTGCTTTCGTGTTTCTTGATATATACGTTACATCTTCTGGACTGACTAATAAACGTCCTTGGCTCCTTGCTTCAAAAAAGTCAGGAACGTACAAGTATATATGACAGGCATACTTAGTACAGTGACACTTCCAGAGATAATCCATCATTGGCATTCGTCGTCGAAAGATACGTGCGTATCTCAGTCTCGTCCATATTGTAGTTGGGATTTTCATTGAGAGCTTTTTCAGACTAGCTTGGCCGGTCTGCCCAGTCTGTAGAAAATCATCGAGATTGTCAATCCCGCAAAGACAGGCGTTCCCAAATAACTCTGGGTACATTCGCATTTTGCCCTTGTACTTCTGTAATTCGTCAAGTACGACAGGCATACTCAGTACAGAGACACTTCCAGCGATAATCCACCATTGGCATTCGTCGCCGAAAGATACGTACGTATCTCAGCCTCGTCCATATTGTAGTCGGATGGAATTTTCAGTGAGAGCTTTTTCAGACTAACATGGCCGGTCTGCCCAGTTTGCAGAAAACCATCATCGAGGAGATTGTCAATCTCGCAAAGACAGGTGTTTCCAAATGACTCTACGTCAAGCGAAGGCCAATGAGAAAGAGTCCTAAATTCGAGGGAGAGGTGTTCGAGTCGTTGGATGACAGTGGAAAGGATACCCTTCAATACGGCCGCTGTGTCAGAGAATTTGGACTCGAAAATCCCAGTCAACGTAAGGTCGACGAGTTTAGTGAGATATCTGAATGAAGAAGCCAAACTTGGATCGAAGAAATTGGGGTTCAACGACGTGAGGGTAAAGTGAGTAACAGTCGGTCCACATTGCTGAAGGATGATAGGATATCTCCGGGGGACATGGACATTGAGTGTCAAATAGCAAAGTCAAAGAAATGCTCTGGCATTGTGAAGAATGGTACCGCCCATGTTTTCCGGTATACCATAGTGGGATAAATGAATGTGGTGACTGACAATGACTGTAAACGTGGACGGTGCAGCGATAATGGAGTAGAGGAGGCATCAAATGGTGAATCCCAGGTGTTTGTAGGATCGGGGGAACATGTAGGGATGAGGTAGAGTTTTAAAGATTGCAAAGAGGGCTGCCCTGCTGCTATCCTGGACAAGAGGCGAAGTAGGTGATTCGAAGAGCATGCGAAAGATCTCAGTGCGAGACTTTCAAGGAGAGGATTCTTCTCCAGCAAATGGAGTAAGGATGTCGAATCCAAATTTCGCGAAGAAAAGTCGAGGCTCTGCAGATTGGTAAAAAGGAAGTTGTGAAATAAGGGTATTGAACGCCAAGTTTTCACGGGATATCAAGAGGGGAAGTCGCACAGTGAGGATGCGAACTATCCTGGAATACGGAGGGCTGATGCTTGAGGATGCCATGTCCTCAGCCAGCAATTCGAGTTTTTCTTTGTATTCTGAAAGATCTTTTTGTTGCGGTTCAGATCGGGCGTTTGGAGGGAAGGTGAAATTTCGAAAAAGGTTTGTGCGAGCACGAGGAAGCCAGTCATGACAGACCAATGTGCAAGACTTTATGGTAACGGTATCGAGAACTCTGTCGATGATTTCATCCCTAATTTCCGGAGGAAAGACAGCAAAGGGTTTTGCAGACATGGATGGTGAGAGTCGCGCGTTAGACTGCGTGAGGTGTACTGCTACCCCATCAAATAAGTACTATATAAAACGGTTAGCAATGGTAAGAATCACCGTAGAGGTGACCACTTACTGCGTATGTAGACTGTGCCTTGGCCAGGCGCCGTTCTGACTAGCAGCTTCTTAAAAGTTTCTCAATCTCTCGCGAATTGTAATTCAGATCACGAACTCTATGCGTTTGGAGACAAGTGTTGATGGGTTACGAGAGTAGTATTCGAGGGCGACAAACCACGACCAGCGATAACTAGAAAGAGACGAGTCATGACATGATCAGTCACTGCAGTTTCCACCCTGATGTCTGAGCTGCGTCCGGGCAGATTGGTCCGTTCGGCGGTGAGCCATAGTACATTTGAGCGATGTGGTGAATTAAGCAGAGAAATAATATACATGCATCCAATGTGTACGAAGACACTAGATCGTCTAGAGTAAACTTTTCAAGCACGAATGGGCGGACCGTCCGTTAACAGTTTCACTGTCTGGAAGACCTAACGATGTCCAGCCAAAGCTGCTCCTCCCCCTCTCAACCCACCAAAAACACCAAGTCCACATACAGCCTCCATGCCCAATTCTAGTACCAATCTACCGCAACCCTAATGACTCCATAGCGGAACCAAACCTACCCTCACCCTTATTCTGCGGAACAATCCCTGCATCACTCTTCTTTTTTGTCTCGTTTTGCCAAAGTGCTTGGTAAAAATGTTCTGGTGTGAGGCCGCGTGCTGTCTTAAATTTACCGTAGGCAGCGCATTCTTCGGATTTGGAAAGGTGGACGGAGGTATGGACGTAGGGTTTTAGCTGGATGGCACAAGGTAGGTGAACGATGGAAAGGCGAGCAAAAGGACGGTCGTTTGAGTGTTTAGCAGCATTGAATGAAGCAGGTCGAGTGTACCGGAAAATAGACGTTGAATCAGCTCTCAAACTCGTAGCATAATCCCAGCCAAAAGACGCACCGAACACGACTCGATTTCTTCAATCGGAGGTGCAACAAATACACGGACTTTCTCGTCCAACAGACGGTATTTTGCTTTTCCACGTACAACATGTACACCAGGGGCGCCGGTTCTGTGACCACCGGGGAGGAAGGCTTGTCTGGTACCTATAGTTCAAAATGTATCATCGTGAAGTGGATCAACGCGTCTTCTTTTGCAAGAGTTAGATAGACAAACCTTTGTAGTAATCCTTGTTACCTCTCTTAGTCGTCAGAGGTTTTCGTGAAGCCTTGGAGAGACGTGCTACTGTCGGAAACATTATCACAGCACCACCAGCAGGCTCCGCTGTTTGTTGAGTACTCGACGTTCGTGACGGTGCTGAAGAAAATACTTAACCACGTGCTCCGGCAACCTCTTTTTCATCACCGTCACGAAAACTGGATCCCTCTTCTTCTTCTAGTTCTACTCCTGCTTCCAGCCCTACTACCGCCCAGTCTTCCTTCTTTTCTGAAGACATGTCCACGATTCTAGTTGGAGGAGTAGGGGCTATTGCCGCAGCTTTGGTCGCAAGACAATTGATACGACGCGGCGGCAAGTCAGCTGCTGAGCAATGGGCAAAGGGAGGCTTCAAAGGCAAGATGGATAAGAGGGAGGCTATTGAAATTTTGGGGCTGAAGTGCGTTTGACTATGACCTTTCTACCTCATTACCTCTAGAGAACTGACGGCGTTTGTTTTCCCTTTTTTTTTCTACAGAGATGGACCTCAGCTTCGACTCAAGCTCAAAGACGCCCACCGACAAATCATGCTTGCCAATCATCCGGATAGAGGAGGTTCGCCGTACCTTGCCAGTAAAATCAATGAGGCGAAGGATTTGCTTGACAAACAAATTGGTGGCCGATGATGGACACCTCTGGATGTTCTAGATTCTCTATTGGATTATATTTTTTTAGGTGAGTGTACTACCTGAGTTGTCCCGGGCTATGTCTCATATCTTTCCAGTTGCTTCTTACATGTATCTTTAGCATCATATTAATACACTACACGCCATTCAAATCCCAGCTCCGCATATTCACCTTTCTCTGGGCTATACTGCTGCACAGACCTCGGAAGAACACTTGAGTACCCGTCATGCTCACTGCTCTCGCTTCTTCCCGACGCGCGGGTTGCAACAACGTTCAATACTTCATCTGACCGCTGTCTCTAACACCGGGACGCTTGCTTCTCGGAAAGTACCTTGAATGTAATGACGATCGTACTCTACAATGATGTCTCAGCCAACGTGCTGGAATGTCATCCTTGGTAGACGTCCTTCCTCAACTTCATCGTGTGCTCATGGCAGTCTGCCGTCGTTGGTACGACAATAGGGCCCTCTACTCGCTCTCTGGAGACTCAAAAACCTATTCCAACTCAGGGTAAATGAGCAAACTGATTCCGCCACAGTTCGAAGTGGTAGAGTTCCAATTTCCCGAAAACTGGAGCCGTAAACAGGCTTTCCTGCCACTTCCTCGGGTATTATCACTACGTTCACAAACTCGCCCAAACTCTACGACGTGGACCTGATATCCTTTGGTTGACGGATGACTTGCAGGTTCCCTGGAGAAGTCATCTGCTCTCAATGACTTCCATTCCCAGTCCTGGTAGTTCACCCTTTGTCTCCTTCGCCTTGGACACATTTCGAGTCACAATTCGGAAGAACTATTACGCTTTATCTGCCGTTCCTCAAACGAGACCATTGTGATGCTGGAGCTCGAGAATTGTACGCACACGTCCGTGTCAGCTCTTTTCGAGCAACTGTGCCTGGCAGAAGAGGACTCGGAGAAAGGATACGGAACCTCTGTGCTGGCGCCAAATCTGGACGAGTTTGCTGTTAAGGCCGACTTTGTTAAAATCCTGGATATGAGAAAGCAGACTCTATCGGGGAGTTGCTGCGATTCAGACGTTGGACTGATAATCATGGGCCTGGGATGATTAACCAGATAAGCTGACGACATTGAGATGAAGAAGCCAAATTCGAAGGCAGCGATGCTTAGGGGTGTCCATTTGTGTGCTTCATTGGTGATGGTATGACTGAGGAAGCAGAGGCGATCTTGAGCAACTTACGAGGAAAGGGCGAGGAAGCCCGTATCGTTGCCAGTACTGTAAAGGAAGTGGGTGGACATAGGGGTTATTGGGATTTGCCTTCCTGGGGTTACTAGGCTTAGTTAGAGGAATTCTAAGGAAAGGATAGATGGCGCTGAAGTCTTCAGATGGTTTTTGTGTGCATTAGACGAGAACTGGCTCTATCATTATCACTGATAATGATTCAAGGCTGTTAAAAACTCCAGGTTTACACAAAGTTATAGCTATGCTCTTTGTATCTACAAGAACACCCGGATGTTATCAATGTATAGTAGCGACTACCGGGCGTAACCGCCGTGCAGCTAAAGCTCAGCTTCAGCAATTTCCAGCGCGCTCCCTCTACCCCAGTAAGTCTCGATAAACGGCAGGGCCGTCGAGATGGAGTACATCAAACGTTTCTCCAGCTGGTAGCCACTATGCCATACTGCGATATTCTCCAGCTTCCAGTCTTTATAACGCCGGGATTCGATATCGATAGAAAATGTCTACACAAACGCAGATGTTCAGCAAGCCAATCGGTTATGATCAAGAATGAATGACACTCACCGGTGTGACAGTACCAATGTATAACGATAACGATTCCAGACTAGTCAACCTACTCAGCACGTCAAATAATTCCACATTCATTGTCCGAACATTGAGCCGCAGATATCGAAGGTTGGGTGAAATCAGGTTAACTATCCCCTCCACCTGTACATGGTCAAGATACAGATCCCGAACCACTAGATTTGTGAGTGTATCCGACGTCTGCTGGAGGCACGATATGAGAGCATCCATTCCATCTGCATAAATGGAGGGATACATTTGTAACTCTCGTAACCTAGAAAGTTGCACTGAAGTAAAACACTGTTTCATCCATCTACCCAATGGTTCATCGGCGGCAGAGTTTAGCCCTATAGGCACCGGCTTTAATCTCAGAACAATGTGTTCGAGACGGGAGCAATGTTTTTCGATAAAACTTGTGAGACCTGAAGGATCCGTCTCCAATGTCCTTGAAAAGGCTGCTTGGAAGTTGAATACTGAGAGGAGTGGGAATTCTCCGAGCCTCTTAAAGAATTCCGAGAGATCGTAAGCTCCCCAGCACCACATTGTCAGTGCTTCTAATCGAGGAGCGAAACTGTTGATAAATGGTACAACGTCCCCAAGCAGAATTTCAGCTCCACCCACTTGAGAGTCATCCGGATGAGGATTAACCACGAGTTCGAAGAATAACTCTCGTAGAAGAGGGAAGTCTGGGCGAGAGTAGATAATGGTATGGAATGAAGCAGCATGGCCTCGTAACGAAAGCTTGGTCAGATTGCTGCTGAATGCAGACCAAGAGGTTTGGAGGAATCTGTTGATATCAGGTCCAGAGTGTGGACCCCATGAGTGACTGTCGATGGTGAAAGAGGATACGTCGGTGAGACCAGGCAAGACGTCGATCAAAGCCTTGGTGGCTTCGTGCTCTGGTCGCACAACGGGTTCTGGTATACGGAATGAGAAGTGAAGGGCGGAAGAGATGCGATTTCTGATCGTTGTTCGTCTTTCCTGGGCTGGAGTACTATAATCGTAATGTCTAAAGTCGGGACTGACAGTGAGATGACGAACACGTTTTCCTACGTGTGGGTCGCTGGATGCGTAGAGTCAGCCGTGTACTATTATGTCAACTTGAGATGAAGGTTACTTACGATAACCTTGATATAATCTTGAGGGTGGTCGGACTGAGTGTCTGCAGCTGGACTTGCCGGTACCGAAGGTCCATAGAGATTTCATAGAAAAATTTGTTCACTTCGAGCAAGTCTTTCCGCAAGGCTGCATCAGGGATGAACTGAGTAATATAGAGCCATAGCTCTAAGGGGAGTTGGGGTTGAACCATGCGACAAGGGAACGTGCAGACCGCGTTTATAAAGACAGGTGAAACACTGCCTCCAACAGCTTTTCTTGACGCCTTTGGAATACAAATTTAAAGTCTTGAATGAGGATCAGGGACTGTTGACTGCTGTGGACGGTGACGTCGTGATGGACTTGCAAGACGAGCGCCGCACGCCGCACGCCTATTGTTCAATAATTGACTCGGTACTTTGTCTTCGCCCATCCATGACTGCGATCCCCTTTGCAATCCGTATTCCTCCGGAAATTAGAGATGAAATCATTGATAGAGTGCACGATAGTGCAAGCATGAAGTCTTGCGCATATGTCTGCCGTGACTAGCTTCCTCATGCTCGTACAAACCTTTTTCAGAGTTTCACCTTCCCTCTGTCAGGTGGAAGCTTGGTTGACGAAGAAGGGCCAGACACTCCAGTATACAGGGACCTTGCATCGCTAATTGAGGACATGACATCTTCGAGTCCCAAACCTCTGTACCCTACTATTGTTCATAACCTCACTGTTAAACCTCCCATCTTCATACCCTCCGGACAGGACCGTATTTACCTGGACCTCATCTCACAACTTCCTTTGAACAATCTGCAGAGTCTGGAATTCTCATATGACTTGTGATATTTGGATGCACCCTCTCTACTCCCTTTGCTGGATAAAAACCCTCTCCTCGAAACTCTCGCTCTGGGATTTTTACATGCTCTTCCAATCAGCTTTTTCGGCTCTGTTCCAGAATAGCAGCAGGGCACATCTCTCTACGTTCGTTAGAGCTCACCTCCATCCTTCCCTGCGCCCCCGATACTACCAACAGTTGGGATTTACCATTCGATGCCTCCAGAGTCCTCTACTCCGCCATAAGAGCATACACCACGTTTACAGCCCTTGTCGGTAAGCGCCTACCTTCCCGGACAAACATGGGTAGAACCATTCTTTACAATGCCAGAGGCCCAGAGCACTTTTTGACCTGTCATTTCTTCGGCATTTGACACTCGCACCCGAAGTTCCTGGGACGCATCCCATCATTTTCCAACGATGCGGAACAACTGTTACTCACCTTGTCCCCATGCCGTTTATCGCCTACCTTTTCGGTCCAAGTTTGGCTCCTTCATTCATACATCTCACTAAGCTTTGTTGAGCTTTTGGTTAAGGTTCGGGACATGGATTTCTTCCTAACATTGGTGGTATTGAAGGACGCTCTTCCCCGTACCCGGCAGTTTGAACTGCTCTCACTCGAATTCTTTATCCCATATCCTTCCCAGTGTGATGCGGAGTTGTTTGGAAACGAATGCCTTCGTGAGCTCGACAATCTTCTCGACAGTATTCTGCAGACAGGCAATGCCAGTCTGAGAAAACTGTCATTGAGGATTCCAACCCACCGCTATGACATGGCCGAGACAGAGATATGCGCTTGTTTTCCGAAGATAAATGCCAGAGTATCGCTAGGCGTGTTCCCATACTAAATCCGACTTCTACTAGTAACGGATGTTTTGTAGGGCTCTCGTGTGGCACTGGACCCCAAGGCACAGTGGTTTCCTTACTGTATGTATTGCCTGTAGCGATAGTCGGGTAGACGGCCTATATACTGCACAGAGTACCCGCATGTCGTGGAATCCTTTTCCGGAGCCGTAAAATACATTAACGACAACAGCAGTGATGTTCGAGTTCTCATCTGATGACCATAGATGACGAATTATGGATAGGCTCTTCCAGCTGTACACTTTTAATCGGCTGTCTAGTAACTCATCTGTTGGTCTTTATTGAAGTCGAGTTCTCGATTTTATACCTTCCAAACACATAATACATTGAGACCCGGGAATTTCACAGCCTATTGTATCAGAATCATCCAGGCTAAAATGAAGTAGAACATGCTAATTCAAGTCGTTAGTCATGCAGTCGCTCATGCAAGGCAAGCTTGAAAAAACTTACAGCAAAGGGTATACAGCAAGCAGTATGCGCTGTGGTTCTATCCTGGTTCCGTCCAAAAAGTTTACGGCAGCTTGAAAAGGAAAGTCAGAACCATCTGGATAAGAATTCATGAGCGAACGTACCCCATATACACCAAGCCCAAGCTAACAACGCAACAGGTGCTCTAATGTAAATCCTACGAACGAAGCACGATATAAAGGCTGCGATATCAAGCGGGGCTATGCAATATCCGATGACGCATAAACCTTGGAAGAAAGATCTGTGTTTGTAGCAACGGCGTCAACATCAAGCCATCAATGTACGAAAAGTACTGACACTCTTCCACCAAGGAGCTGTCAATGGAAGGAAGACAGGTCAATTAAAAGCAGTAGCAGGACGATCCAGAAACGTACTTTTGCTTGAACGGTAATGGTGAGAGCTCCGAGAGAACAGATCACGATCACACTAGTGAAAACGTTTAACGATTGCGTTGAGGGTGCCTATGGCATTGTCAAATTTGAGAGAAAGTGGACATAAATCTCGTAAACGCACATTGATACTAAGCATTATGCCTAGCAAAAGACAAAGTATAAATGGACCCCATAAATCCCAGTCTCTGAAGGAAGTGTCAAAAAGGTAAGGAAAATGTTTCAGCAAGGAAAACGTACTTAAGAACTTCGCGGCCACTACTTTTCCGAGGATACAGAACCTGTACAAGCTTGGAATATATCGACAGCAGATCACGCATCTAGATGGGCGGTCAGTAAGTTCTAGAACTACAACCAACCACAAGCGCACAATTGTAGTGGAGACAGGTTCATCGAGGGTATCAACGCCGGTATATCTGAAGAAAGCCTCAGTGACCTCCAATTGACAACATAGTCTATGCATACCGTGTTTCCACTTGAATACCGCCAACACTCTGCCGCGCTGACCGTGGCGCGCCTCCTGAACCAATATTTCCTGACAAACCTGCTGGTCCTCCATTTGAAGGAGGAGCTAATTGTTCAGGCTCTCTTGAACGAGTCTTTCCCTTGTCTACTGTTGGTGTCCTTGGGGACTGGCCACTCATAGCCGGATGAGAGAAACCTGGCATGTTGTCTTCGTCGAACTCGTCGTCATCGTCTGGAAGTAAGGTTTAGAAACGCGCATGTGGAGCTTAACGGTCACACACCTGCCTGAATGAACTGAGAGCTTGCAGTAAGAGGTGTTGTAACAGAGTCCATCGTCGCTTTGGTCAAAGCTTAGACTGTGCTAGACCACGTCACGCGTACTCGTAGCTGACTAATATTTCTCCTTTGGGACACTGACGCGTCGCCTCAGCTCACCTCTTTCCTCTTGACTTTCACTACTCTCTACTTTCACAATGGTATGTTTATCTTTTCATTTCTCGAATATGTCGTTAATGGATGTAGGGAAACGCGCCTTCCGGTATGCCTCCTCCAGGAGGTAACAACAACCAAAACGATGGCAAGGACAAGAAAAAGGACGATGGAAAGAAGAAATGGGAACCTCCTCTCCCAACGCGTATCGGAAAGAAGAAGAGACGTGGTCCATCAGCTGCCTCCAAACTTCCTGATGTCTATCCCACTACCAGATGTCGTCTCAGATTATACAAGCTCGAACGGATAAAGGACTACTTGCTGCTAGAGGAGGAATTTGTCCAGAACCAGGAGAGGTTAAAGCCGGAATCTACTCGTGAAGAGAAGAACGAAGAGGACCGCTCCAAGGTGGATGATTTGCGAGGAAGTCCGATGGCAGTTGGTACTATGGAGGAGATTATTGACGACGACCACGCCATTATAAGCACTGCGTCCGGTCCCGAGTTCTATGTCTCTATTATGTCTTACGTCGACAAGGACCTTCTGGAGCCCGGTTGCCAAGTCTTGCTCCATCATAAAACCCAGTCTATCGTCGGTGTTCTGCAAGATGACGCTGATCCTTTGGTCAGTGTCATGAAACTGGATAAAGCACCGACAGAGAGCTACGCGGACATTGGTGGCTTGGAGAACCAAATACAGGAGATCAAGGTGAGTAATTCGTGTATCTGGCGAGGATACAAAGGCTGACGCGTCCTTTAAGGAATCCGTCGAGCTTCCGCTTACACATCCCGAGCTTTACGAAGAAATGGGTATCAAGCCTCCCAAAGGTGTCATCCTATATGGTGTTCCAGGC
Organism: Tetrapyrgos nigripes; assembly: GCA_013368315.1. Classification (NCBI taxonomy): domain Eukaryota; kingdom Fungi; phylum Basidiomycota; class Agaricomycetes; order Agaricales; family Campanellaceae; genus Tetrapyrgos; species Tetrapyrgos nigripes. Next base: position 47,226 of record JAACJM010000019.1, read on the forward strand.
ACAGGAAAGACACTTCTTGCCAAAGCAGTCGCCAACCAGACCTCTGCCACTTTCTTACGAATCGTTGGTTCTGAACTTATCCAAAAGTACCTCGGGGATGGGCCGAAGCTAGTCCGTGAACTCTTCCGTGTCGCAGAAGAACATGCACCCAGTATCATCTTCATTGACGAGATAGACGCAATCGGTACCAAACGGTAAGCTTCACAGCCCTTTAAAAGTTCTTTGGCTCATTCTAGTCAGGTATGATTCCACATCTGGAGGAGAGCGTGAAATCCAACGTACCATGTTAGAGCTTCTAAACCAGCTGGACGGTTTCGACACCCGAGGTGACGTGAAAGTTATCATGGCCACCAACAAGATTGAGACTCTGGATCCCGCTTTGATTCGTCCCGGTCGAATTGATCGTAAGATAGAGTTCCCCCTACCGGATGTGAAGACGAAGCGACACATCTTCCGGTAAGTCGTTGGCTCTTCGTTTAGTGGATATTACACTAACTTGCATCATCTCCAGACTTCATACATCACGTATGAGTTTGAGCGAAGATGTTGACCTAGAGGAGTTTGTGATGACGAAGGATGACTTGTCAGGAGCAGATATCAAAGCAGTGTGTACCGAAGCGGGTTTACTGGCACTGAGAGAGAGGAGAATGAGGGTAACCAAAGTTGATTTCACCTCTGCCAGGGAGAAGGTGTGTCCTCAGTACTCTGCTAGGATGTTCCCCAACTAACATCGTTCTCTAGGTTTTGTACAGGAAGAACGAAGGAACTCCCGAAGGGCTTTACCTATAAGATGTCTTGCGCTAATAGTAACTGCTATCCTAATTTCTGCATCCTACTTTCGTGCAATCTGAGCTGTAGCAATTGTTGATATTGAAGATTGTGTGCACGCTTTCGTTCGGATCACCCCATTGTTAACCACGCGCTTCCAGCACTTCTCTTGACGATCGTGATCTCATTTTCTAGGTTTAACAAGACATTAAATCTCGTCAAGTTACAGTATACAAACAATCCAGTCCTTGCTATCTTAAATACAACCGGTTATCTGGGATCCACGAATTCTAGAACAGACTCCAGGATGACCTTGGGAGGTAATAATAAGCGTACTTCTGTTTCGACCACGCCTTTATGTTCTTCATGTGTTCCTCTGCCCTTCCGTGTTTTACATCGCAAGCCTAGCTCCGTCGTGCTTACTATTGACCCTGATGAAACCCCATACTCCCCAAACGTATCCATCATCCTACATGGATCGAAAATCTCTCCATGTTCCACAGCAATAATCTCAAAGCACGTAGACATTATCTCCTCTTTCGCCACCTGTGCCAACTTGCACGCCGTCTTCGTTATCCTGCGCACGTTCTCTCCAAACCTTGTCCGCAAACCATCTCTGGATGCTACTGACAGCTTATCGGTGTTTTGGCAGCCCGCGATGAGAAGGATGTCCGCCGACCAACGATACATCGTCTCTGCCAGTTCGTTGGCCGAATAATCACGAAGGTATGGGTACATCGTGTGTATGTGACGATGCGTTAGTGCTCGCCATTTTGAAGACGATGGTTGCGGTTCTGGTAAGTTCCATGGCATGAGCTTGGATGACAGCGTTTAGCAGATAGATCAAAAGCCTCACCCGCGGCGTACATGTGTCCGTATATCTGCGTCAAGATGGAATCTGCTTTTGACGGAAAACCCATACAAAAGACAGATAGAGCTCGTGCGACGCATGTTGTGATGCACCCTTGCAAAGCGAGCTGAACGAGAATAGGATCCTGCGAATGGTCTCGTCCAGACAGGATTTTGACCAAATTGGGTCCCAGCCTCGAAGCGGTATCCTGTGTTGCTTGTATGACTGCTTTAGAAGCAGAAGGTGGTGAATTCTCGGTGAATGTGACGATTTCAGTGACTGCGGCAGACCATTGCAGAATCTCTGAGTTGAGATCATGGATGGCTTGGAGCACCTGGGCCCCTGACCATGAGTCTGTCCTGGTCAGGAAGACGTCGTTCGCTTTCACGAGAGCTTTGCTTTCGTCGAAAGAAGCTGCTCGTTGATCCTCCTCCGAAGTCCCAGGCAAACATAGCACACCGTCACCGTGACCATTCAAGCTCCCCCTCTCCCCGTCTCCCCTAATCCTCCGCAACTCGTCATCTTTGGTCCGCACCAGCTCTCTAGTTTCAAACAGAGCCTTTTCTAAGGATTTACATCGTTCTTCAAGCTTGGCTACTTCCACTCTTGTGCGATGTAGCTCTCTTCGCGTTTCATCAAATTCTCTGCGCATCGAAAGAAGAGTCAACTGTGAGGTCGATGTGCGGCAAGGACATTCACTTTGCCGACGGTCCGCTTGCAATTGATCCAACCTCTCGGTTAGGACGGCACACTCGCGTGTCAGGCGTGCGATAGGATCTGGAATGGGGGTAAGAGTACGGGCAGTTTCGTCGTCTGAACCTAGGGGGGAAGGGACTGATGATGATGGGGAACGAAGAGCAAAGAACTCGACAGTCGCGGATGCCAATTCTCTGAGATGTAAGTTAGCGACGGGAAGCATGACCGGGGCGCAGAATATGACAAAACCGATGATCTGATTGCCTGTCCTTGCTTTCCGGGGGGCCAACTATAAGATATGTGTACACGCCTACAGATTTGTATAGCTCTGGTCCAGGAGGCTGGAGCTGACGCGGCGTCATGAGGCGAACACGCGCTGGTCGCGTTGACTCCTCGTTTCCTTCCGAATTTTCGATGGCAGATGTCCCTGCGTCTTCCATATTCAGTCAAACCTCCTCGTGTACCAACAAGGTTCCCTGTCCTTGTCTTCTCTGTTCACTCTTCTACTACTACCATCTCATCTAATCCGTCTTGTCACTGCTCAAGATGAAGACTTCAGACACGCGCAAGCCTTATACAGGGTCTACTCGATCCCTCGTCGTGGCGTTAGACATTGGAACTACCTTTAGCGGGGTGAAGATCCTTATTCCAGCACTCTCTCGCCGCTTTTCTTACCAATGGTCTGTAGGTTTCATATGCCATCCTTGAACCTGGCGAGATTCCGAAGATTCATGGTGTTACACGGTAAGTAGTCTATACTACTATCTTTGGCTTTCAGACTCAGTATCTCCAGATTTCCTGGCCAGGAACATATAGCGGGCAACTCAAAGATACCTACAATCTTGTACTATGATGCTGAAGGAGGGATGATGGCCGCAGGGGCAGAAGCCGATACTTCTTCGGTCCTTTCGCTGGCAGAGGATGAGGGTTGGACCAAAGTTGAACTGTGCGTTATCTGGTTGTTCAAGACATTACAAAGAGACTCACTCTAGCTCAGGTTCAAGCTACGACTACGGCCGAGAACGATGAAGCTTAACATGAACGGGATGAGAATGGCTCCGTTACCTCGCGGAAAGACTGCAGTGCATGTATTTGGAGACTTTCTCTCGTATCTTTTTCTCTGCACCCGGAGTTTTATCACAGACACCCATGCCAACGGTGCATCTCTCTGGAAAACAGTAGAGCATGATATCCAATTCGTTCTATCGCATCCCAATGGATGGGAAGGGGCTCAACAGACTAAAATGCGTCGGGCAGCTGTATATGGTGGTCTCATTCCTGATACCAATGAGGGGAAGGCACGGATACGATTTGTGACTGAAGGAGAGGCTAGTTTGCATGCCTGCGTCTTGAATGGACTCGCTGCTGATGTGCTTTCGGTGCGTCTTATTTCACTTTGGCGAATTGACTGCGTTAACTGGACTTTAGAATCCGTCGAGGACTGGATTTCTGATAGCTGACGCTGGTGGAGGAACGCTGGATATAAGCTCGTATAACATTTTCGGACAACACCCTCTAGTGATAGAAGAGATAGCACCTCCAGACTGTCGGTATCTCATTCTTCCTACCCTAGTCTTTGTGCTAATTCCGTCATTCAGGTATTTTTGCGGGATCCGTTTTCGTTAGTCGTCGAGCAAGAGTATTGTTCCAGGGTTTGTAACACAATTAACTCTTCGTTGTCGTAAGCTGACCAGAACACAGAGAAATTGATGAACTCCAGATACGGAACACCGGACTCTGTTGACCATATCACCAAACGTTTTGACGAGACCACAAAACGACTGTTTCGTGACAAGAAGGATCCTCAGTTTATTCCATTTGGATCACCCCTCGATAAAGATTTGAGCGTTGGCATAAGAAGTGGTCAATTGAAGCTTTCAGGGTATGTCATTATTACGGCCTGCTGTTTAGGACGAACTGACTGGAGTTGTACAGAGAGGAAGTGGCGGAGCTCTTTGAACCATCTATCCGAGGTCCGTCCACCACCCAAACTCGTAACTGGGCACTCACACTTTGTCTCTCCAGCGGCAGTCTCTGCTATAAAGGCTCAGATCGACGCCTCGCAAGGCATGATCAAGGTGAGAGTTGCCAAATTTGATTCCCCAACACATGTCACATAAAACCCCTTCTGCGCAGTCCGTGTTCCTGGTCGGTGGATACGCAGCCAGTGCATGGTTATTCACTCAACTGCAAGAACGATTGGGGAAGTATGGTGTTATTGTCAGTCGTCCTGATAGTCAGACGTAAGCACTCTTGGTTGCTTTCTTTTAGCCCTCCGAATCGACTCTTCCTCCTGCAGATCAAAAGCCGTGGCAGACGGAGCCATAGGCTTTTATTGTGATCACCACGTCTCGACGAGGATGAGCAAGTTCATGTACGGTGTCGAATACCTTCGGGAATACAATTCTTCCGATCCAGACCATGTTGAACGTAAAGAGAGACTATGTGAACTTCCGTCTGGGCCCAGGCTACTTCCAGATGCATTTGATTGTATTTTAGCAAGAGTACGTTTCTCAATTCTTGCTGCGCATCTTGCAGACGAAGACTAATGACGAGTATTACAGGGTGTCAAAGTCAAAGAGTCGACTGTTTTCACCCGTAAATACTGCACGGAGTTGACGAGTCTGTCTCTGTTGTCAGTCTTTGAAGTGGAGATATGGTGTTACAGAGGGGGGAATACAATTCCAAAATGGATCATGCGGCAGGCTGGTCAGTGCACGTTCTTGATCTATCTCAAACTCTTCCTTTGATAGCTAAAAATTAGTGCAGAGAACTTCTCTACGCTTTGTCTAGTGAGGGCAGATCTATCACCTTTAGCTGGTTCAGCTGAACCGAAGAAGGGAAAACATGGAAGGACTTACTGGAACATCGTGTTCTCGGTGGAAATTCACTTTGGGCTGACAGAGTTTAAAGCCCGGATCAAGTGGGTTGATAATGTGAGTTTGTTCTATTACGATGCCTGTAATCGCCCTCTAACTAGTTTTGTAGGGAGTAACCAAGTAGTGAGTCGATTTACTTGTCTTCTCTTTTGAAACAGCCTCTGAATTAGGTGTTGCAGTGGTCCAGCTTCAATCATCTACAACGAACGTGGACACAGAACTGAAGAAGACGAGTCCGACGAGGGTATACCCGAAGACGACATTACGACACCAGCAGGGACCCGATCAGGTCGTGACATGTCCCTACCAGGATCTCGAGCACATTCACGGGATGTTACTAGGAGTTCCTACCGTCCACCGGGAATGTCCACTTCGAGTAGCAAGCGAACATCAACTATGACCGGTCACGCCAGCAGTAATGACCCCGTAGGCATTTCTGCATCTGATTTGTCGAGGTCTGGATCAGAGGCAGTGCGTTCAAGAACCAGCACTGCTGTTCCCGAGCATGTCGACGATCATTTGCGTGGAAGGGCTTCATCAGGAAGAAGCAGAGACAAGCGCTCTTCTGGAATAGCAGATAGTGCATATACATCAACTCCAAGCAGCCGAAGTACTCGTAGTTCGTCCAAGTTGGGAGAGGAGTTATCTGCAGTCTGGGGTGCCCCGGCATCGTCTACGAGGTCCAAAGATGCCACACCATTATCGTCACCGAGAATTTCCTCACCAATTACCCAAGGCTTTGCGATCCCGGATTTTTCTACACCCTCTCAGCCGCCAGCGCCGCCTGACCCCGTACCTTCGACGAAGTCTCGCGATATACCGTACCCGAGTCTTGACCGCGCAATTTCCTCACGTTCTTCTCGAGCTAGATCTCCACCTGCACCTGTGCCTGTAGTGGAACAAGAGCCAGCAGCTGTAGAACCTACCTCTCCCAGAATACCAGGTTCCCTCTCAGCTGGCTCCCGGAGTAGTGCGATAGATATCTCCCGAAGAAGTAAAGCACCTTCAGAAGTCATCTCGCCGATTTCCTTTGATGACCTTGGAGCCATGTCCTCTGAGACAAAGCCGCCTATCATCGAATCGAGCTCACCTCCGGCTGCCGGGGAAGGGTTGCTTGGCAGCTTCGGAGGACTAGGAGCAGGGCTAGGAGCAGGACTAGGGTCATTTGGTAGTGCCTTATCTGGTGCACAAGGCTTTGTGTCCAATTTTATGGGCTCGTCAAGTGCTCAGGGTGCCTCCAAAGCCGCATCTGCGTCCCCCCCTGGATCAGGTTTGACCACTCCAGGAGGCTCGGGAGGCAGATCAGGTTTGACGACACCAACGAGCCCAGATCCTCCTCCTCCAGCCCCCAAATCATCAAAATCCAATAAATCCTCCAAGTTGCCCACTCCCAAAGCTTCGTCAACTCCCAAAGCAGCTACTTCCGGTGCTACTTCACCGAGACCGACGAGTACGACGTTATCGTATGCATCTACTCCAGCTGTGGAACAATCCAGATCGCCAGCATTATCTGCTAAGCCTTCGTCACCGAACATTACTGCAGAGAAGACCAAGACGCCGGTGCAATCTCCTAAAGCTTCGTCTACACCGAATCCACCTTCTTCCCCGAAACCTCCTCCCCAAACAACTGAAACTGAGCTCATAGCAGATTCAACACCCCCAGTTGCAGATGTTACCCCTACCCCTGTCGATGCAGTAAACACTTTACTCAACTCGGAACACACAGAGAAAGAAAAGACGTCTGCAGCAGCGTCACCAAAACCAACCGCCACACCTAGACCTGCGACGAGGCAGAACTCGAGGAATGGATCTCGCAACGCTTCTCGGCGTGTTTCCTTTGCTGAGCCTTCACCAGAGGAATCGGCTCCAGCACCACAGCCGTCTGAACCTACGCAGCAGTTGGAGTCGATATCAGAGTCTGCTCCGGCACCAGCTGCACCTCCTGCTGAGGCCGGGCCTGCCTCTGAGAAGCCAGAGGTGGCAGTGCCAACAGAGTCTGTACCACCAGTCGAAGAAATCAAGGTCGATGAGCACCCAGAGCCGGTACCAGTTGACTCAGCGCCCGTTGAGCCTTCCCAGGCGGTTGAAACCCCTGTGACAATCGAGACTCTAGCAGAGGCTGCTCAAGGAAAGAAAGACGAGGAACAAACGCCGCTGCTCGACTTTGGAGAAGGATCTACTTTCGCGGATTTGACGGCCGCAGCTGCAGAAACAACACCTGAAGCCGAAACCACACAGCCTATAGCAGCATCTGAAGCACCAGCGGCACCTGCTGAGTCCACTCAAAGTCAACCAGCCGAAGAGACTACACAGGCAAGCGAGTCTGCACCAGTCGAGACGACTTCCGAGGAAAAGAAGGACGAAATTTCAGAAAACCCGGCAACTGAACCTGCACAAGCTGAAGCCGCTGCCGAGACAGAATCGAATGGGGCAACGGAGGGAGATGCAGCAGCGACAGGAGAGAATAAAGACGAGAATAAAGACGAGAACAAGGAGGACAACGATGACGGGGACAAGACGGAAGGAGCTACGACAGAGGCTGAAAAGACGGATAACGACAAGGCGGAGAAGGCAGGGGGCAAGGCAAACAAGAACCAGAAGAAGAGTAAGAAGAAAGGCAGGAAGTAAGCTGGTTAAAGAGATATAGAGGAGTTGGGATATAGCTCGGCGCATCCATTTGCGAATTGTTTTCTATGTTTTCGATTTACTCGCTCGGACAATGGTTCCTCTTTTGTTGTATCTTTGATTTTGTATTAGTGTAGAATTGACGACCTGCTTCTAATGGATGGATGTTCCTCAGACAAGTATAAATCGTGCGCGGTATAATAATTGAAACAAGGATATTACGACTTGAAACTCTGCTTTACTTTAGACAACGTGTCTCAATCCTCAGTTGCTGAACATACTGGTCTTAGTTGACTTGATATACATACATTTAGAAGTACAGAGAGGACTACACAACTTCGGTCCCCACACCAATGAGAACATGGGCGGCTAGGCTACCTGGTACAGGTCCAGAACGAAAACTGGGAAAGATAGAAATAAAAATTCAGAATATGAAAGAAGAACTCAAAAAAAGCTCGCTTTCCCTTTCCAAATCAAAGGTCCATAGGTTTGAACTGAAGGGATGTTGGAGCATTGGAAGATACAGTGCTAGCGCTTTGATTCTGAATCAGCGCACCGGACGTCCCGAAACTGATCCCCAACCTCTCTGCCAAAGAAGTAGTCGGTCCAACAGTGGGACCCAAGAACCTGCTAAGACTCCTAATCACCACTCCTTCTCCTTGTCCTTGATGTTCATTATAAGACCCCAAAGTAATTTTACAATCCCCTGCGTTCGAAACCAGTCGATTAATCGAATTGACGACGTTATCGTCCCAAGTAATAGACGGCTTTTGTGCATTGAATAATTTGACGGCCGCTGTAGCGACAGCATCGGGAATTCCGGCTTGAGTGGAAGAGATATGGATCTCCGTTGCAGCAGGCAAGTTGATAAAGTTGAAGTCGACGAAGAGCTTGCCTATATCTGTGGGAAGAGTGACGGTACCTGTGGAGATGGGAACGGGTTTGGAATCCCTAGTTGGAAGGGCATCGTACACCGAAGCCTTGAGTGTAGCATTGGGGGAGAAGAATATCGGCTGATGGTTCACGGTAAACGGTTGCATTAAGTTCTCGCGTTGTGCCTCAAGGATCAAAACTTTCCCAGAAACATCGGGAAGTGAAGGTGTGAGGTCGAGCTTCACTTGACTAGCAGTGAGATGAACATTGGGAGAATGGAGAAGGATATGGTCCATGTGGGTTTCCTGAGGCGTTCCAAAAAGGTAGAATGGCATAGCTACAGGGTAGTTCTTGTCGAGGTCAGCACGACGTAGAGATTTGTCCAAGACAACTTCCACATCACAGCGGACTTGGGTCAACAGAGCACCGCTCCTACAAGAGCAGAAACCTTGAGTGGGATGACGGAGAAAGTAGCTGATAAAAGACGTACCCATAGATTGTTGGCAAGCCCTCGTAGATGTCACCCACCCATTGTTTCTGCGCCATGAGTTCTGTCAAGACTCCCAAGCCAGTGTGGAACGTAAAAATTGCACTGGGGTTATTATCCCGTTCCCGCTGTAGCCTCGACAGAGTGGCTGCGTCGGAGAGTGTCGCTTTCACGATGACTTGCCGACGATAATTCTCGACATTGAAAGAACTGATGTAGACCATGAAGAGCTCATTGTTGCCATGAATGACAAAGGAATGCATGGACGGTTGATCGGTCACTCGGACAAGACAAGTCTTGGAAAGGATGATACAATCAGCGGTTAGCACTAGCGTGAAGCTTGAGGAGAGGACATACCTTAATCTCTTCCTCAGCCACCTCCTTGAAAGCGTCGATGATCGTCTTCAAAAAGTCATTCGCAGTCGGCCACGGTGACATCGACACGTTCGACAGCGCATAAAGGTCCTCATCACCTTCAAGACCCAATCTATTCTTAAATTTTACTAAAGCCCCCTCATACACCTCCTGCGAAAATTCCGTCGCCATGATGATTATTGGTTTTTCATTCAATTTGTCCTCCATCGAGGTAACGGAAAGCCTTTTGTAGAGCCGTTGATTGAGGAAGCTGGCTTCTACGACATCGGTGTTGAGCTGGCCCCCAATGTGGAAGTTGCAAGCAAAGGCGTTGATCATGAGGTCAGACCCGAGCGTCTGCATAAAGCGGAGGGTTTCTTCGTCCTGTTCGAGTAGGGCATTTGGCTGCAAGACAATCTTGTCACGAATGCGAACCCGTTCATTATATACATCCTCTGGAGTCCCACCAGCTCGTTCAGATGGCAATTGGTTGAATGGAGTGATGACGAGCGAATTAGAATCGAGTGTCGTGGTAGCCCAGTTACAATACATCTACGAAATTTTGCGTCAGACATATATACTCTTCTCAATGACATTGACAGCGTACCTTTGTCCCAGTCAACATCGCAACACCGAGTAGGTCTGCGTAGCCCTCCTCCTTGAGCACCTGGAGAGACATCCACACTGCAACCGGAGAAGCTCCTGGTTTACTATACAGACCAGTTAAGATCAGAAAACATGGAACGAGAAATCAACGACTGACCTTCCTTCCACTCCATAGATACCCATACTAATATCATCCCCCGAAGTTGTGCTGATGTATGGACTCGTCCAGGTCGTCAAGAACCTGAATCGCCCATCCCGGTAGCAGATCGCTCCAGCTGGATAGGGATTGTAACCACTTTTATGAGGGTCAATGGTAATCGAGTCTGCCTCCCGCAATGCTAACATCTGCTGGTTCGTATATTCGCTGAGGGGAATGGAGAACGCGTACTCCGGGAGCGGTATTCTGGGAGCGAGGAGCCGGACCTTTTTTGAGGCGAAATACCCTCCCCAGGCAGCATCGGCATGTATCACGAAAGACAACCCTTTCGTCTGCATCTCCTCGCGAAGCTGGACTATCTTTTGGAGAGGGTCAACAGAACCGTGCTCGGTAGTCCCAATGATAGCCGTGATACCGTACACTGCACGTCCCTCAGAGAGACGCTTGTCAAGCTCCTGGACGAGATGATCGTAATCAAGCCTAGCATCATTATCGACGCGTAGCTCAATCATGTTTTCCTTCCCAACACCTAGAATCGCGGCGCCCTTTGGCCAGGAATAATGGTTTGCTCGGGAAAGGAAAAACTGAGGTGGACTCGTTATGTCGAAATCGCGGTCAAGCTGGTCTTTCCCGACAGTCTGGATGCTAAACTGGTCGAGGATGTTATCGAGAGTTTGCTGAGATATCCCAAATTGTCCGGTAAGGCGACCGGGAAGATCAACGACTTCAGTCGGCGTGAGATTGAGGAGCTCCCAAGTAGAAGAGGAGAAGAAGTTTTGTTGTGTGCCGTTGCAAAGTGTGGTCATGAAGGAGCTGGCTACGAATTCGAGAGGCTGACCGGGTTTCATGGCATTTTTGAGAGATAGAGGATAGTACTTGAGGTTACGAGCAACCCTAGAAAGTAAAAGTAAGAAAAGAAGTACCACCGAGGTAAGGAAACTGAACTGACCACATAGATTCCAGGTTTGCAATGGACCCTCCGCACGTAATATGGCCCCAACCAGCGGGCTCGCCTTCAGAATTTTGAGTGTTGTAACCCAGCATGGAGCACAACTGCTGGCCAACTGTGTACTCGATAAACGAGGAAAAAGGGCTAGCCTCTGGGGTTACATTGTTCTGATTATACTGCATAGCAGCGAGGTATCCGAGCACGGCTGGAAGAGAGACATCGAAGGACATATGGCCTGCATATCGAGGAGAAAAGAATGGCACAGAGTGTTCCGCGAGTCCTTGGGAGATAAAATTGAGAGCCTATGGTGTCGTCGGCAGGACGTTCGCGGTTGAAATTTTGATACGTACCTCGGTGATATCCGCTACGCCGTCGATGAAGGAGGCTGACGCTATTGTTTCGTCGGTAATAAAATTCTTAGTGGCTCGTCAGTAAATGGCTTGATTCTGTCTAAAGCAACAAACCGGATCTGAAGGAAAGTACTGCAGTCGACCTGCACGCACTCCCTCAACAATATCCGCAAACTTTTTCTCCATCAAGGCGTAGTTCTCTCCCCGGGGGCCAAGAAACCACGAACCCATTTTCTGGTATTTCTGTTGAGATGTCATGGTGGCGTTACCGCTTGGGGAGAGCAATTCGATTGTCAAGGCGAATACCCGTCTTTGTGCTTCTGACGGGCTCTCCTTATATAGATGACTGGTCAACAACTTGTCTCTACAAGGTTATAGGACTCGTACCTTTTCTTTCTCACTCCCAGAAGCACATGGTGAACCGTTCTTAGGGCAAACCCTCTTTACCCCCATCGATTTACACAAAACCTTGTCTAACAACAAGGCCTAGACACATCTGGAAGTCGTTGAGCAAGGGTACCGTACTACGGACTGGCATATCTCCTTTCTTTCCAAGTACTGGACCGAGCCCATGCTAGCTCAATCCAGTCCTCTCGGTCTCCAAAGACACCTACCTTTGCCTTCAGAGGTGGTGTGAACACACTCTGTGTCAAAAACCTTCTACTTTTGTTTTCCATTCAAGCTGTTCCCCGCTCTCCACAACAAACCTATTCAGGTTTCATTCAGGAGTGCGCGCAAGAACATCAAGGCTGCCAACGATGAGCCACAGCACAAAGACACCTACCTTTGCCTTTCAGAGGTGGTGTGAACACACTCTGTGTCAAAACCTTCTACTTTTGTTTTCCATTCAAGCTGTTCCCCGCTCTCCACAACAACCTATTCGGGTTTCATTCAGGAGTGCGCGCAAGAACATCAAGGCTGCCAACGATGAGCCACAGCACATGACTTCGAATGTTTTTTTGCTCTTCGTAGAATCGTACTGACATAAGAACCCTGGATTTTCTCTCATGTGCTCGTTAATCTTTGCAAGAAGCTTCCTGGGTCCTGGTATGTCATTAAGATTCTGCTGCAACTTGTCAATGTCATAGGACGAAGTGACTGAACTTACTGGGGCCATATGACAGAGGGAGAGGAAGTGGCTTTCGAATCATCGAACCCATCTATCAATGCAAGTTTGCCGATCACCTGCACTCGTCAACTATCATTGACTCCTTTTTTTGACCTTCTTTGTAGCTTTTGTAGCCACTCAGAGAAATCCCGTACAGTGCATCTAGTGACTTCTGCTGAGAGACCCAGCGCCGGCGTTATCGCCGAAACCTTCGTTGCCCAATTATCAACGTAGAGAAAGCCAACCAAAACGTCGGTGCAATCCCCAGTCTTCCAAAGCTTTCTTCACACCATTACCAGGTCCACCTTCTTCACCTAAACCTGGAAGCAAATCAACCCAAAGTCGAGGCCGGCACGACACAAAATGACTTTCAGAACCATCTGAAGCGCTGAAGCGCATGCACCAGTGCCATCCGCTGAAGCTACACCAAGACAATCAGCCGAAGAGTCTATACCCGGCCAGTCGAGGAAGAGAATCAAGCTCCAAAAACTCCAGCAAGTGAGTCCCGCACAAGTAGATACAGCTGCTGACCCACCCAAGGAAACGCCGTCTATTGAAAGCGCTGCTACAGAAACTGAAGTGAGTCAGACTACGAAGGACAACGGAGGGAGATGCAGAAAAGAATGAGCCGAGTAGAACAAGGAAGGAAACGACGATGAAGACAAGACAGATAGGGCTACGAACTTGAAGGGAAGGAAGGCGAGAACTAAGCTGGTCAGAGTGAGCGATATAGGGCAGTCGAGATATATGTACACAGTTTTCTATAACTGCGATTTGCTTGCTCCGACGTGGGTTCCTTCCTGTTTGGTGTATTCTTGATGTTGGAAAAGATGACAACAGTCGCTCCTTCTAATGGATGAATGAACGGTTCCTCGAAAATTGCACGGTATAAATTAGAGAGAGACGGTGGTTATACATGACGTGAAACGTCCACGACTAGTCAACAGAAACGCCCTTTGTTCTTAGCTCGTTTTTAGCCTGAGATATCTCCTGTAAATATAGAATGAGGAAGATACGTCAGTACGCATAAGAAAGCTAAACCAGCTAACACGTACCACCAACAGCTCTTCATACGCCTCTGGACAATCTCTAAACGTCACTAAACCCCATCCTAGCGACCACAACGAATAAGACCCGAATGCGACCAATAACCACCATGGTAACTGGAGGGATTCGCTAAGTGACACGAAGACACGAAACGGAATAGCGTCAAAGGAGAACTTACAACAGGAAGAATTTGCTCTGCTACACCTTCGTCAACGAAGGGTATACTGAGAACTTGGAAGAAAACGAGGACATATGATACGGTAATGAGGGCGGCGAGGGATCCTACTCGTTGTGCGCGAGTCATTATTGGTGTCGAGGTGTAAGTTTGTTGACGCGACGTGGCTCATCCTGTTATACTACCACGGCGTCACGGTCCACAGCAGTCAACAGTCCCTGATCCTCATTCAAGACTTTAAATTTGTATTCCAAAGGCGTCAAGAAAAGCTGTTGGAGGCAGTGATTCACCTGTCTTTATAAATGCGGTTTGCACATACCCTTGTCGCATGGTTCAACCCCAACTCCCCTTAGAGCTATGGCTCTATATTACTCAGTTCATCCCTGATGCAGCCTTGCGGAAAGACTTACTCGAAGTGAACAAATTCTTCTATGAAATCTCCATGGATCTTCGGTATCGGCAAGTCCACCTGCAGACACTTAATCCAACCACCCTCAAGATTATATCAAGGTTATCGTAAGTAACCTTCACCTCAAGTTGACTTCATGGTACACGGCTGACTCTACGTATCCAGTGACCCACACGTAGGAAAACGTGTTCGTCATCTCACCGTCGGTCCCGACTTTAGACATTTCGATTATAGTCCTCCTCCAGCCCAGAAAAGACGAACAACGATCAGAAATCGCATCTCTTCCGCCCTTCACCTCTTATCCCGTATACCAGAACCTGTTGCACCACCAGGCCACGAAGCCACCAAGGCTTTGATCGACGTGCTACCCGGCCTCACGAATGTATCCTCCTTCGTCATCGATAGTCACTCATGGATCCCATACTCTCGGCTTAATATCAACAGATTCCTACAGACCTCTTGGTCTGCATTCAGCAGCAATTTGACCACACTTTCGTTACGAGGCCATACTGCTTCGTTCCACACCATCATCCACTCTCGCCCAGAATTCCCTCTTCTACGAGAGTTAGTCTTCGAACTCATGGATCATCCTCATACGGATCAGTTTCAACTCAATGCAGCTGAAATTTTGCTTGGGGACGTTGTGCCATTTATCAACAGTTTCGCCCCTCGATTGCAAGCACTGACAATGTTGTACTGGGGAGATTACGATCTCTCGGAATTCTTGAAGAGGCTCGGAGAATTCCCACTCCTCTCAGCCTTCAATTTCCAAGCGACCTTCTCAAGGACATTGGAGACGGATCCTTCAGGCCTCACAAGTTTTATCGAAAAACACTGCTCCCGTCTCGAACACATTGTTCTGAGATTATATCCGTCACCTGTAGGGCTGAACAACGCCACTGATGAACCATTGGACAGATGGATGAAACAGTGTTTTACTTCAGTGCAACTTTCCAGGTTACGAGAGTTACACATGTATCCAACCAGTTATGCAGATGGAATGGATGCTCTCATATCGTGCCTCCAGCAGACGAGGGATACCCTCACGAATCTGGTGGTTCGGGATCTTCATCTTGACCTGGTACAGTTGGAGAGGATAGTCAACACAATTGGACCCAACCTTCGATATCTGCGGTTCAATGTTCGGAAAATGAATGTGGAATTGTTTGACATGTTGAGTAGGTTGACTAGTCTGGAGTCGTTGTCGTTGTACATTGGTACTATCACACCCGTGCGTGTCTTCTATTCTTGAGCAAACTGATTGGCTTGCTGAACATCTGCGTTTGTGTAGACATTTTTTATGGATATCGAATCCCGCCGTTATAAGGACTGGAAGCTGAAGAATATTGCAGTATGGCATGGCTACCAGCTGGAAAAAAGTTTGATGTACTCCATCATGACATCGCTGCCGTTTAGCAAGAATCATTGGGATAGAGAAACCGCGCTAGAGATTGCTGAATCTGATCTACGCTGATCTATGATCGTCTACCAATATTGATGACACGGGTGCTCTTGTAGACCCCTACATCTGCTTTTGCGTACTTTAATTTACTAGTAATTCCAGATGAAAATAGCCAGTTCTTCGGGGTTTTTCTCATTAATGTCTCCAGCGATTTGCGTATATATTTGTTGCCAAACCGTCGTGCACTTCTTCCTTCTTTCTCTTCCTCAAATTTCTTAGATTAACATGGATCTGACTCTAGTAGCAAGCATTAACTGAAGATATTCAAGACTGCAACGTACTGGAAGGTGGTGCTGGAAAATAAAATCTCGTAGGTAGCGATTATGAAGCTGTCGTTAATCGTCTTGTTTCTAGATCTCTGCAGGGAATCCAATCTGCGCTCTTTCGTGTTTTCAAGGTACTCACTTGCATAGCGGGTACGCGTGGTGTCACCGTTGCAGATGCTTGCTCGCCGTCCTATATACACAGGTTCTTATTATTATCGTCACCCAGATGCTACATACATAGTACATAAGTACATAAGAAACACAAAGAAGTCCCGATTATACATGAGAAGAGAGTCCATGCGAAAAGGGGAAAGAAAATCTACGCGAGTGACTCAAACAAATTTACTACGACCTCTTGCATTTTACCGTCCCGAATAGCCTGAAAGCACAATTCAGTCAGCACTAAAACAGATACAAAAAACCAGTACACTCACCTCGTAAATCAACGAGATATTCTGCCCAATACTCTCATTCTCTCCGGGCTCAGCCGAGAACCCAGCAAAGTTCGTCTCACCATGCATCTTGATACCCAGTGCAACCCGAATGTACTCATACACCACTCTAGTCTTTCCGAGATAAGGACTAGCAGGAGTAGGTCCTCTTTCTCCAGAAAGATAGCACCGGCGTAATTTGTTCATCAAGTCTGTGAGACGAGAAGAGACGCTGGAACGGAACTGGGGAATGGAACCACATAACGAGGTTAATTGATCATTGGGTTGCGAAGTGAAGAGCTCCACAAGGGTGGAGACACTAGACGAAGCGACAGCGGTCATTTGATCGACCGCGTCCATGTTGCTGGTCTTGTCTAGAGTCTGGGCTGCAAGGTGGAAAAGTCTGTCGACGATTGAATCTTCTTTCGAGTCGAAAGCGGATCCAAATGCAGATTTGAATTCTTCAGAGAGGATGGTCTTGAGGCCTTGGTCTAGTTCTTTACGCAATACACGTAGATCAAGGGCTAGAAGAGAGTCAGATAAAAGGATGAACACAAACAACGATAGGGACATGCCTTGGCAAAGAATGTAAAGGTAAGTTGCCGTCAGAAGCGACAAAACATCTAGAGAATTGAGAGTTGCTCGTGCAGAGATGAGGGCCAAGGAGCTATTCAGCAAACAAGTCAGACTTGAGACATACGAAGAAAAATAAAAACTTACTTGACCGCCTGGTTATGCATCTCGGCGGACTGAATATGAGTCGAAACAGGATTAGCCAAGTAACCCAACTCGGCACAATACGCAGCAGTAGCAATGTCAGCGCCTTTGGTATGATAGTTGAGCGATGGATCGGTCGCGGCAAGAGATGGTGGAAGGCCGTGGTTCATTGCAGGATTTACGAGCTCAGTGCTTTGGGAGAACAGAAGTTTACCAATGTGATGCAATGCTAGACGGGTCTTTTCCATCGCATTGGTTATGGCCATAGCTTGGAAATTTCCACCGTGATGGATTTCTCCAGTGGAACCGTTAATGAGGGGATTGTCGGTGGCTGAAGGATCCTTGATTAGTGCTTCCGTATTGAAATTCACTGTGGGGAAATGGACTTACTTGAATTACATTCTTGGGTGACAGCAGCTAATGCGGACAGGATATCTTCTATTTGAGGTCCAAGGAACTGAGGAGAGGTTCGCAGAGGGTATCTGTCTTGTCGTAGAGAATACCTGTCGTCTTGCAAAGCAACTTCCTCTTCATGCGCCTGCGCCAACTTGCTGCCTTGTAGTAAGTTCCAAATGTTTTGCGCAGTTTCCACCTAAACGGTAGTTTAAATGAGAAATCCTCGTAAAAGACTGTGTTTGAGATGTTTACCTGGCCAGGATGAGGCCGAGCAACGGCATGAATGAAGGCATCGTAAGATGCACGGGTTCCCAAAAGTGCTTCCGTACCCATCGCCGTACAGACCTGACTCAACAAAGCAAGATGCACAGCTTCGTTCATTGCAAGAGAGGCGACAGAGGCGGAGAAGGCCGTCCCATTTAAGATGCCTTATGAAAAGAAAAAATCGGAGTTTTATAAGATGATTGATAAGTGATCCAATGCTTTAATCACCTAGTGGCTCCTTTGAAGCGAGGGCAATCGGTTCTATATTGTGAGCAGCGAGTGCCTGTGACGATGGGAACATTTTACGCGCGCCAAATGTAGCTGGTCCATCGAATACACGGATAGAAGGGTTGCCCACTGTGAGTGAAGAAAGTCAGGAAAAGGTCGCGACTTGTAGACGTGCGTGGTATATACTACTGACCTAGCGCTCCAGCAATGTAGGATAGTGGAGACAGGTCTGGAAACGACAAATTTGAGTTCAAAAGGGTGATGTTCCCGTCGCCACAAGATACATACCTCCGGACGCAGAGATGCTACCACGGAGGGGCACAGCGGGGGTGACATTGGCTTTAAGAAGCTCATTAATCTTCTCGACGAGTTCCCACCTGAAAAAAAAGTTGAGAAGAAGGTTGTAAGGAACTAGAAAGGATGGGGTACTACGAACCTCACGCCGGAATGACCGCGAATTAAAGAGTTCATGCGGATAAGCATAGCGCCACTACACGATAAAGAAGTTCAGCTATTCTGCAATAGCTTAACGCTGAGGCAACTTACCGAACCCAAGACTCAGGCATAGTTGAGGAACTGCCTGGGTCAAGTAAAGGAAGAGCATCGAGTGGTTTGGTGTCAGAAGAAGGAAGGACGCCGATATGTTGGTGTTGTAGAAGAGCTTTGCCCAGGAGTAGAGGTTTGTCAGTTCTGGTGTCGGCTATGAAAAAGGCGATTAGGTATAGACCCTCAGGGAAGCGTTGAATTCACGTACCACTACCTCCGAATCCGGTCGACAAACCATACACACTGGCGCCGCCCTCCACCTTTTTGGAGATGACAGCACGGCTCTTGGTTACTCTATCTTTGATATGAGGAGAGTTGTCGAGTTCAACTGGAGCGTTGTAGCGAGCGGCAGCAGTGACCGCTGCAATGGAAAGAGTTTGACCGTCGACCTTCACCGTCTCTTCGCCATTCCTGAAAGGCGGTCAGCAAGAATTGACAACACAGACAGCTGGACGCTCACCTGTACGAGTCGAGCTGTTTGTGGCTCTGTATGAATTTGGCGAGGAGGGTAGGAGAAGAAGACATGGTTTGTGTTGGAAGCGAAGTGACCCCTGAGCGAGCATTACTGTTAGACACATCTTTGGTGGGCCTTCCTGCAACACTGTCGTTGAAAACCATTGTCAAAACTTGGTATGAGTGGTAGTAAAAAATGAAAAAAAGTTTTTATACCTGGGCCTCGACTAAGATCCGCCGACTTACGATCATTATTTTGGCTATCAATACCCTCTTTCCACCCCTAGCTTTCGTGCGAAGCAGCAACACCGGGAGGATCTAAACTAGCGAAGCAAGCCACCGGGAGGATCTTACGGTGTTGCTTCGCACGAAAACAACTCTTCGTCTCGTCTCGTCTCGTCAACGTTTGCGTCAAATGCAACGTCAAACTCACACTAATCCTGTTCGTTGGATCCCGCGTTTGCCTTCCAGCATTTCTTCCGTAAAAAGCCTGTGGAGTTTAGGGGACAAAGGCTTCCCCGGGACCTTGATTACAGTCAAGAAATAGATGTTCGGATCGGTGAAATGAACGGAAGCTTAGCGCCTTTTTCCCTTGAAGAGCAGCTCTTGAGGATACCGCGCAACGGAAGTTACGGGTTCGACAAACTCAGAGCGGCCGCGTCACTAGCCTTCTTGTCCTTCATGCCGTTGGCGCTTCTTGCGTCCTAGGCCGCAAAAAGCCGAGTATAAGAACCTAATGACGACACTCCAGCATCGATCTCATCGTCACCATGTCTGACAAGGCAGCTCACCTTCAAAACTATGCCAAGACCGACGAGATAAGCCCACTCGGTCGCTATCGCCTTCTTTCACCTCTCGCTAGTATTCGAGTTTCTCCCATCCAACTTGGTGCAATGTCCATTGGGACAGAATGGAGTGCGGGGATGGGTGAGATGACGAAGGAATCTAGCTTTAAGCTCATGGATGCCTACTATGAGGCTGGAGGCAACTTCATTGATACTGCGATCAACTAGTGAGCGTCTGCTTACCTTTAACGGTGTGATCTGCTGATTACTCTAATCTGTGTAGCCAGAACAACACCTCTGAGCAGCTGATAGGTGAATGGATGGAACTGAGAGGAAACCGAGATGAAATGGTTATCGCGACCAAGGCAATTTGTGATATCTCTATTGGATGCTCATCATATACTCACATACATCTAGTATACGTCTCCTTGGAAGAAACATGACACCTCCGTCCGCCAAAAGATTAATTTTATGGGAAATGGTCCTAAGAACCTCACCCTTTCTCTCAACGCCTCTTTGAAGCATCTACGGACAACTTACATCGACATATACTACGTCCATTGGTACGACTTTGAAACGAGCATTGAAGAACTCATGAACAGCCTGCACAACCTTGTTGTCTCTGGCAAAGTCCTTCATCTCGTGAGTTTCTTGGCCACATACTTTGATCAATCAATACTCAATTCATTCATGAGCGTTTAGGGGATTTCGGTATGCAATCAACTTCGTCTTTTTGTGTGTATATATCTGATAAGACATCATACAGGACACTGCCGCATGGGTTGTTGCCAGAGCTAACCAATACGCAATCGACCATGGCAAGACACCCTTCTGTATCTACCAAGGTCAATGGAACTTGACCAAGCGTTCTTTCGAACGTGATATCATCCCCATGGCACGCGAGTTGGGTGGGTGCATCTCAATGCCCTCAATGACTTTTCGGGAATCTGAGCATAGTCATCTTGACCAGGTCTTGCATTGGCACCCTGGGACGTTCTCGGTGGAGGCAGATTCCGCACAGACGCAGAGGAAGAAGCCAGACGTCAAAACCCCCAAGGCGCTCGCACTGGTTTCACTCAGGACGGTAAATGGGAACGTAACGAGGAGGAAAAGATTATCAGCCAAGCGCTAGAAAAAGTTGCAGGTGAAGTGGGAGCTAAGAATATTCAAGCTGGTGGGTCTTGTTATTGCTTTCACGCGTCCATTTACATTCTCAGCCTGATCTCTGCCTTTGCTTCCTTCCATAGTCGCGATTGCATACCACCTCCAAAAGACTCCTTACGTCTTCCCCGTCTTGGGAGGCCGTAGAGTTGAAAACCTTCACAAGAACATCGAAGCACTCACGATTTCACTCTCCAAGGAGCAAATCACTTATCTCGAGAGTGTCTTGCCATTTGACCCTGGCTTCCCTCACTGGATGGTTGTGCGTCCTTTGTCCTCCTGCTTACTCAAATCTGTGTAACTGACCGTTGACTAACCCATAGGGCGATGGCACCAAGCCCATCTTGATGATCTCCAACTCTGCTTCTGTCGACAAATGGCCGGTCAAAGAGGCCATCAGACCTCAGTAAACAGGCAAAGGCAAAAGACCAACGTGCGGTGTATGTAGGCTCGAAGTTGTATTCATTGATTGCTTGTATTCCTAGCGGTGAAAGAGGAAAATTCGAATGTTCCATCAGCAGCACATAAGATGTCCCTTCCATGTTCCATGTTGGTACCAAACTCTTCTCCAACTCTGTTCCTTGAAGGAAATCGACCCCCAAATGGGTTTTCGGTCGGACCTTGGGCTATCTCAGTACATACGTATCTGAGACTTGCCCTGCAGGGACTACGGATACATATGTTTGTGCGCTAGACACGGACACGGTCCTATGTTCGGGGTTAATAGAAATTTGCACCCTACTTCTGAAGAGACGGATGATGGTCCTTTAGAAGCATCGTGACCAGCTATATTATTTGCCTACAGGCTATACAGCAGGCCACTGACGCAATTGCCATCGAAGAACGCAGAGAGGAACTAAACCACAAAGGAAAGGCGAGACGGTACGAAAGAATTCCGACAGGTTAGTTTAAGGTGTCATCATTTCCTTCAGCATGGACCGACGAGAATAAACCCAGCAGCCAGGTTTAGCCAATCCTCTGATGTTGAACCAACAAATCACAGCTCGACTTCCCTCAAATTAGGTATAGTCAATGAAAAACCAACTTTTTTCTCCGGTGGAGCCTCTGCGGAATTGGCGTACAGCATGACCAGAACATACAAATGTAAGTATGAAGGAGGATGTCGAATGTGGCGGAAAGTCGTAAACAGAGATATGATTTGAATATGAGAGAGAGAACAAGTGCGCTGTCAGAAGAGTAAGATCATCATTTCATGGAAATCTGTGTGACTGTATAGTTGCCAATGTCATATCTCCACTTGTGAAGCGAGTTTCATGGATCTTCATTGGATCTTCAGATTAAACAGAGGTCATCCCGCGTAATAATAGGCTAGAGATATCGATGACAGTGCTGCAGAAGGCTGAATGACGTCAAGCGTGCAAGATGTCTGATGAATGGAGGGACGTAGGAAGTTGGTTATCGTCTTTAGTCTAAGATATGTAACGGCAAATGAAAGGGAGTGAGGTGAGGACAGTTGCCTTGTAACGGTTCAATTCGGACTACTGTGACTTACGAAGTGATAATCATTTCAGGCCATGAACATGACTGTTCAAGACCTTCCAAAAATACTTACCCGGTTTATACGGGCAATTCAAATCGGCGCCAGCGTCGCAGTCCGGGTTTTGTGTGACCTGGTAGCGAGGCTTTCTGTTGAGTTTTGCGAGTCTGCATGTATCCAGGAGTTTCAAAGTTAATCCATAACTGAAGCACCTTGGCGGTTTGGAACGAGATGTGTTCGGCCCGCGACGCGTTGCCGACGCGTCTTGTGGGCGTCTATTTAAAAAATGGTCAGATCTTTCTTTCTTTGCCACCGTGTCACCCTTCCATTCTTTCTCCGTCATTCACAATGTCCAGCAGCAAGATCTATGAACCCCTCCCTCCCCCTTCAGGAAAGAAAGACTCGTCTCAGCCACCTTTAACACCCGAACAAACGAAATTGCAGGCCGACGTACTAGCTCATTTCGTCAAATCTGGCTATGTGATCCCTGGTGTACAAGACGGCCAACTTACAGAGGAGGAAAAGTTTTGGCTCTCTTATGAGTGTCAGTTGAGGTGCGTTTCTTCTCTGTGTTGCTGGCAGCGACCATGACCTGCAACTTCTACTTAGATACTTACGCGCCACAAAATGGAAATCAGCGGACGCCTGCATCCAGAGGATAGAGTCTACGCTGAAATGGAGAAGAGAATTCGGTATATATGATAAGATAACATCTAGTTATATCGAGCCAGAGGTTGGAATAACTGTCTCATGTCATGTTATGATGTTTTGACTTGGACCTACTACAGGCAGTAACCGGGAAAGAAATTCTCTTCGGATATGACACGTACGGAAGACCAGCATTCTACATGATTCCAAGCAGACAGAATACCAATGAAGCTACGCGTCAAGTAGAATTTGCAGTGTGGATGCTTGAAAGAGCTATTGATCTTATGGACGAGGGCGTCGAGTAAGTACCCTCCGGCTCTATCTCACCAAATCCTATTTGAACACTTCACTCGACAAAATCTTCTGCAGATCCCTAGACCTCCTCATCAACTTTGCCGACAAAGCCAAAAACCCTTCCCTCTCCACTGCCCGTAAAGTTCTCTCAATCCTCCAAAACCACTACCCCGAACGACTCGGCAAAGCCCTCGTCATCAACGTTCCCTACCTCGTCAACATGTTCTTCAACATGATTACGCCTTTCATTGATCCCGTCACTGTCAAGAAGCTGAATTTCAACATCGATGTCGTTAAAGACGGGTTATTCGAGTCTGATCAGGTAATGAAAGAGTGGTGGGGTGGAATTCAGGATTTCGAGTATCAGCATGACAAGTATTGGTCTGCGTTAAATGGGATGTGTGAGAGGAGGAAGAAGGAATGGATGGAGAATTGGAGAAAATTGGGAGGGAAGATCGGGACTAGTGAGAAGGCTTATAAGACTGGGAAGACTGCCGAAGCGCAGGCTGAACCGGTACCTGATAGTGAGAAGACGGAGGCATAGAACGGAATTCAAGAGAATCTTTGGTTGATATACACTGGATTTTGGGCACTTCTAGACATGTTACATTTACGCTAATTTTCTACATTCGACTAATCATCAGTTTCACGACTTCGACTTGAGTTTGTAAAGATTCCATGCTATTAGTTGTTGCGTACAATTAGTACTGGATGGTGGATGCAGAGCAGGAGATAGCTATGTATGCATATGCTAAAAATCTATGTCACTGTAGTCCTACACGTTAGGTATCATTGATTGGACAAAATACAGATTTGCATTCACGCGAAATGCATGGACAAGAAAGAGAGTTGTGTATGCAGGGAAAGATAAACAATAAAGACGCAAAAATTATATCTTGAAACACCCTGCTGAAAAGTGATAGCTGAGAGCAATAAAGAGAGCCGTGATAAGGATAGAAAAAGAGAGGGACAAACCGAGTTAAGTGGATAGAAGGAAAAGATAAAGATGGTGAAGGAAGGTAAAACAATCATTAAGGTCGTAACAAGATATATTCATTATGAATTGAGGGACTCTTCGGGTAGTGGGGAAGGCAGTTCAGCCATCTGTTGTCCATGCACCCTGAATCGGTAGAGGCAAGTGAACTCGTCTCGACCCCAGTTGTCCAGGATCCGCAAGACGACGATGCCAAAGTCAATACCGAGTTCCTTCACGTCTGATAACACAGGGAAGGTTTGTACATTTGGCGAGGCGTGGATGTTGTACGCGAACGAGGCGACACGTATGTAATTCTTGGGTAGATCTGACGGGTATTCCGGTTCGGCAGGGACCTCCTCTCCTCGTTGCCGTGCCTCTTCGTGTTCTTGTTCCTTGTCCTGCATCCACTGCTTATACTTGGCAAAGTTGGCCGCGCCATCGACTAGGCCCCAAACTTCCATATGCCTGGGAGCACTACGCATATCAAATGACGTTTCGCTTGGAACGTGGTCGATGGTGATACTGTCGATGTAAGCTGGTGAGGCGAGGGCAACACCCAATCGTCCTTTGGTACCCGCCATAGGCCAACATTCCCCATTTTGAAGATCCCGATGCAAAGCAAAGACGGGAGGCTTGCCGATATGGGGTCCACCGCCAACGATGGAGCCCCAAAGCCCCTGAGAATTTGGCGGTCGTAGTTCGAAAGTCCGACTGGTAAGAGCAGGAATGATGCGTGCACCTCCGGAATACTGAGCGAAATCGGGTCTGGCGAGTATATCTTTGCCATACAGGGACACGGCAGAGTCGACGAGGTTTTGGATGAGAGTGGTGACGTCTTGTCCGTCTGAGGATTTGATCGTGAGGCCCTTGGTAGAACCCTTGTTCCACCAGCCAGTACCTGAACCCGTCTTGACGGCATTCTTGCCCAGTTCAAGAGCCTCCTTGACACCGCCTTCGACAGTACCAACGCGTTCCTCCAAAGCTTGTAGCTTGGCCCGAGCCTCAGCATCACTGCTGACTCGCTCGCTGCCTTCTCCTGAACTAGGTGGACGCTGCTGCAGGATATCGACAATCTCCTTCAAAACTAACACTTCTTTCTGAACGGCGCCCAGCGCTCGTCGCTCCTTATCAGCGTCTCCTACAGACAATTCGATGTCCCGTAGCTTTCCGGAATCCTTATTCACAACTCCTTCCAGAGATCCCAATCGACCAGCCAGTTCCATTCGGGTTTTCTCGCCGTTTTCGTTTCGTATCCTTGTTTGCTCGTTCTCCCGTGCCAAATTGGATAACGTAGTTTCGATGGACTGCAAACGAGCATTGAGTTCGGCGAGATTCTCTATTGGGGCCTGAGGGGCAGAATACGAAGGACTGGATGACCACGTAGGTAGATGGAGCCCTTTCAGAGACCCCTGGAAAGAATAAGCTGCCAATGCGATGGCGACGGCAGCCAGTAAGTATTTGAAGCCGGGGGAGAGAGGTCTATCCCTCATGTCAGTTACCATTCGGACTGGCCTGAGTATTATAATGTCGAAGATCATGCCCATCATCTTCCCAAATGAATGGAAGATCATAGTTATGGTAGCCATTCCCAGCCGGAATAGCATGAAGACGAGAGTCCCCAGCTTGGCACCTATGCCATCGTTATTCAAGGATGACGACGAAATGTTGCCAGTAGAGTCGTTGTAGGTGTCCTCGGCAGACGATAACACATCGTCCTCGGGTATGGATTGTAGGCCTTGCTCAACGTCGAAGGAGTCCTCGACGTTTTGTGGTTGGACAGAAGGGTGCCTCGAAGCGGAACGCCGCAGAGATGCGCGCTGAGCCGATTGCTACGTAAAGATGTTAGCAAAGGCCAATATGAAGCACGAAAAATCACTCACCCTTTCGACGACTTCACTACCACTCGCCTCTTCTCCTTCGGCCTCCTCTTCATCTGCTGCTCCCTTCGTACCTTTCTTCTTCTTTCTCCTCTTCTCAGCGCCTACGACTGGTAATGATTGTAAAGGCCCTCCAGGGGCTTCTTTCTTCTTCTTCTTTCTTCTTCTCTTCCCATCACTAGGCACCTCGTCATCGTAATCCTCATCATCCTCCGAATCTTGTGTAGGTTTATACGCCTTATTATCCATAGACATGCGATTTTTCCTATGTTGGGCCAAACCACGCTTGGAGGCATCATCAGCGATTTCATTCTGATAAGCACTCTCTTCAGCCGCATAGTCGTAGCTTCCGTTTCCATTGACGTTTTCTGGCTCGCGTGACCGTTCTCGAACATAGAACGAGGCTTTCTGATAAGCCTTGTTGGCGAGGTCCATCACAGTATCGAGAGGGCTCGTGCCGCGTGCGCTGCGATTCATGGATTGAGACTCTTCGCCTTCCGAGTCAGGGACTATCCTTAGGCTAGAGGTGGATTTCTTGGACAAAGGTTTCGGGCGAGAGTGGGTATTGCTCTTGGAAGCTAGCGAAGCATTCCGAGAAGGAGGAGGCGCGAGACGTCGAGTACTCGTCGATACGGATTGTTGTTCGTATTCAACAGACGTGCTACGGGGCATGTTTGTTGTGGTTCGGGACCCGGAGGCCCAGGAGTGATTGGGGTTCGTAGATTGCATGCTTTCAATGCCAAAAGCTGCTTGGTAGAGTGCGGAAGCGGCAAGCACAGATGTGTCCTTCACAGACCACTTTTCGTTCTGCGGGGGTGAGGTGATGATTTTGGGAGCACCGGGAAGATGAGATTGTTGTTTGGGCTTGGGAAAACGAACAAGAGCAGGATCTTCCGTGCTCTGATCAAGTGAGGTGTTGTTTCTGTCAAGGGGAAGTGATGTAGATGCTTTGGGGGGTGATCGAGAACCTAAAGCAGGAGCTCTATAGTCAAAAGGGTCAGAAGGTCGGAGTTGCGGAGAAATGAGCAAGAAGACGTACCCGTATGCGTATGAGCTCGGAGGAATGCGATGTGGACTTGGGGGTCTGTTTCCGTTGGATGGTGGTTTTCCGAGAAATGTATGATGATCGAGACGTCTGCCTTGACCTAAAGGTGTGCCTGCGAATGACATATGCTTGCAGGAGCACAGTTATGAATGCACGAGGCCGTGCGGAACACGAGAGATAGAGATAAACGGAGTGAGATGGCGGCAGTTGGTTAAAGAGGTTGGTATTCAAGGGGTGTGGGCCAGAGCAACCACGCGCTGTTTAAATTTGCACCTGTTTGCCTCTCATGAACAATGCGCGACCCTAGACATTGTTTCCCAAAATGCACAACGCCTTGTACTTTTTTATTCTTCTCTAAGTACTGTACTATACACCAGATCCAATCGGTCACCACAATGACTCCCACTTTCTTATTATGTTCATTTAAGGTCTGCGAACTGGTTGGTAGCCTGCCCAAAATGCGCACTGAGAACACGTTGCCGCGATGAGATTAACACGAGCATACCTCCACCAACAACTTGGCATTGCCTGGTTCACGAGAAGAGTGCCCTGCGTCTGGCACGATGTGCAGTGTAATCTCCGGCCAGACCTATTCATTCTTGTTCAACGTTGATCTTTTATCAAGCTCATCGGAAGCCTACCTTCTTGAGGGCATACGCAGTAGTCACCTGAAAAGAATGAGACCGAGGTCAAAACTTTAGGATCGAAACTCACAGGACAGTTGATGTCGTATCGCCCTTGCACAACGATGCATGGAATGTGCCGGCTGCAACGACAGACGAGGTCAGGATTTGGTAGAGCCTCAACGACAGACTGACATCTTATCTATCTCCTGTTCCTCTAGCAATTGACCATCTCTCATAAACCCCTGGGCAATATTAACAAAACCGAAGGTGACAGAAAAAAAGAAGAAAACGCACATCGTTGACGAAATAATGATTCTCCATTCGAGCAACTGCACTAATGATATTGGAATCAGAATATCCATTGCGTAGAACAAAAAAGCAGCAAAACGACTTACTTCGCAAACTGGTCATCCTCCGCTTTTGCGACATACGCAGGATCCACAAAGAGCTTTGAAGTTGCCATCCTAAGTGCGTGGTGCATGGGTCAGAAGTTTGGTCTGCGGACTGACTGCACTTTTTGACTCACTCCCACTTCGACCAGGCCTTTGCGGCGTTTATTCTGGTGCCTTCGTCCGCAGAGTTGAGTTGTGCATGATATGCAAGGATCATATCATGTCTTTCTGGTTCAGGAATAGGGGCAATGAACTCATCCCTAGAAGAAGAACAAGACAACGGAATGAGTTGGACATGGTTATGATCCAGGAAGCGGACAACAAACCATGCTTCGGGGAAAAGATGGGAAGCGCCGTCTTGAAAGAAGAATCTCACTTCACTGCAGAAGGTTGATAAACAAGCATACAAAAGAAAACGGAGTTTTCACCTCTTCCTCAGTGTAAAAATACCTCTGTGGACCGGCCCTTAGTTCCAAAAATACTTGGAACGAGAACATGCGACTTTGACGCACCTCAAGACAAGACTCTTTACTCTATCCGGATGAGACTTCCCGAGGAAAAACCTTCAGAGTCTGATGCATAGACGACTTGCGAAAAACGGATCCCACCTGAGCATAAGCGAGAGCTAAAGTCGATCCCTACGAAAGAAAGCGATTGAGTGTACCAACCAAAAATCTCATATACGACACACATACCCAAGAACCGCCAAATACATGCCATTTCTCGATCTTCAGCTCCTCTCGCAACTTTTCAATATCCTTGACAAGATCCCATGTCGTGTTGTCTTCCAAGGAAGCCGTACTATGAATATAATAATCGGTTCAGCACGACAAAAAGCACTGTCTAAAATGCAATGCTCACGGCGTAGACTTCCCCGAACCTCTTTGATCGAGCAAGATGATCTGTTCTCATCTTTAGAAGGAGATGTCTAAGACGAGGCCTGTGATAGATACCTTGTACTTGTGCGGATTGAAAAAGCACCTGTCCTTCTCATCACAACCTCCTCCAGGTCCGCCTGATTGATGAAGAGTTCGTCAAATGGCGATGATTGGGCGAGAGAGGCTGAGACACACCATGAAGGAAAATGACTACATGTGCAGAATCATTAGACGTGTTGATCCAGCCAAGTAAGACCACACGTACCTGGAGTACCATCTGGGTTCCCGCTCAACTCGTAACTGAGGTAGAACAGTCTAGTCAGGACCATATGGGTGATCCCTTTTCTGAGACTCACTAGAGGGTATGCACATCGGAGACCTTGAGCGTAGAAGTTTGATAGGGCTGGATTTCTGGAAACATGGAAGTGAGATGGTAGGCCTGTGACAGTCCCTTCTGTATATCGAAGAGTTGATCTAAAGCGGAGCTTTTGTCGGAGGTCGTACCTACAGTCGTAGTAGCTGATAATACTCGACGTTGATACAAAGTGAACCGCTAAGCGATATAGCTAGTCCGTAGAGCTGAGATTGAAGACGGTACTACGAAGTTGTTGCCACAATTAGGTACTTATGAGATAAGTACTGTTGATTGTTGCTGAAAAAATAGAGATGGCTGGTAAGAGGCTTGTAGATGCTGCTGGTCGTTGATAGAGATGAATTGCTGAATACTAGATTGTGTTCTAGTTCTTGTAGGTAGGTTTGGCAAAATATCTAGGCTAATGAGATGGATAACTATGTACAGTTTATATACTAATTGTAGGGAGACTTATGAGTCAGTGGGAGTCAGAATGAGTCAAAAGGTTTCGGGTCCGTAAGTACTGAGTCAGAGAATGAAATGAGTCAAGAGGAATATCGTGCGGGAATAGGAATCAACGTAGTGCGGATGGTCAGAGGTCCTGGGAAACTTCGGGTGTTGCCGTCGGACAGCGTTGCCGCGTCTGGGTCGTCATGTGGCTGTCGCTATTGCTTATGCATGAACCTTGACATTTCCCCTTCTCTAGTCTGAACCCCTGAAGACCTTGAAACCTGGGTCTGTTAAGATTCTTGTAGGATTGGGCTGTCAAAGGTTCTTGGAATCAAAATGAGGCAGCATGGTAATAGGTGTCTTTTTACATAAGTGTAGAACAAACACAAACTTAAAGACTTTTTATACAAATTGTAAAGTGCGAGCATTCCAAGTAGTCAGAATACTCAACAGTTCACTTGTACTACAAGGACTTTTGGGGGTTTTGGTAGGGTTTTCACATGAATGCACACAAGTTCAACACACACAAAAACTATAACAAGTCCACAAAGTATAACCAACAGTTCCAAATCACAATTTGTAGGCTCAAATGCCTTATAACCAATGTTCACAAGTCTGAGGACACACACAAAAGGTAACACAAAAACCAACAAATTTAATTCAACACTATTGATTCCACACACTATGTTTATACTTGATGCGAGTGAAGTAGATTTTGGTAGAAGCATAGTCCATGTTTCACAGTCTCTACAGCTAGTGCTAGTAAGATGACCAATACTCTACAGTCCATGGCTTGAGTAACTATGAGAAATACCTAGTCCTTTTATACTACTCGCAGCTACTACTATACAGTTCTACATTTCTTTTGAATGTCTCATAAAAGATACACAAGAAAACAGAAATATTAGTCTAACCACCAGTCCATGCTCGTCAGTACTACTAGATTAAGTAGGTACCTTCTACTGTACTACCATGAAGGGAAGTTCAGTCATGCATCACAATGGACTTCGAACAGTTCAGTTTTCAAAGTTCATCACACATCACATTGAAGACTGAACTGCGTGATGAACTGACCTTTTTTCAGCCAAATTCTGAGCTAAAAATTGAATTTTCACCTCCTATAGATCTTTTTTAATGTGTTTGGGAATAGAGAAAGTTTTTTTTGGCTATTCTGCTGATGTCTAGAGGTATTTCGAGTCAGACCCCACAGGACGAATTTGACATTGACACAGTGAAAATATTTTCAGAAAACAAATGGTTCTGCTGAATCGGTGAGGCCAGAGTTTCTTTTGAACTGCAGCTTGATTCGAGATAGTTCAAGAGCTCATTTATTATGTACAGATTAGCTACAAACTAGAAGTAGACTGAACCAAAAGTGAACTGAACTTTTGATGCGTCATGCATCATATCGGCCAGTGAACTCAGTAAACTGCACATCAAAAATGTCACACCCCAAACCCACTGAACTTCCCTTCATGGTAGTACAGTAATTAGGGTATCTAAGAAATGTAGAATATTATCTAAAATTCATAGGGCTTTCTATGTTCCCTTCACTTCATCCTCTTGACTAGTGGTACCTTTCTGGAACTGGCAGCTGTAGTCATTATGACTCACAAAGCTCCACTATCCATGCTGGGCTCCACTTGTATGACTCACATTCCTTTACTGCCAATCAGTTGCTATAGGTTTGTGTAGTCTTTGCTTATTCCTCCTCTTATGTTTTTCTGGTGCTACTATAGGCTTGGCATCAGTCGACCTAGTTTTTAGTATACCACCAGTTAGTGGCATAGTTCTCTTATAGATGAGTCCTGCTCTCTATAAGGTCCTACTTGTACCAATGAGAATGCCTCAGTCATCAGGCACATGTCTTGCCGATCTTACTGATGCATTCAGAAATATCTTTACCCTTTTGGGGCTTTCTCATCATGACTCATTCCTTTGATTGCATACTGGCAGTAACGAACTATGGGTTTCATTCCTTCATTACTAGTCAATCCCTTTAGTATCATACAAAAGCTGAGCTTTCTAGGAGCTCATACATATATACTTTGTCCTACTTATCTATCCTTGCTGTCTTTCAAAAGACTATTCCTTCTGTTCTGTATACTCAGTGTCATGGAAAGTCATGGTCCCGTGACATGTGACAGCAATTTTTTGGCTGTCGTACCATCTTCCTCATTGCTCTATACAACGATGTAGTGTACAGATCGCTACAAAACATTGTACACTTATTCTTACAGCCCAATATAACCTACTGCACACTCAGTATTTTGTATGACCCCCTTTTACCCTCAAGACATCCTCAACAATATTGCCCATCTGGTCAATGTACTTGTCAACATCCTCAATGGGTAGTGAGTCCCAAGCCTCCTTTACAGCAGCAATAAGTTTGTCAATAGATGTTGGAGGGTGCCTTTTAGCTCTGATGCGCTTTTTGAGCTCACACCAAACACATTCAATGGGATTAAAGTTGGGTGAAGATGGGATACCATGGGTGTTGAACCATTTCTTCATTGATTTCGCAGTATGACTCAGTGTGCTGTCCTGTTGGGATAGTACCACATCCCTCTCTGACTTCATATCTTCAAAAAAGGCTGCCAGCTTCCCATCCAAAACCTGCTCCTGATACCTCTTCACATTCATACCACCTCCCTTTCCTCCTGGGTACTCCAGCACCACCAGTGGCCCCTTCTTCCCCTTCATGATGCATCCACAGACCATAACACGGATGGAGGACTGTTTGAAAGTTGGAACTAGGCATTCCTCATCCCATTCCTCATCAGGACGATGCGTGACCCAAACCCACCATTTTGTATCACCAATGTACACATAGCACTCATCTGACCAAATGACCTTTTCCCAATCCTGATTATGATGATTCCTTGCCCATGCCAATCTCTTTCGTCTCTGGTCAGGTTTGAGAAAGGGCACTGTCCTTGCAACACTCCTGTGGTAGTTTTCATCGGTCAGATGCTTTCCAACAGTTGATGCGCTCAGCCCTGGTTCCATGAGGTTCCCAATTTCCCTAAATGGCACCTTCCTATCCTTTAAAGCAAGCCTAAGCATCTCCCTTTTGGTGTGGTCTGACACCTTTGAAGGATGTCCACTACGCAGTGAGTTTTTCGTTGAGCCAGTTTTGTGAAATCAGGTCCAGATCTTCTTGGCGGTTCCATAGGGTATATTGGCCATTTTGGTGGCTTCTTTGATGGGTTTTCCAGCCTGTATGGCACCAACAAGCCTGTTTTTCTTTGGACTGGAGTGTTGTATGCGGACCATGGATTTGTGTAGTTGTAGGGTACAAAACAAATGAACTACTTTTACGTGAAGGGGTTTAACGTGGGTCATGGCACTGTGACTTTCTGTGACACTGAGTAAGCGAGGTATTGATTACTATACTGCTAGTTCAGACATAGTTGGTCACTAGGGTTTTCCTCCAATTTCTCTGATTATGGTGCAATTCTTAACCAGTGATTGTTTAGTGTTAGAGTCTGGGTTGTATAGCTGATGTGTTCCTTGCCTCTGAATAGGGGCTTCACTTTCCCTTGAGTCACACTGGTGGTACTAAGCGCTGATACGCTAATAGGCTGTTTCTCTAGTAAGTGCTCTTAGAACACAGAACACCAACAGAAAAACCTATAAGTTTTGTTGCGAGAGTGTATCTAGTAAGTAGAATACTCTTCAATTTATACCACAGTTTGGAGATCTTTTGGGAATTCTTGTAGGGGTTTGCACGAATGCACACACAAAGGCTATTGCCACAAAACACACAAATGCACGAAGGCACACACACAATATCAATTCAACCAGTTCAATTCAATTTGAAGGCGCCAATGCCTTAGACACAGTTTCCAAGTCTCGAGGACACAAGTTATAAACACAAAACAACCAATAAATATATTCAATCACTGATTTAACCAACACTGTATGTTTAGACTCCATGCGAGTATGATAAGTTTGTTAAGAAGCTCTTGTCCATGTTTCACAGTCTCTACCGCTAAATAGGGAGAATCCTGATACTCTACAGTCTGTTGCTTGGGTAGCTACTCGTAATACCTAGCCCTTTTATACTACTTGTAGCTACAACTATACAGTTTTACAGTTCTTTTCAATGTCCGCTAAAATATATCAAAGAAAACAGGAAATCTACTCTAACCGCTAGTCCGTGAGTGTAATAGCTACCGTATCTAGTAGGTACCTTCTAATTAGGGTATACAGGAAACTGGAATATTATCTAATTTTTGTAGTAGGGATTTCTCTATCCCTTGCTCCATTCTTGTTACTCATAGGGTACTCTCTGGTACTGGCGGCCGTAGCCTGACTCAGATAGCTCTGCTTATGACTACACTTTGGAATACCGCTAGTCCGTTGGGTTTAGGGTATCCTCATATCTAGTCTTTGCCTCTCGTTCTTATAGTATTGAACGCATACTTATCCCTCTATACCGCTAGTCTAAACTTGTACACTGCTAATCTGAGTCCAGCTCTTCAATAGTAATGCTTAAGCCTTCAAAACTAGCGTAGTATACCCAAGGGTAGTACCGTACTCATCTTTAAGACGCTAATCCATAGTGATCTTCGGTAAGTACTGCTTTCGGTAATACTTATGCCCGAATCAGTAACCCCACTAATTTGGATCTCATTACGTTTAGGGCTTCACAACACTTTAGATACTCTTGTACCGTTGCCGCTAGTCCATCCCTTGTATACCATCTGAAAGCTATGGTCTCTAGCTTTCTATCAATATAAATATTATGCCACTTTTCTATCTTAACCATCTGTAGATATGCACTGCTAGTTTGTATACATCCGGGTTGGAATCCCGAATATCTGAATTGTCTGATGATGACGTGTCCTTTCGGATCTAGCGGTCTAAGCTGTGAATCTGGGTTTGTAATGCCAACACGTACCCGTGAATAGGGGCGTTTGTCCTCCTTCTCTATCCCTTGAGTCGTACTAGCAGTATTAGGCTGCTATAGCAGGTTTGTTAAGTCTTTGTAGACTTTGTAGTTAGGTGGGTCTGCTACTATAGCTGTATCCCTTAGTATGTATCTGTTATAATAC
Source organism: Tetrapyrgos nigripes (assembly GCA_013368315.1). Classification (NCBI taxonomy): domain Eukaryota; kingdom Fungi; phylum Basidiomycota; class Agaricomycetes; order Agaricales; family Campanellaceae; genus Tetrapyrgos; species Tetrapyrgos nigripes. The sequence continues at coordinate 82,364 of JAACJM010000019.1, forward strand.
TTTGAACAAGTCTTAATCTTATCCACAAGTATTGACCATTAACATATCTTAAGTTATACACCTAATTCCTAGTACTTTGACTAGCAGTTCGGGACTCACTCTAGTCCTTATTATCCATTTAAGAGTGACTTAGACATATATTAGCGCTAGTTTTGGGTATTTAACTGCGAATTTGTACGGCGTATCATCTCCCCCCAACTAAAGATCTTGACTGTCCTCGGTCAACTATCCGTTGTGGGCAATGCCGTCTGGCGCTAGTCCTTCAAGATTCTTCTTTGGGACGTCCTCGTCGGTTTTCGGTAAATGCCGCCAATTCAGACGCCTCATGGCAAGACCTCGAGACCGTCTTAAAGCATATTGACGCTATGTCTAAGTTCCCCAACTTCTTTTATCAATCCATATTTAGGCATTTCCAGTTCTCCGTGCTTTTCTGCTAGAAAAAGGGACCACTCTACCAGAAAATCCGATTTTTCCATCAGTGCCGGGTCTCTCAGATCATCAAAATAGATGCATCTTTGACTCGATTTGGCATTCTAGCGCCCATTTAACTTTAGCGCTCATCCGCGTTTACTTGTTTTGGCGTTTGAGGGTCCTTTGATGATCGAGCTCGGGATTTTCAGACCGCTAGTCCAGAAATTCCAAGTATGGAGAGTGTAAGATAAGAGGACTGCGAAAAATTCGTCTAAGTCCCACTTCTTCCTTTCTTACACGCCTTGCTCGTCGTCATCAACGATGCCCCCACGCCCTAAACCGTTCACCGACCCCTCTCATGTTGGCTGACTGTTGAACCTCCGCAGTTGAGCACTCTACGCACGTCTCGAAGCTCTTTGGGAGTTCGCCGCTCGCGCTTTCCACATCCAGCTTGTCCTCAAAGCTGGTGACAAAGATGGTGCGCTCGCCGCTGAGGCTGCACCCTACATTGAGTTCATCGTGAGTAACAATGAACTCAACCCCTTTGTTTATGATTAATCCTTTTTATCCTTGTTTTTCCTCATTGTCTAGCGTGACTTGGACCACACTATCTTGCACAACGAAGCTGTCTTCCCTTCTTGGGTTTGATGCGTGAGAGACATGGCCTTGAGCCTGCTCATCACACTCTTTCCTCGTCGTCGGGATCAATCAGCGCGTGATGCGCTAGACGCTAGTCAAGACCTTAGCTGGCTATGGATCACCGGTCGCAAGGTTGTTGAGGACAATGGTCAGCCATGGGATTTGACTCTCCCTTTACCAACCGATGTCCCAAACTTGGTAAGTGCGCTAATTTCTCTAATTTTTCTCATTGTTACTGATGACTAGCGGTGGCCTTTGTAGACTGATGAACCCATGTATGACCCAACCAGTGTTGTATTGTCGGGAGCTAGTGCGTCTAGTGCACCGCTAGTCTTGTCGTCAGCGTCCACATCCACCTCCACCGTCAGTTTCCTTTATTTCTACCACGATTTTTGTCTTATTCTGACCGCTAATCTCTTTTGTTGTAGTCTTCAAAAAGCAAGGCACCTTTTAAAGGTCCCGCTAGTTCTTCCAAAAGGCACAAAACTGTAAGTTCCTTTGTTGAACTCTACCAGTTTTACCGCTAATTGTACATCTTTTTGTCTTGCAGACTTCAACCAAAACTCCTCGTACACCAAAAGCATCAAAGGCTCCCAAAGCCTCCATTTTGAAGAAACCCAGGGCCAAGAAAGCTTCCACTAGCAGTCGTAGGGTTCATTTCGCCGATGACCCTTCACTTTCACTTCCTATACCGCCAATTCCATCCACTCCCGCTCAAATTCAAGCTAGGTTGGACCGTTGGCAGCCAGTTACTCCTGTCTGGGTGACTGAGGGTTTGGTGAAGATGGAGGATTCTGACTCTTCGTGGATTGGGGATACAGCATCTGTCCCTTTCCACGCTAGTTCGTCTGGTCAACCCAGCACTCCTCCATCTCGCCCTATCATCCCATCTCTCACACCTCCTTCAACGTCGACTTCACCCTCAACTCAAGCAGGTCGGTCCTCTCCTGACTTCACAAAGTTTCCTACAACCTCAGCTGGTTTATTAGCTGCCGCAGGGTTTACACCTCCACCCAGTCCACCTTCTGATCTTGCTAGACCGGAGGATGACCTGGAGATGCTTGTGAGTCTTGTTTTCTTTCTTTTGTCGCTATTTCCCACTTTTATTAACTCTTCTTGTACCGCTAGATTTTGGATAGTCCACCTCCTGAGGAATGGGTGGATGAAGCGAATTTGAACACTAGCGTTGAGCCTGTGGCTCTGCTAGTTCAACCAGCTCCCACCTTTATTCCTGTTCCTCAGGACCCTTTACTAGCCCAGTATTTCCATCAAGCTGCCTTTGGCCCCGATGGTGGAGATGACAAGGAGGAAGATGCTCTCATAGCACTTTCTCCACCTCGACTCCGTCATATTTTTGGTCAGCACGAGCCTCTGTCTTCAACCGCTAATGTCTTGACAGATGGACCAGAGGATGAGGAAGAAGAGGAAGAAATTGACTTCCTTTGTCTTCGCCGTCTGTTTGAACAGCAAGAGCTTCGCTCTCCCACTCCTATTCCTGCTAATTCCACCGCTGGACCTTCATCTTCGTCCCTTCCAACACCTTTTCCTACTCTCACCGACCTCCTAGACCTTGAAGCCATTGAAGATAATGGAGATGAGGACTTAACAAAGACAGAAGAAGAAGAAGTAGAAGACTTCATAGGATTTAGTCTCCAAGACTCCTATGAAGCCACTAATCTACCTTCATTTGAGGGTTGTCTCAGTCCTTCAGATGTAGAGGCCCAGACTGAACTGATGTATCCTAGTCCATCCCCAGGACCCTCCATTTCCCCGTCTATTCCCACTCGACTTGGTCCCAGGACTCCCTCTCCCCTTCTATCCTTTGCACAAATGGCGGCTAGATATGACTTAGGCTCTGTTGCCTGTCGTTGCCAATCTGTCCCTGAGGAAGATCTCCGAAATGCTGGTACCATTTGTCTAGACAAGTCGTTTGGCAAGTTCTTCTATGAGAAGTAGTTTTTAATTTTGTACTCTCTCGTATTTACATCTCTTGTTGTATACCATTCTGTATACTTTTCTTGGACTGTATAGCTAGTCTTATGTATAACAGTTCCAACTGTACTTTCTTGGTAGACCTGTAGCTATACCCACTAATGTATTCTTGTCGAGCTCTCAATAGCTCTTTGCCTTTCTTGTTAATCGTGTGAATACTTAAGTCCGACTCGACTATTATCTGCTTAAGTTATATTAGCGTTAGCCTTTGTCTTCATTCGAGAACAGTTTTAGCTTTAAGTATCCATACATTTGTAGCTTTCATTCACCGCTATTCTGTCTTTGTTTCCGTCTGGGCCTTTATTCGAGCCTTGACCAGTTCAAAGACCTCTCTTTAGCGCTAGTATGCTAGATTTTGATTTTCGTCTTCAAAATCACTTGAATGATGTAGTTCTTTCTCCTTTACAACCTTAGGCTGCTAGTTCTTAGTTAGGTTCATCTAAGTTCCCTCCACCTGTCTCAAAATTTGAAATATCTGTCTAAGACCGACATTTTCTGAATTTCCGGAATTTTCTACAGGGCTTAGGGTACCTCCTCCCCCCAACTAAAAGTTTCATCGTCCTCAATGAAGTATGTCATAGGCAGCATAGATAGACCGCCATTTGAGTATAAAAGACAACAAGTTTGAGAGCTCAATTCCTCCGAACGAGTTCTACAACCATACATCTCTCAGCCCTACTGCTATGTCTACTGCTACTTCCAAAACTACCTCTTCTTTTGATGCTGACGCTTGGATTGCCAAGGTCGCTGAAGCTCGCGACTCTGTCAATGCCATTGCTCTTTTGAAGCTCAAGAATGCTGGCCCCGTCGTTGTCACTGCTCTTCAGAACTATGGAGATGCCTTGGTACGTATTTACCGCCACTCTGTTGTTCCTATGTTGAGCTTATGCCATGTTTACTGCTAGTCCGAGCATTTCGACATCAAGGAGTTCCGTAAGAACGAGGCTTGTGTCAATGCCTACTTGCGCCATGCGGAGAACATCAAGGTCTTCGCCGATTCGTACACCGTCGACAAGAACAAGCTCCACTGCTTGGACAAGATCACCAACTTTGTTGAGACTCTCAATAAGGCTCATGGTCGTAGCGACGTTCCTGGCAACAACATAACTATTATTGTCAAGAACGTTGTCACTTAGCAAAACCACCCAAGTCACACAATGAACAAATGGATTCGGCTGGTTGCAATGAGATGAGATAAAGAAGAGATGATAGATGTGAGAAGGGGTCGAGTAGCTGACTATGCTCGATACTGCACTGTACTAAGAGCGGAGTAGAGACGAAGTGAACAGACTAAGGAATCTAGCTACGAGATCTACGATATATATAAGAGAGAAGTGAATATGTGAGAATATCCATGGAGTTTAGGGATCGGAGGAGATAAGAATATGAGTCAAGTAAGGAAGTGAATGTATGAGAATGTCCATGGAGATAAAGGGAACGGAGAAGTGAGTCATAGATCGGGATGGACGATGATGAGAAGTAATTAGTATTTATGGGTTTATAGAAGGAGATAGAACGGGAAGTGGATAGGTAGTGGAAAGAAATGAAGAAGGCGGGAGGCGATTCATGACACTACCCCCCTTTTAGGTTGAGCTTTCACCGGAGCTCGGGAGCCAATCGGCCCATTGCTTAGTCCACTGTTTCCTGATCCTTTTGTCCAACCCCCGTATAGTTGGCCAAGTTTCTGGCAAGTCGTTGGGAAAGGTGCCCCATCCTGTTAGGTCTGGTTCAGGTTCACCCCATCCTGTTCCTTCCCAGGTACCCCATCCGTTGCTGTCATCGACATAATTTAACTCGACGTTTCCTCCCCATACGCTCGCATCCCCCCATCCTAGGTTGTTCCGCTCGTTCGCTCGGAGGCTAGATCGGTAGGTAGTGCATCTCGCCTGGTGTCCCGCCCCTAACTTGCATCGTTTCGACGATTCACGTCCTGGCCAGATGCATTGATTACACCCGCTGTGCCTCCCCGTATGTCCGTCGTCTAACCTGCAATGCTGGCCTGAACGTAGGCCGTATCTGCAGCGTCCGGTGTTGTCTGACAATGGGTCGATCGTCGTTGTGGTGTGAGTGGAGACTGTGATGGCGATGGATGTAGACATGATAGAAGTGTAGTGTCAGGGTAGGAAGGTGGGGTTTGGTAGGATGTGATTGAGCTTTGTTTTTTTTTGTTGTTTGGTTTCGATGTGTCTGCCTTTTAACGAGTTCTTGTCTGCGGTAATGGAAGGCAGCCAAGTCGCCGTCCATTAAGTTATGACAGTAGACGCCGTTAGTGTCGGTAAGCTCGGGGATGTTTCTGATGAAATTCTTCGATCATGTCTTTTACCTTGGTCAGGTTTGACGTAGGTACCCAAGTATTTTCTGAGTCGGGGTAGTCCAGCCATTTGATCAGGTATTGAGTCCCTTTTCTATTTCTGGTCGGTTTCGAGTCTAGTATAATTTCGACGTCATATTCTTCGTCCGCGTCCAGTAGCTCCGCGGGGGGTTTGGGGTAGTTTGGTCCGTGAGCGCCCGTTTCGACGTACGGTGTTAATAGGGACGCGTGAAAAACAGGGTGTATATGCCAGGTTGTCGGTAATTTCAATTTGTAGTTAACCTGGCTGATTACTTCAATGATTTCGAATGGGCCATGTCGATGATCGGACAACTTAGCTTTCGGTCTTGTTGTCTTTAGGTTCTTCCCATTGAGTAGTACCTTATCTCCGACCTTGTACCCTGTCCAGGACATGGAATGGTTTCCATGTTGTGCTTTCATCATTTCGGCAGCCGACGTCAGGCTTGCTTTGAGTTCATCCCTGAGTTGGTTGAGGTTTTCGAGTTGTTCCTCTACCGTTGGTAGGTTAGAGGTTGGGTTGAATGATGGAAAGAAACGTGGTTGGTATCCGTGTAGGAGTTCGAATGGGGATTTTCCTGTTGCCGAATGGATTCTGGTGTTATGACTGAATTCGGTGTAAGGTAGATAGTCCACCCAGTCTTCTTGTCGGTAGTTACAGAAGATGCGTAGGAATTGCTCCAGTTCTTGATTGTATCGCTCCGACTCTCCGTCGGTCTGTGGGTGGTAAGCGGTACTGAGGGCTGAAGTTATGCCTAGCTTTTCGTGGACCGCAGCCATGACCTTGCTAGCGAACTGCGGTCCTCAGTCGGATATCATTTTGTCCCATAGTCCGTACCGCCGCCAAGTGTTGTCAAGTAGCAGATTAACTGTACCGTCACTGTCAATTGTTTTTGTACACGGTGATATGATGACCGTTTTCGTTGACTTGTCAACTGTGACGTGAATCGCATTGAACCCTTTACATTTGGGGAGATCGGTGATGAAGTCGGTGGTAATAGTCCCAAAAGGACGTTCTGGGATTTCGGTGGGAATTAAGGGGATCCGAGTGGGATGGTTGTTAGTTTTCGTCGCCTGGCATTTGGCGCAGCCAGTTACGTAGTCTCTGACGAAGACCGACATTCCCGGCCACCAAAATTCTCTGCTGACTAATTCGTAAGTTTTGTATCGTCCGGGGTGTCCTGCTGCTAAGGAGTCGTGGTGTAGTTTTATGATATCCCGTCGGAGATCGTTGTCTGCTGGTACGTAGATTTTGCCTCGGAATAAGATGATTCCATCTTCGTAGTTCCATTCCTGTAGATTCTTTACCAGCGAACGTGGTCCGTTTCGTAGGATGACATCTAAGGCACTTACTACCTCTAGGTCCCTCTTGGGGCATTCCTTGATTCTCCGTCTCCTATAGCAGTTACTGTTCCTTGTCTAGTTGCTTGGATTCGGAAGAATTTGGGGTCGAGGAGGATCCTGTCGGTGTTGTCGTTCTCGGTTCCAATTTTGTGATCTGGTCGTCTAGACAATGGGTCAGCTTTATTGAGACTTCCTGGTTTATGTTGGAGGGAGAACTCAAATTGTGTGAGGAACAACGCCCATCGTGCTTGTCGTCGACTGAGTTTTTGGGCAGTCTGGAAATATTCCAAGTTCCTATGGTCGGTGAAGATTTCGGTAGAATGGGGGGCTCCCTCCAAATAGTGTCTCCATGCTTCCAGTGCTCGTATGATTGCCAGTAGTTCTTTGTTGTGGATGTCGTAGTTTCGTTCGGTCTCGGAGAGGGATTTGGAGATGTAGGCGACTGGGTGCCGTCGATCGTCTTCCCCAGTTTGCATAAGTATTCCCCCTGTTGCGTAGTCCGATGCGTCTACTTCCACTCAGTATGGCTTCGTGTGGTCCGGCATCAGTAGAACGGGTTTGGATGTGAAGGCCGTTTTGAGGGATCGGAAGGCTTTCTCGGCCTCTGTTCCCCAGTTCCAGTGGTTGTCCTTTCTTGTTAGATCGAAGAGGGGTCGTGCGATTTTCGAAAAGTCTTTGATGAAACGTCTATAGAAATTTCCGAATCCTAAGAAGGCCTGTACTTCCTTTACTGTTTTGGGCGTTGGCCATTCAAGTACTCCCGCTACCTTGGCTGGGTCCATTGCCAAAGTGTCGTGAGAGACAATCAGTCCCAAAAAGTCGACCTTGTCTGCTTCGAATACGCATTTCTCGGGCTTGGCGTATAGGTCGTTGTTCCATAGTCGTTGTAGGACTGTTCAGACTAGTTCTCGATGTTCTTCTAGGTCATGGGTGAATATTAAAATGTCATCCATATAGATGACGATCTTCCCTTGGTCGATGAGATCCTTGAAAATAGTGTTCATCATCGCTTGGAGGGTCACTGGCGAGTTCATTAATCCAAAGAACATGACAGTCGGTTCAAATAGTCCTCGGTTGGTTTGAAGGCGGCTTTCCATTCATCCCCCTCCTTGATACGGATGTTATTGTATCCCCACCGTAGGTCGATTTTACTGAATACGTATGCGTTCTTGAGTTTGTCGATTAGTTCTGGGATGAGGGGTAGTGGATATGCGTTTTTCACGATACCCTTATTGAGTGCTCTGTAATCCTGTACCGGGCGTAGCTTTCCGTCCTTTTTCTTAACAAAGAAGAAGGGACTTGCCATTGGAGATTTTGATGGTTTAATATATCCTTTTTCGAGATTTTCGTTCAGGAAGGAATCGAGTTCGGATTGTTCGTTTGGGGACAGAGGGTACGTTTTACATGCGCGTGGTTGGAAGCCGTCCTGTAGCTCGATTGCGTGGTCCCAATCACTTCGTTGGGGTAAGCGTTCTGAAGTCTTTTTATCGAATACCGACAAGTATTCGTGATAATGTTTGGGTATTTGTTCCTGTAATGAGGTCGGCGAGTTCATGGATTCGTTCTCAGTGTTTCGATGTGCTTTGGTAAAGGCAGCTCGGATACTCAGCTTGGTTTCTGATAGATCTTCGTCAGGGTCGTTCGGGGTATCTAGATATTCCATAACGAGTTCACTCCATTGTCCTGGGACATCCCATTGTCCGGTCGTATCTTCTGAGCTGAGCATCGCTCCTAAGTCAATTCGTTGCAGTCGGATCTTTCTAGGTCGTTGTGATCGACGTTGTCCGGCCACCTTTGGTTGTGGCATCGTTTTATGAGGTCCTACGATGTCTTTGAATATTACTTGGTAATCCCGGTGATGTGTTCTGGGGTCGACTATTTCAGGTTGTTTTGTTTTTGGAGGAGAGGTTTTCGACTTAGCTTTGGTTAATACTGGGGCTTTTCCCAGTGTACAAGCGTTGGGGCATCGTGTTAGGTTGATTTCTGATGTTGTCCAGTCGATCTCCGGATTATGATGTCGTAACCAATTGGTACCCAAAATGATATCGTGATCCCCGATGTCTGTGATATAAAACTCGGCAGTTTCTTCGTGGTGAGATTGGTGGTCTTGTGTATAGATTCGTAGTTTTTGAATGGTGTAGTGTCTTACCCATCCCATCACGTTTTCTGATCCGTCGACGTTTCGAACTGGGAATGGTTTTTCTAGGGGGATGCGGTTGAGGTGATGTTTTTGGGCGAAGGCGTTGTTAATGATGATTCCTTCTGCTCCACTATCTACCAGAGCGGTTGCGTCGATTTTTCGTCCAGTTATTTTCCCGATTAATTCAGTTTTGAGTTCTATTGAGGGAGTCTGTTGGTTTCGAGTGATTGCCATGATTCTCAATTCAGATGGGGATCGTGGCTTATGAAAGGGTATAAGGCTCGTGTATTGCTTGTGTTTTACTGGTATATATGTCCATGTTCCTCCTCCTGACGACGTGGCAGGGGAGGTGTTCAAAAATCCGATTCTGTTACGAACTTCTTTAGTAGTCCTTCCTTTTCTTCTCTCGATAGTGCTCTGATTCTGGTAGTGAGTTCTGAGATATTGTCCGTGGTAGTGTTGACCTTGGGATCCGATGTCTCTGTGACGGCTGCAGTTTTTTTTATGGAAGGTCTTCAGGTTGTGTTGTTGGGAGTTGTCGGAGGCAAACAATGTGGGGAGAGGAAGTGCGACTGGGATTCTGTGAGGCTGTGCGAGATCTAGTGGTTCTAGGGATTCCGCTTCCATGCATTCACTCGTTTTCGGGTTCTGGAAACAGGTGATTCCACTGTTCACCCGAAACGTCTTCCCAAGAAGTCAGCGATCTGTAGTAGTCGTTTACTCTAGGAACTCGAGTTTGGAGATATTCGTGATATTCCTCTTGGCAGAATTCTGAGATGGCACTATCTTCGTAGTTGGCGTGACTGAACCAATATGGAAGAGTTGTATCTCCTAGCTGGACGAAGTAACACGTATCTGCAATTGTAACGTAGCGTGGAGATGTGTTTTCAGGTGATATCTTTATTCGGAGGTACTCAAGGACGGTCACTTCACCTGAGACCCACGATCTTTTGTTGAGTATGATCCAATAGTCGTCGAGTGCAGTAGCGTGTTCGCGTACTGTTATTTTGAGTTCTTCTAGGTAGTTTGCGAAGCCTTCTGATTCTTCGATGGGAAAAGGATATATCGGTGGGGGTCGGGTTCGTAGATTGTCAAGGAAAGGTTCGAAGTTAAGGGCCAGTGTGCTTGTCAGGGATTCCTGTGCGAGGTCTGTTGTGAGGTGGGTGTAAGGGAGTCTGTTCAAGTGTCAAGAACGTTGTCACTTAGCAAAACCACCCAAGTCACACAATGAACAAATGGATTTGGCTGGTTGCAATGAGATGAGATAAAGAAGAGATGATAGATGTGAGAAGGGGTCGAGTAGCTGACTATGCTCAATACTGCACTGTACTAAGAGCGGAGTAGAGACGAAGTGAACAGACTAAGGAATCTAGCTACAAGATCTACAATATATATAAGAGAGAAGTGAATATGTGAGAATATCCATGGAGTTTAGGGATCGGAGGAGATAAGAATATGAGTCAAGTAAGGAAGTGAATGTATGAGAATGTCCATGGAGATAAAGGGAACGGAGAAGTGAGTCATAGATCGGGATGGACGATGATGAGAAGTAATTAGTATTTATGGGTTTATAGAAGGAGATAGAACAGGAAGTGGATAGGTAGTGGAAAGAAATGAAGAAGGCGGGAGGCGATTCATGACAATTATCAAGAATGGTAAACGCAAGGTGCGTCCTATACCGCTAAAATATAATACTCCTTCTCACTTATAATTTTCTAGCGCATCGTCTCTGCTCCTATTGTTGAAGACAGTGGGGAATCCGATGTTGAAGTCATTACTGATCCCAACGACAATGTTGTGGTACGTCTTCATCCCTACTTATATCTGACCATTCAACTAATAGTGTACTTAACCGCTAGATGGGCGAGGCTGGCTTGTCTGCTTCTATACATGCCAGTTCCTCTAGCACCGCTAAAAACCTTAAGGATCTTCCCAAGATTCCTAAGAATTCGGTATGCCTAGTTCTATTCCTCCGCTTTTAATCGCTAGTTCTAACTAAACCATTTGCTTAGAAGACTCCAGCTACCGCTGTCGTTACTCGTGCTACCACTAAACATGCAACCACCGTATGTCTTCCATATGCCTCGATTAAGGGGCTTGATACCTCTTCTTGCGAGTACTTAAAGGCTGACTATTACCTTCGTAAGGCAGAGGCTAACCGTCAAGAGGAAGCTGCTAGTTGCAGCAAAAAGAACCGCGTCTTCACTGGTTCTGTCAACAACTTCAACCCTCCTACGGATGGTGAGTTGCTCTAGTTGATTCCTTCATCATTAACTGCTAATTGACTTCATTTTCCAGAACCCATCAAGACTCCCGAGGATCTGCTTCACAAGACTAACATTGGGATGTTCTTTGACTATCACAAACTCCCAGATGAGTCTCTAAACGCGTTGCAGAACTTCTTGCGCAACGAGTTACTTTCTGTAGCTCACCAGATGCACTTCTTGGCTAGCCACTACCGTGGTTCATACAACAACCTTGTGTCTGTGATTGAAGCCAAGTTGGCTCGTACGGAGATTGAAGACAAGGCTTCTGCTGCTAAAGAGGAACTTAATGGTTTGTCCCCCAACGGCAAAGAGGGCTCTGGGTCTGTTATCCCCATCGCTAATGTAGCCTCCAGTTCTGGTTCTAAGTAACCTAGTTATGTAATTTGTAGCATAACCCATAGTACTTAGTACAATCTCTCTAGTTCCGAGTAACTTCAAGTCAAATGTAACGCGTTGTCTCCATTTGCTTCTAGTGACAAACTTGAGTACCACCAAAGTAATCTTGGATGACGCCTAAGCCTTCCTTAGTCGACTCTCCCTGAAACCATTGGAGTACTTCAGGCACTTCTGTCGTCATTGTCTCTAACCGAAACTTCCATAAGTTTCCTTGAATATCCGGACTCGCAGTATAGATGTTCCTGTTAGAGTGTTTTAACGCTGCTAGTTTCCTGGTAGGAGATTGGCGTTGTTGCCTTTGTCTCCCCCCAACTAAAAGCTGCTTAGTACACCGCTAATGGCTTGCATCTACTGCATTCTCGGACATTGGGCTCGGCTCTTGCTCTGTGTCTGTCACCGTCATCAATTGGAATTCAAAGGCTATGATCATAGCCTAGCCCTCAAACGTACACTCAGCGATACTGTCCTATACATGGATCCTAGGCCTTCTGCCAAGGTTGACATACGTTTGGTCACTAGACGTACTCGTCGCCTACGAATCACCAAGTCCATGAGCCACTTGTACGTTTATCATTCTAGCGGTTCTCTCAATCCTTGGTTCTGACCTTAGACCATTTCCAGTCCAAAACCAAAAACCTATGTGGCTTGAGAGACCAAGTACGACTTGTTCCAAGATACGCCCTGGGCTGAGATTCCAATTCCGGGTTATTCCGTTAGTCGGTAAGTAACTCCGTTTAGTCTACATTTTTCCGCTTCTCATTGTTCCTCATTCTAGCGGTAGTCGTTACACTTAACCGCCAGTGGTTTTAAACCCCAAAAATGCCAATACTTAGATATCAAACCCGCTAGTCCTGCTAGACGTAGCTACCGTTCTGTATAGTAGATACTTTAACACGGATTTTGGCGCTTAAGACTCCTCGGTTCAACTTTCTACCTTCAATGTCGCTTGATGACTTTCTTTGCAATTAGCGGTTACTGCTAGTACCAAGTCTCGATCATCATTAAATTATCATCAGCGAGTCTGGTGTAGTGGTTAACACAGCGGGTATCGATTGCGGTTTATGTCTTCGCAGCCCGCAGTGCTTGGTTCGATTCCAAGGATTTCGCATTCCATCACCTATCCACAGTGTCGGTAACGCCTTGCATTCTGTAGCAGTCGATTGCTCCTATGGAACAAACGTTACCCACTGCGGATAGGTGTGGATTTTTATAATCCAACCTACCTCTTTTTACTAGAACGAGTCCTAGGTCTACGAATAGTTTCTTCCTCGCTAGACTCGTCTTGGTGTTCCTCAATTTCTTCTACCACTTCATTTGATTCGAGTTCACCCCCAGTCACTTCTAGTTCACCGCTAGAATCATACTGTGGTGGTCTCAGTTTAGGCATTTGATCAAAGATATAGTCTTCGCCTGGGGTCCACAACTCCTCAGTGGGATCATCTTCATCTACCATATTCCTAAGCTGTTCAGGCGTTAAGTCTATCAGCTTATGTATATCTTCAGGTAGTTCAATAGGTTCATATCTCGCTTTATGAGGGATGACTCTGAACGCCGCTACTTTTTCTCGTAGGACAGTTCCGTCCATTTCCGCTAATATGTAAGCTCCTCCTTGAGTGTGCCTGATAACTATCATGGGTCCAAGATATCTTGGATACATTTTTCTGTCTAGGCTTTTCTCGATACGAGTGTTACGAACTTGAACTAGCGTTCCAGGTTTAAAGTCCCATTCTTTGATCACATTCCTATACTTCTTCTCAAATCTCTTTAATTCCGCTCTTTTACGATCGTCAACACGTCTGATCATGTCTTCAACATGAACTCTGTGTTTCGCCAGTGCTTGGGCTCTATAACCTACTAATTCTTCCGTAGTTAAGACTCGCCCCGGTAGTTTAACTAACCAAGTCAATTCTACTATGTCAAACGGTAGTATAGGTTCAGCTCCCAAAGCTATAAAGTAAGGAGAACATCCTAGACCTTTCCTAGGTGTTACTCTATCCACCCATAATACAGGTTTCAAGAACCAATACCACTTGTTTAAGTCACTGCCAGTAGCTTTTACTAGCGCTTGTCAAACGTCAAAGTGAGCACATTCAATAACTCCATTGGCTTGAGAGTTATACACTGAGATACGAATATCTCTAACTCCGTACTTATCTTCTAGCCATTGAAGAACATTCTTCATTTGTGGGGCATTATCCGTGACCACTTCTTCTGGTATCCCCCATCTACACACGATATCCTCAAAGAACCATTCTGCAATAGCTTTAGCGGTATCATGTCTTAAAGCTCGTCCTTCAGACCATCTAGATAAAGCACATCGACCATGGACTACATTCTTGCATCCATTACTAGCGGGTGTGACTTTAAACGTATCTACATGTACTTTCTGGAATAACGATGGTGTGTGCGTTAAAGTAGGTGGGATCTTTGGTAGTCTCAACTGGCGAGCTTGACACTCTTCACAAGTCGATACAAACCACTGAACATCCCCTTCAATATCTGGCCACCAGAATCTCTTAGAGATAATAGCGTCAGTTGCATATACACCTTTATGTCTGAGATGATCATGAGCTGAGTACATCATATACATCCTCTTTTCCTTAGGTACATAGAGTTGGTGTTGACCGTTAATCTCTGTATTTCTGCGATACAATCTCCCTTCTTCATCAAGGAAGAATTGCTTAGCTTTCTTTATTATTCGTCTCTTTCTTTTCGCGGTTACATCTTTCAGGGTATATTCAGACTAGTCTGATAAGTATTCCTTAACTAGCAGCATTATTTCATCTAAGTCTTTGGCTTCTGCCGACCTATGACGTTCGCTATACGGATGTTCAGCTAACCAATCTTCATCCTTTGGCAGTGAAACCGCTACTTGCGCAAACTGAGAGTAAGTGGTAGTGTTCTCCATTACTCCTATTTCCACAAGTCCCATAGATTCTGCTAGTTTCTGTCGTCTAATAGACAGAACTCTCTCTTCATCCAAGACTTCTTGAATTTCATCCTCTATAGTTTCTATTTCTTTCACCAATTCATTTATGTAGCCTCCTCTAGTATCAATGAGGTGCTTAAAGTCCTCAAGCTCAAACAGTGCTTCAGTTTCGTCTTCCCCCATACGGAATCGTAAAGGAAGCCCATCATCTTCAGCCATCTCGTCTTCTTCAACTTTAGGTTGAGCTCTAGGTACCTCTGAACACTCCGATGAAGGTCTTCTAGACAATCCATCCGCTAATATGTGAGTCTTGCCTTTTACATGCACTAGTTCGAACTGATATTTCCTAATGTCTTCGATCCAACAATTGATAGTAGCATTAGGACCCATACTAGGATTATCCAACATTCCCTTAATATAACTAGCGTCTGTATAGACAATAAGATCTCGACATCTGTAAGTATAGTAAAAAGAGTCTTCAAGCGCTAGTTTTAGCCCGTAAAGCTCTCTCTTTGGTTGTGAGAACCTTGCTTCTCTATCGTTGAGCCTTATAGATCCGAAGTACAGATAGTTCTTCTTCTTAGGATCTAGCTCATCTTCTTGAAAGAGATAGTACCCCATAGCTTTATAGGAAGTATCTACCGCTAATCCAATGCCTTTTGCATGATCGTACTTAACTGCTTTTAGCGGTGGCGCTATTGTAATTGCTAATTTGACTTTGTCAAACGATGACTGTTCAACGCTAGTCCACTGCCATGGTACATTCTTTGTTAGATCATACATAGGTCCTGCTATTTCTGCATAATCTTTAACATAGACTCTTAAAGTACCTGCAGTACCTAAGAAACTTCTTAGTTCAGAAAGGTCTTTAGGCTCGGGCCACTGTCTAATTACTTCCACAGTCTTTTCATCTGGCTCTCTTCCTTCATAAGTACACTTGTGGCCTACAATTGTAGCTTCTGGGTTACACAAGAAAGTCTTCTTCCCAGAGAAGGTACCGCCAGCGTACTTCATTCTCTGAATGATTCTGTTCACATTCTGGAAGTGTTCCCAAACGAAACGCCTTATAACCGGATTTTCTGGTATAGTCTCATACCCTCCGTCTTCAGTCTCATATCTAGATGCTGGACCTTTTAGCGGTACATCATCTACATAAGGAATAGTAACATGAGGTATCTCTTCTTTAAGAATATAAGTAACGTCATCATGGAATATAGGAACTGAGTTAGTCCATCCCATAGGTAGTTTAACCAGCCTATGCAAACCAAATGGCGTCTGGAAAGCAGTCATATCTCTTGAGGCTTCATCTATATATCTGTGGTCGTAACCAACAAAGATATCTAGCGTTCGTAGACAAGCTCTTCCCATGAACTCTCTAGCCACATCCGCAGTTGCTGGCGGTACACCTGAGTGTTGAATAGTTACTTTATTCAAAGGTTCAAGACTATGTACAATCCGAACTTTGCCATCTTTCTTTAACACACAGAACCATTTTCCTCCTATAACTTCCGTTACATGGCTCGTAAGTCCCTGCTGCTATCTTTTTCTTGATAAGTTCACAGATCTCCACATATTTTCCTGGTGGTATAGGATAGTTCTTATCCACCCAAGGAACGTGTGGGATAACCGCTAATTTTATCGGTGGGAAAAATTCAACTTTGAAGTTCCCAGCTTCTTCCGTTTTCCACGCGAAGCCCAGTTCTTGTAACTTCATAAGTACGTGCAACAGCTTCCTTTCCTCAGGCCATAGAAAGCCTTCAGGATGATTCTGATCAATGATTTCCTTCCTTTCTTGTGTATATCTTTCGCCAGGCGTGAACTCAGGTGGATTTGTAGGTAACTCTGGTATATCTTTTAAAGGATCTGTTAAGTCCGGGCGGATCCTAGCGTTAGGAAACACGTCGGACCCGAGCGGAAGTCTTATTGGGGTTTTGGGAAAGGATGAAGACGAATCCAGGTGGAACCGGTAGTCTCTGAGATAGAAGTATAAGGAGGACACGGAATGGAATCCGTTAAGACAGTGCTATGTTGTCTGAAGTTGGATGAGGTTAGGAGACCAGCTAATTCAATTTTAGACTTAAGCTATCTACTACAAAGTTGCTAGCTTAAGTACTACTTCGGAAACTATCGGAATGAAGAGGAGTAAGATAGGAATGGTTCGGAAATAAAGGAAAAGCACATGGTGCTATTAGAGATGGATGGAGTAATACAGAACAAAGTGGAAACAAAGTGGAACAGATTGGAGATGAAGTGGAGTAAGCTTTGGAGATTAGATACGAGCTATCCAGTAGTTATCCGAAATGAATCACGAGTTCCCGGATGGGATCCGTTTGTGGAGATTAATAGTGGAGCTCGGATATGAATTGGAAATGAATGATCGGAAAGTGTTCGGGATGAAAGGGAATGAAGTTCGAAATAAAAGGAAAAGAAGTTCGGAAACGGATCGGATACAATCGGAAAGATATACGGAAGCATAGATACTACAGTATCCCCCTCTTAGGCCTCGAGCCCTCGAGAGGCATGGAAACGAATAGTAATCCGTCGGAATGAAGTTGAAAAGACAATAGAAGAAAAAATAGAAAAGGGGTGGACCCCGGAAAATGAACAATGGAATCGGAAATGAATGGAAACGATTGGGATTGTGAATGGTTTCTAAATTAAGTAATTTGTAACGAAATGAACAGGAAACAATAAGGATGGTCCGTGCGCGAATTTGAAAACGTATAAAAAGGAGAAGTCCTTGGAAGCAGGGCAAAACCAACTTCACCGTTATCAATGTCTTCCACCACCTCCTATGTTCCCCTTGACGTTTCCATGCTCCTGATGGAGTATATGACCGAATGGACAATGTCCAACGCGAAACCTCCGGCTCCTGTGCATCCCGAACCTTTGGTGGAGAAAGTGATCGATGATAGTATGAGGGTGACGGAAAAGCATCAGGTCCGTCAGGAAAATAAAAATGGTGCGTGATCTTTTTTGAATTGGGTTTTCCACAGATGCTAACGGAATCGGCTTTAGCTCAACAAGCACATGAAGCTCTGATGGAGGAATACGAGGCTGCGGAGGAGTTGATGGAGTTGTGGTTGGAGCAGCGGAAAGACGTGGAAAAGGCGAAGAAGGAGGAATTGGAGGCTGAGGAGAGGAAGCGGTTGGAGAAATGGGCAAGGAAGGAGAAGGAACGGATGGAACGGGGCACAGAGATGGAAGTGGAGCATTCTGATGCGGGCCTGTCGGAAAAGGCGAGAGGAAAGAGGAAGGCGAATCCTGGACCGAGTAGTCCTCGTGCAGCTTGGAGGCGACGTAGGGACGAGGGATCTGGGGATGAAGACTCGGAGAGCGAGGAAGAGGTTGAGGTGGAGAAGGGAGAGGCATATGCCGAGGTACGTTTGCTTTTCCGTTTTTCTACCTTCGGATTTTGACCTTGATTTTGTGTAGCGGTGTTCCCGGTGTACCCGGCTCGGTTTGGAGTGCACGTCCCAAGGCAACGGGAAATGTGCTTGTGAGTCCTGCGCAGCATCACGCGTGGGGTGTAGCTTCACCAGTCGGAAAGCCATCCTTCCCGACGTCTCGACCCTTTGTGCCATACAGTTGGCCCAACTCCGTCGCCTCATCCATATGGGGAATGTTTTAGAAGCGATCGCGGAATCGTCGGATATCCCACTTCCCAAAATGGAGGATGAGGAGTGGACGGGAATGGAGGCAAGGTTGCTGGACATGCTGGATTCACTCGGGAAGCCGAAGAAGAAGGGAAAGGGGAAGAAACCGAGATCAAAGGCAGTGGTAGAGGAAGATTGAGGAAAGGGATGGATGCGCGCTGGACGTGATGGACATGAACATTTGTACATAGATTTTTTTTTTGTAATGGATACTCAACCGGACCCGGATGGGCAAAAAACTTTCTTGGAACAAATTTTCGAGTGAAGTTAAGATGCGATCGGAGTAAAAGGAAAAAATGAGAAAAAATAGAATAAATCTAAATTAGTGAAGAGCGCTGGAAGGGACGGAAAACGTCGGAAAGATAAGGATTAAGATGAAATTGGTAGAGGACTGGGTTTGTTCAGATTTTTCTGATGGTACTCGTTTATAGCTTCTTCGGCTGTAAGCTCATCCGCGAGAAGCCAGGAAAATTCTTTGTCAGTGCCTTCGTAACCAGACCACTGTACCAAATATAGTAGAGGACATTTCCGATGGCGCTGATCGATTTTCGAGTCTAAGATTTCGGTGATTTCATATTCAAGTTCACCTTCAATCTCGACCGGAGCAGGCGGATCTGGGATACGATTCGGAATCGTGTTGGGAACAGCGGGTTCTAGTTGGGACACATGGAAAACGGGGTGGATCCCACAGAGATAGTCAGGGAGCTTTATGCCATAAGAAAGAGAGCTCAGACAAGAGATAACTTTGAATGGACCAAGGAATTTCTCGGAGAACTTCGGAGTGGGTCTTGTAGTTTTTATATGTTTTGCGGAAACAAAAACTTCAGAACCAATAGGGATTTCTGGTAAATCCAGATGGCGTTTGTCGGCCTGTACCTTGTAACGTTTCTGAGCTTCCTGAATCTCACCCCGAAGGAAACCATGAAGTTCCTCGAGATTGACAACGAAATGTCAGGTGTGCTCGGAAGCAAGATTGTAGTCGGGATGAACCGTTAAGTTTGGGTGAAACCCTTTATTTGCGAAGAAGGGTGTGATTCCGGTGGAAATGTTCAGAGCGTTGTTGTAAGCGAACTCAGCGATGGGAAGTAGGGAAGACCAATTATCCTGTTGGTAAGAACAATAGATCCGGATGTACTGCTCGAGTGTCTGATTGGTGCGCTCGGTTTGTCCGTCGGCTTCTGGGTGATAACCCGAAGTGAAGTGAAGTTCCATGTTCAAAGCTTTTCCTAAGGATCAGAAAAAATGGGAAACGAATTTGGAACCGCGGTCGGAAGTGACATGGTTAGGAACACCATGCTTAGAAAAAACATGAAGAACAAATAATTCCGCGAGCTGTTCCGATGTAATGGTATCATGAGTTGGAATGAAGATTCCCTGTTTGGATGCGCGGTCCACAATTACCAGGATTGCTGTGTATCCGTTAGAATCCAGTAGTTGTTCGATAAAATCCATGGAAATCAAGTCCCACGGATGGATCAGTACAGGAAGTGGTTTTAAGAGACCATAAGGACGATGTTGACGAGGCTTGTTGTGACCACAAACCGTACAGGAAGCGACATAATCCTGAACGAATTCTCAGACCTTTGGCCAGGTATAGTGGCGTCAGATAAGGTCAAGCATCTGGTTTTGTCCGAAGTGTCCTGCTAAGGAATGGTCGTGGTGTTGACACAAAACTTGAAGTCTAAGGTCGGAAGCACCAGGAATGAATATCTTATCGTCCAAGCGTAGTAACCCGGATTCATCGAGTTTCCATCGGGATGATGAGGAATCCTTAGCTAGTTTGAGACCGGCTTGTGATTCCAGATCAGAAGCGTAGGATTCTTGGATTGTGGAATGGAGTTTCTCGATATCCATGATAATGGATGCATGGAGTGCGGGTCCTTCGAGGAAAGAGGCTCGGAGCAATTCGGAAAGCTGTTCTTGGGTGAAGACTGGGCGGAAATTCTGTGGATTAACCTTGGCGTAGTCACTATCCCCCTCTTTTGGGTAGATGTCCCATCATCTAGTGAGTGAGTCGGGTTTTGCACCTAGTTTACCTGGTCGGAACCAGATAATGAGATTGAAAGTGGAAAGATACTCGGACCATCGGACTTGTCGTCGTGTTAGAATTTTAGTGGTCGAAAAATATTCTAAATTCTTGT
Source organism: Tetrapyrgos nigripes (assembly GCA_013368315.1). Taxonomy (NCBI): domain Eukaryota; kingdom Fungi; phylum Basidiomycota; class Agaricomycetes; order Agaricales; family Campanellaceae; genus Tetrapyrgos; species Tetrapyrgos nigripes. The sequence continues at coordinate 102,608 of JAACJM010000019.1, forward strand.
GATCGGTAACGACATCGATAGGGGATCTGGAGCCTTCCAAGTAGTGTCGCCAGATTCGGAAAGCTTCAAAAATGGCAAGCAATTCCTTATTGTGAATGTTGTAATTGAGTTCAGCGGATTGTAAGGTGCGTGAATGGAATGTGATGGGATGAATCTCTCCAGAATCGTACTGGAGAGAGAGGATTGCGGTGATAGCATAATCGGAAGCATCGGTTTCGACGATGATCTTTTGGTTCGGAACCCAATGACCAAGGATCGGAGCGGAAGTAAAAGCGTGCTTAAGGTAATCGAAAGATTCCTGGCATGCCTGCGTCCATTTCCACTGGATAGCTTTTCGGGTGAGACGGGTTAGGGGTACGACGATATCCGAATAATTAAAGATGAAGTGTCTGTAAAAATTACAGAAGCCTAGGAAGGATTGTATATCCCAGACCTTCCGAGGAACGGGCCATTCCAGGATAGTTCGGATTTTAGAAGGATCCATTGTTAACCCTTCAGGGGAGAGAATGTAGCCTAGATACTCCATGGTATCAACGGAAAAGAAGCATTTTTCGGGATTGACGAAGAGTCCGTGCTCTCGGAGCCAACGGAATACTTCGCGAACATGCTTCTGATGGTCCTCCTCATTGTTGGAATAGATCAGGACGTCGTCGAGATAGACGATGACAGTGACATCGAGGAGATCCTTGAGGATGTCGTTGATAAATCGCTGAAAGGCGGCGGGAGCATTACTGAGACCAAAAGGCATCACTTTCCATTCGAAGGATCCGTAGCGGGTCTGGAAAGCGGTTTTCCATTCATCCCCTTCGGCGATGTGGACCAAGTGGTAAGCGTGACGGAGATCCAACTTGGTATAGATTTTTGCGCGCTGGGGAGTGTCTAAAAGCTCAGAAATAAGCGGAAGCAGATACCTATCCTTCTTCGTGATGGCATTGAGGCCACGGAAGTCAACGCAAAGCCGAAGCTCTCCGCTTTTCTTCTTCACAAAGAGGACTGGAGCCGCGAAGGGCGAGGATGAAGGTTTGATAAAACCTATAGTCAGATGTTTGTCGATAAATTTCCGTAATTCTCCTAATTCCCTGTCGGATACCGGATAAATCCGGGCAATCGGTGGAGCCGCGCCCTTGACAAGATCAATCTTGAGGTCGTAGGGGCGATGCGGAGCCAGTTTATCTGAAAGTCCTTTGTCAAACACATCAGAATAGTCAGCTAAGTATTCGGGAGCCTTTGGAGAAGGTGGGGTTTCCGAATTTGAGGCTTTCACATGAACCTCAGCATCCGGAGTTAACTGGAGCGCCATTGGTTCAAGCTGATCCTGTTTGCAACAGCGAAGGAAAGCTGCTGCTCCGATGATGCTAATGCAGGTGTCATCAACAGAAGATGCCATTTGCGAGACGGAAGGATAGGAATAGATGGGTTCGTACGGCCATGATGATTTAGAACAAATGGGTGGCGTTGCAGCTGGAAGCGGTGTGGAAACTGGAGAACCCGGGTCAGCCTCAGAGGGCGACACACAGGGTTCAGAGCTCGGGGTGACAGCAACCGGTTCCAGGTCACGGAATTCGATGTTTCCTTTTACCCAGTCAACCGACGGGTTGTAGCAGGAAAGGAAACTATATCCAAGGACTCCCTTACAAGTTGAGTCGAGATTAGTGACATAGAAGTCAAGAGGAATTCGTTCCCCCTTTGGAAAGTAAACGGAAAAAACGGCATACTTTATTCAGGGTGCAGGGTACAGAACCATCAAGTAAGCGTAGATGAACAGGAGGAATGGAAAAGGTAGGTAGGGAATGTTTGGAAACGTACGTAGAGTCGATAAAACAATCTGAAGAACCAGAATCCAAAAGCAACGGAAAAGAAATGGAAAGTTCGGGTTTAGTATATGAGGGAATAGAAAGTGGAAGGACTAAGGATTTAATGGAAAGAGCGGCGGCGTTGAGAGTAACCTCCTGATTGGCACGATCCCGGTCAACGCAACTCCGACCTCGTGCCGAGGCTTCAGAGTCGCTGACTATTTTGGGGACTGCATGGAAGCAGTGCCAGTCATGGAAGTACTACCGGAGGAGGTGTTTTCCGTGTTTGCGACTCAGCCGCGAGCTTCGTTTGCCGCCTTCCGCTTGTTACAGTCATCCGTTGAATGCTTCCTGCCACAGAACATACAGAGATTGTTCTTCTTGCAGCGGTCCCTTTCGTCCTGGGATAGCTTTCCGTCCTTCCCGAGCTTGTTAGCCCAGAGTTTCTTCTGGCCGGAAGGGAACGAAGACGACGAGGATGAATTAGAGTTGGAATTATAGTTGGAATTAGAGGAATTGGAGGAATTTCCGGATTTCCCACCTTTACCGGAGTTTGAGGACTTTCCAGAGCCGGAACCGGAACTATTACCTCCTGAGCCCTTCCCCCCAGAATTCCCTTTTCCCCCGCTCGCTTCTTCCCATTTCTTCTCAGTTTGGCGACGCCAGTAACGGGAATCGATTCGGAGAACCTGGGATTTGAGACAGGGAAGGTTCGTTTCCTCGTAGACTAGGGCAAGGGCGTCCTTGATTTGCGGAGCTAAACCCTTTCAGAAAAAGTGTCGCAAGGAATTCTCATCCCAAGTGACCTGCGAAGCAAGTTGTTGAAACTTGACGCAGTACTTCGTGGCCCGATCAGAATCCTTCATGAATAGGGCCTCCAATCAGTCCTCAGCATCCCTGACCTCGTCGAAAACCCCGAAGTTGTCCTTTAGCTCCTTGACAAAAATACCAAAGTCAAGGGTCCACGGAGCAGGTTCCTTGGGATCCGGGTTGAGGATTTCCAGCTCAAAGAATTCGAGTGCGGTGCCGGAGAGATAGGAAAGAGTGAAACTGATTTTTGCGGCATCAGTCGTGTATGCCTTGGGACGGTTCTGGAGATTAATCTGGATCTGGATCAGGAACGGACGGAGCTTCTTCAGATCCGACCCATCGAAAACGTCGGGTTTCTTCACTTCCGTCTTTTCACTGTGACCAGGTGTAACTTTTCCGATGATCTCGTTGAAACTTTGGAGGGCGGTAATGAACTGCCTCTTTTCGTCGTCGTCATCGTCGTCGGAACCGTCGGAACCATCTTCTCCTCCCGGAGGCCCATCATCCGGTGGTCCTCCGCCACCGTCGTCAGATCTGCCTCCTCCACCACCCTGATGTTGTCCATTGTCGTCCCTGTCATTTCCCTGACCATAATGCTGGCCCGGTGGGGGACCTCAGCCGTCATCAGGATTGGCGGGTGTACGCGAGGGTCCTGCTCGAGAGGATCCTTGAGTTTGCTGTTGGACGTATGAACGGCTTTGGGTTTGTGTAAGGGTTGCGGAGTCTCCTGGCTCCGGGCCATCCCAGCTTTCGAGGAATTCCTTAAACGGACTCGTGCAGGGTTTGGTTGGGCTCGGGTGTGTGAAAATGCTGCCGGAGCATCTGTGTTGGCGAATTTGAACGTTATGGAAGAGGTTGGAATAATAAGCGTTTTTGAATGGAGTTACCGGAACCATAAGGTTCAGTGTCGGGGAAGGAGTTCGTGGTTGAGAACATTGGGACATTGTAGACAACAAGAGAGAAGTCTAAAATACTGTTAAGTCCGGGCGGATCCTAGCGTTAGGAAACACGTCGGACCCGAGCAGAAGTCTTATTGGGGTTTTGGGAAAGGATGAAGACGAATCCGGGCGGAACCAGTAGTCTCTGAGATAGAAGTATAAGGAGGACACGGAATGGAATCCGTTAAGACAGTGCTATGTTGTCTGAAGTTGGATGAGGTTAGGAGACCAGCTAATTCAATTTTAGACTTAAGCTATCTACTACAAAGTTGCTAGCTTAAGTACTACTTCGGAAACTATCGGAATGAAGAGGAGTAAGATAGGAATGGTTCGGAAATAAAGGAAAAGCACATGGTGCTATTGGAGATGGATGGAGTAATATGGAACAAAGTGGGAACAAAGTGGAAACAAAGTGGAAACAAAGTGGAACGGATTGGAGATGAAGTGGAGTAAGCTTTGGAGATTAGATACGAGCTATCCAGTAGTTATCCGAAATGAATCATGAGTTCCCGGATGGGATCCGTTTGTGGAGATTAATAGTGGAGCTCAGATATGAATCGGAAATGAATGATCGGAAAGTGTTTGGGATGAAAGGGAATGAAGTTCGAAATAAAAGGAAAAGAAGTTCGGAAACAGATCGGATACGATCGGAAAGATATACAGAAGCATAGATATTACAGAATCTCCGAAAGGTGAAGAGTTGTCAATTAGGGATGAAGGATTTTGGCATGATACTTTTGATGTCGAAAACCTGCTGAGCATCATTACATGACATAGTCAGTCTGTTGAGGTAGGGGCTTGCTTGTGCAATCAGGAATACTGACCCAATATGTGTGACTTGTTCACAAGAGCACCATTTCCGAGGTCAATTTTTGTTTCATGGACTTTTCCCAACAACAAGCCTACTTCTCCTTCATCCTCAGCATCATCTGCCAGTGTGTCCTCTAGTTCCCTGACTCCAGACTCTTCAGAGAAGGTATCAAACCAAGGTTCTGTGGATCCAGGAGGTACACCATTTCCGTAGTAATCCTCTGAGTTGAGCTTGCAGCCAATGAAAAATACACCATTTAGCATTAGAATGTCAATTAGGTGAGTATCCTGCTCAACGTCATCGAATAGATCCTGAAGAACTTGAGAATGGCCAGCTTTCCAGCAGGTTAACAGTGTGACCTGAGAAACATGAATGTCTCCACACCAAGTAGCAGGTGAGATGTGGTCAATGATAGTCCCAAGAATTTCATGGCCCATTGAATCTACTGCAGGAAGACGCAGACATCTCGACTTTTTGTCCCATTCGAGATGCTTTGCCAGTATATTGGCAACCTCCACTGTCCCTGTTATGTGTTGCAGTAGCTGAAATACATCCAGATTGGCATCATTTCCAACCATGGAACAAAGAATCCCGAACAATTGCTCCAAACGGTCTGTTCCAAGGAGGCAAATCCAAAACTGACTGAGAGGATCATCCACAATTGCCTTTTCCACACAAAACAGCACATTCTTGATCATGATTTGTAGATCCTGGTATAGGAGAGTTGGGAGGAATTTCTTCCCACTACAACAGTAGAGGATGAGAAGGAGATGGGACACAGCAGACAAGTGTTCTAATTGCTCTGAGAGTGAAAGGTCAATACAGATGTATGCAAAAAGAATGTAGTCATAGAAAAGTGTTCCTGTGAGCTTGAGGCCTTTTGCTCTGCAATGGATCATGGGGTGCCTTCAAAGACATCTGGCAGACACCACACATCACAAAGAAGCTGATACACCATGGGAACATCTTGCTTGTCATCTGGTCAAGTAATTGTGTTGATGTGAGATTCAGAATGACCTGCTTCATGAAGATGAGTGCACAGGATGGGAGTGATGATGGTCCCCATGATATCCAGCCCTTGTGCCTGTAGAAGGGCTTCACAGCAGTGTTTTAAGCAATGATGAAAATCCTTGTCTGAGGTAATGTTGTCTTCACCCACATGAAGATTCATGAAGTGGAGGTTGGAAAGTAAGGGATGGATATCCAAGTCCTCTGAGAGGTTGTTTCTGAGATAGGTGAGGATGTCAAGAGCCTTCCCTCATTGTTGTTCACCATCTGAAGCAAGAGAGATGATCTGGATTCTTGCATTTGGACATTTCTTACAAAATGTGTCATATACAAGCTGGATGACCTTGGCATGTTGTTCTCCAGTCTCTTGTTTGCAAGTTCCAGAAACAATTATGGGTCATGCATTGTAGAACTGTTTATCATTTGTCAAAATCCCTACTGTACCAACAGTAGCCTGCATGATGGATCAAGGTGAGTAAAATAGTACTGTGTGAAATACCCCAATTCATTTACCTCACATGTGTGGTGGATCTCTTCTTTTTCCAAACTCTCATACAGCTGCTCTAGGTCATTCATTGTCTTGAATGATAGCCCTGCTGTACCACCATGCTCCCTGCAAATACCAAGGAACAAGTTTGACTGATTATCATAGTGTACACACTGTTCTGTTGCCAGCTCATCAAACATCAAAACAACATGAATAATGCAGGTGTCAGCCTTCAACTGCTCTGCTAGCTCATCCAAATCCAGGACCGAATCTATGTTTCACTCAATATCTGAGATGATAGGAGAGTCATAACTGTGGAATGGGCCTGAAGTGTAGTCATGGAGGGTAGACCTTTGGCTTGGTGAGCAATTCATGCTAATTGTATCCCTCCCATCCTCCAACATAATATTCCAAAGTGAAGCTCATGCTCTTGATAGGATTTCAGGTGGTATGTGCCCTCCACTGCTGCTTCATGAAGAGCAAGAAGCCCTCGTATCTCCAACTTCCTCTTCAACCCAATCCATATCAAACAATCAAGTCCCTCAGCATTTCCATCTTTCAAAGCACACATGAAATGTTTGTGATTGTCTAAGGCCTTGGCAACATTTTGCAACAGTCAGTTATTGTTGAGACCCTGTAACTTGAGTATGTTTATCTGGCAGTCCTTGCTTTGCAGCCTCTCAACAAGCTGGTCATGTCCATAGTAAGCAAACTTTGCATTTTCATGTACCACATGGAAGCGTTCTATGATCCATGCCAACAGCTCATTCCTCTCCAACTGTCAACAGGCCAAACAAGTCACATGCTCCATCTCTACTTTGCGTATGTACTCCCATGACTGCAAAATCATTCAGTTGTCCACATCAACACTGTACACCCATGGAAGATTAAGGTAGTGATGGAGAGTGAAAGGATATGTTGTGTGTGGGGATTTTCCTTCAGGGAAGGTGAGCTCGTACCCTTCACAGCACACAGCAAGTTGACCTATCAGCTCAAGGTCATTTGTGAGGTCAATAGTTTCCATGTCTGTTGTCCTTGTAGTAGCTGGGACATTTTCAGGCAATGTAGGTGAGGTGTGGTTGTCTCTAAGGGATGAGGTGCCTCCCAGATTGTTGTCTAGGCTGTTACTAGGTTAGTATTAACTTCAGTCTAAAATGTCAATTTTACTCACAATGACTGCAGAGCTTCATTCAGAACCTCCATTCGTGGCTCAAACAGAGCAGGATCCACCCCTCTTTCCACCACAAAGTATACAACAAATTGGAAAAATGCCTCTACACCTTTTGGTCCCCATTGCACTAGTGGTTTCATCTCCACAGCAGACATCCCCTGGAAGGTGTGCATTACTCTGTTTATACCATCCTCCCACATGCTAATCACAGGAACATCAGGTGAAAAGAGTCTTTCTGGATGGAGGAAGCCCAAAAACATGCTTTCATCATCACCCTCTGGTACTGATTGTATATTGTCTCTGAGCTTTTCTAGGTATTGAGGAAGCACTGGAGGGGTTTGAGAGGATGTATTGGGATGTGTCTGAGAGGGAGCTGCATCATATTGGGCAGGAGCTGGATTGAGGGAAGCTGTAGTGATAGGAGTAGGAGTTGGGACAGTAGTTGGAACAGGTTTGGCTTTTGGCTTCATGAACGATAGTAGGGATGACTGCTTGACTTTGTTCTTCATCGTTTTTCATTTTTCATTGCATTTCTGCTTTCCAGTATGATTTTTGTACATGTTTAGAACACCAGATGTGCCAACAGGTATTTTTTCACTGCATCAAGGGCACTCTGCCTTCCCATTGGTGACAGGTATCTACTGTACTATTTCAATCAATTCACGAGTCACACATCACAGCCCCCAAAAATTCACAAATTTTCCTGAGCTGTCCATGGTCACAGAGGCCCATTTGCGAAAGGGACAACTGAAATGTCACTAAAAATCTACCAAAAACAGCTATAAAAAGGTCAAAATTTCACGAATTTCACAAAAAATTTCCTCTGCCACAGGTCACTCAGCTAGAATTGCGAAAAAAATATTCGCGAGACAGGGTCACAGTCACAACCCCATCGTGAATTGATTGGGATAGTACAGTATACACTTCATGAGTAATGTCAAACTATTAGACAATACATTCTGATGCCTACAGTTGATGCATCAGGTAGCTCTGTATCAGAGTCTATCATATCTTCGAGCCTGTATGTTGAGAGACCAGTGAGTAGGGGGTGCAGATATAGATTTTTCTAGTCGATTGTGATGTCAGTGCCTTAGTGTCATCTCAACGTCTTTTTTATTCCTCTCCAAATGACTACTTAGTGTTTTACTTACTCAACTACCAAAAAAAAGCCATTCTGGACCTGAAAAATTTCCAGTATCAGAAAAATTTTAAGCAACCCTGTGAGGACCCCCACCCACCCATCGGAGTGTGCCGGTCTGCAATTCCAGTACCCCCTTGGGTGAGCTACATAGTTTCACCATACACCCCATACATCCATGCATTCTATACACAATGTGTATGGGCGATCTGACAACATTTTGGAAGAAACTGTATGGAATTGTATGGGCCCCATACTCTCCATACTCTCCATACCCTCCATGTGATTGTGGTTTTCCTGATGCACAATTGCTGTTGAAAGAAAAAAAGTTTGATCTCCACCAAGACTTGACCATTTTTCCCCAATCCTTTTGCTAATAAGTCTTCAATTAGTCTCTTAGAGCATTTCCAACCACTCAGATATAAACATTATTTAGTGGTAGTCGAGGAGATACATGATCATTGTAACAGCCAGATGGCTTACATAACCGTGTCGGTTCCTAGTGTCGCCTTCCTTATTCAAGGGGTGTGGGCCAGAGCAACCACGCGCTGTTTAAATTTGCACCTGTTTGCCTCTCATGAACAATGCGCGACCCTAGACATTGTTTCCCAAAATGCACAACGCCTTGTACTTTTATTCTTCTCTAAGTACTGTACTATACACCAGATCCAATCGGTCACCACAATGACTCCCACTTTCTTATTCTGTTCATTTAAGGTCTGCGAACTGGTTGGTAGCCTGCCCAAAATGCGCACTGAGAACACGTTGCTGCGATGAGATTGACACGAGCATACCTCCACCAACAACTTGGCATTGCCTGCTTCACGAGAAGAGTGCCCTGCGTCTGGCACGATGTGCAGTGTGATCTCCGGCCAGACCTATTCATTCTCGTTCAACGTTGATCTTTTATCAAGCTCATCGGAAGCCTACCTTCTTGAGGGCATACGCAGTAGTCGCCTGAAAAGAATGAGACCGAGGTCAAAACTTTAGGATCGAAACTCACAGGACAGACGACGTCGTATCGCCCTTGCACAACGATGCATGGAATATGCCGGCTGCAACGACAGACAAGGTCAGGATTTGGTAGAGCCTCAACGACAGACTGACATCTTATCTATCTCCTGTTCCTCTAGCAATTGACCATCTCTCATAAACCCCTGGGCAATATTAACAAAACCGAAGGTGACAGAAAAAAAGAAAACGCACATCGTTGACGAAATAATGATTCTCAATTCGAGCAAATGCACTAATGATACTGGAATCAGAATATCCATTGCGTAGAACAAAAAAGCAGCAAAACAACTTACTTCGCAAACTGGTCATCCTCCGCTCTTGCGACATGCGCAGGATCCACATAGAGCTTTGAAGTTGCCATCCTAAGCGCGTGGTGCATAGGTCAGAAGTTTGGTCTGCGGACTGACTACACTTTGACTCACTCCCACTTCGACCAGGCCTTTGCGGCGTTTATTCTGGTGTCTTCGTCCGCAGAGTTGAGTTGTGCATGATATGCAAGGATCATATCATGTCTTTCTGGTTCAGGAATAGGGGCAATAAACTCCTCCCTAGAAGAAGAACAAGACAACAGAATGAGTTGGACATGGTTATGATCCAGGAAGCGGTCAACAAACCATGCTTCGGGGAAAAGATGGGAAGCGCCGTCTTGATAGAAGAATCTCAATTCGCTGCAGAAGGTTGATAAACAAGCATACAAAAGAAGAACGGAGTTTTCACCTCTTCCTAAGTGTAAAAATACCTCTGTGGACCGGCCCTCAGTTCCAAAAATACTTGGAACGAGAACATGCGACTTTGACGCACCTCAAGACAAGACTCTTTACTCTATCCGGATGAGACTTCCCGAGGAAAAACCTTCAGAGTCTGATGCATAGACGACTTGCGAAAAACGGATCCCACCTGAGCATAAGCGAGAGCTAAAGTCGATCCCTACGAAAGAAAGCGATTGAGTGTACCAACCAAAAATCTCATATACGACACACATACCCAAGAACCGCCAAATACATGCCATTTCTCGATCTTCAGCTCCTCTCGCAACTTTTCAATATCCTTGACAATATCCCATGTCGTGTTGTCTTCCAAGGAAGCCGTACTATGGATATAATAATCGGTTCAGCACGACAAAAAGCACTGTCTAAAATGCAATGCTCACGGCGTAGACTTCCCCGAACCTCTTTGATCGAGCAAGATGATCTGTTCTCATCTTTAGAAGGAGATGTCTGAGACGAGGCCTGTGATAGATACCTTGTACTTGTGCGGACTAAAAAAGCACCTGTCCTTCTCATCACAACCTCCTCCAGGTCCGCCTGATTGATGAAGAGTTCGTCAAATGGCGATGATTGGGCGAGAGAGGCTGAGACACACCATGAAGGAAAATGACTACATGTGCAGAATCATTAGACGTGTTGATCCAGCCAAGTAAGACCACACGTACCTGGAGTACCATCTGGGTTTCCGCTCAACTCGTAACTGAGGTAGAACAGTCTAGTCAGGACCATATGGGTGATCCCTTTTCTGAGACTCACTAGAGAGTATGCACATCGGAGACCTTGAGCGTAGAAGTTTGATAGGGCTGGATTTCTGGAAACATGGAAATGAGATGGGTGCTGACTTGGTAGCTGCTATCTTATCGACCGAGGGACTGCTGAAAAGGTCTAGTTCAGGCCTCTCAGGGGCCGTCCAGATGACGTAGTAGAAAGTCAAAGTGGAAGCCAATCCGCGATGTTCTCCCAGTTTTCATCATCTACAGTGCAGAAGACATTCATTGCGTGGATGCGAGAGATAAAGAAAAAGAAAAGTGGAAAGACTTCGGGTCTACAGTTGATTATATATAATACACAACGACATCATACTGAGTCTGACGGCGATACTTCGTGGATGCTACATAAACAGAAAGGAGGAAATCCAGATTTCAGAGCGGGTGGTCAAGTTTGGAAGGAGCGAGGTCCTTGCAAAAGATGAATATCGATAACTTCCGTGTTGTTTCGGAGCCCTGCCAGTCCTGCGCCAGTGTCGCAAGACGTAGTGTAAACTTGATAACTTCCTTCCCCGCAGCCCGTAGTTCCATGTCTTTCTAGCAATATCACCATGTAGGGCCGCAGGTGTCAAGAAAGGGCTAAAAAACTCAAAAAGGTCAGATGTTAATACATCAAATCAGAATATGTAGTATAAAGATGAAACCTCACGGAGCAGAATGCAGGACGTAGCTCCTCCATGGTAGTATACCAGAGAATAATGATAGCTTTAAGAGGCGTCGGGACCTGCTTCTTTCAACGACACGGCAAAAAACAACCGTCCAGCAGGATTTAGCGCGCGAGTAGAGCCAGGGCCCAGAGTGGCCTGCACATGGCGGGGGGAGCGAGTTGGGAATTCGGACAAATTCCCGGCTAGTGAGAAGCGATATCATGCATCATCCCTGACTGCTGAGCTGTACAGTGACCAGTGGACTACGTTCATAGTGTAAGTTGAATCGATGTCTCCAAGATGTAATATGCAGATGCCCAGCTTCAAGTGCCCTAGCCGCCGCCGCACAAACTGATACGTCTGTCAGTCAGTAAATATGCAGATCTATATTCACAGTAAGTATCAGAGCATCAGGTTCGCCCTAAAAATGTTCAACTGACTACAGTCACAGGCTGTGTCTAAGTTGCCAATGAAAACAAATCCGAGGACAAGAAGATCACAGCAAGATTTTCCAGGATTTTTAGCCAGGCTGTCTCGTCGAAGTAGTGTACGCCTGGCCATTTCAAAAAGCAGCAATTCGGAGTAGTACGTCACTTGGTGAAACTGATCCGGTTCAGGACACTAGCAAAATCATTCTTGAGGCGACTGAGAATCCGAGATATGTACAGGAGGATGTGGAGAAATATGGTGCTGCAACGGTATGCTGTCGGCTCGGGTATGAGCTGTCAATCAGCTGCAGAAGAATGCGCATATGTAACTCCACTCTCTGTTGAACAGACAAATTCAGGGATGTCTCCTTGATGAGGAAAAGTGTCTAGCCAGGAGGAAAAGTTTCAAGTTGCTCGCGCTTCCAAGACAACGACCAGTTTCAACCAGATACAAAAGCATCGCCACTGTTTGAGGAAGAGATCTTCGCTGATCGACGGAATGTCATTGTTTGACTCTAATATTGATGATTGAAATGCGTCATATTGAGGATCGACAGTGACTGAGCCTCCTGGAGCGGCTTGGAGCGGCCGCAACGCGTGAAGGGATTAGAACGTACATGGTGCAGGAACAGGAAGCCCTAGTAGAAAGATGGACTAGTGTAGACGTATGCGAAAGGCTATCACCTTCAGCTGAAGACCGACGAAAGTAAGTGGTGAAGACGTAGACGTCGACGTCGACGCTGTTGATGAACAAAGTCAGATGACAGTAATCAACAAACTACCATTTGCGCAAATGCTGTGCGCCTCCTTGGCGCCTCTTCCTTCCTGACAATGCCTCACATCATCATTTTAAATTCGAGAGAGGGAAAAGCGTCGGCTAGGACTACGTAGCTACTTCGGGTCGCCCAGAGTCAGACACATATAGACGAGGTCGCGTGCAGGGCCCGGCTTCACTTTGGCTTTTTCACTCTTATTTCCCTTTTAATTTTGCACCATTTTTTTCTCAGCTTCTGCACCCCAGTTAGATGTTTGCTGGAATATCTTAACGTCTCGGTCAATTCTAAGTCGTGTGCTTGGTTTTACGAACTCCAGGTAAGATTCAAGCTCATCTCGCGCCGAACGCGTCTCGCTCATTCCTGGCTCCATTTCTAGGGCATTCTAAGAAACCAAAAATATAATGCTGTCACCCTCCCAAGAATTTCAGCAAGGCTCGTCTTCTGTGACTCGTCCGAGGCTTTTTGGTCCCAGACAGCCGTTTCCCAATCACAAGCCTGCGATTCGTCTACTACCACAGTGCCCAGCCGGGCCTTCAAATTCTTTCTGCACTTTGGACCGTAGTCGCTCTGCAAATTCAGACAAAACGACGTCAACCGTCTCAATTGGCGCATCGACGCTGTCACTGGAAGCACCTCTCGAACGCCGCGATTCTACTCGTTCCAATGCTGGGACGGTCCTTCGCAATGTTTCTGGGAAGGGAAAAGCCAAGGAAGATTTTACCGACTTTTCCCGCTGGTCAACCAATCGTCGGAAATTAGTTCGACGTTCACGCAGCTACGATGGAGGAGTTGGGGCTGTGGACTTCATCCAGAGGGACGGTATGTTCAGAAAACCGCGTCACATGGTTTGTTGTGATGTCTCAAGCGACTCCCCGCAGATATCGTCCCACTTCGAAGACAAGCGACCGAAGCAACATGTGCTTCTGGCACTTCATCTCAGGACTCTCAAACCTCTATCAGAATAGTTGGGAGAGGTGGCCAGGGTTCTCGTGTTCGACAGGCATCAGTCAGCGACGATCAGTTGGTTCAGTCTTCACCAAGACAAGTCCGACCTAATCTCATCAATCAGACCGCTTCTGATTCCAAAGAGAAGGCCTTTATACGTGTTTTGGGACGGGGTGGTCATGGCTCGAAGCAAAGGGCACCTGCTCGATCACCACAGCCTCCGACTGCCCCAAATATAAGGATAGATCCTGCACCTCCCGGAAGTCTCTCTGAGAAACCTCAGGCTGCTAGATTTGGCGGAAGAGGCGGTGGTGGGTCTCCTCCCCGTGTTTCTCCAGCAGACTGTTCTATACCGAATATGCCAATACTCGGATTGAAGTTCAAAAGCAAACTCAAGGCTCTCCATATAGACAGCTTCACTTCTTCGCCTTTACTCAAAGGGCTTCTTGCCCAACCTCAATTCCTTACGCCACCTCTCGCATCCCTCAGTCACCACTCTCCCTCCTCGTCCTCCCGGGAAGAGGAATATGAAACTTATTCACCACCCCAAACGAGCCAGGGTAGAGGCTATGGAACTGCCTCTAAGCTGGAACGTACTTTGGGGCTGGTAGATTCCGCTCCAGATTCGTCTCGCTTCCTTAAAAGGCAACAGCGAGTCAGTCGGTCGCTCTCCAGTCTCGGTGATATCCTGAGCCTGGCTGACCGTGACTCTCCCGCACATGCCACAGAAGACACGCGAGGGCTGACTCTGGAATGTTGGGTTGACAATCGTTTTGATTCGACTGAAGACGCTGCCGAATCGCTTACCCCGGTCTCCCCCATTATTTTCTCCGACGCCCCTCTACCGCAGCCGCAGGACGTGCGGGCGTCATCAGCTGGCAGGGGACTAGAACTGGTACAGACTGGCCAGGGTCTGACGATAGTGAGGATGCCTGCTCTCGTGTCTAATTCCGTAGACGATGAAGAAGACTGCGACGATGACGATGACGATGGGCAGACATCTTTCGGGTTTGCCTCGCCTACAGCTATCCAGAACACGCCGGACACGCCCCTTCCAATACACAGCAAAGACAGTCCTAGACCTCCGGAGTCTCCCATAGTATTCAATCAGAGGCGGAGATCATCTGTGTTCTTATCCACCAAGTGGCCGAAGGACGATCTACATTTACTCTATGTCGACGTTGGGACAGCACCATTGAGAAATCCTGACAGAATCAAACCACTTCCACCTCGTCCCGCAACGTTGTTTGAAACGCACGACACCCCAAAGTCACCATTCTTCGACGTCGTCTCCGTTGATCCTATGTGTCTCCCGCCTCATGCAGGAATGCAGGAGAAAGAGGAACGGTTGCCCACGGCCCGGAAAGAAAGGACTCAAGGATGGAGTGGGCAATGGAATCGGGATGATATGGGCGAAGTCATCCAGTCTTTGCGGCAGCTGAAGTAGAGTCAATTATTATGTAACGGAGGTTTGCTTGGAGTACGGGCACCTGTTGGAAGTCACGATATGACCGACGACCTAAGAGTTTATGAAGCATTCTTACAATTTGATTGGACTTTTTACTGACTGGAACAATATTTTATTTCTTTCGCATTTCGTTCGTTCCTCATTCCTATCCTTGATTCAACCTTCTATCCCTGGTGATCCGGGAGACCCACACTCCTTTACATGGCGAGTCACCCCCGCTGCTTACAATACACGCAAACTTTAGACTGCCACCCGACAGTTCCAGGTCTATCCTATTTAAGTATTTAATAAGTATGTATGTATCTAATGTTGTAAGTACATAAAAGTATTGTATCATGCTCTTCGTTGTAGCCTAAATTTTGTACTGTTGAAGGTTTGACATTTGAGGCTTGACAAGAGAGCGAATTTACCATGGACAGACAATTATATTAGATGAAGTTTTGATGAAGTTGCATTTCGAATCCGAAATAAGTACTATAGATAGCGTGTAGTATGTAGCAGTAGCATGGACTAGAGGTACAATTATTACTTCCTTCTGACTAGAGGTATTGACTAAGTATAGATATAAAGATACAACGAGAAGGCCATGATAGAGCGGATTGAGTACTATTGCTGGGTTCAAGTTAAACCGATTTTGACAAAAAGCGTAGAAAAAAGAAACTGCGCCATCTGCGCGTCGTGTAAAGGTAAATGGCGATAGCCTGTGTTGCTCAAATCAGAATCTGTACATGCACTGCAAAATGGGTTGACCTACCGGGCTGCAAGCATCCCAGGCTGGCACAGAACATTGCTAAAGGCTCCTCGTCCTCTTTGTCTTGTCGAATGGCGAAGGTGACAAAGACGAGTTCCTCCATGCCTTCCACACATGTAAACGGTATCCTCAATTTCTCCTCCCACATTGGACTGAACCGGTTGTTTTTCACAGAGTTTGTCCGATACGAAATCTCATGTGTCGACAAAGAAGGCATGGGCGATGTCTTGGAGTTTCCATCAGGACCTGAATTGGCAAGAGCAGACGCCGCTTCGCTAGCCCGCATCAAACCAGATGCAATGGAATTGGGAGATAATGCTGTAGGAGGGGGACTGGGCCAATCGGGGATGTGTAGAGTCACTTCAACGTAAGGGTCAAAGTCGGACTTTCCGACAATCTCCTTGCCATCTTCATCTCGAGGCAAAGGAAGCTGCTGTGCCGAAATGATAGTCACGTCGAGGACACGCTCCTCTCGTTTCGTGAGCGTCTCCTTATGAGGATCCCGCAGGGGAAGTGGCTTGAGCACATAACCGCATCGACCATTTCTCTGAAACATGGAATGATTGATCATGTATCCAGCATCTGAGGGACACAGAAATTCAGTAAATGACCAAACGTAACGAAAGAAGACATACCAAAAGTCTGCCAGTTAATCGCGACCAGTTGAGCGCCGCCACTCCAATACCGGTGCGGATGGTAATTCGTTGAGCTGACTCGTGTGCCTTTAGGGTATATCCGGACTAGATGCCCTCTAGTGTGCTTGATCAAGTCTATCATCCCAACTTTGAGCATCTTATTTGCCGCGTTCTCGGAAAGGCTAAACATTTCGTTGGCAGCATACTCCTCCTTCTTGTTGATCCCTCGGGATTTGACGCCAACGGTATAAACAAGTAGGCGGACCAAGCTTGGGTTCATCTTATATTTGTGTTTCTGGTCTGCTGGAGATTTGGAACGAGAGGCATGTGAAGCCTTGTTAGGTGTGGACGGAGGAGTTTTGTGCGCTGATCCAATGCTTCGCACACGTTGCATTACGCTTCGCGTACGTCTAAAGTCTTGCGTGATATCTGTGAACAAAATTCGACATAAATTTATGCAAGTAATTAAGGCGAAACAAGATATACCTGCGACAACTGTGTCACTATCCCTTTGCGATGGCGATTGCCTATACGTAGCTTTGCGTCTAATTGCTTCAGTATCGGAGGTTGACGATGTAGACGTATCAACCAAAGTCAGTGGGCCAGGAGAGTTAAACCCATCAGGGGATGTCGAAGGTGAGGCTACCAATTGGGTGTTTTGATCTTTACGTGCCGCAAGGAAAAGGTTCTTCGTCTGTTTGAAGAGCCTGAGTGATCCTTCATTTCACAGATAAAGAAAAACCTGACCTTCAGCAATATCCTGCCTTTCAGCGCTTCGGGACTAGGGAGCTCTTCAACCCTCCAGTCCTTCAGGAGTGAATCTACGAGGTTATCCTCGTCTTGCTCATCATTCCCGTCACTTTCTATAGGAGCAGGACGAGTGTTGTCTAGCCCGACAATAACACCTTTCTCCTTCCTGACCAACCTCCATTTAAAGACCTCCTTCATTATGTCCGCTATCATACCCTGTCCGACATGGCCACAATGGACTTCGGCCGATATTATGATAGGATACTCGCTGGCTACAAAGCCAAATTTTGCAATGGCCTCGCAAACTTCACGCAGAGATACCTTGGTGGTGAGGGTTTTACCGTGGAAAATTCGAGGTCCGCTATCGGAGTCATAAATGTCCACTGCAGCGCAAAGACGAGATCATTAACGTGCCATGTAGAAGAATTACGAAATGATACTCACATTCCACGCTTCGACAACCACTCAACAACGCCCTGATATAACCCTCAGTCGTACTACTCCCAACTAATTGATGGCCAAGTAAGTAGGTGTTGTGCGACGACGATATGTAATACTCTGAAAGGGGTCTAGTCATGTCATGCGATATCTCGGAAAGTGGTTGCGGGTATGAAGTCGACGATGTACCGTTTGAGGCTTCGGGACTTTTACCAGTGACCGCATTCTTGATAGCAGCCACTGTGCAAGTCTCAGTAGAAGGATTATCCAGCTTGTCCTGTGCATGACCATGCAGAAAGTGACCGAGATTTGGGAACCGGTGGTGATGGTGTGATTCGCCATGAGCTTCAATCGCTGAGCCTGTACCTTGAGCTTTGCCGGTGCGAGTTTCCAATAGCGTAGGGTTGTCAGACGATAGCAGGAACGAAGCAAATGACTCTGGTGACATGACTCGGGGCGGAGACGACTCGGAGTTTGGCTGGTCTGGAGAAGATATTTGCTCTGTCGACTTGCCCATAACTGCTTCAGGCTCCAGATCCGTTATTGGCATGACTGGCGTGGAGAACGAGGAAGGGGGTGGAGTGGGCAAAGTTGAAGAAGACTTTGGAGAAGGCGGTGAAAGGAGGGAAGGGGGTTGAATCGGTAGAGGAAGTGGTCGTACTGAGGGCGAGTTGAGTAACATATCATGCTCGTTAGGATCCTGTATCTCTTCAGAGTAACGTCCAAAAATGATCTGAAGTTCTGAGACAGGAAGCACACACTACAATCAAAAGCTGAGCAAAACATGTACTGATGAAACGAAAAAACATACTAACCTTCTGCTTTTCCCTCATGAAATATTCAAAAACGTCAAAGGTGAAAAGCTTCTTCGAATGGTCCTGCTCGGGTCGTCGACACTCTCTCAACAACTTCTTATATAGACGATTGACGTCAGGCCTTGCTTTGAGCAGCTTGACAAAACGCTGGAAATCCTCAAACGAGAGATACCTTCGATGTTGAGTATCCGCTTGCTGCAATTGTAGATATGGTCAAAGAATATCAGAGAAGAGATGGAACAGAAGCTTACATCAAACAACCTCTTCATATCCTCAACCCCCAGTCCAACGTTCAACCTCCGACAAAGCCTTTCCGCAAATTCAAAAGTCATCTTATCATTCTCGCCTCCTGCACTACCACTGCCGCCGCCCCAACTTTTCCTACGACTCAAAGACCCGTCTTGTATACCATCCCAATACATTCGCTCCCAAAGTCCCTTCCTCATCTCCTCCATGCCTCTATCTCTATTCAAACCACCGCCAAAACTGCCCGACCCACCGGTTAGCCCGACCCAAACCCGTTGCAACCCTTTCAGAGCATCTTCCCACATATGCTTCTCCTCCGCAGATGGTGCGAGTAAATGAAGCGTCTTAAAGGACTGTCCTGAATACGCGTATTTTGAACTAGCACTGATCTGCACAGGCAAAGACAGCGGAAGCATAGATGATCTCGCAGCACTAGCTGACACCGCATAGATCAGCGTCATCCATCTGTCGATGTACTTCGCGGGAGGGTTCATCCCATACTGAGTGAGATGCATCAAGGCCGTGGGTCCAGTACGTATTTCTCTGATGTTTTCTACTGGAATGAACTTGGTCTTGACGTCCTTGTCTTCTTCGGCAGCTGTCTCCCACACAATCATACCACGTCCTGCATCGAGACGGAAGACGAGCTTGGTATGTTTGGAAGGCTTCTTTGAGGACACCTTCTCGAGGACGGTACCAATCTGGAGTATCTCCGGTATGATGACTTGGTTGTTTTGGGCCTTGGAGGAAGACTCGGAAGAGCTAGACGGAGTGGACAGGAGTGGAGCAGAGGATGCATGGGGAGGCATATCCGTAGACGTTGCCGGCTCGCTCTGCTCATTCAGGTCCACGGGTGAAGCAGGCACAGCAGATAGAGGCGGGGTCAACTCTATCAACGGATGTTGCCGGTCTATGACTTCAGAGTACGAACGTCCATGTCTAATTCTGGTTGGGAGCGTCGAGCTTGGGAAAGAGAAACTTCCCCTCGGTGGATCGACATAAATCTGTTCTATGATCTCTCCGGTGTCTGGCACCGACCTCGTGCGCTTGAATGAACGGGATACACCCTTGAAGCTGCGTTTAATACTTTTGCGCAAGTTGATTGAATGACGTTGCAGTAGACCACCAGACTTTCCTTCCGTGCCGTCGCCAACGTTTACTTCGTCCAAACTCGGTACGATATCGCGAACATCATCCAGAGGCTTCCCGGAGGTAGTGAGCAAGTTTCGTGCACGCTTTAGCGCGCGTCTAGGAGCTTTAGTTGTCACAAGATCGAATGAGGAAGACCTGCTGGGGAGAGTCATGGATCTGAGCGACTGTGAACCATCAGCCTCAACGGTTGTGGAACCAGATGCAAAGTTGGGAGGAGGAAGAAGTTGTTCCGATAACCGACGAAGTTTGGGTTTCCAGAAACCTGTGGAATTCCTCCTGAGCGCTGGATTCGAGCTCGTGGATTCGAGCTCGGCGCTCCCCTCCACCATCTGGACCTTCACATCTCCATCTCCACCTCCTACTTCTGGGTTCCGTGCATCTTTGTGAACTTCGACCACCGAGCCTTTGTTTTCGGATGCATCCGAGAGCATTCCTGGAGAGAGTGGAAAGGAAATTGGAAGGAATGACTACTCAGAGAGAACGAGTATAAGAGCGCTCATGCAAATTGAAATGAAATGCTTGTGTTCAAGCGCCTGTAGAGGTAACAATAGAAAGAGTTTCTGTCCGTCTATGACGGTGAACTACTCTCAGCTGACTTGGGAATGAGGACGAGGGCTCTGGGGACAAACCTTGTTGGTATAAGGACAGAGTGGATTATAAGAGAGTAGAACAGTGAGTCATTGGGCATCCTTAGGTCGTATTAGGAGTTACATAAGTTAAATGTTGTCTTCGTCAACACCGCTCTAGACCTGTCTAATTTGTGGACCTACAGACCATTACAACCCAGAATTTCTGCGCTACTCTCAAATACCAGAGCTTCATGAGGGAGTATATACTGCAATGTGCATGAAGTTGACTGAGAAATCTCAAGCATCCACGGCTACGTGCTATTGAATACGCGGGACGCCGAAAGCAGATCTCACCCTCAGACAGCCTACAGGCCATCTTTCACCCTTTCCAGCACAGCAGGGCACTGGAGGCCTCATGGGAAAACAGAGGATATACATCAGCTATGGAGCTGGCTTCCAGCGAAGTCAACTACAGTGTAGAGTCATTCGTGCCCAGCAAAGGCAAACAGAAACTAGTGCTGCATATAATTGCAACGTGTACTCGCGCTGGTCTTGCAGGCAGCCTATGCAGGCTTTAGACCGTATCCCACGACCTGACAGAGGTACTGGATCTAATCAAACGGAGCTGAAGAGCGCCATTGACCGCAGTTTGTTCGATTATTCGATATCCATAAGTTACAATGTTTGAGCGCGAAATCGTAACGTCCAAAAGGGCCAAGCAGCGCATCCATCAAAGCCCCTTGTACACACCATCCTCGCCTCCATTCCCACTAATCACCCCTCCGCCATATTTCTCTCGACATCCAAACTCCATCCCAAATGCCTCATCCCTCAAATATCCCTCTTCATCGACCCAAACCTTTCCAGGTTTTGAATCCCCTTTAGCCGCCACTTCCCCATGAAGCCTCAACCACTCCAAGACTGGCTTCGTCGTCCACCTCTCCCTACCCGCTCCGTCCACAAACCAGCCCAAATGCCCCCCTAGCCCCGTCAAAACCATCACAACATTCGGATTCTCTCCACCATCCATAGGAACATGTCTCACTACAGGATCATCTGCAGCGTTTACAGCTAAATATGGGATTTTTATATCCTTGATAGCGTAGTGAGATGACATTGCCTTGTAATATGCTTCTGCTGAGGGTAATGGGAAGAGAGGTGGTGGTCCAGCGGCTACTCGAGCAAAGGTTTCATCGTATTTGTGGAGGGTGATGTCTTTGATGGCGAGGAGGGGAGGGATGGCTTTGGCTACGGGGTGTGTAGGGTCGGAGAGGGCCATGACTTTGTGATGACGCTTGATGAGAGCGACGAGGTTGCCTCCGAGAGCTGGACCGTAAATACGTTGGCCTGTCCAGCTGCTGGTCATTCTAGTGATTTAATGAGTACCGGCGAACACTAGTACTGGTGACATAGAGTGCTTACAGTCTGTCATTTGCATCCAGGTCCCATGGCTATATTGGATCGTTAGTGAATCTACTCGACATTCCGCGTAAGTTGTACTCACGCAAGCCAAAGTACAAGCAGCACTAAGTCTACATTTCTCTCCCTCTTCAGCAACATATCTTGTCATAATGTTTGCACCTAATGAAAAGCTCACTCCCAGTAAGGGTGCTTTGGGGTATTTGTGCGAGATATACACGAGAGCCTGACGAATATCATCGGTACCACCAGCAGAATAAAATCTTGGCGAGGTCATTGGAACGCCGCCGCCTAAACGAACAAATTTCATTCAATGTTTTGAGGAAAGAGAAATGAAATGCTCACATCCTCGAAAATGAACCACAATAGCTCTGTAACCCAATCCTCCGCGCTCCGGAGGTTCTACGACTCTAGCGACAATAGCTTTGAGATATGGTTCATAAGAGCCTGTTGAGAGAACGATTACTCAAAAAGTAAAATGCTAGTTTTGATAAGGACAAGCCTCCAGTCAGCCCATGCTGAACCACAACAATTGGTGTCTCGTCTTGAAGGGTGGAATCATCTACAGGTGCAAAATCTAGACCCCTTTGACACAAGTTAGTCCAAATGCAGCAAGTGGGACGAATTTCACTAACAAAGTTCCCCCGTCTACAAGTTCTAAGAGCTGCCTGGAAGAATGACGTGAGTATGAAATTTAACCGACGCGCGTTAGCCCAACCTCCGATACCGCATAGGATCTACTTGCGAAAGGTCCTTGAAAACGGCATAGATGGTCTGAACATGTCCACTATTAAAAGGTTAATGGGGCCAAACGATGCAAAGAAACCACTACTCACCTTCTCATCCACCACACAGGAACAAATGGCTGGAAGAGACTAGGACATTTTGTCTTGACCAAATGGCCCAACGACGCGGTTTTTTTCTGCTTGGATTCGGCATCTTCAGATGAAAGAACTCCCAGTTCAGTTGTCTTGGATGCAAAATGGACTAGAGGAGGCCTGGGAGGAGTGAAACAGTCGAAGAGAGACATGAAACAGCTGAAGAGACTTGGTGTGTGAAAGGGCTGGGTATCAAACAATCCCGAGGTCGACGTGAGCTTGACGCTATGCACGCATCTGATGTTGGACGTCCAACTCTTTCAGTGTCATGCACGCATATTCGATGATTTTTGGAAGAGAATCTGACTCTGAGGGGAATCTTGGAGTTGGCGGAAAATAAACGCGACCAGTTAATCATTGGCTACGTCATAGGTGCGTCTCCTCAACGATTGCCCGTGAATCAAATGACTCCAGCTGACCTCATGAATTACCCGACCATAAAAGGTCTCTGAATCCCTGAACTTACATCATCACCATGTCTTTTGTTTCACACTCGCGAGTCGCTGTTCGTTCTGCTGCTCGCTCAACCCAACGCTTGTCTGCGGCTATTGCGCCACGATACGCGTCAAAAAGGCAAGTCGTTGCTCTATCCTATCCGTGTTTCACTATCTGACATTGTGGTACAGGCTGAGTAGGTTCGTAATGTCTCGTAACTAACCCGACGAAAGCCTAACGCGAAATCACAGCACAATGCACGACAACGACCCAGAGGTACTGTTCATTCTCGTCTTTCACAAGCTCGGTGTACTCATTCGAGGCAGCTGTTGGAGAAGGAGAAAAGACGCAACTTGAACCGTGAACAACATCAAACTTCTGCACCATTCGGTAAAGACGCTCCAGGGTGGAACGAGCACCTCGCTTCTGCATCCGAAGCCCATGTCAAGGTAACTTTACACCTTGGGACCGCTACCAACTATCGCGCTTATCTCATTACAGGCTGACCGTTCCACGGGTAACCCTAAAGAGTTGCAGGCAGAAACCGTCGAATATATTCGACGCCGTCATTCTCCTGAAGACCATCACCAAGAAGCGTCTTATACTAAGGATGAAGTTGAAGGACCCCTCGGATCTTCGTCAAGGGACCAAGTCGATGGACCCCTAGGTTCTGCTGGTCACCATGATAGAATAGTCAAGAAGACCATTCACGAAACAATCTACGAACATAACGATGAGCCTACCTCGAGCGAGGAAACGGTGTGTTTTATCGCCAAGACCTCCATGTGCTTATTGCTCATCTTCTCTTGGGAATAGGTCAAAGCGGAACGTGGCGAAGTTTGAGTACAGTTTGAGTAGTCGGAGGAAAAATTGCATTTGTATCGCCCTAGTTCCTCATCATCGTCATTGTATACATAGTCTCAGTCTCCTCACAGAATACTATTATCATACGGAAAAGGGTTTTAATTATCGCTTTTGGATTACTTCTTTTCGACTCGCTCAGTCCATAATTATGTAGCAAAGGAAAAAAAGATGAAGACTACAATGCAACACGATGAGGGGAAAGCGTGTAAGACAAACGATGTATCCGAATTCTGATGAATAAAGGAGAGGTATGAAAGAAGAAACGGGGTTGTATGTATATAGACGCAGTGTATACAGTACTTACAGACTTGAGAATCGTAAACCGAGAATTAACACACAGTGTATGTATGCAAATCACAGGCCCAGAGAAGAAAAGGAGAGAAGAAAAGGATGTAATGACTGGCAGCGTCACAGTGACGATAATGAGGAAAATGTTCTGGAGAGGGACTGTCGGTATCGGCACTCAATAAATCTAATGAGTCAAATGGTGGTATTGCAGGGATTGGGGATGGGGGGCTCGTCAAATCGGCTTTTTTTGGGCGATGGAGACATCATGGTCGTGTGTCTCAATATCTGAGGGTGATACACAGGGAATAGAGATATATTGTTGTAATAAAATTTACTGTTCCGACGCATAGCAAGGGTGAAGAGAGAAAGAGTGGGTGACGTCAACGTTGACATACAGAGCAAAACAAACTTTACTCACCAGGAAGTAGTCCGGTACACGCCGCGACACCAAGGGTTCTCCGGCTCTTGGGGCGGGATCAAACTGTAAGCTGAAGGACAAAGAAACTTCAATGCCTGTCCAAAGCAAGTGATGAATCGGACACGTACAAGCTGTATGACAATTTTTCGTCTATCTCCATAATCGCAGCCTGGTTTCCACACCTATAGCAATAGTTGGGTGCACTAAATATGGTAACGACGTTTCTATCTTGACCCCAGCTGTAGCCTGTGAAATAAATCAATACAAGGTATACATCAGACCTGATCGATGAAGACACTAGAACTACGCCAACAGCGTACCTTCCATAACGAGCTGATGAGCTCGTGCGACCAACGTAAGACCATTATTGTGGTTGAATGCTTCTGATATGTCCTGCCCAAACGTGTACCCCGCCCCACGCGGAGAAATACCCCAACCACAACGATCATCTGGGTCTGACCACAGAAGGTCACACATAGGACCTTCGTGAGGCACCTCTTGCACTCTATCGATGGAGCGGACGTGGTCTAAAGTGTCGATGGAAGGGGAAAGTCCGCCGTGCAGACAGAATATCTGGATAAAGTTAGATCAGCATTGCAAGCACGCGACAAAGTAGAGACGATTGAGGAAGGTAGTAAATATGTGAAGGGCGATACAGAAGTGATTTGGAGACGTCGTGAGATATGGTTGCCGCCAAGATAGACGAAGGAGCACGAGACGAAAAACCCACTTGGTTATCAATGAGAGCGGTGAGGGGTAGATAATCAAAGAGGTCGGTGAAAAACCGCCAAACGTTGGCATTTCCGTATTTGCGCAAGCATTCGTCGTAGAAGCCGTACACTTGTGTGATCTGTCGTGATTCGTGGTTTCCTCGTAAGATGGTGACCCGGTCACGATAGCGAAGCTTCATGGCTACAAGTAGGGTGACGGTCTCGACTGAATAGTATCCTCGGTCAACGTAGTCGCCCATAAAAAGATAGTTTGTATCGGGAGAGTTTCCTCCGATCCGAAAGAGTTCTGAAAGATCGTGCTGCAGAGGGGTAACAAGAATGATGTAGGGAAGGAAATCAGTGTAGGACAAGAAGGAAAAGCTGGATTACACGGACGAATTGACCATGTATATCGCCACAGACAGTGACCGGGCATCTAACGGGCTGAACGTTGGATTCATCCATCAAGATCTCTCTCGTCTAACGGAGACGATTCGGAAATCAGAAATGGAGGGACCGAGTTTGCAGGGCGACGTACCTTGTCACACAGAGACTTCACATCCGCCTCAGAAAGTTGTTTGCATTGACTGAGTTGCTCAATCCAACCGTCGATCTGTTGTTCCATGGTGAGGGTTTGGTCAGGGTTCTAGTAAGAGTAATTCGGCCAACGGGGAGAGTCTAAGAGAAGTGACTGTCACAGTCACGCCTTTGCCCAAGTTGGACGCTCAAGTCGATATACTCGCCAAACCGTCAATTGCACTACGCCAGTGCTGTGTCCTGCTCAGTCACACCGGTTCAGGCCGCTTGAATCTCATGTCCAGCTACAAATTACGTTGGACTCGCGCGAAGGCTGGTAATACTTCGTGACTTCAAGACAATTGCCACGCCTAACTACCTAGTAGCGCTGCTGTAAGGCAGTATCACGGTGAAAAGACGGTGAAAAGGCCTGAGCTTGCAACGCCCACAACTTGACATACTCTCCTCCCTCCTTTATGCCATAGTTGAACCTCTTCCTCGATGACCTTTGAATCATTCTTATACCTAGTAGTAGCACGCATGGCCATGATCAGCGTTATCTCAAATATGAAGCAGCCTTATATCCGTGTGTCCAGTAAGATTTGCGAAACGGTGGGAGGCGTTCAAAAAGGTCAGTATAACCTGCGACACCCGGGGACAGAAGACATACTGACCAGGCTCCGATTCCTCGTCAAACAACAAATTACCTGTCTTTGACTCTGAGTCGAACTCTACCAAAAACGAGTCACCTCTCCACTCGATCACATTGTCTCTTCATCTGATCCTCTGAAGTTTTGAATCCCCATCCTGACGCCAGTGAAATCGACCTTTCTTCTGCCAAAAACTGTTCGGGTTCCTTCAGGCAGGCCTGAGTACTCGCCAGAGACTGGTCGATGCAAGTACGCATTATGTCCTTCGGGACGACGAGAAACGAATGTTTTGGCCGATCCTTGTGAAGAAAGGTAAGAATGAAGCCGAAAGATTCAAGAATTGCAAGCTCACCGATAAAGGAAACAGGGTATATTTCTGGAACAAGACTGCTGAGGTCTTGTATAGTTTCAGTGTTTGGATGTCATGACTCTCGATGAGTATCTAGCCTTCATTCACGTCGTATAACATCCTGATGAGTTTGAGAACGGTGGACTTCCGGAACTGTTCTTGCCCACGATGACCTAGACCTGAACCGTTCACGGTATCGTCAACAAACTGAAGTTTACGCACAATTGTCCCTCGTTTATCTTGAACGAGACATTACGAAGCCCATATAGAGGTGAGCCGGATACTTGGACAAAAATCGTCTATGTTTGCTTCCTGGTAAAGTCAGTCAAGGGAGACGGACCTAAATTCTACTCCTACTCCTTCTGATTCTCTTGGAACTCCACACAACTATGACAGACATACATGAGTAAAAAATCAAGTAAAAATGTCTCGGGCAGTTCTCCAAAGGCTCCATCTATGAAGGGTACAAGTTAAAACGGGCAGCATACAAGCTCTGCCAGAAATCGGCCATGCCTTCCCCAAGATGAATGGAACATCTGAGGAATTCTACGTTGTATCAGACTATGATTGCAGAATGCTGTCTTGAATGCAAGTATTAGTACATGCTCCCTGCTACAATTTCCTGTCGATGCATGCTTGAGTCGACAGCCAGCTTGCATTTTCAGGTAATCTTCGTTATCAGCATCCTCCAAAACGTATTTGCCGCAGCTCCTGGTAGCGCTTGACGTTGAAGCGGTGCGACAGAAAGTTGTACAGAAAAGATGTTGGTAACAGTTGAGCGCTCTGGACGTTTTTTTTGGTACAGATCCCGGGCATGTGCAGTACCAGGAATCTCGATGCTAGAGTCGTTCTGAGTATTGTGTTGACTCATGCTTGAAAAGAGAGGAGACCGAGGGAAGAGAAGGAAAGCTTTTGTCAGTCGAATAAGCGAGGGTACCGAACCAAGAGTCTGCCCAGCTAGTAGAGGAGACTATATCAGTCGTGCGATGATCCTGGAAGAGCTATTGTATTGCACACAGCGAGACAGGTATTCCCTACATGACCCTGACTCTACTGCTACTTAAACAAAGAAAAAAGTCGTCAATGGGATACCTTTTTCAGTCTGGGCCTTCTTCAACGACCGCTGTCACTCTGAGTCTCAGTACAGGACCCAGGTACAACGGTGACGAAAACGTGGTGTGACCAGTCGCGTCGAGATCATGCGTAATTCAACAACTTACCCGTTCACTTTGCGTTCTCTGCACGGTCGACCTATGGCGTTGGATGACTGCTCTCCTGTTCTGTCAATTCTGAAGCAATATTTCCCTATGGTCAAATCGCTGCGGCAGCATCTCCAAGATATCCTCGAACCTGGCCAAAAGAGTTTTGTGCCAAGTCGCGATGACCCTACGTTCTATCATGAGCTGATAGATTCATCATACGTAGGGGTGGCTTCAAGGTCAAGCAGACAAATCTCCTTTGACCAGCCCATGGAGAATATGTGTGAGGTGAACATCTCGTGGCAACTGAGACATGGGCGTGCAGCTGAACTAGAACCCCTAGATAATTGCAAGATCTCAAGAAATGCTCATCTTCACTCCAAAACGCAAAAAAGCAAACAATATCATTACACACGGATATGGAGAGGTCTGATTTCTGTGACCTGAAATGACGTTGGTCTCAAATTGCTCTCTAGGCATTTCGGAATGGAGACACGCCGCTGACACGTCGAGGAATCGTTAATTATTTCGTCAATACGATAGTCACCGCGCTGCAAGGTCCGCAATGGGAGCTCCTTTTGCAACGGTGCGTATGTGTCGCCTCTCTCTGCAAGTCATGTCCTGAAGAGACCTTTGAAGCATCGGCACTACTGCCATGATTCATCTTCTCACAGAAACAAACATATTCATTTCGTTGCCCAACAACTCTCTATGTCAGATGACCGGAGAACCGCTGAACCTGAAGAAAGCTCCGACCAACAGTCTTGTCAATTCCGAGACTCGGTCATCGAGGAAGAGGCGCATGCTTGATGGGGACGAGAATGAGAGACCATTCAAACGTCCAAAGATGCAGGCTGTCGTGAAAACATCTGCTGGCAGCACCAAGCTTACTGTGTCAGGCTGATTTCCTCTGTAATCACCTCTCTGGACTAACTATGATATGTGCGCAGACGGTCCCCGATTGATGCCGCGTTTCCTCGCCAACGTTTATTCTACGCAAAGCCGGCTTTCGTCCCGCATACTAATCGTATTCTGGTCGGACTTCCTTCAAAACGTATGATTTTTTTAATGCGGTCCTCTCTCAAAGCTCATATTTTATTCTTAGATATCCTGAATAGACAACGTCCTTCGTATGAAGTGCAAGGTCAAAAGCCCGACATTTGTTTTGAGGACACTCGTCTCCATAGTCAGCAAGCCCGACATCTATCCAAATACGTTTTTCCGAGTCAATATGGTCTTCAAAGTCCATTTTCATATCACCACTACGCGACTCCAGATTTCTCAGACAGAGAAGATGAGATCACGGTAGGGCTCTGAGATCATTACAGTTATCCCGGCTTTTCGGTGCATACTGATTCCTTATCACAGAGGCACGGCGTTTGTAAAACGCCTAAACGACTGAGAGAGACTCTGCCGTTGTTGGAGAAGCTGCTTTGGAAACACGGCAAATGTAAATATAAGCTCTTACGTGACAGAGCTTGCCCGTCGAAGGTACTAAGTCTCTTCCCCTTCAGAAGTTAAATAGTGCTAATAGTAGTACGGATAGCTTGCTGAGAATCACACCCTCCTGGATAGCAGTGTCATCTTGGTTCGTGTTCTCTCCTCATTTCTCACATCTCTGTCTATAACCTGCCATTTTAGCAACTAATTTCCGAAAACAGCTCAGAACCTTTACTGCAGACCCAACAGCCAGTTGGAGAGATTTCTCTGGATTCTGCCGGGAATTCTATCCTTGGTCATTTTTCGACTCAAACGAAGAACAAACCTCGATTCGCAGAATTTTGTTTCCATGTGAATGAAGTATGGCTTTTGCATTACCTCCATGCGTTACCGTCTCATTCAGGTCTCAGGTGTATCGTTATGTGGTTCTAGTAACGAATGCGGTCATTCCAAAGAGGTTCTGGGGTAGCGAGGCCAATTTCAAGTTGATCTGCAAACGTTCGTCTATCTCATCTCCTGTAAACCCATTACTAACTGTCTTACAGACATCAAACTATTTATTTCATGTCGCCGGTTCGAAACGCTAACGTTGCACACCGTTCTACAAGGTTTCAGTACATCTGCTTGCGAATGGCTGATGCCTCCAGGGGATGGCAACAAGCAGCACCGTGTCAACGCTTCTGACCAGCTAAAGCGGAGGGAGTTACTGGAGGACTTCATTTATTGGTTCTTCGACTCTTTTGTTCTAGCTTTGCTGCGTGTAAGTGTAGTTCTATGACATGATCAACACTTTTCTGAGCTAGTTCATGGCGCAGACAACATTTTACGTCACAGAATCATCTGCTTTCCGAAATCAAGTTCTCTACTTCCGTATGGATGACTGGCAGACTCTGTGCGCCCCATTGGTGAACAAATTGACGTTGGAAACTTTTCAGAAAATACCTGAAAGCGACACGGAAGAACTTCTTCGTCAACGAAAACTTGGGTTTTCATTTGTTCGTCTACTGCCAAAGGAGACAGGTGTCAGACCCATCGTCAATTTGAAGCGGAAGCAGAGCTCTAAAACGGTTTGCATTTCGTCCAGTACTCCTATGTGGGATCGATTGTTTACGACTATCTAGGGCGATGCGAGTGGTGGTCCTGCCATTAATCAGATCCTGCAAGCAGCATTGCAGATTCTGAACTACGAGAAGGTACAACTTGTTCCAGATATGTCTGTAGAGGTTTCTTGTTAATCCTGAGCAGGAACGTCAACCTCATCTTCTCGGGGCCTCTGTTTTTGGTCCTAGCGACGTCTACGCGGGATTAAAAAAGCTGAAGGCAAACCTACCTCGCTCGAATGGAAAATTGTAAGTTGTCAGATACACTCCAAACTTCGATTTCTTACATTTGTGACTAGGCCTAAACTCTACTTTGTCAAGGTCGATGTCCAGGCTTGCTTTGACACCATCGAGCAGACCAAGCTTCTGGAGATATTACGCCAGTTGATTTCCGAGGTAAGTCCTAGATGAATCTTTTGGTGTCGTGGTGTTCATGTCGGTTACAGGATAACTACATGATACAGAAGTACGGCCAAATGAGCACAGGATTCGATAAGACACACAGGAGATTTGCAAGGAGAGCCGTTCCTGAAGGTATGGCATTGGTGCTCCGTGCGGTCCTGCTATTGACAGGAAGTCTTTCAGATGAACATCCAGACTTCATACAATACGCGAAGGATTTGGCCGGTTGCATCCGTAATACTATCTTCATTGACCAGGTATTGTATTAAGCTTGGCATTCTTACTGGTCATGTCTGATGCAGGTGCCGCTCAGGTCATCTATCCCGTCTCCAAGAAGCAAGAGATCTTGGACCTTCTGGAAATGCACGTCACGGAGAACATTGTCAAGGTCGATTTGCAATAGCTTCCTCATACGAGAAAAAGAACTAACGATGGCATGCGTAGATTGGCAAAGATTACTACCGCCAAACGGTGGGCATTCCTCAAGGATCTGTTCTGTCTACAATCCTGTGCTGCTTCTTTTACGGCGATATGGAGAAACGCTTCAAGCACTTCATTGACGATCCTCAAAGTGTAAGTTTCTCCCAGATTCGGTCTGATTATCCCGAGTCAACCTCGTGGATTGTAGCTTCTCCTACGCCATACGGACGACTATCTCTACGTTACTACCAACCGACTGAAAGCAAGTGGGTTTTTGCATACAATGATGGAAGGTTAGTTGGACGCGCTCTTGCTCTGCTATCTAGTAATGAAAGGTTCTCAAGGTCACCCTGAGTACGGTTGTTTTATCTCAAGACAGAAGACGCTGGTCAACTTCCAGTACGATCAAAACATCGAAATTGTGGAGCATGGTATGTTCCTCTGACTCACCGCTTGAGAGATGCCAATGCTGTTGATTTAGCTTTCCCTTGGTGCGGATATCTCATCGACGTACACGATCTTTCTGTTTCAGGCGACTACACACGATATCATGGTTTTCGTGAGTTGCCCAATCCATGACACTGAATACACGCCATTCAACGTAGATTGCAGATTTAAGTGACACTCTTACCATTGCCAGAGGGCGCAACTTAGGATCTGCTTTCCGGCACAAGATGTTGCGGTATGACAATTTATTCCAGTATGGGCTCCAACTCAGGTTTTCGCAGGCAAGCAAAGACCAGAAGTCATATCATCTACACAGACAACCGACTCAACTCGAAGCACGTTGTTCATTCAAACATCTATCAGAACTTTTTGCTATCTGCGATGAAGATGTACGTCTATGTGCGAGACTGGGGTCTCAGCACGAAAAGCAATGAGCGTTTCATACTTGGTACTCTTCACTTTCACCATGTCTCCACGCAAATGCTCACTGAACAATAGGAATCACGAAGCAGATGATCTGCTGCTGCGTTGTCACTGTTCGTAACAGCGGTTCGAGTAAACTTGCCAGGGATCATAAAGGGCAGGTCTCCGTCCAGCAACAAGACATCACTTGGTGCGTCAAACACCTTCTGAGAGATGTGAGGCCAAGTTAAGAATTTCACAGGTTGGCTACGCATGCATTCCACACAATTTTCTCGAGGACACCCCACCGCTACACATTGTTTCTTCGGCACATGGCTACTGAATTGTCTCGACCAAGGCATTGGCGACGAGCCGAAAGATTTCGCAAGGTCGTGAAGGATAGCAGCAATGCTTTGGCACACATTATCTTCTAGGAGTGTCTAGGCTGCCCAGCCGCTCGCGGTCACCGACGGTCAGTCAGCCCATTACGTCACTTTTAGCCAGTGGCCGAGATCTCCGCGTGTAAGTCTATTTCAAATCTGTCGTGATTTGATTATGATCACGACCATAAGAACACCACTAGCGATATCTCCCCCTCGGTTTCTGCATTTCCACCATCGACGAATCCTCAAACCAACCGTTTTTCCTTCCCCTCGGCCATTAAGCTCACAGACACCCTTATCACCTCAAATACGCACCATGGCTTCCGAATCAGAGTCACCCTTCTATTCACTGAAAGCTGACCTCCCTGGAGGCAAGACCTTCGACTTTGCAGACCTGAAAGGCAAGGTTGTTTTGATCACCAACACGGCTTCCAAATGGTAACGCTGCCGACCTTATTCTGCTTGAACTCTTTCTCATGACCGTTGCCAGTGGATTCACCCCGCAATACAAAGGTACTAGCTGTTATCCTCGTGTTGTCTGTATGCTCATACATGTTTCAGGTCTTCAGGCTTTGTATGACAAATACAAGGACAAAGACTTCGTCATTCTCGGTTTCCCATGCAATCAGGTGTGTGCTTCAATCTATCTTCAGTTGCAAAACGTGTTAATTGGATTATCAACCCAGTTCGGCGGTCAAGAGCCTCTCGATGACGCAGGAGTCGCTGAATTCTGCACTCTCAACCACGGCGTCAACTTCCCGCTGATGAAGAAGAGCGATGTAAACGGCGACAGTGCGAACGAGGTTTTCAAATGGCTTAAGTCTGAGAAAGCTGGTATTTTGGGTCTCACGCGGATCAAGGTGTGTACATTTGCGAAGTGTTTACAAATTCCCTATGGGCTGATCATAATTCACATGCAGTGGAATTTTGAGAAGTTCTTGATTGACAAGCATGGAAAGGTCGTGAACCGCTGGGCATCCACCACTACCCCCGAAGCTATCGACAAGGAAGTTGCCAAATTGCTGGAGCAGCCATAGGAAGACGTTATCTAGCGGAATCTTGCATAGAGAAATCTTAGGGTGAAAGGTACCCATTGTACTGTTACCATCGCAATTGCCAATCCATACCCGTTGCTTCTTGTTGTCTGCCTTTGACTTGGGGCAGGGCACGATGACTAACTCGGCCTCCAACACGTCGAGCATCCGTTTCCTGGTGAATGGTGATTATATGATATAACCTATAGCACAAGGCCTCTATGAACCCGAAGATATCTATCGCCGTTCTGCCAATAAGGATAATCTACGAGCTAATACGTCGTCTGAATGGTCCCTGACGGAATCCAACCACCACTTTAACCGGTTACGGGCTTCGGTCGTTTTAATGCCCATGGTAATGCTGCAGGATGAGATGAGATGAGGGTTAAAATAGCGGCCATGGGAAACGAGGGAAATGACTGACAATCCTCGTTCTTCCAAAGCTTGAAGGAGTTCCTCATTACTGAGGGTATTCAACAAATCATCTCGAATCAACAGGTCATCGTCTTTCTTGATGAACTTGAGGTGCTGTTGAATGCGCCAAGTACGTAGAAGGTCGTTGCCAAATGTGGGTAACCTCAGGACACTTGAGCAAAAAAAAATCAGCTATATCTATCAGGAGATAGACAAATAAACGACACGCACCCGCACATGGCTGCAGCAGAGCCATTTCCTCTGAGAGCACTGAGAGGCAGTTTACCATCTTGTGCTTTGCCGTTTAGTTCGGCAAACAAAGCGCGATACGAGACGGACGCGTCTAAAGCTTTGACAGCTTTTTTCTCTTCTATGCGAGCTTGCTGGGAGGGAAGAATACAGGTCGAAGGGAGCATGAAAGGGGCATAAATAGCAATAACAGGGATAAGTTCCTCCATAAGGATGGCCAGTATCACGAAAGGAATGACTCTGTACGGGAAAGTTGAGCTTAGGATACGCCAAAAAAAAGCCAAGGCCACGTACTTGTTAACATCTTTTCTCTGAAGCTCAATTAACCGCCCCTCAGCTCTGGTGAGGTGTAATCCACCATTCCGTATTCGTGTTTTGATTGCAGAAATATTTTGACGTCGTTTATAGATTGCCAATGCGCCATAGAAGTAAAATTTCTGGTATTTCGAACATGAGTTCCGTAGACAACCAGAAGGAAGAGAGCACACGCACTGTAAGCTCCCAAGTAGTGTGAACAATTTTTCTGAATGTATTTGCATCTAGAGGAGCTGGTGCTATTACACCCACTTGCTCGGCATGTTTGATATCGCGCTGGATTAGCTCCTTTATTCCGACTTCTTTGCTCGAAGATTGGGGGATATTAGAAAGATAACGAGAATGTAATATTATTGGCCTGAAAAGGATGTTAAGAAGGAATGAGACACCAACGGGACACACATACCTTGAAAGACGACCATGAGTGTAAAATTTCTGAGAGAGCATAAATTTCTGAGAGAACATGTCACAATTGCAAGTCACAAGAGTCTCTGTTTATGTCTTGTGTTCACAACTCAATACAAAAATTTCGTCAGGAAATGCGCAAGGCTTCAATCTCGTCTCGAACAGATGGTCAGGGGAAAGATGAAGGGAATACAAGGACTATGAATTTGAGCCAGCTTGAACCCAGCGTTTTGTGGGCGACCTTCCAAATGCGTGTCGTGACAGATCTTCCTGTTCTTGACCTCATCGTTCATAATGCCATTGAGAATTGGATTTGGTATGTGCATCAAGTTGTGGTTTCTCTTTTGATATTGAGTGGTAAAGCAGTACGAGAACACTTCTCCTCTCCTCTACTTCAATTTGCCGACGAAGATAAAGGGAAGACCTTTACCTTGGTCGAATGCCCAAGTAAGATTGACCTCATTTTCCTTGAACTCGTTTTCGCACTGAACGCGGCAAAGGTGGTACTGGCCAGTTAATCTCTCGACTTACGAAGGATGAAATTGATGTTGCAATGCAAGTCTTACGCGAAGCGAAGCGCAGGGGATACTGACTACAGCTACAGCGCTCTGACTGATCCTCTTATCTCTGGTATCGCTAACGGTTCGACGGCGTACAAGCTGGTCGGAAGTTATGTCTCTACTCCTCTCAACTGGTGCGTTTCTGCAATCATAGACTCAGAGGACGTATTTCATCTCATTTTAAATCATCAGGGCAGTGATTACCGGGAAGGATTCCAAGTACAATTCCATCGCTGACCTGAAAGACACAACGATTGGTATTTCACGAATTGGAAGGTACCTATGCTCTTCGTTCCCTGACCCACATCCGACTAATGTACGTTCTCCAACCCAGCGGCAGTCAGACTATGGCCTACGTCATGGCTTTTCAACAGGGTTGGTCTTCCACAGATATGAAGTTCCGAGGTCGGTGGATTCACTGTACGATCCTTGCAGTTCCTGATATCATCAACACCAGTTAACAATGACATCCGAGGACTCGTCGACTCTGTCAACGATGGCTCAACGAGTGCGTTTATGTGGGAGTGGTTCACTACCAAACCATGGCTAGACTCGGGGGAAGTGCGGTTTGTGAGTACTTTCTAGTCGTAGTGTGCCTGCGCCTCACAGGAGATCGTGGTTGATGAAAACTTTCCCCTTCATCTTCATCTTCAACTCGGGATAACTAAACTTTACTTAGATCGGCTCGGTTCCTACACCCTGGCCATCCTGGCTTATCGCTGCTCAGCCGTCCATATCGGCGGATGCACTGAAGGAGTTTTTGACTTCCCTCTCTGGCTACGTCCGTGACTTTGATTCGGAAGATAGTCGCGCTACAAAAAATGTCCCCTTCATCAAGGAGAAGTTTGGTTATAAAGAAGAGGATATTCAGGTTGATAGATCCACATGCGCTTCCGTCAGAGACCTGGACTAACCTTTCAACTTAGGCCTGGATGAAGACAGTTGGTTACCCGGAGGAATGCTTGGCCATTGACAGGAAAGTGATTGAAGACACGCTCGGGTGAGCATGTACATTCAAAGAGGTAGACAAATGGACTCATACTCGCAAATACAGTGTACTCGGGAAAGCTGGGGTTGTCCAAGCACCTGAAGGAGGATTTCATGTTGACCACTTCGTAAACACCGACGTCGTCAAGCTAGTTTGAAGCACGCGACTACCAGAAATGAAAGGATTAAGTACTCTGGCGGGCAAAGGACAAGAAAGAAGTACAATTTATATGTCTAAAATATGTACAAATTTGTATGGGTAGCAATAAGATACATGTACTTGATTGACTGAAATCATTGGGCCGAGGAGCATAACAACAGAACCGGTAAAGCAAAGCAGCGCAAGCAGAGAACAAGGAAGACGTATGTAGAGGCCAAGGCAAGCACCAGTGAACAGATCCAAATCGACCCTGGTGATCATGCAGAGGCCTTCTCGCCGTCTGATTTCTTGGATTTGTTCAAGAATCCTGTAAGGAAAGACCATCAGCTTAAGATAACCAATTCTGCATTTGGAGACGAAAGTTTCCATACCTTTCAACTTCTCCCTGTTTGCTTTCTCAAGCTCCTTGTCAATGGCTCGGAAACGCGCGAGCTCGTGGTCAACAGCAGCAGCATCTGTGCAGTTAAGCAGGAGTGTTAGTTGGACATTTAGAGAAAAGTACTGGGCAATCATCCCATACCCGACGGGTTCTTCTCCTTGATCTCCAAAAACAACTTTTCAGCTTTCTCGAAAAATCTCTGTTCACCCAATGCCTTTGCTTTGCGGAACATTGCTTTGTAGTTTTTGTCGTTCTTGGCTAAAGCCTGTAAGGAAAGGAGTCAGGCATGAGGTGAAATGCGAGGTGAATGAAGAGTGACAAATCTATTGACGCCACTCGCAAGGACGAGAATATTCTACAACTACTTATGAAGTAGACACAGACCTTACTCGCTGTCTCCTCAGCTCGTTTCCAGTTTTCTTTCTTGAGATGACACGCGGACATGTTTGCATAGATCTTTTCCACGAGCTCGTCAACCTGTAGAAAGAATAGCATGAGGGACGAGGGACAACATGCAAAGGAATATAAGATGACAGCTCCCGTACCTCAGTCTTCTGCTTCAGCGCTTCGCCTTCCTTCGGAGGACTGGGATTTACCATCCCAAGAGAGGCCATCGCGCTCCTGTAAAAACGGCAGACATTGTTTAGACCGGCCCAGGAAAAACTATGCATATGCATGCCAGCCACAATTCCCAACTCACTTATCTAGTCCTTGAAGATACAGCATGGCCTGGTAGACGACAAGATGTCAAAAGCCATTGGTCAATCAGTATCCATTACTTACACTGTGATATGAGGCCAGAGCTATCCAACAAAAGAAAGTGTGTATCAGGGCGCGTTTCTATGTAAATACAGATATATAGGTAGCCAGCATACCAGCTTGCACGTCTCCGTTTTTGAAAGCCTGGTCTGCGGTTTCTTTATGCTTTTTACCGACAGCGAGTTTCTCTTCAGCGGAGGCCATGATAGATTGCGTTATGAGATTTCAGAAAGGATTATGAGTATATGACGCGTCGAATTGAGGATATCGATGGTGTTTAGAAGCAAGAACACGAAGATCAATATGCAATGATTATGGATTGCAGTCAAACGATACAGGAGCTGTGGACGTGTTATTGCTAACCCTAAAATATGTAAACCCTAAATTTCACCACTCCTTGATAGACTTCCAGCCTACGTGCACTCAAACCTTCATGACTCTGCTCACTAGCATTCTAGGCTGGTCCGCATTCGGACTGGCATCCAGGTTCGGCCAGCTTGGTATCCAGCGCAGAAATCTACTCTCCAGTACGTGTTTTTGCTGGCTTTCCGGAAACACGACGTGCTAAACTTCACTGGATTCTATACACGTGCTGCTACCTATCTAGACCCAACTGGACATGTTGTATCTGCGGGTGTATTTGGGTTTTTTGGATATTGGGCATATTATTGGGATCAGAAGGTCCAGTTGCTTCTTGAACAGAAGGAGGCTCAGTTATCAGCGTCGAGGAAAGAGAATGCGGCGAGGATGGAGGCCGCGGCAGAGAGGCTTGGTCTGCAGGAGGCAACCAGTGGACACTGAGTCCAGTATGCTGGAGGCAGACGACAGGGAAGTGGCTACACTACGGTACGCAAAACTCTTTCACCTATGTGTCCTTTCCCGTGCTGATGTTCTTCCATGGAATGTCTACGGGTATAGAGTACGTGCATAGAGGAAGTCATGTCGTCAATTCCCGAAACCTAGTTTGTTTCGAATCCATCCATCCATCATACTTGCTCAATATGTACCACTATGTTAAGGTACTTCCATGCTTATCATGACGGCAAGTCGGTGCCAATGCTGTTAGTGCTTCCTAACCATTCCTGTGGGCGCGTCAAAGTATTTGATTCCTACGACATGCTGTTACTCTTCCAAACCTTTCATTTTTCCCAAGATGTTGCAAAAGAGGCATGCTGTCACGACACAAAGTAAAGCTCTCCGTTGGCAAAGTACTGCGGTATTTGTCTAATTTTACGCAACACTATGTAACGCTGTCTGCTCTCCGGTGCACTGGCTTGCAGGGTTAGGAAGGGTCAATTTGTCACAGAGGTAATGATACCTTGTTTGCCTATCCTGCGTCTACAGCCCTTAACCCCGCCCTGTGGCTGAACCTAGGGCGTCGGGTTTCCATATGGTCGATAGGTTACCTTTGGACACCGGCTTGATTTTGTCTAAATCCAGTCATAGAATCGCTGACTCGACCTTTATGATTGTACCCGTCGATGACTCGTCGATGACGGGAGCACTGAATATGACTTGTTGATGGCGCACTGGTCCCAATGACTGCACACGAGGATCACATTCTCCCAAGATCTGGTACAAGTGGCGCAGGATGAATGAATCCTGTTATTTCTTCCTAGAAGCGCTTACTCGGCGGTGCAACATCCTGTCATTGCCCAGCGCTGTTGCTTCCAGAATCCAGGAAGTGCCTGTCATAGACAAGAGGTGATAGAACGTGATACGGTGTGTTCTCCATCATGCATCAAGTTCCAATCATCATTTTCGTTCAGACCACCGGTCCAAGGAGCGGGACCCCGAAAAGGTCCATGATCGGCGGAATACACAAGGTTGGGCCGCGTTTGGGAACTTTTTGGCCCAGGGGTAGTCAAGTGGGTGAAAAAATACAAGGGGTAGTACGGAAGCGAGATAAATGACCGTGTTTGTGCTGGTAGTGTTCCGTACGTATTTGTGCTGTACTCCTGTAGTTGTAAGTACCAAGGTTGGAAGGAGAGATCTGCATATCAGCTGGGAAGACAAGATCTGATGTGAGATTCCCCGACCGGAGTTTGAAAATGTAAGTATACGCGACATAACACGAGGCGCCCCAGACTTGTCCTTCCTTCCAGTTCCTTCCTCTCTGCCTAACTATGTCTTCGAGGCGCACAAATCGCGTCTCAACCCTTGCAATCGTTCTTCCGCGTCCTACTCTTCCTCGTCGCTCTTCCCTGCTTTCCCTGACCTCATCTTCGCCCAGAACCCCAAGATCCTCAGGGTGCGCTTCACCGACCTGTCATTCCTGGCTTTTTCCCGCCAGCAACAACAATCGACGAAGTATAGACAGTTGGAATAGCTCAAATCAGGATGTAGGAGAAGATTGTGAATCAGAGTGGAAGCCAGAGCAGGTCCTTTTGCTTTCAAGGGTGCGTCTTTGTCTGGAAAAACTATTTCTGTATCGCTGACCGGGTCTTCTTTGCACTCCTCATCAGACTTTGGACGCGCTTCCTTCTCATCTAGTCACACCGTTCAATGGCCCCATTCCTCCCTCAAATTTACTCGACAAGATCGCTCGTGGTGTCGCCAATGCCAAAGGCGCCGCAGAGTGGCCTCATTCGTTGCGTGCTACGCGCGTCAAGCTCATTGAAATATGTCGCCAACGCGCCAGGGAGGAGGGACAGACTCCCGTCAGGAGGGTTGTAGATGAAAATGACGATATCTCTTGCTACAACCCTGACAGTGACGTTAATATTGGTGGACCCCACAGGAAAAACTCTATGGGCCGCGTACGACGCCCTCTTTATCGGCAGTCTAGCATGGACTTTCTGAATACGGACGATCCCAAAGCTGAAAATGACAGGATCACTCGGTTCGCTTCTTCCTGTTTTAAGCTCATTCTCGTACTGATTACCTCCTGCTTAGTCTCTCTACTCGTCTCCAGCGCACCGATAATGTTATTCCTAATGTATCGTATCATCCCTACACAACTCGAAGCCGTTCGCGAGCTTTGACTCTGGCGCAAACTCAAGCTAGTCGAAACCCGATGAACCGGCGATCCTCATCTCCCCCTCGGCCTGCCCACGTTCCTTCCCTCATTAGTCCTTCTACTCCCAGCTCTTCTACGCTGAACACCCTCTCTTCCATCTCCACTTCTGCTGCTCGGAACCACTTACTCCAAAGTACTGCTTCTACGCTCTCCACTAGTGACTGTTCAATGAGGAGTCGTAGTAGTATGTCGGAACAAGATGCAAGTCTTCTTCCTTCTGTCATACCTCCTCTTGACCCGCGAGTGCAGCGCGTCCGGCGCTCCGAATCTTTCTGCGCACCTAGTTCTCCAGCATCGTTTACCTCCCCAACAAGGGATGAATTCCCATTCCCTGCCACTGCCAGAACTCCTCCTCCTCAACGACAAGCGTTCAAACGTGCTCCGTCGTACGGAACATTGGCCCAGGAGAAGAAGGAAAGGAGGGCTAGCGTTGTGTCTGATGACCACATGAACATCAGTCCTTGTCCTTCCAGCGACGAAGAAGAGAAACTGAGGAGCAAACAGGTCAAGAAACCCCGCGCCAGTAAGGCGCCTGTCATCGGGGCTTCGCCGAGTGTTTCAAAGAAAGCCTCTTCTCGCAGTGGGTCACAAAAGAGTCCTAGAAAATCTAGGGCGAATCCACCTGCGCCTATAAATACACAGCCATTGGCCGCTGCCTCAGAGTTACCTCGCTCTCGTCCTCCGCTGAGGATGAATCTCCAGAGAAACCCAAGCATGTTTGGTGAGGAGCTACCTCATCTTCACATACCTTCTCCCTCTTCCTCCCGTAATGGTGTCCAGCCGACTCCTGTCCAAGCGTCATCAGACCCGGTACAGACTCCTCGAACGATCAAGACCCTTCGCCGCGTGAAACGCCTTCAGGCACCTTCCAGAAAAATCTCTTTCGGTAGCCTGATTGCTCCTCCTGGCGAGGACGCTGATATGGAGGAAGAAGGAGAGCCCATTTTGGGAAGTGCATTCCAATTGGCTTGAACTCCTTCTAGACACCCACATCAACCCGGTGGGCCGAAGAAAGCAAATATAATTGTACTATCACCACCTTGATTGCGTTCAACTCTACGTCCGGGATCCGACCACCGGTACTAATTTGTCTTACCTCCACTATCCTTTGTTTCTGAATCTCGTTCTGCGTCTCGAAGACCGCAAGGGTCTCTCTTCTCTCTCTTCTCTTATCGAATATCTCTTGCTTTGTCATTCCTTCACACTTGTTGTCCCCCTCTGTGCTCTGCATCCCTCTTTGCTTAGTATTTACTCATCTCTGCGCGTCATTCTTTGCTTGTCATATCTCTTTTTTTTCTCTGTCACCTCATCGTCATTCGTTCTCTATTCTTGTACTCATACTGCAACCATCATTTTCTCTTGCAACTTCTTCCCTCACTCATCAAATGCTTGAAACCACACAATCCTTGTTTCTTCCCTTTTTGCATACTACACACTCTCATTCATCATCCATCTCTTGTCAATCCCACACTTGTCCATTCATTCATTCATAGTTTTCCATCATCTCGGTTACCAATGATGGCAGAAGACATGCTTTATCTGCCTCGTTGTCGTTGACCGAAACACTCCCAGCAGCATTCTCTAATCAAGCTCAAACAAGTCTCCAATCACACTCATTCTATTCACAAATC
Source organism: Tetrapyrgos nigripes (assembly GCA_013368315.1). NCBI lineage: Eukaryota > Fungi > Basidiomycota > Agaricomycetes > Agaricales > Campanellaceae > Tetrapyrgos > Tetrapyrgos nigripes. The sequence goes on from JAACJM010000019.1 coordinate 145,164, forward strand.
CTCCGTCTACATTTCTCCACACATTTGTTCTCCCGGATTGTTCGCAAAAAGTCGAGCTTGTACAAGTATCTCGCACATTTCATACATCCAGCCTATCTTATTGTGTCCAGCTCGCTCATGGGTCCGTCTGGGCTCTTGTGACTACAAACACTGCGTTACCCATCGAATTCATCCTCTTCCGATCCACTGTGTTATTAGCTATTATTGACTGGACGTCTCGTATACTTTCTTTTTCTTTTTTGTTGCTTCACCGGTTTTGCAATTTTGGACGTCTTTGCACATAGTTGATCGTTTATTTTCCTTTTGCTTCGCATTTCGTTCGCATTCGCATTCACATCTCAATTCTCTCTCCCTCTTCGTCTCCCCTCTCATGCTATAGATTTCGACTGGTCGTTTCTGATGCTCTCCTCTCTTCCGCTTTGTATTGTTTGCTGCTTGCTTGTTCTTTACTTGTTCTCGTCCGCATTCTCTTCATCTCTTCTTTTCGCCTGTTCGAGACTCTGACCGGCGTTACCTCCAGTCTCCTCCGTTCCGTTTCTCACTTTTATACTGTTCATACTTCTTTTTTTAGCTTTCTGTCTGCTTCTCATCTTTCTACTTTATCAGGAGTTGACTTCGAATTCGACTGGTCTTTGGGTTACGGTACCTCCAATCAATCAACCATCTCACCTAACTTAAAGTGCATTCTTGTCTGGTTTACTTGATACTTATTTTTTGTTTTCTTGCGTACTCTTACTTCGTTCGGTGCTAGGTGCTGGATGCTAAGTATATATCATACGTAGCATACATAATTACTAGCAATGAAAATGCGACGTTTGGTCGTTTTAACTGGTCTTATGGTTGGAATCTAATCAAGTCCGTACGCCTTATGATTGATCCACTTGTCACCATTCGCTGCAGCGTGTATCACGTCAGGTTCAGTTACAAGGTTGCGACCACAGAACCGGCCTGTGGCCAACCTGTGGCTTGTCTTGCCCGTTGACGGGGAGCTCAGGATGTCGTACTAGTATTCGGTTTTTCATTGTGGGCCCTTAGTGATTTGAAGGCTGCTGCCTCGTTGTACCTTCCCCGGGGAGCAAAATCCCGTATGTCAAGAAAGTATGAACAACAAAGTGTGAAAGGATTGTGAAGAGATTGTAAAGAGAAGTGAAGATGTGAAGAGCTGGAGAAGCGGGTCTGGAACCCATAGTTACCCTGGCCATCAAACACGCTTTGACTTTTCATTTTGCAACTTTGTCCTCGAGGCAGCTTAGAACATCTTTGGAGATCCGGAGGGCCGGTCGCTTAGACCCTTGGACAGCCCTGAGCAGGGATATCATTTGCGTAGTGATTCCGAGTCTAGGGAGTTTCTAGAGAATTTTAGGAGGATATAGCTTCAAGTCCTTTCAGACATCCTGAACGTAATGGCCAGGGACAGCCTATAATCATATGCGCTATGTATCAATGACAACAGCAGACGTACTGAGCAATTGCTGTCGCCTTGGGGGTTTGATCCAATCACAGAGACATCACCATGAGACATTCCCAAGAGGAATGGGACTGAGAAAGATGAGATGAGTGGGCAAAACATGCGATTCCACAATATATAGATGCTAACTAAAAACGAGTGACTACAAAATCTGCTAATGTAAAGTCCAGCAGTCACCGGTGTACTATAGGCTGAGACGAGACAAAGGTGGAAACCGTAAAGAGAGACAAGCATGGTTAACAATACTATCTAAGGATGAGCCAGTATGATATAAAACGAAGAGATACTAAAACAACCGAGATAAAAAGTCCGTGATTATATCTTTTGTCAAGGTTTAGGACTGGTCGGCCGTGACGAGCTGCGTGCTCCTTCCCCAGATGTTGGCGGTTGGACTAGAGGTGATCCACGACGAGCAGGTGAACTGTTGGCAGATCCAAAGTTTCCATGATTGGACGGAGTAGGAGGTAGTAGACCGTTAGGATCATTCATTCCAGGGGGGGTACCATTTTGAGAGGAAAACCTAGGATCAAACTGGGACATGCCTGTCATCTGCATACCCATCGGCCCCATTCCACCACCCATGCCGCCCATACCCATCATAGGCATCCCCATCATCGACACCCTGGGGTCATACATGCTACCGGTCATCATGGGGTTCATGCCATTGTTCATGGGAGGAGAGCCTCCGTTAGGTGAATCTCCGTTGCCGCCTTCACCTCCTGCCTGCGAACCCGCAACCGAGAACGCCATCATGGCCTGCTGGTAAGCGTTGGCGGCCTGTTGTGCAGCAAACATATGTTGTGGATTATAGCCAGGCATCATCCCAGACATCCCAGTCATCATCGGAGCCAGACCACCTTGCATGCCATTCCCAGTCATCATTGGGTTCATCATTCCGCCAGTCATCATCGGAGACAGACCACCTTGCATGCCATTCCCAGTCATCATAGGGTTCATACCCATCATCATGGGATTCATGCCCATCATCATTGGGTTGAATCCAGGGTATTGCCCGTACATTGACCCGCCCTGCTGCATTTGTTCCATTTGTTGCCTCTGTTGCTCGTCAAACTTCCTCTGTCGCTCCTCAGCAACTCTCTTTCCCCGTTCTCTCTCTGTCAATGCTGCACCGATACCACCGTCTCGTTTCCTTTCCCTCTCGTGAGCGGAGACAGCGCCGAGCAAGCCAGTTTGGGGCGGTGGGGGTTTATTGGGAACGTTGATTAGAGACGCTCCGGATTCCCTGGCGAGCTCCTCTTGTCTTTTAGCGGATCTGTCCTGCTTATCCTGCATTCCAGCAGACAATAAACCCTGAGGTGTAAACGCCTTCGTCATCGTATGTGACATAGGTTCAAGCTGCACAAATGTATCATTCTTTTGCTCGGGAAGGGAACCAGGAGTATGACCGGGATCGAGGACTTGACTCCACATGTTTTGACGTGCAGCACCAGGCATGGGGTGTTCAGCCTGGGTACGAATCTGTGTACCATCTTCCAAGTATGTACGTCTCGGTTGCTCTAGGAACTGTGTGGGACGTCGTGGAACGTGTTCATCGACATCGGCTAGAGTAAATGAAATTCTATACGTCAATACACGATCAGGTTCAAAGGAATACGTTACTCACCGGTACCGCGTCCTCCCGGCGGTGGTAACGGCAACGTTCTAGGTGGTCTGAGATGTGAATACTGCTCCCCGCCCAGCTGATGCTCTTCATTCATGCTATCTCCCTGCGGTTTAACTGAGTTGCTTGATGAATTCTGCCCAGAGGCCTGCTTGGACTGTGGTTCAACGTCGGAGTCGACTTCTTCGTCATCGTCATCATCTTCGTCATCCTCTTCCTCTTCATCACTACTTTCTCCCCAACGTCCAGCTGACGTACTGACCGGCCTCTTCTTCGCACCATTCGCTCGCCCGGGTCGGTGCGCAGCCGCAGCTTGAGCGGCTTGTTGTGCTTGAGCCTTTGCTTTCCTCTCGGCCGCTGACTTGGATGGAGCAAACGAAGATTTGTAAACGGCAGGTTCGCCTGATGACGAAGGTAAGGGTGCGGAGGCTGGAGCACCCACTGTTGGTACCGGTGGAGCTTGCTTTGACGTGATAGGCGATTGTGAGTTGTCGTTTATGTCGAGGTAGGACAAGGCTGCATATGCGTCAAGGCTGTCATCATCCACGGGTGGTGCTGGTGGTGGTCGCACATTCAAGGGAGGGGATGGTCCGTCTTCCATATCGTCCTCGTCGTCAGTCGTCTGCGAGTCTTCCTCTGGAAGTTTTTGTGAAGACAGGTTCCTGCTGACACCTTCACCGAAGCGGCTGGTGGTCGCTTGTTGAGCACGTGCACCGGAAGGCTTACGTCCCAAATTTCGAGAGGATGATGACGGATTTACCCGGTCTTCAGGAACTGGGGTGCCTCCTGAAGGCACATTCGCGAATGCCATGGGAGTGCTCTGCCTAACAACCGGGGACATGCTACTTGCGGTGTCTCGAGAGTTCATACTCGATGAACCAGCAGGACTGACGGCCCGATGTCGAGACTTTAAATCCTCATCAGAATTATCATCATCGTCCTCGGCAATGGTAGTAGGCATTCTACGAGTTCTGGGAGGAGTACTGGGTCTAGCAGCTTTATTATCAAACTGCTGCATATAAAACAAAGCCCCCGCTTCGTTTGAGAGCCCGTGGTCATCACTCGATGCACGACCACTGAATATGGATGCAGGTTGTTTCGGCGAACTTATGGGAGAGTAAGGGGAAGTGAGCATAGAGGAACGATCTTTCTCTCTCGTTCCTAGTGATGCCGAAGAGTTCGTGTAGCCCTGACCAGCTGAGGACGACTGCGTTGACTGATTTGACTGATTCTGATTTTGGGAGTCAGCGAGAGATTGGACTGTCATGACAGAGGAACGCTCAGCCTTGTCGGCTATCGAGAATGGAGACGTCAGGATCGATGTTGGAGAATGAGGTCGATTCTCTTGAGGTGACATTGGTGCGGATGGAGGAAGGGCAGTGTGGACCGCATTTGAAAAACTGTCGCTTCTATCCACGGGACCTCTTCTACTCTCTATCGAGAATGGAGACGATAAGACCGATCTCGGGGAATGAGATCGAGCAACAGTCTCTTGAGGTGACATTGGTGCGGATGGAGGAAGAGCAGTATGAACCGCATTGGAGAAACTGTCGGTTCTATCCACAGATCCTTTGGAAAATGAACTTCTGGATGCGGAGCTGGGTCCCCCTCCCCTGGAAGCAGAACCAGAGTCCTGACTTCTGCGACTCGAGAGGGGACTGAACCTCGCGTCTTTCTCTGGTGTGATGGGTGGTATATTTCCATGCGTGTGGGTCTCCGGCCCTAGGCTCGAACTGGTTGGACTGGTTGAATATGGTTTATTTAGAATATTCTTGTCTTCATCGGGAGACCTGGGGCTTGGTTCCTCCGCTACAGGCGAAGGTCCTGGTTTGGCTAACAGATTGTTAGCTTCCAGTGAGTTCCCTCGTCCATGCGTGTAGATACTGCTCTGTTCTGTGATGGGTGTGAGCAGTTGGCGGTCTCGGCTATCGCTGGGTCTGTCACTGTCGAAGCTCAAGGGTGGTAACATAGGGCGTCCATCTTCTGAAGTATTACGCAAAGGGGAAAGTGAGGGCCCATCGCCCGAAATTCGACTAGGTGGTTGCTGCAAAACTGGCCCATGAAGCTCCTTCATCTTATTTGTAAGAATGCCCAGTAGATTGGAACGAATAGCGGATGTTCGGTCATCTCTGGGATCAAGCGATTCGGTTTGCTCTCGTTCAAGGAAAAGAAGCTGCAAAATAAATTAGCTTCAGAGGTGTCTGTGAGAATGAACGGAATAAACTCGCCTCCTTGTGAGGTCCAACTGGATAAGCAAACATCAAGGACATGGGGTCACGAGGGTCCCAAGTCCAAGCTTGTGGTCGTCCATAAAGCTTGAAAGCATCGTGCAACGCTGGAGGACAATCAATTAATGTCCGTGAAATGTGAAAGTAGTAACCATCGACTAACCAATGACCCATTTCAGCATTTCAGCTGCAGGCGACAAATTACCCTCCAGCTGAGGCATCAACAATAACCATCCCTCTCGATTTTTCATGGAACCGGCAGTATCCTCTTCTCCAAGGGTTCCTTCCACCTTGATCAACGTACTTCTCGTGATCAGTTCCGGTCTCTCTGGGTATACAGCAAATGTTTGCGAGACGTCAAACATCGTCAAAAGAGGCTTTTTCCTATCCTTGGGTTTTTGACCAGCATACATGGTAATCATGGGTTTTGAGGGGCCAGCGCTGTGTTGTGGGCCGTGTTCTCGTCCAAATAGGTTGGACATACGTTTTATGGTAGTCGGACGACCTGGCTGATGTCCAGAAGCTCCTCCGCTGGAGGTGACCCTGCCTAATTCGTCTGGAGCACTGTCTGTGCCGGCGCTGATTACCATCCATACCAATTTCCAATCGGTCTGACCTGCAATACGGATACGAACCCAGCCCTCCAGGCGACCGCGTGTCAACGTGGTAGGTATATCGCGAGCTGTGAATATGGCGTCAGTGACAGCGCACTAGAGCCAAAGAAAGTAATACGTGCCACTGAGCGTGATTCTTATCAAATGAGCAGTGTAGATTTCTTCCAGACGTGATTTCTCCCAAGCAGAAAGACGTAGAGCAGCCGCCCATGAAATAAGTGCTGGGGTAGATTGGCACGCGAATAAAATAAGATTTGATCCTGCAGTATTGAGCGTCAGCACGTTTGTATAGCGTTGAGCTGGTGCTGATGGCGTTGCCGGAACGGTCACTGATCCCAGAACTTGAACAAACTGTAGACAGAAAGCATGCATATAGTGCCTGAACGACATAAAGGAGAACAAGGCAACTCACTGCATCCATCATATTAAAGTAGGTCGGCGGCACTTCCTTTCCTTGCTGACTTGCTTCCTGAACCTGTTTCATATCCCATACACTGAGGGTTGTCCCACCAAGTTGGGCCCATATTTCTACCCAGCCCTCATCCTTGGTAGGTCTGTTGCCATTAGCCTCTCTCTCGATTCTGCGGACAAGAGGACCCGAAAAGTAGATTTTATGGGCATGCGCGACGGTAAGTTGGACAATGGAACGGATTTCGGGATGAAGAGGCTGGGGTTGGGGTTGGGATGGCTCCTGCTGCGGCTGAGGTTGGGGTATTTGTGCCTGCGGCTGTTGCTGTGAAAGAGAGTTGGATGCCAAGTCGGCTTGTAAGGATGGTCGTGACGCAGGAATTTCAGAATTGCCATTGGCGTTCTGAGAGACATTCTGAATTGGGATCTCTGGGCTTGCTGTAGACTGTTTTCTGAATGAAGAAAAGAAAGAGGATGTGCGGGAATGAGAGGATGATGGCCCGGGTTGCTGGGGTCGCGGCTGAGGCTGGTCTGGCGCCATGGTCTGCTTGAGGGGGGAAGAGGTAAAGTTGTGAGTTGGCTGAGATGCTTTGAGCTCTTGGAGTCTGACGGGCGAAAGAAAAGAGGAACCCCGACTGTCCCAGTTGGGCGTCGAGACACCCGTACTAGTCATCAAGATATCAACAGAGTACTATGATTGACGACCCAACCCTTCCAACTCCACGTGTTCGACGTCATAGCTACTAACTTTAAGTACCGTATTCTACCTCTCTTCCTTACGTTCCTCCGCCTTGGGCGCGTTCTCGTACTTTTCAAATCCTAGTGATTTTTGTACAGCATCGTCTGCTGCATCCGGTTCCAGCATCCCTTGGTTATTTCGACGTGCCCTATAAATCCCGCGCTCAGTCATTTTCGAGGTCTCGCAGCAGCGCAACTTACCGAAAGAATGTGTACGACAACACCACCGAGTCTACATTTCGACAAGACGGATCATCCAACATGTCCTTGTCTATGAAGAAAAGCAGCGGCATGTCCACCTCCTCCCCAGCCAGCAATTTCTGTTCTTCAAAGCAGAAACACTCTACTTTCGAAAAGTACGGTGCAATCTGACATACCACATTTAATTAGACTCATATTCAAGGAGAAACAGAACATACCCTGTCTGGCGTAACGTTATACGTAGCAATCCCAATAATATCCTTGTCGGATTTATTCTTTGCGGTGTAAAACGCCAGACTGGTCTCCCCGGGGAGGACGCTGACGAATTTTTGCTGAGGTTTGAATGTCCATGGGAGTTGGTCTGATCTGTCCGCATTGAAATGGACCTTGATTCGTCGAGCATTCTCTACGGGTACGAGACGCTCAGGGTCGAATCTTCCAGTACCGACGTTGGGCGTCCCGGCAAAGCCAGTTGCTGCGCAGAACATTCTATACAAAGGAACGGCGGCGTAAGTGATACCGACGGCTGCTACTATCTTGGGACGGTAAGTATCACCCAGAAAGTCGGAAAGTGGAGTGTAATGACTTACGACGGCGGAGGTGTACATCAACAAGTTTCTGTTTTTCGTCCTATACATTTCCTCTCTGCTTCGGTATTGAGGATGAGAGCTCTGTGGTATTCTTCTTGAAGTGCCAGGTGATCCGGGCGTGACTTTAGGTCCTTCTGTCGACATTCTCCTTACATAGGAAGTTTTGAAAACATCATGAAATATTGAACGACATTGGAGTCCTGGAGTAAATTTGGCCTGGGTTTCGCGTCAAACAATAGCTTGTCCAGAGCAGAATAATAATATACATTACGATAGCTGGCCAAACGAGCTGTTTGTGCGAATGGACGTGTAAAACGAACGCTCATGAGAGCCGCGAAGAAGAAGGGTCTGGACCGGGCCGATAGCACCCGCGTTGCAACCTGCTACGATTACTCACCCCAACAGCACTTTCTGGGTAGGCCTGAGTCAACGTCAACGATGTCGAAAGAAGCCTCAAGCTCAAGCTCCGGCAACGCCTCCGCCCAGTCGCAGGTCGACGCTGGAACGGAAGTCGACAAGGAACTGGAAAAGCTCCTCTCAAGAGAGGCTTCAGCGTTCCAAAGGGATATAGAAGTGGAGAGAATTTTAAAGTCGTTCAAGTTAAAGTGAGTCTTCTTGATTGTGGTTTCAGAAAAATCGTAACTTTCTTTTGTGCTTTGTGTTCTGTTTAGTCCGTATGATGTTCTAGACATAGATGAATCTGCTACTCAAGAAGGCGTCAAGAAGAAATATCGACAGCTTTCCCTATGTATGTCTTCTTGAGGCTCTTTCCATCTGCCTACGTAACCTTTTGATCTGCAGTTATCCACCCGGACAAGGCAAAACACGAACGTGCACCAGAAGCTTTCGATCTGTTAAAGAAGGTGGGTTTCCCTTCACAAGCTGGAGAAGCAAGATCTCATGAATGGTTGTATACAGGCCGAGTCCGACTTGTCCGACAAGAACAAACGAGACGAACTGGACGCTGTTATTAACGAAGCCCGGCTCGTCCTGCTCAAGTCACTATCTCTGCCTACCACCACAGAAGACGATGATCCAGCTCTGAAAACTCTAAAGCCTTCTTTCAAAGCACGGTTAAGGGCGCAGGCAAAGGAGATGTTGATCGAGGAAGAGGTTAGACGGAGAAAGTGAGTCTCTTTTGTATTTGTATGGGAGAAAAGGTACTACATATGGGTCTAGGGCAATTAAAATGAACCTTGCCAACGAAGGGCTGGAAGCGAGGAAGAAGGACGAAGAGGTGGCAGCGAAGAAGAGGAAAGCAGAGGATGATAAAGTATGGGAAGGTATGGTATCTTTCTTGTTCCATGGACTTCTGTACCTGACTGATGTCCACCATAGAAACGAGAGAGCAGCGAGTGGACAGTTGGAGGAGCTTTGCGTCGCACGCGAAAAAGAAGAAGAAGAAGAATAATGCGATACTTGGATAGCATCCTCTGTATATTTTTTTTCTGTGTTTTTTATTGTAAAATTAGAATAGAACACTGCATTGACGGGTGCCTGAGGGGATGAGAGAGTGTGTGGCTATAGCCTGCAAACCAAACAAGCTCACGAGTTGTTCAGACTCTCCTCAGTCTTCTCATTGTATCCCCACTTTCTTTATCTTTTCTCTCCGTCTCACTTTCTCTCTCCATATCTTTATTATTTCTTTATCCTGGACCTACTCGGTGCACCCTTCAAACCGAACACACAGAAGGATAGGGAAGGATATAAGGGAGGCACATTTGTTGTTGGATATTCGAGCGAGGGATATCCAGAGGTCCGTCTCTTATCTTTTCACCCTTGTCTTGCCATCCTAATTCTCTTTCTGGAACCAGAACGAGTTGGCGTTTGAGAAACATTTGCAATTGCTATGAACACAGAAGACTATGACTACGACGATGTCCGGCGAAACGCTGCGTTGGGGTTGCTAGGGCTCTCCCCAACCAATCTCCATCCACCATCGACGCCTCTCAACCTTTCCGGCTTCCCCATGGACTCAGGGTCTCTCTCCAGCTCTACGCCCAACCACTTAGCATCGAACCGTTCGCCTTCGATAAGTAGTTTGACGGCTCCTAGGAGAAGGACGCCTATCGAAAGCCAGCACACTCCGAGTATGAGCGCTGGAGCGTCGTCGAGGTCAGTGAGCGGGTCAGGAAGGACAGCAGAGGAAGAAGCCTTTGGCGGGCAAGCAACGTCCCCAATTATCCCTTTGAAGAGGAAGCACCTCAGCAATAGCAACGAGACGAGCTCGTCTCAGCTTCCCAATAACGCTTCTTCTTCTTCTCAAAGTCAGAGCAGGAGAAGAGGTGCTGGCGGTGGAAGAGGAAGTAACGGTAGAGGACGCGGTGGCCGGGGTAGTGGTGCAAATGCCGGTGCTGGGGTTCGTCACACTTCAGATGGGCAACACTCTAATTCTGGCCCAGGATCGGTCTCTTCAACACGATTTGATCCTGTGGCGCACGCTCGTCGAACCAATGACCGGGACGCGGCATCTCGAGACATCGATTCCCTTTCTATTACGACGCATACTGCTACTCCAGACCGCGACCAAGAAATGCCCGCTGCCGGTGGAGGCAGTCAACACGACCGTGGCGTGGACCACAACGCTGACTCAGACGTTGATCCAGAATCTAATGAATCCATTAGGTGTATATGCGGGGTTTCTAACGACGACGGATGGAGTATTGGTTGTGATGGCTGTGGCAGGTGGTGTCATGGTATATGTTTTGGAATTGATGAGAAGGACAAGGAGAATTTGCCTGAACGCTGGGAGTGCTGGGTGTGTGACCCAACCCTGGTGGTGGATCGAGAACGGGCTGTCAGGTTGCAGAAAGCGAAATCACTCTCGGGAGGCACAGGGAAGGTGAATAGCAATGGGGACGGAGATGCAGATGTGGACAGGGCCAATTCGAGGAGGAGGACTAGTCCTGGGGTAGAACGCAAGCCGAGGAAGTCGAGTGCTGGGATGACTACCGTAGAGAATGGGCACAAACGAAGGAGACGTTCTTCTATCATGACTTCACCTGTTGATCGTCTTCATGCACTCCCCTCTAGTCATCATTCCGACCACCCTCCTCATTCCGCCAATGGACTTATCACACCTGGGAATGTGACTGTTGTCAATGGTACTAGTGGGGCAGGAGAAGATACGATTGTCGATATCGACGAGCCCTGGACACACGCTTACAACGACATCACCCACGACATCGTTCCTCAGACAGAAACATGGGACAAACTTCGACGACACGCAGGTTCATGGCGTGGTGTTACCGCTATTTCCCCAGTGACAGACTCCCAAGTTCCAGATACACCCTCTCAGATTGACTATTTCCAACAACATCCGTATATCGCTACAGGACAACAATACCCTCCTGCAAATACCCCAGTCGCTGTTCATCCTCTGCATCCGATTTTAAACCCCAACCAACCGACTCCAAGCAATCTACCTCCGCATCTGCTCCGGCCCCCGACGTACGCTTTGCATGCTACCTCTCCCATACCCTGTTCTTCACTCATCACGCCCTTCCCTAGTACTATAACATCGTCAGCGACATATCTCGCTGATCCTTTAAATGCATACGCCCATCTAGGCATGCCAAAGCCATACGTGCATCTAATTGGCCCTCCGTTGGATGTGGCTTTGGACGCTAGGGTTGCAGGCGGCAAAGGAAGGTGGGCAAGAAGTGGGTGTAGGCCGAATGCAGTCCTTAGACCTGTTGTGTGTGATGTTCCAGACGCCGAGAAGAGCAAGCGTAAAGGGAAGGAGGATAGAGACCGTGTTGATGGGAAAGAGAGAGCAAAAGGCCGCAAAGGAAAAAACGATGCAACAAATAGTGAAACCGATTTGCAGACACTTGCCTTTGGAATCTTCGCGTTGAGGGATCTGAAGGCTGACGAAGAGGTTGTGTTGGGATGGGAGTGGGATGACGGGAACGTGATTCATCAGTTACCGGCGTTGTTGAAGGAAGAGGGGACTTTCCCGTGAGTCCTTGTCTCATATATCTTGAACCTTACTAATATCAATGAAACGTTCTGCAGACCAGCCGACCTTCACCAATTTCGCATTCAAATGTCCAATATCCTCCACACCTTAACATCAACGTACACTACTTGTGCTTGTGGTGCCCGCAGCTCAGATTGTGCTATCAAGCGTATGGCCGAATTCGTTGAGCGGGGAGAACGATTGGAGCAGGAAGCAATGCAACGAGAGAAAGAGTTGTTAGAGAGAGAACTGAAGGACGCAGATCGACGAAGGCGGGAAAAGGACGAAATGGCGCGCCAGCAATCTCCGTGGACTCCTGGAATACCTCAAACGTCATTCTCGGCAATGCCGACTCCTAGGCTACCCTGGGACGCATTTTTAGGACCTGCACGGCCGTCTTCGGCTCCTCAGGCATCAACGCCCACTGCAGCTGGCCACGGCACTTTCACTCTTCCTCATGAACGTCGTCAGAATGTTGCTGTTCCCCAGAATGACCAAGAGACGAAGGAACATAGACCTATTGATCTGGGCCCTCTTGTTGGTACTTCTCGTGGATTCAAGACTCGTGAACGTGTTCCTGGTAGCGGTGGATTAAGTGGTGTAGAGATGGATACATCTTCACAGCAGCACGAGTCCGTCGCGGGTCCATCTTCGCTACGCGTCAACACTGAATTGAATGGTACCAGACCTCGTTCGGTCCCGGCTGTCCCGAGTGGTATGCCCACCCATCAGTTTCTGCTTTCGCCTCCTACCCCGAATCCTAATCATGGCCATGTCATTCTACATGGTCATGAGCGAGCCCAATCCTCACATCTTGCCGAAGTACCTTTACCCCGGTTAGGATACGGCATTAAGAAGAGGGGAAATATTTGGGGTGATGGAAAGGGCAAGGGTAAAGCGGTGGAGTTTGAAGAACCTGAGATGGAAGTTGATGTTGAAGGTGAAGACGTCGACATGGATGCTCTCGATGGTACGTTGCTTTGAGCTTCATTTGGATGTATGCTAACTTTGTTTCTTCACAGGTGATCACAAAGGTTCAACCTCACATCCGCGGTCTCGGAAGCCACTGTCGAGGAACAAAGCCAAGGAGAAAGACAACTTTCAGTCGCTTTCCCCGATATCGTTGTCTACGTCATTACATCCTCCTGATCCCGGAACACCTCGGCACGAGTTTGAGAGTCCTTCATCTCCGATACCGGAAGAGAAAATGCCTCCAAAGATGAGGAAACGATGGATTCATAAAGAAGCTGAAGCCTTGTTGGGCGCCTCAAAAAACGTGTTGAAGCCTGCGTCCACGAGCAACCATGAGAAGGGAGCGAGTGAAGCAAAGAAGAAAGGAAAGGATAGCGCAGTTGTTGAGTCTTCAAGTGAAGCTATGGACGTTGACGAGGAACCTGGTGCTCGGGATGGTGGTGGTGAGTGTTTTCATCTCGGGTTAAAGATTTGTTCTTACCTCAAACGGCTTAAAGGTGACCAACACTCGGAGACAGATTCCAGACCACGAGCATCACCATCAGATCCCTTCGCTCGGCTGTCATTGGGGTCTCCAGCTATACCACCATCATCTTCGTCATCGAAGTCTCATCCCATACCTTCGGTTACTCTGCCTCATGCTGAACCTTCTCAGCGTGACTCGCATCCTCAAAACTTATCATCTGTTTCCTCAAAGTCTCCAGCAGCTCCTCCTATCAGGACTTCATCGTCCTTCCTTGCGCGAGTCTTGAACTCCCCCGAGCACTCTTGGACACCATTTAGCTGGGAACAGTCGAAGCCAGAGACGTCAAACAATGAGAGTGCTCGGTCACCAAAAGTGGACAAGGCGCTCAATTCGGAGATCAGGCAATCAGACAATGAGGATCATGCAATGAATGACGCCTGTGTCAGCAAGGAGATCAAGAAAGAGGCATTGGAAGGAATGGAAAACCAGAGTCATTCCACAGATGGCGAAGACGTTGTAATGGACGAATCAGAGCAGGACGAGCTCCTGCCCACACCTTCGCCTCCGCATTCGCCATCTCGCATGATAGATGATGAACCAAAGGAGCGTGAGGACGTCGAGGTAGACTCTGAGGATCGCAGATCAGATTCCGTGTCATCCCAAACTTCTACTCTTCGTCAGTCTGTCCCACCTGTCATAGAAGTAGAACCTCAGTCGACTGTGGCTGCTGCAGAGATACAGGAGCAGTCAGGACCAGACACTGAGGTCAATGCCTCTCCTGCTTTGACTACTAAATCTCTACACCCATTACCATTACCATCGCCTGCTCAGCAGTCCATGCCTCTGTCTTCCCCTCTGTCTTCTCCTATATCCTCGCCAATCGAGCCTACCATCACGATAGACGTCCAGCCACCAGACAACGGTATTCCAACTGAGCAACGCGGTTCTGCATCATCTGACGTGGTTCCTGAACTAGTGCCTTCGACGTCCATTTCGCCTGATCAATCTGTACGAGACGTACCTCCTGCCACTCCACCCTCTATCCTGTCCTCGCTATCGCCATTCTCATCACCCGTCTCTGTCAATGGCCGTGACGACGATGTCAAGTCAATCCGAGGCTCTCCCATTCAAGGTGATTCTGACACAGCGTTGGAATCCAAGACTGAGCCTCCGAGAGAACCGTCTCCTCTACCTGAACCTGAGGTGATGAAGGATCCGTCCGAGACCGCAGGGGATGTCGCAATGCCTTCACAAGAAGCTCCATCGACTCCTCTTATAACCTCGTCTAATGCAAACACCGAGACGACAGTCGAGGTAGCGCCTTGTACAGAGACTCCGACCCAGCCCGCGCCCTCCAAAGTTAAGCTATCGTTGAAAGATTTTGCACTCCGTAAAAAACGGATGAGAGAAGAAGAGGAGAAGGAACGTGCCGAAAAGGCTAAGGCTGAGGCTGCGGCACCAGTTGAAGAAACACCGCCTCCAGCTGTTCAAGTCGAACCTGAGGTCGCCGTGGTCAATGGAGAAGTTGACAAAATTGAGCCAGGGAAACAGGACGTTCTCATGGAATCAGAACAAGACGTCGAGCAGAGCAAATTGCTGACGTCGACTGAACCACCAAAGGGTCCCGTGGAAGATGTAACCGTGAAGGTAGAGGAAGGTTCATTGAAGTCGGATCCTGTCACTGCGCCTGTCCCTACTACGGTGAACGGTGACGCCAAAGGTCGGCCGCATTCTCCTTCATTGGCACCTCTTCCGATGAATATCCTCTCTTCTCTTCCTGCTCTGACGCTTACACCTGTCGTTTCCAATCCTGTTATGGGGTCGCCTGCACCTGACATTCTCAATGCATCGCTCTCTCGTAAAGCGGCTCAGCAAGAGGAGGGTGAAATTGACGATGTACCTACACCCCCTATGACATCGTTGCCTCGCGCTAATCCTTTACCTCTAAAACCATCAACGCTAATCGTTTCAAAGCATACTTCTCTCCCCTCAAACCCTGTCCTCCAGCATCTTCCTCAAAACCCTGCCAAACCTTCTCTGCCATCATTCCGGTCGGCGTTGAAGCATGGACCTGATTCAACAGACACGCGCTCACGTACCCCTCCCACACAACCACGGTCCTTCACTGGGTATGGTAGTCAGTATACTGCACGTTCCCCACACGCACATACTTCTCCAATTCCAACGACTCCTCGAGTTCTGGCCTCTGTGGCCACCGCTCCTACGATCACACCTAATCCATCTAGTACCGCTAATCCAATCGGTGCTACACCTCTCAGTGCCATTGGACGACCTCCCCCCAGTGGGCCGAGAGCACTGCGCCAGCAGCAGCAGAATGCTGGAGCGGGGCGGCCGCCAATTCATTCTATTCCCCGTGGGCCTTCTCACGAACGCGATAGGGATACAAGGGACTGGCCTCACAGATATCGGCGGTGATGTGCATGAAGTGAATCAACTGTATTATTCGTTTCCGTTCGCTTGTTTTTGATCTGTATTCTGGTTTTTTCTGCGGTCTCTGTGCTTTGTGCTATATTATTTCTTTTCTTTGAGATGGATGTTTTCGTGGTCGTACCTTCGTCGTTTCCATACATTACTTAGCTCTTGCCTCTGTGTCCCTACATTTTGTCTTTTTCATTTCTAGTCATTTCTCCGTACCTCGTAGTCATAGATTATGCCCCCATAATCAAGCCCTTTGTAAATACGGCGCATGCTAAAGCTAAAGAAAGCGTTGTAACTTCACGTGTTGCTCTCTGAACGATGGCCTCGAGGCCCGTCGAAGCACATCATCGATACCCTTCAGATTTACTTCTTAACTACGTTGTCTCTTTGCTTGCTATGGGTCCTACCACCACAGTCCATTCTGCATCCGACAAAGACAAAGACAAAGTGAAGCAGCTTGCCCTCAACCAATTCTCCTTCTCGCAGAATCTCCTCAACGTCAATACCGAAACAATTAAAACGCTCACTTTTCATGAAAGCACGCTCTCCAACGGCATCGTGAAGGGATTCGTTGATTACCAAGGCCCTCTTGGAATCTCGGGAGGCTACAATCCTCGAGATCAGTCGCTTCGGGCCTTGGCGATTGCTAGGGGAGAGAGGTGTCTAATAGTAGAGTTTGGGTCGGGGAGGAAAGGACTTGATCGAGAGAAACGAGAGGCTGAAGATGGTCGAGAGAAGTTGGTGCCTATTCTGATGAGGTCGGCCGGTCTTTTTGCGTTTGACATGGGGCCGTTATCCATGGCTCTTTATCGGGACCTTGGTCTTCGCATCACCACTGGCACAGACATACAGTCCGCTTTCCCGGGCAAGTTTCCGCATCACAGGAAGACTCCGCTTGATGCCATCAAAGCCAGTGTGGGTGATCATGCCAAAATCCATGATAACAACATCACATCTGCTTTCGAGGACCTGTCTTATGATCGTTTACATGATGATTATGAAAACTCTGAAATGCATATCTCCCAACGCGCTTGGATATCCCACTATCTTCCTTTATTCGAGAATGGAGCTGAGGCCTTTGATCAGGTTCTAAAAATTGACACTGCTTCTTTGACCACTAGTGTGAGTGCTTCTGCTTGTTGACTACATCCAAATACTCATGGTTTTTAGGCACTTGATATGCTTTCAAAGGTTGCAGGTGACTCATTTCGACTGAGCTACCTTCAACCATTCAAGTCTGCACATGCATTTGAGGCCTCATCAGACACCATTGGAGATATTAATGTGCGATCCAAGAGTTTCAAAGACCGTTTGAGGTCTAATCAGGTATGCATTGCAATCATGCTTTCTTCTAGCTAAAGATGAACTGAAAGCCTCTTATTAGGATGTGAGAGTGACAGTGGAGAGCCCCAATGGCAGTATCTACAGTGTTAAGGGTCAGACTGGATACATTAATGGGAAAGCAGCTGGTATAAAAGCCTCCCACACTTTTTCCAAAACCAATACATCTGTTTTGGCCATCTCTTCTATTGGACGTGATGGGCCAACAGAGGCTGACCTGAAACAGCACCATATTATCCTCCGTGTTCTTCAGGGCTGTAGTGGGTCTCTTACAACTAATCATTGGATCCAAAACATATGGTTCAGTTCTGGAGACTTGACTTGGCCTGAGGGATGGTCACCATCAAATAAACCCCTTTCCTTCTCCAATTCTTCTCAGAAAACCCTTAATCCTTCCCAAGCCAATGCTGTCAACTGCATGCTTTCCACTAAAGATGCTGATAGGATTACCATTGTCCAGGGGCCTCCTGGAACTGGTAAAACATCTGTCATTGCTACCTTTGTGGAGACTGCTATAGCTGGTGGGATGAAGGGAATCTGGCTGGTGGCTCATTCCAATGTTGCAGTCAAAAACATTGCAGAGAAGTTGGCTAGCATTGGTTTTATGAGCTGGAAATTACTTGTTTCCAAGGATTTTCACTTTGAGTGGTATTTTTTCTTTTTCTCTATCTTCTATGGATAGACTGCTAAAATTTGCTTTCTAGGAATGAGCATCTATATGGGCCAACAATTCGACAAAATATGATTACAAGTGATAACTTTACAAGTTTTCCTTCACGTTCTCTCAATGGGTGTCATGTCATTCTCTCAACATTGAATATGCTATCAAACCCCAGGATTAGCAGGTTTACACGGCCTATTCCTATCCAGACTCTTGTTGTAGATGAAGCTAGTCAGATTGAGATAGGAGCATATGTTCCTGTGTTTGATCTGGCTATAAAAACCCTTCACAAAGTTTGCTTTATTGGTGATGATAAACAATGTCAGTTTGATTATCCATCTGTTCATCTGTTCATCTTTTCATCTTTTCACTATTTCATAGTACCACCATTTGGTCAAGAAAATATTGGTACGCTTCAAAGCATATTTGAAGTTGATCACTTGCGAAAATATGTGATATTTCTTGATACACAGTGTGAGCTTTCTTAGTTTTTTTTTTTCTTATTTACTATATCTGATGGATACATAGATCGAATGCCACCTCAGATAGGCTCTCTTATATCCAAAGAGGTATATGATGCCAAGCTTAATTCAAACCCAAGTCATCCTATCAAAAACTCAGTTATTGCTTGTCAATTCATCAATGTCAAGAATGGACAAGAGGCTTTGGCAGGAGCTTCATCTTGGAGTGTATGTTTCTCTGATCTTTTCAGCCTCCTTTTTCCACCTACTGACTTCATGCTATTCTTTGTTGCAGAACCAAGAAGAATGTGAAGTTGTGCTTACTCTAGCTGAGTATTTGCAGAGTGAGAACAAAAGTTTCAGAATTATTACTCCCTATGATGGACAACGAAATCTCATCTTTGAGAAATTAAAAGAGGAAGGGTTGGATTGGGAGGATAAAGTCTTTAATGTTGATTCTTTGTATGTTTCTTTCTTCACTTATTCCTATTGTTGACCACTGACAATTCTTCAGCCAAGGTTAAATTTGTGCTCCTGTATCTATCCTCTTTATTTCTGACTCTTTTGTGTTGCTTTATAGGCAATGAAGATGACTACATCATTATTTCCATTGTCCGAACCAGATCTATTGGTTTCCTCAATGACCTACGCCGCACTAATGTCATGTTGACACGCTTTAAGAAAGGTCAAATCATTGTCTCCTCTCGCAAATTTTTGGGAGTGGATGAGAGAGGAAGAGAGGGTCCTGGAAAGGGCTCACTGGTGTCAAAGTTGCTGGATTATGTTGAGGGGGAATTAGGTGATCAGGCTTGGTTGAGCCTTGATGATGTGAAGAAGGGAGAAGTTCTAGGGAAAAAGAAGATTGTGAAAGATCAGGGAGGAGGATTACCCAGTATAAATTAAGACATTAATGTGGACCCATAATGTTGGAGTAGTGTGCTTTTATCCTTTTGTTCTACCCATGTGTCTATTGTGTAAGTAGGTTACATAGTTGTAAATGTCATGATGTCTATATTTGGTATTATTTATTTCTTCTTATCTCTGTATCCTTGGACCTTTACACCATATGACTCTTGTTCCACATGCTACACACTGGACTTTTCCTTTCTCTGATACAGCCTTGTTTACAGCTTCTCTTACAGCTTTGTTCACAGTTTATCTAGTACAGCTTCATTTTCCCCTGATCCTTACATATATAAACTGTGTCCTAACACCTGGTTCCCCATATCAACCTCTTTGTTGTTGGGACCAGGTGTGTATCTCCCCTTTCATTGTTTCTTTCACCTTTACTGATGGACATCTAGTTCTAGTACTTATCACTGTCTGTTAGGTATTTAATATGTTCTTTGTCATTGAGACCAGTTCTAGTACTTATCACTGTCTGTAAGCCCATAGCTCCTCATTATCACTATCTAAGTGCTCACCTCTTTGTGACAGTAAACAGTACCCCACAGAATAAGCAACAATTGTTTTGGCTTTGAAGATTATTGTTTTGTATAAGCAAGAACAGCAAGCAGATTAGCAGCTAACATGGAAATAGCATATTACAGTTTGCTCCTGACATCTGACACCCCAACCTCAACACATAGCACATGCATGTCTCTCAATGCTCCTACAATTGCTCTTTTGAATCCCTCTGTTGATGTATTGTGATGTGAGAACTTTGATTCAATGCCAAATTTGATCATGGACGGTCCAGCCAGATCTGCATGACAAGAACTATCAATGACGATGCCCAAAGCAAGAGAGAAGCCAAAAGAGACGCAACACGACACGAAAGGACAGACACGTACAGTTAATCCCATAACCGTCTTCACATCTCGCCCCGAACCCGGTGCCCTTGAACAACAACCCTGCACTCAGCCCGCTCGTACTCAACCGCCAGTCTGCACTTTTCATGAATAGAGGGTCAGTGAAAAGCTCGATCCCGGTCCCAGACCCACTACTGTTGTTACTCTGGTTGTCCGAGTTGACGCCAGACTGTTCTTTAGCTGTGAGCATGTTTCGAAGTCCAAAGAGGTGCCGGTCGATTCCTCGTCCAGTCATTGCTTCTCGGGTTAGGGTGGTATGAGTTCGATGAGCGCGAAAGAGTAACGAATGTTTGGCTTGAGGCTGGATGGGAGAAAGATCGAGCATGTGTTAGTGACGAATGCAGCAAAGATTGATTGAGTGGCACTCACCGACATACTAGCGTCCTCCATCCCTAACACCCAACGTCTACTATCCGTAGTCAACGTCCTGATTGTCTCCGTACGCCCTTTATGAAACAACCTTGTCAAAGCAGTTTCGTATGTCGCTGTGAACCTGTTTTCATTGGGATGTGTTCTGAACCAGGCAAGTTGCATTGCGAGTTGAATGAAAACGTCTGGGGAGAGACCTAGGCAGAAAATGAGCACATGAAAAGTACGAGATGAAAGACGTGTCATAACACCCACCGACACTCTTTATCCAATCCCCACCATAATCTTCAAACCACAACACACTGTTATCTGAATCGGCTATCACTAGTTCAGCACGCTTTTTGGCCTCGACACATTCCGAAAGGACATGAGAATCCGTTATCCAATCCAACCTGTACCAATCGTCACCTTCTGTTCGCGTCTGGGGATCCACATCTTTTGCCTCTGCTTGTGCGTTGACATTGGTATCAACTCCAAAGTCATCCGGTACACACTGCACCACAGCATATTCTCCAACCATACTGGGAACCAACGCATCACATGGAGAGTGTTCTCCCATAACACCTGCTTGACCTGATGGGTCGACTATCAACGTAATTGGTTTATCGAAGAAACGATTGGAGACATTAGATGGGACGGATCGCACGGAGTGGAGGTGTGCATCTAGAGAAACCTGGGATTGGGATGTTGACGCGACTGGGGATGTAGAACGAGATTTGGCTTCAGATTCTGAAAGGGCGTGCGTCTGTGAATCCAGAGTAACGGAGAAGAGGGATCGGACGATGGCCTGGTGGATTTTTTCGTTTTGCGGGTTGAGTGACAGTAGATGAGAGAGATTCTGTGGGAAAGAAACTATGCTGAGCCAAAATCGGAATGCCAAAAAAGGGAAGTATACCTTTGCCCAGATATCCCTGTCATCCGCACTCAGAGCCCCGATCATAGGTCCTTGACCACGAACGAAGGCGTCACGCGCAATAGCTGCCATTCGTTCCAGAATTTCTGAGGCGGGTATCAGTTCGAAACGCCGTGTATACACCCGAAGAGCGTAAAACCAGTTGTTGGCAATGACAGTAACGTATTGAGAGAGAATGTCATCCGGTGGAGGAGGAGAAGACAAGGTATCCGAAATTTGTCGAGGTATTCGGCAGACGTTGAAGATTTTGTATACGCTTTCGCGAAACCAAATGCCTGTGCGACTTGTATCAGGATATACTTCCTGACTTTAAAGGATTATGGAAATGTGGATGGATAAAGGTATAAGCACTCACTTATCAATCTTGTCTTTGAGCTCTAGAATGCGATGCGTCAGCCATGCCGTTCGTCGAAGTTGCCAGTTGGTAAATCCGGGTTCGGCGGATGGAACAGAACCGTGCTGGTCATCGCAAAAAATCATCCACCAGTTGGAATTGAGAACGAGAGGAGCTCTCCAGTCCAGGTAACTCTTTAACCAGAAATTGTCGTCCAACCAGTTGTTGGGAGAAGCCCTGTCTAGTGCTGTACTTTAAGAACTAAGTGCCAACAACAGACGAATAAGTAACGAATCGGACCTTTAAGACGCTCCTGGCAAACTTTTCCAACTCCATGAGAAAATTCCTCAGCCCATTTAGCTCTGAAGGCATATGCTTGTGCGTATGGAACACCCGTACGTAGGGATTCTTCCTGTAAAAGAGGCTCCAGAGAAGCAAGGTACTTGGTGAGAGTCTTGGAGAGGTCTGGGACTGGTAAACGGGGAAGTTGGACGGGTTTCCTTTGCTCTAAATGGCTGTTTGCATGACGAGACATGCAGAAATTGCGAATTGGCCGATTTCGTGTTCGGGCGAACATGAGGAAAAGCTTTTTGCCACCGGACTAAAAAATCCGAACTGCATTCCGCCTTACGGCACTTAGGCTGCCATTTCCGGCTTGCTCGCTGGCAACTCATTACAATTTACATGTCCCTGGAGGACGCAATGCTTCGCTATCTGGTGCTGCTTCCAGTTGTCTATGCTCTGTATCACTACAACATCCACGTACAACTTCAAGATGCTGCTACTCCGTTCACTTTATCATTCACCAACCAACTTGCGGGATATTTTCAGCGTGAAGAACTCTCTACACCGGTAGAGCCGCCAGAGGTTCCAGACCTCAAACCCTTCACTCGACACATTGTTGCTGTTGGTGACTTGCATGGAGACTATCCAAATGCTCACCGTGTACTACAATTTTCTGGGATAGTAGACGAGAAAGGGGACTGGACCGGTAATTCTAAACTTCTGGGCGTCTTTTGTGTTGCTGAACGGGACTCTAACAGGAGACGTAGACTTCTTTGTTCAAACTGGGGACATTATTGACCGGTGTGTTTCCTCGCCTTATCGATTCCATGCCAAACATTCACGTCCAATTCTAGTGGCGACGATACAATCAAGCTTTTCACTTGGATGGACCAGCTGCGCGTACAAGCCGCGTCCAAAGGTGGTGTTGTAATGTCCCAGTGCGTCTTCATCCAGAATCCTCTTCAGAAATAAATACTGACGACCCCATCTCTATGGAATCAGTCTAGGGAATCACGAAGTCATGAATGCCATTGGTACGTTTTTTTCTCAATTTGTCAAACATATCTAAATATTCATGAAGGTGACTGGCGATACGTCTATCCCACCGAGCTTGAGACATTCGGTTCCATTGAAGCTCGTCAAAAAATGCTCTCTACCGGTTCCATAGGAAATTCTTGGGCAGCCAACTACACCATCGCTTCCCGTCTACCCCTCCACCCATATCTTGGCCCCCCAAACACGCCCTATCCACCGCCTCATTCTCTTCATCTAGAAAAGGATTCCACGGAATTTGGATCGGACCAGGAAGTCTTGGAAGAGTTTGGAGTTTCACATCTTAGAGAGCAAGACTTAGAACACGGTCCTCTATCTCATTCAGCATTGTCTTTTGTCCATGGTGGACTTTCACCAACTTATGGCAACCTCCAACCTTTCCCCACCAAAATCAACGACTTAGGGGCATCATTGTTGAGGAAGTTGCAGAGGAGGGTCCAGCCGCCTCCACATCCTCCATACCCATATCCTGGTTTACCGCCAGGTGAGTACGATCCTTTCTGTGTCAAAGAAACCCTCTCAGATTTCATTCAGATACAACTCATGAAGAACATCTTCTATATGACGCGAATGGTCCTTTGTGGTACCGTGGTTGGGCTCTGGATAGCGAAGAAAATGTATGCAGAGACGTTGAAGAAGTACTGAACAAGACTGGCACGAGAAGGATGATTATGGGCCACACACCGGATTTCCATGTTCGTTCCCGTTTTCTTACTATCTTGTCTGCAAAGCAAACGTTTATCACTACAGAATATCAAATCCCGCTGCAATGGCAAAATCATCATTATAGACACAGGCATATCGCATGCATATGGGGGTGTGCTTTCTTCGGTCTCGATACGTTACACGCTTACGCCTGTGGTGGACCAACCGGACAAGGATACAAAGAAGGAAGAAAGCGCAGAAGACGTTACACCGCCTGTTCTTGATCCGAAGAAACAGAAGTGGATTGAAAGGGAAGTCGTTAGCGCCATCTATGCAGATAGACTCGAGATTATTGCCGATGAGGAGAGGGAGGTCGTCGGGAATTTTCGTGTTTGATCTCGTAGATAGATAGACCTCGACGATGGAGCTTGTTCTGAATTGCTATCTTAACTTATTGCTTGCTATCATTATGACTAGAGTCTATCTTTAGAGTAGTGTTTTATAAACTGTAATTTCTTGATGTTACAGCTAGTCTACGCGGATCTAACGCGTTACGGTTTTACTTGCGTCAACCACTATCACCTGTTTCCTTCAGCACTTTGGCGCTCTCAATTTAGTACTTGCAGGTCAGCAGTGTCTGACTTCGATTTGATGACCGATCGCAATCATTGCTCAATTCTTCCAGTATCCTCATCTCCATCGCTGAACCAGGCAGTGATATCAATCAACCTATGCGACTGCCAGCAAATATCGGGCCTGCTCTCGCTACTGTCTGTGTACTATTTCGGAAGCTGGCTCCCAAACATCTCAACCCAAGCTATCTAAGCTGTGAACGTTAACAGTCATCATGGCAATCATCAACTCCTTCATCCGCTCGCCAGCCCGCCCAATTGAACTAAACGGGGGTGGTCGTCGACTCCGTCCTGTCGCTGTTAGCCTCTACTGCGTAGGGGGATATCAACGACCTAGCCTCTCAGCGCTGCATCGCTTGCGATTTGGTCCCCAGTGCCCGGGCCCAGTGCATATACAACTCAAGCCGTTAAATACCCCATCCTGGCGTACTATCATGGCCACCTCTCTGGCAGCTGGCTCTCCAAGAGATTGTATTTACGTACTGGTCACTTTTTTCAACGACTCACTCGTTACATCTAGCCATCCATAATCCCGATGCTTCGGCGAACTGAATTCTCGAAATGTCCCTCTAGTTCAATCAATAGACTCCTTCTTTCCTTCGTACTCTGCACACTCCTCGCTACTGCATATGTCCACGCTATCCCCCGACCACGACCACAACCAGAGCCTATAAGGGTGCATATCCAAGGAGGATACTCAGACTTCAACACTACTGGTTCGATATCTATATCTTCTACATCGACATCGGACTCGACGACAGATCCTCAGGAGAATGGTCATGGCAACGATAACAAGGATCCGATGTCCCTGCATGGTTTTGGAAATGACGACTCCTTTGGCGATATTTCCAAGATGATCGACGCAGCTGGTGCTGGCATCTGTGCGGCTGGAGAGATTGGAGTCGCTACGGTGAGTCCCGTTCTAACTGTTTCCTGTCTTAACTCATCAGACATCTACTATACCGTTGTCTACAGCTTCTCTACAACAACTCCGATACGCAAGGCGTCATTTTCGCCAACAACTGCGGTGATATTTGTGACACAGACCGTTCACTCAATAACACAATGTGTAAAGGAAGCTTCAAAAATGGGTGCTCTGTTACATGTGATGGGTACGTTACGATGTCATTTTTACCTCCTCTTCATTTTTTCGTCTGTAGTTGATCACCCCTTCTGTTTGTCTGTTTTGACCTCATGTTTACTCTTCTTTTCCTCAGAGATACACCGAACGACGTGGTAACCACCGACTATCGACACTGGGATCAATGTTACGACCCTCACGCTAAATCTAATAACTCCTCGCATCCTGTTGATAAAGTTTTGGGTATCCCCGGGCTCAGTCTAGCCTGCAGTACACAAGAGAGAGTCGTCAGCTCGTTAAGGTGTTGTAAGCTCAAGCAAACCTAAGAGTAGGGTTTAGCGTTGTGTCGGCCCGTTTTTGGTAGTACCGTCAAGGTGTAGCAACTTCCAATTCCTCGTAACCTTTTTAGTTGCGGTAAATTTGTATTTCACTGTGGTACTTGGCACAAGCGTCTACGCGAGTATCAACATTCAACATTGCCGTTTCACTTTAGTTACATCCAGGAGTCTGACAATGGTTAATGCCACAGATGCAGGTCAATATCCTCTCCGAAGTAGCGATCACCTGTGATCTGATGCT
This sequence comes from Tetrapyrgos nigripes, assembly GCA_013368315.1. Taxonomy (NCBI): domain Eukaryota; kingdom Fungi; phylum Basidiomycota; class Agaricomycetes; order Agaricales; family Campanellaceae; genus Tetrapyrgos; species Tetrapyrgos nigripes. The sequence continues at coordinate 171,035 of JAACJM010000019.1, forward strand.
TCCCAATCGCCTCATTCGCCGCTTTCAACTCCTCATCAGTGAGAACAACATCACCGGCCATTAGGTTTTCTAGCGTGCGCGAGGTTTTGGAAGAGCCAGGCAGAGGGATAACCGAAGGTCCAGTGGTACACACCCAAGCGATGCAGAGTTGGGCTGGAGAGATGCCTTTCTTCTGAGCAATTTGTACGAGATCGTCGACGAGGGCCATGTTATTGCGGAAATGCTCCTCCTTGAAGCGGGTCATGTTGATACGCCAGTCGCCCTCTGTCCAATGAGATATTAGTAAAGCTTCGCAAGGAAAGACGAGTCACCTACGTGGAAGATCGTCCGGACTTTTGATCTGACCAGTAAGGAAGCCATGTCCAAGAGGGCTGTAGGCACGCGATTTAGGAAAAAGTGAAAACAAATTTGCTAAACCCACTCACGAGTAAGCAGCGACAGAGATATTCAACTCGGCAGCAGTGGCAATGACGTTCTTCTGTTCCTCTCCGTACTCAAATGGACTGACCTCAATTTCAGCGATACTAATTGGATAAATCTAGAAATAACCACAACGTCAGCCATACTCCCGAGAAAAGGACACTAGCAAAGAGAGTACCGACCGAATATGCCTTTCTAAGAGTACTGGCAGTACACTCAGACAATCCGATATGATCAAATTTGCCTTCCTTCACAAAGCCGACCAGGGTTTCCATAATCTTCTCAATGCCAACCTTTACGTCAATACGTGCTGGTTGGAAAAGGTCGATTTTCTTGAGAGGTCCGAGGGCTTTGATAGAGCGATCCACACTCTTCTTTAGATATTCGTAGCTGTAGCAATGGAATCGGAGTCAGCGTCAAAGGGGTAGAGGCTTGAACTTACGATCCATCGGGTTGGAGATTCACAGTCATACCCCCTTTAACGGACAGGAAAATCTTGTCCGCATATTCAGGATACTTGTTGAAGAATCTAGAAAGCATTTCTAGATTTGCAGTTCCCGAATCTGGGGCGTAGAAATCGGCTGGTAAAGAATTGATTGAGAATGATTCATGGAAGAGCAAGGCACTCAAGTCGACCGGAGGCTTACCGGCGTTGAGAAATGCTTTGACACCAGGTGGCAACGCATCGACACCAGCTTTGATAGCTTCAAAGCACGTCTCATCGGGAACAGGAGGAGAGTTCAATCTAGCAATGAGAAGAGGTAAATGGTAGATGAGTAAAGCACTTGGAACCAATCCTCACGTCATAGCCATCAACCCATGCTAGAATAATTAGAATGTTAGACAGTGATGCACTTTCTGAGAGGTACAAGATTATTCACAGCAACACGGGCAACCACGACATCTGAAGCGGTACCACCGAGCTTAATGCTTTGAGTGACCATAGTTGGAATGCTGTAGCTGAGAGAGGTTTGGAAGTAGCAACGAGGGTTCTGAGGATTGAAGTTGTTTAACCTCGACTTCTTATATGTGGACGATGATGTTTATTCCTGATCTACGACTTCGCGGAAATGGTTAGACTGTAGTGCGCCACAAGGGTAAGGTGCAACAGGCCGCACCTGGGAAAAGCGCCGGATACTGGCCCTTCTGGCCCTCTGCGAATCTTCCATCTGGGACGTAGCCATTTTACGGTCTGGAAGGACACTGTTTGATAGTCCGGAAAGCAACCGCTAAGCTCTGCATCTTCGGAAAGGATCCTGTTTCCCGAATTTCCTGTCGGAATGCAACCGATACGGTGGGAATTTGATTATGACCTATCGAATATGATCAACATAGTTAGTCGTTTCGCCGGTTAGAGAAATGTTCCGAGATATTGGTAGTATGCTGCGGGTAGATCTGTGATTGCACAATGCAGGGGCCAAGGTCAAGGATACAGACATCGACAGCTTCATGATCAAACTCAGCGAGCAACGCAACTATTGGGTTGGAATGTGTCAAGCTAAGTTGGCACGACAGTAGACGGCAACGCGACGACGGTCTTCAGGACAAATTGGATTTCTTTCTGTCTCCTCTGTCATGGAATCCGACAGCATATACAAATGCAAGATAGGCTACGAAAAGATGAATTTGGGACAACGGGTCTGCCTACTAACTGCCTTACCACCTCCATTCTTGCTTCGCAAGATATCCGTCAACCTCTTTCTCAACATCATAGGTATACGTGCCCGCGAAAATCGATGTTGGCAAGGAGCTGACGATAAACAATGCGGTATCCCTTATCTTCTCTCCGAAGAAACCTAGATCCTTCTTCCCCTCCCCACGACGCTGAGCATCATCCAGGATCTTCCCTACCCTCGGCAAACGTATATCTTCGTATGCCTTCGCCACTTTCTTCAGTGTATCAGTGTCCATCTTCTTCTCATCTTCTGTCGTCTCTGTGCCTCCCAGCTGTGGCTTCGACAGGTGCTTCAACAATAGAGCGACTGCCAAAACGTCTTCTACTGCACAAGAGACGCCTTGCCCTGAGTCTGGAACACGCAATGGTTAGCTCTATAATCCTCAGGAGCAGAGAGAAAGATAGGAAGCAGTATAATACCTGGAGGCATTGTATTCCGTGCATCTCCTACCAAAATGATCCTTCCATACCCTGGCTCTTCTGATCCTTTATTTGACTTCCCATACAACGACGTCCAGTGAGGCAGCCTCGGAGTCATGAACCGCGGTAAAATCAACCATTTCGACCTTTCAACTCCTGGCATATCATCCTTCTGGGCCTTCTGGGCCTGCGAACACGCCAGATTGATGATTTGCGGGAACACGTCCAACTGGGATGATCCAGGCGTATCGTATGGAGATTTCCACATTCCATGTCGGTTCAGGAGTTGTGCTCGTACTTCTTGAAGAGGAGCGTCTTTTGAAAGCGGTGTTTTCGCTTCGTACGTCGACCACCATTGAAGGTATTGATCTTCTGACGGCGCAGAGGGATTCGTGCACATGGAATAGCCAAAGAAACCGGAGCGACTAAAAGTCATTGTCACCGCTTCTTCCTTTAACCCTTCCTGCAAACGGGGAGAAATGGAATTGAGAGGCAGGAACCCGCCGACTCCTGTGAGACCACTGTATAGGCAAAGTTAGCTGAAGTAAAGGACGAGTCAAGACTTCCCACTCACTCATACTTTGGCTGGTATTCCTCTCCAAAAATCGCCTCTCTACATTTACTCCAGGCTCCATCTGCACCAATGACCAGGTCACAGATTTCTATCTCCCCATCTTCGAATACTACCTCGACCCTATCCTCTTCTTCTCTGATTTCCTTGACCCTTTTCCCCCACCGGACTACATCTTCGACTTTTTCGCCGTCCTCTTCCTTCAACAAACTCCAATGCACGTCTCCTCTCGCGACCATGACCATCCCGAATCCCCGTTCTCCGTTCTCGCCAACTTTTGTTCCGCCTTCCCAATGTCTCATGCTCCCCAACTTCTTTCCCTTCTGATTCCTCATTACGAACTCTTTACACTCGAACCCCCTTTCCTCAATAAACTTGACTGCCCCAGGTGCAATAGCATTTAGAGCTCGGAATCCATTTGGGGCAAGACCTAATCCGCCACCAATCAAGGAGGTAGTTACGGATGGTGAGGGATGGGATTCGTAGATGACAATTTGGAGGGAAGGGTTTTGGGGAGTGACGTATTTGCGGAGAGCGTGATAGGTCGACAGACCTGCGATGCCTGCACCAATGATGACTATCTTCTTCATCCCAATGCGAGTAAGAGGTAGGAAAGGAGACTAGTAGCTCAATGAGACAACAATGAGACCTTATATCCGGAAATTAGGGGCTGTACGTGTAACCTCACTGCCGCTGCTACTGCGACAATCCCTGTCACTGACTTGGCAGATCAATTTGCGTAGGAGAGCTGACGCGTCTGTCCGGCAAATAAGAAGTATGTCTGAACCTGTCTGAACACCAAGTACTACATGGTTAGCACTTACCTTACTTCCAGTCCCTTCCGCGTCCGTGATGCTATGCGCGAAAATGGAAATTCGATGATCGTCAGTCATTGTACATGTCAAGATACCGCCACAAAAGGTCGGGCGATCGTGCCAGTGGAGAACTTCAACTGATCATGTTACTTCGTGTAATGACGTATAGTCTATAGAATAGTGGAACCATATATAGTCGCAAAAGCCCCGTTTGCTCATGGCTAACACTCCGTCTTCCGATAAAAGTCTGTACTTCGACGCGCAATCCGCAATCATGCCTTCCTCTCTTGATCCTAACCAACCCATAACTGGCTCCCCAGAAAAGTCTGATCTATCTCGCGAGCCCACCGTCGTCGGTCCCGGTGCAGCTCCAACTAATGGTGTCAACGGTGTCGACGGTAGCAATCTCGAACAACCAGAGACTTACGCCCATCCTAATGGTTCAGAAGGCTGGCTTCCCGCTGAGGATGTTCCCGACGACAGTGCTGGCTCCAGCCCGCGAGCCGGCACACCAGCTCGTTATGGTTCCGTTCTCAAGAAGAAACTCCAACGAAATCCTTCTGCCGGTTCTCGTCCTGCTTCACTCTCTGCTTCTCTTTCTCGCAGTCGCTCAGCGAATGTCAACGGACGCCCTGCTTCTATCACTTATAGCTCCCACTCCGTTGGTAGACGTAGCACGTTTACTAACGCAGACGGTGCAACCATCCCAGGGTCTACTTTTATCAATGGTGCGGGCGTCACTGGACCTTCGGCTAGTGCTATTGCGGACGAAAGCTTGCACAGAAGGGCCATGTCCGCAGACCAATCTCTATCTGCGAAGCAGAAGAGCAAGATTGGCAAAATGGAAGGTGCGTATTACATCCGTAGTCAGTCTTTCAAGTCGACTAATGCGTGTCATTCATTTCACAGCGAAAGAAGGGAAGCGTCTTTCCAAAATCATCAAGGAGGAGGGCAAAGTCGAGAAGCAAGCTTTGGGCGTTGCCATACAAGAATTAGCCGACCTTCAGAAACTTCAAAAGGAGGCTGTCAAGGTTTGTGTTGTCACCAAGTATCCGAGCACTGTGATTAATTTCCGCATCTATCTGTTTCATCGCACAGCGCGAAGCCAAAGCTCACACTGCACACATCAAGGCCCTCACGGCTTTCCAAAAAGCCGAAGCGGCCTACCTTGCTGCACGTACTAAATACGAAACGGCTGAAGCAGAGATGAACGCTGAGCATGAAGTGTTGGAGATCACGAGGGACAGTGCCAGGCAAGCGACGGAGAGAATGCAGGAAAAGGCTCAGGAAATTGATAGTCTTAGGAAGATGTTGGGAGTTGATGAGAGGGAGAGGCAAGTCAAGATTGACGAGATTAGGAGTCTGACCAAGAAGAACGGCAAGTCGGGATTGTTTGGGCGGTGATCAATTGACCAGTGAATGGAGGGACTCTTTCTCCTTTGCGCATGATAAACATCTCATTTTTTCTTGCAAGAGCATATACCAGTCAAATCCTCATTCGACGTCGACAATGTGACTCCGTACCTTTGCATTCATTATTTTACTCTTTTTTTTTCATAGTCCTGTTTGGGTTTGTAGTGTACGGATGGATGTAATAGTTTTTCTTGGTTGTTATGCTTGTACATATAGTAGTCATTGATGATATGCTTAAACCCGAACCTCTCGAGGCTGCGACAGCCTCAGCTGCTACGCGACGCGTCGCTTTTGGAAATGTTGTTTTATTTTCTACTCTCAGGGCTATAGCCTATGATGTTTAAGCACAAGGATATCCCCCATTCGTGGACATCTTGACACCGTTCATTGTGACCTCGGTTTCTCAGGCTAGCGATGACTCGCTCGGAACCGGTACTCGACACGAAAATCTCGGAGCATCTTGCACCATCCCAATGTCTTCACCTCAAGACTTAGACTCGTCTGTAAAAGACACTAATTTCTGCTTCCCCATCCCTGACGCTCTCGAGAATGACAGAATCAAGATTGTTCCCTTCGTAGTTGCGTATCCAATTCACATCCACTTGTCCAGATCTCAACTAGTTTGTATCAGCCTTCCGAGCATCTAGATCACGTATCCTCTTTCGTTCAAGATCAATCACTTTGGCAATACCTCCCCTTTGGCCCTTTCTCGACGCCCTCCGACTTCATATCGCAATTCTATGAGAAGCGTGTTCGTGCCAATAAGGGTGAAATCCTTTTCGTCATCCTGGACAAAACATTTCCCAAAGTCCCCAAAAACGGGGAAGAAGGAGCAAACACTCTATTCCAAGTCGCCGGACTCATAGGCTACCTCAACTCCAATGCTTGGGACCTCGTCACCGAAATAGGTTTTGTTGTCGTTTTCCCCAAATTCCAACGAACGCACGTCGCGTCGAACGCTGTTGGGCTTTTGTTGCGTTATGCTTTTGATCTTTCTGAAGATGGTGGTTTGGGATTGAGGAGAGTACAGTGGTCCGCGAATGTGAAGAACGAGGCTAGTATACGTCTAGCTGAGAGGATGGGACTCAAGGTAGAGGCTGTAATGAGATGGGCAAGGGTTTTGAAGCCGGAGAAAGCAGTGGGGTCTAATGGTGGTTCAGTGCGGAGAGGAGATCCGCGCGCGGAGTGTCCTGGGAGAGATACGGCACTTCTGGCAACGTACTGGGATGATTGGGAGAATGGACTGAGAGAGAAAGTCGATGCGGTCATGGCTAGGAGGAAGTGACAGGCTCGATGTATGTAACTTTGACATTCCTCGTGCTTACAGGCTGACAAGACTGTACAGGTTTATCAGGGTAGTACAGGAGTTCCCCCTGTTCTTACAGTACTTGAGAATTGCAGCTTCAACTCCTCATTATTCTCTATGCCTGCTTTTCCCTACGCAGCGCTCTCACATTGGGTTCGCTCTCGGGAATTGGCAGAGGAAGCCGCACACTACTCGGCCTCCAAGAAAGAAGCTCACGACCCATTTATAGCCAATACGGACATTTGCTGCTGCAGCACCTGTCCGCGAAGTAACGAGGAAAGTGATTGGAAATATTGTACCCAAGCGAGTCTGCACATTGTGGCATGTATGGAGTGCTAATTCGGATTTGCTCCAAATTTGTTCTGTCAGTGTGAGAGTGATTTATTGTTCACGGGAGGTGCGTCTATCGTACAGTATGCTTGGAACAGGTGCATGGCTAACAGAAAGTACTTCCGACAGTGTCAGAGAACATAAACAAAACTGTCTCGAGATGAAGAACTACACCGGGCCGAAGCTTATCGATGGGCTCATCACGGCATTCCATTCCAATTCTGCATCGAGAGGTACTTACCCTTTGTCTTTCTATGATGCACACAGTGTTGTTAACGTTGTGAATTCGTAGCTGATCTGCTCACTTGTTTATGCCTCGCTTTCGACATGCCTAATCTACGGAATCCATCCCTTTCATGGCCCGTGTCGACGTGGCTTTGGATCAGCTAAGCAAAGAGGTTTTCTTCAGTGTCCTTAATGGAGAAGACCCCGAGGCTATCGTCGCAGAACATGAAGGCAAGATACCGGGATTGCTGCAGATGAATGCGATCTCTGACCTCCAACCCTTGGAGGACAACTCTGGCCCTTCCGAGGCCACATATACAGCTTGGTGAAATCTCAGAGATCCCTTCCTTCACAATGCAAAGACAAGGGGGTCCGGACCGGGAAATCCCGTACCGGGGGTTGGTAGGTAGGTTCCTCTGGAGGAGGCGAAAATTTTTTTTTGACCCCCCCGAAAATGCGCCTTAGAACAATTTTTCGCTCACTGTTGGCAGTAATACATGTTGTTCACAATGCATCTAAGGTCTGATAATACTGCTTTGACCACGTTGCAGTCAATTTTTCGTTGAAGGTTCCGCAAAGCTTCTGACTAGCACAGCAGTTCAAATAATTTATGTAATCATAAGTCACATGGTATTGCTATATTAAGCAGGTAACCTACTATATAAGGAAGGTAAGGTAGGTAGGTTCCCTTGATGGGGGCGCAAATTTTTTTTCCGACCCCCGGTATAATTTTATTCTTTTTGGACCCCCTTGTGCAAAGATTATCCGGTGGTCATGGTCGAGTTTGTATACCTTAATCGTGGAATGTGACATGTTGAGCTGGTTGAGGTGCGTGTATACTCTTTTCTGTAGGCTAGACTCATTTTCTGATTGGGATGTCCCCATAGGCTCCTCAATGAAATAAGTCGTGGAAACGGCGCCAAGTATACGCAGCGTTTACCGGTTCAAGAAAGCAGGGAACTACTACTTACAAGTTACGGGCTGGTTGTGAAGTTATTAAGGGTCTTGGCGACAACCCAAACAGGAATGTAAAATCAATGGTAGCGGAGTTAGTGAAGGATCATCGCTATAGACTCGATGGTCATTATCCACTAGTACAAGCTAGACACTGCAGTGTACATACACAAGTCAGAATGTAAGGCGCGCCATTGACGCGCCGAAATTCTCAGCCAAAGAGTCAACAAAGAGTTGCCCCACAGCAGGCTTCGAAATATATGATGCACATAAGCCTGCTTCAACACGCGCAGATCCAATGGTGCTCAACTTGTCTTTCAAGTTTCGGATTGTGTAACATGTATCCACGGATCGCCCGGCTACATATTAGATTGCATTGCGCACGTGATCGTGACGCACCCACTGCCGAACTGCGCCGAAAAACAACAATAGCTGTTCGAAGCTACCCGTCACAGCCTCATTCCAGCATTTAGGTTCGCGTTACCATTGAAGGCACAATGCCATGTTTCTTCTTTTCCTTCTTCTCGCCGGCACCTCTGTCGGTGCTTTCCAGACCTCAGTCACCGATTATGCGCCTGCCCTCAACGTACCATGTCCAGACATAACTAACACCGAATTTGTGCGCGAATTTACAGCTTCAAATCAGTCCCTCAACCCAAGAGAGGTGGAATATGTTCAAACTCGCCTCAACAGCACTATTCCAGAAGCATGGAAAGACTGGTTGGGAGATGGTAGTCAGATAGGATATAATGCTTCATCTTTTCAAGGACTCTTCCCAAAAGTTGGATTAGCACTTCCAGGCGGAGGGCTGAGAGCTGCCCAGTGGGGTGCAGCGTCTCTGAGCGCGCTGGATGCGAGGAATGAGTCATCCAAGGCTGCTGGCACCGGTGGTCTTCTACAGGTTTCATCGTACATCACTGGTCTATCAGGTAGGCACGCCGCATGTCACGTCCTTCCATCATTGATCACCGTATCAAGGGGGCTCTTGGATTACTGGCTCGATATTCTTCAACGACTTCCCCGGCTTTAATGACTTGGTTTTTGGAAATGGAGGCAACCTTGGAGGCTGGCTTCTTGATCTCCCTTTCGCCACTCCCGATGGAACAGACATATTTTCAGAAAGGAATCAGTACTTTTTTGGTAGCATTCTATGGAGTGTCATGGCGAAAGCTGGTACTGGAATGTACGTATCCATTACTGTCGCGCGTTTCGTTATTCACCATAATTGTAGAGATACCTCACTGACAGATCCCTGGGCCCGCATGATTTCGTATCATTTCCTGAATCAAACGTCGCGGGATAATTTCTTCTCCAACGACACTGCCCACGGCGCGGGTCAGCTGTGGTCCAGCATACCTGACATACCTTCCTTCAAGAATTATTCCCTTCCATTTCCCATTTTGGTCACCGACTCACGTCCCTCCGATGACAACTCCACAACGGTATTGCCCCTTGACTCCATAGTATATGAGGCAAGCCTTCAGCTATCATCCTGCTTCCTTGTGTTCACATATTTTGCTGCAGATCACACCCTTCGAGCTTGCTTCGTATGACCCTAATTTATCAGCCGGTGCTAATCTGAGTTATGCTGGTACACACTTCAACAACAAAGTTCCAGCGAATGGCACGGCGTGCGTCACTGGTTTTGACCAAGCAGGTTTCATGATGGGAACCAGTGCAAGTCTGTTCAATGTATGTCACTACCTGTCTTTTTCTAGCCTTTTTGAATGACGACTGCTGTGCCCAGCAAATCTTGGATTTTGGTAGCAACACTATTCAAGGCTTTTCCGACTCGGACGCTAAAGGGTTACTCTATGTTCTGTCCCGTCAACTCGCTGAAGTGCGGACACGCGCTGACGATGTGGCTAATTGGCCAAATCCTTTTCAAGGCCTCAAGGATGGCGTCTATCAAGATTCAGGTGCAACTTGGTTGTCGCTGATTGATGGGGCATCCAATATTGAAAACATACCTCTTGGTCCGCTGTTCGTGAAGGAGAGAGGATTAGACGTCGTCGTAACATTGGATGGGAGTGCAGACACCTCACAAAGTTGGCCAAAGTGGGTGATCTATCTGTTCAGGTCGTTTTGGCTGTTCATATCTGACAAAATTTGCAGTGGGACAGGCGTCATCTTCTCCAAGAAACGTCAAGAGGAAATCCTTGCAGCTTCGCATCAACCATTCCCGCCTGTTCCTCAAGATGCTCAAGCTTTCCTCGATACAGGGACTACTCTGAGACCGACGTTTATGGGTTGTGACCCTAAGAACCCGTCTGATTACCCATTGATGCTGTATATTCCAAATACACCGCCCTTCAATGGTGACGATCCTGTGGCTAAGTGAGTGTATCTGATTTCGGACTTCTTGAGAACTGATCATTGTCTCTACAGCACGGCAACCTTCCGTTTGACCTACACCCAGAAACACATGCGTCTCATGTTCGACCAAATCCACAATAATACCATCTCTGGTTTCGTTCCCAACACTAACGACGCTGATCCCAATTTCGGGAAATGTCTACAATGTGCCGCTATCGACCGAGCTCGGTATAAAATGAATCCCATACTTGCACGGTCAGATTTCTGCCAGAAGTGTTTCGACCAGTATTGCTTTGACCCGCAAAATCCTCCTTCGCAAGATGAACTCCCGAATAGGAAGTTTAATTTTGTGGATCCGGATCCGCAAGGTTTAACGAGATTGACGGGGTTTTTGGGAAAGAATAAGGGCAAGCTCATTGGTGGTCTTGTGGGTCTGGCGGCTTTAATTGGGGTGATGATCGGAGGATTGTGCGTTTACTTCACTCCGCCGCTCCGTCCTCTTTACTAACGTGATCTCTCAGGATTTGGTGGAGGAAGCGGAGAGAAAGGAATAGGCAAGGCGCCTACAAACGAGTCAGTGCGTTGCATCAACTTGAAGATGAAGACGCGGGCCGACGCTCATCGAAGTTCTCGACCAATAAATTTGTCATGGACACTGGACCGAGATACGAAGATTTTGTCCGCCCAGAGGCTTATGAACTGCCTTCACACCGAGGCAGTATTGTGCATTGAAAAATCATGGCATGACTTGGACGCCTAATGACGCTGCTAAACTGATGATGATGAATTTAATTTCTGTTTTCGGGTTTTCTTTCGGGTTTTGCGGCTGCATACCCACTTCTAAAGACTTTAGTAATGAATGTATCCCACATCTCATGGACCTGCTAGTATATTTACTGTACATAATAGTGCTGTAGAACTTGCCAACAAAATATGCAGACGTAGGCACTCCTTTGTCACTCCTTTGTCACTGATGTCGTGACGGAAGTCTACTGCAAATACCGCCACTATGATGATGATCCCTGCACTTTGGGCAAGCAGCCTTTGTCGTCTTTTGTTCTTTAATGCTCTTTCCAGTGCTTCCAGTGGCGACCCTGTGCCTCAGTCCGCCTAACGGCACCTGTTCAACCAAATGCTTTTGAAAGCGCAAGTTTTCATAGCCGATTCGGAGGACAGGGTCCGCTTTTTACCTCAGTGCCGAGTTATTTTTCTCTTCTTTGACTAAGTACCATTGTTTCTTTTGACGCTCATTCCCCCTACAAAGGACTGCGAATCTCAATAAGACGCGTCCCCACTTGGTCTCCAACCCCCCACTCGACTTGCGCGTGTTGACAATCTTCTTTACGATGTCTTCACCTGATGGCCAGCTTATGCTCTCCACTCAGCCAGACCAGAACGCGTCTGCTGCCACGTCCTTTGCAAACGATCGCGACTTTCCACTGAAGCCCAATATCTTTGAGATCGCCGACAGCAGCACACGCGTCATTGTATACCGTGACAATGCCTTGAAGGCAAGTGTGGTCAAGAATTTCACCAACACCATCGTTGACGGAGCTATTGGGATCTCGTTTGGTATCGGAGAGAAGTGCTGTTTGACCCGAATTGCCTTGAGTTCAGCTACTCAGGTGTGCCCAGCTTTCTTTTTTGCGTATACTTGTGTCGAACTCATAAGTTCCTCTCAGGTGTTGGTTGTGACGAATGTCAAGGGACTCCGAAAGCTGAAGCCACTTCTGGCTGACTATGGGGTATCGAAGTTTGCCATGCACATGGACCGTCTTCTGCTTTCTTTGTATCTGGATCATGGTGTCGTGCTTTCCAAAGGGGTTGACATGTTGTCCGCAAGCCATCAAGATCGTGACTCGCCTCAGGCGATGATGGATGCTCTCGGAGGCGAGACCATCCTGCGCAAAGGACCATTCTACTCGACATTCATCAACGTGAAAGGCCAGCCGTCTGTCAAGATCCTTGCGCTTCAGGCATGGAGTTGCTACTACGCGACCTCCATCGCCTACATGAAATCGCAGTTGGGAAAATGTCTACGTATCTATGCTGATTATTTCCACAAAAAGGTTTGCACGCTTTTTTTCATTGCTCTCTCGTCACTCAAGTTTGTTCTCCGCTAGCTGTTATCCCTGCTTGCCAATAATATGCGTCATGCCGATTGCTTAGAAGCCTTGAAACCGACTCTGACCAAGAACGAAGTCGAGTCTTCTTTTGAAATCAACAAGTTTGGAGATGCCCAGCTTGTCTCGACGCGATACAAGAGTCGAATAATGCGTCTTGCTGGCCATCAGGCATGTTTCCTGATTTCGAATTGCATCCGGAGTACTGATGAGTTTTTAGACACTTGAAGTCAAGGTGACTGACTCTGACGGCAATGAGGGGACTCATTCACTACAGTCAACCAGGACCAAGGGGAAGGTTACTAGAGCTACCTTTGACAAGTCGTTACACAACAACACGATCAATTCCGTGATCACACTGGGCAAGGACAGGGCCACTCAGGCTGAGACCTTGAGACGGGATGTAATCCGCAGGATTCTGACGCGAGACTCAAATCTTCCTGAAGACCCGTTTTTCACTTGGATATACCTCGGAAAACGTAATCTTGAGACCTTTCCCGATGTCCCAAACTCCAAGAAGGACGTTTCGGTAGTTGACCCTCCATCTCGTCCTCTTAACGAATCCCAGAGAAAATCCGTTGAAGCTATACTGTCCCCAAACAAGGAGCATAAACTTATTCTGATCCGTGGACCCCCAGGTACTGGGAAGACGACTGTTATTGCATCCGCCGTCATGAGCTACATGTCATCGTCTCGCTCACCAAACCTCTGGTTGGTTGCCCGGTCAAATGTTGCAGTCAAGAACATTGCCGAGAAATTGGCCTCTGTCAATTTTCTCGACTTCAGGATAATCGTCGCGTCAAGTTTCCACTTGGGCTGGTAAGTTCCTCTTCCGTTGATGTCAAACATGATTCTGAACGCATCTAATAGGCATGAGCACTTGTACGGCAAGATTGAACCCAACCTCATCGTATCTGACAAGCTCGATTCGGAAACTGATGCTGCTAGGTTATTGAACGGTTCGAAAGTGATTCTTTGCACCTTGAGTATGCTTTCGACGGTGTCATTGGTTCCGATAACTCGAGAGTTGCGACCCCAGGTCATAATCTTTGACGAAGCCAGCCAGATAGAGATCGGAGAGTATCTGCCCACCCTGTACCTGTTCTGCCGATCCCTCGACAAGCTGGTCTTCATTGGAGACGACAAACAACGTAAGATAACATCTTGAGAACATTGGTCTGATTCTAATCCTTACAACTTTTTTTTTCAGTGCCACCTTACGGTCAAGAAGAGATTCCTGAACTTGAAAGCGTGTTTGAAAAGCCGCATCTACAGAAAGCCATGCTTTTGTTAGACACTCAATGTCAGCAGTTTCCTCACTATCACTTGTTTCGTACACCTAAACGCCTTCAATGCAGATAGGATGCCTGTCCCCATCGGCGAATTTATTTCCAAGCACGTGTACGACGATGTCCTCAAGAGTGCGCATCCTATTAACTCGCCCACTTCTTGTCAATTCATCGATGTGCACGAGGGAAGGGAGGAACTCAAGGGTACGAGTAAAGTGGTGAGTCACTTCCTCTTCGTATCCCTGGTAATGAAACTCACCCTTCACACAGAACGAGCAAGAAGTCAAAGTTGCCATTGGCCTCGCCCGCAAGTTGCAATTACAGTCTAAATCTTACCGTATCATCACTCCCTATGATGCTCAACGTGCAGCTTTGGAGACTGGGCTTAAAGCCGAAGGTCTTAATTGGCAAGACATCTGTTTCAATGTCGATTCGTTCCAAGGAAACGAGGACGATTATATCATTGTTTCTATCGTCGGGACTAAAAAGCTGGGATTTCTCAAGGAGAAGAGACGGGTAAACGTGATGTTGACGAGATGCAAAGTGAAGATGATTGTTTTGAGTAGTCGTAAATTCGTCAAGGGCGTTGCGAAAGAGTCGTTAGTGGGCAAGTTGGAAGAGCATATGGGTGATGCGGTGTGGGTTGATTGGAAGGAGGCTCTTTTTGGGGATTTCGAGCTCTGAATGCTATCTCGTGAGTTATGATATATGTATGGTATTTGTTCTACTTTGTGTCTTGGACTTTACTGACCACCTCTTCGAACAGATCCATAGATCCATAGAATACTTGTTTAGCTTTGTTAGAATTCAAATGGCCAGCGAGTTCGCAGGCTCGTCTTCTGTCTTCTCAATCATACTATCAAGTATCTTGGACCCCGGCTTCGTTATGCCTGGCAGTGAGCCTTCTTTAGTGTCGCAGCATCGTCTTACAGAATAGCCCTTTGTGAAGAGCCCGAAGACAGGTTGATTCTCTTTCTCTAGCGCTGCAGTGGACACCGTTGCAACCAGTTCACCATCTGACTCGTCACCCAACGCTGTCACTGGACTATACTAAGGAAGTGAAAAAACAGCTCAACTGGTACTCGGTAGTCACGTATCCTAGGCCTTCTTCTCAACAACCAACTTTGATTCTTACACGCACCGACCACCAAACACACACGCTATGGAGTTTGTTTCCCGAGTCGATTCAGTCGAAGACAATGCCAGATCCTCGAAATACACCATTGTTCGTCACGAGTGATGCATACAAGACGCATATGGCATACGACATAGGATGGGTTCTCACCGGCAGGCACCCCCGTCGATTCAAATTTATACATAGAATACCTTTGGCTCCGTCGGGACACAGCAGGTTGATCGGAACGGGGTTAATGTTCTTGTGGTCTCGAGGCCTGCCGCCTGAGGGACCCCCCCAAGGCACAGACACGGATTCGGAGGATTAGACGGAATCAAAAATGTAAGTAATTTTCTAAATGTGTTTTCCGAGTTCCGGCGCAGTCGCAGTCATTGTTTTCGTACTCAAGGTCCTGGTTTCAATTTCGATGCGGTGATAGGCAACCGCCCTGTGTAGTCCTTTGAATGATTTCCTTTGCATTGCAAGCACCTTCCTGATCATACTCAATATTGATCGCTCCCAAGACCGCAAGAAAAATCATTACAAGTATTACAAGGACTTTGACAAGGGCGCAAGGTTGATTATGTTTTCCCGTACGCGTAAGTAACACTGTACATGCTGCGCAGTTACTAAACGCTCGGGCGTTGGAACCTCAAGGCCTCAGCACATTCAGGACCCACCCATGGCCAATCCGACCCACTCAGTCCGAGCTGGAGAACAAATGAAGCAAGGTACCGATGATCTCGAAACTGATACCGGTGCTACTAGTTGCTACCAATACTTATGCCGATAAGTACGAGGAACGAGACTATCCGAGACTGGATCGTCTAATCGTCCAATCGTCTCAAGTCCGTGACCACATCGCAAACCAACTAACTGACCGGGACCCGACCAATGTGTTGCAGACTCGGACTATCACCGTGGCTAGCGCTACGGCTAGTATGGCTATGGCTATATGTCTTTTCGCAAGTTTTCGGAACCTCGGCGTCCTGCCTCGGAGTCGAGTTGTGATTGTCCATTTTCAAATTCAAGAGGTCCGAAGAAACAGCTCTGTGTGCACTGGACAAACTCAATCTTGCAACTTCAAGCATGTGTTGTGTTGTACATGCAGCCTCATCTCAGGCCTCAACTCAACCATATGACCATGACATTGACGGACCGTTAACTTGCGATATCTTTCCGTTATCGATGATGATGAACGTTTGAATGACATTGTCAAGACTCAAGCTCAAGAGCGTTATAACTTATTTAACTTGATGGCTCAGCGCTCAGCGTTCATGGCCATCATCTGGTACCGGTCATCAGTGATTCGGTGCGAGTTGGCCATGGTCTATAGCAGTACGAAGTAGTATGTACTACTAGTGCCAAGCCTGCAGGGTGCAGCTGTATCACGGTGCTATTGGGCCATCTGTACCTGGAGTCCTGGACCAAACCTGGATTGGACACTCGGAATCAGAATCAGACCAAGATCTAGCGCCAAGTTACTGCTTAAGCCTTACTAGTAGCCCTCCTCGTTGATTCCTCATGGCCTCATGATCATGGTCTTGCTGCAGCAACTCAGCTCAAAAGTCAAGTCTCACCGTGACTGCCGGTACCGGTACCGGTGCTGCCAGTGCCCTGGCCCGTGCCTGTTGTTCTTCAGACTTTTAATCTTTCAAAATCCGAATCCGAACTTTCACACTGACAGGCTACTATGTACAGCAAATTGATCAATGTTAATGATCACCGTTGGACCTTTGTTTTTCTGGCAGTCCAGTTGAATAGGCCGAACACCGAACACCGAGTCCCGACAGCGTCGAGTTAATCAATATTGCAAGATTTTATGTATGTAGCAAAAACCACTATGTATTACTCTCTTGTGAGTCTCGAATTGATCTCGAAAATGCTTTATGCTTTGACATGTACAAGTGACAAAGGGCGTCCCGGCCCGTACTACATACATGACTTTCAAGTACTTATTCCATGTCTACATAGTAATTATAATTATAAGGAAGTACCCACTACGTACTGCGCCGGCACTGTGAGTCTGTGACACTCAGGCTGCAGGGTCCATCCATGGCCACTTGCAACCTGCCACCAAATTCCAATTATGTAAAATTTTTTAAAGTTGCAAGTTAAGTTCAACTTGAACATTCCAATCTCGAGCCTCATGATGAGTCAGGGGTAGAGTAGGGTGCTGCGCAGTTTCCCAGTCAGTGACACTCTATTAAGTAGTAAGTAGTACCGATTCAGCCACTCGGTACTTACATACTTACTATGTCACTGTGCCATGCATGCAGGCCATGACCCTGCAGGGGCCAGGGCATATGCATACCGCCGTGGTACATTTAATTTTAATTTTATATGTATTCTGTTTCCTGTTTCCTGTTTCCGGACCCTGTAAAAAATATGTAGTCGACGTCGTTGTTGCTGTCGTTGTCGGTCCTCGGGGTGTCCATCTTGTCGGTCCTCGGGCTGTCTGTCTTGTCGGTCCTCGGGCCCTGGCATGCTCGAGTACTAATGAGGATAACGAGGATAATGAAAAGGGGGCCCCCGGGGGCGTGGCTGATCATGATCATATGTGTATAAGTAATGGGAATTGCGATACGATTGACTGACAATAATCATTGCGGTAGGTAACTATGTATTTGAGTGGGTGAGCAAAGGAGAAAAGGAAAGGAGAAAAGGAAAGGAAAGGAAAGGAAAGGAAAGACGACGACGATGCGGCGCGTTGGAGTACTATAGTATAGTAATGTGAAGAGGACTGGTACAATAAGCTTAAGATGATGATGATAAGTATCGATATCTTACATAGGATAAACTTGGGTTTTGAGAATTCCAATGTATACATACGGTGTGTAGAGATCTAGTGTAAGAGTAAGTCGTTCAAGTTGTAAATAAGTGCAAGTGTAAGTGGAATATGTGCGATGGTATGTATGTATGTATGTACGAATCGTGTAGTAGTAGTAGTGTAGTAATAATAATATGCAAAATAAAGTTGTAAAAAAGCGTCTAGTGTCTAAGGCTTAGGCTTAGGAACTGTCCAAGTGTCCAAGAGAAAGAAAAAAAAGAGAAAAGAGTCTCTGATAGGAAAGAAGAAGCATTTTTCACCAAATCAACCAACGCCAAAACCAACCAACTCGTATCCAAAAACTCCAAAACTCCAAACTCATCAACTTTCAAGCTCTAATCGCAGGTTTGATCACAGGAATAAGAGTAGGGACAGGAACCCTAGCTACCTTGTGTACCTTGCGTAATAGGTTTTTGTTTTTCTTCTTTGAACCCGAATCCGGACCTGGGGTTGAATCCTTTTCCCTTTCCTTTTCCTTTTCCTGTTCCTGTTCCTTTTCCTTTTCCTTTTGACTAGCAGCCAAGGGGTCTTTCGGTGGGACAGGCGGGGGAAGAACCAACTCCTTCTCCTTCTCCTTGTCCTTCAACGAAAACGAAAACGACGAAGGCGGTGGGCGTGGGCGTGGTCGTTCAGCATTAGCTGCGTTAGGGGTAGGGCTGGCTGCACCTGCGCCTACAGATGGCCTCCTCCCGACACCACCTGCACTACCGACACCACTGACACCACCACCGCCAGCACCAGCACTGACACCACCTGCACCACTGACACTATCACCACCTGCACCACTGACACTATCACTACCAATACCACCAACACTACCAACACCAGGTGTAACCGTCCCCGTTCCCGTCCTAGTTATCGACGGTCTCGATCCCGGTCCTGGTCTCAGTACTGGTCCTGATTTGCGGGGTTGTGGTTGGGGCTGGGTTTGTGTTTGTGTTTGTGGTTGTGTTTGTATTGTTTGTGTCTGTGTTGTCTGTGTCTGTGGTGTCGATGTCGATGTCGATGTCAATATCTGTGTTGTTGATTTCGAACTAGACGTAGTAGACGTATTATTCGGCCTCGAGCTGGAAGGTGGTCCTCTAGAAGGTGATCTCGAGGAAGGAGTGGCTGACCCCGACCTCGATCCCAACGCAGATCTAGATCCAGAAGGAGCAAGAGAAGGAGTCGTTGACCCCGCACCAGCAAAGGAAGACGGTCTCGGTCTCCCATGGTACTGATACATCGAAGACAAAGCCATCGAAAGGGATTGATGTTTGAGATTTTGTTTTTGTTTCGATAGAGGGGATGGGGATGGGGGCATGGATGTCGGACGAGACGATGAGGATGATGAGGATGTAGAGGCTAACGGTGAGGACGTAGAGGCCAATGGTGTCGATATGGGAGTTGAAGAGGGACGGGAGTGGGCGTACGGATGGGGGTAGGAATTGCGTAACATCTCGTTGGTCTGTAGAGGTTTTGACGCGTCCGGATTGAAATCCAAATCCAAATCCACTCCCTCGTCTTCAAAATCTTCTAGATCTTGTTCTCGTAGAGAAGGGTTGAGTAATCTACAGTTTTGGAATTAAAAGTGGGCAGTGAGATGAAAATGAAGTGTACCCACCTCAACCAAACCTTGCCTGCACCACTCTTTTCTCGAACGAGTTCCCATTCCATCCATTCACCTTCTTCTTTACCTTTACCTTTATCTTCTTGTCCATTCATATGACGACGCTCAAGCCCCAACACCCTCGCCAACACTCCCCTGCCTTCCTTTGTCCCCTCTGCTTCGAGTATCCACTCTCCTTCCCATCCCATACCCATTGGGTAGCCTTCGGTTTCGCCTTGTTCTACCGGTTTCGTCTCATTCGAGATAACGCCAGGGACATCACCCCCCCTCCAAACCCTAACGGTCCAAGCCCACTTTCTGACCATCACCACGCCACCTGGACTAGTAGGGGAGGGAACGGGGTGGGGGTAGTTTATTAGGGACCAAGAACGAGTGTGGGGTTGAGCGGTGGTAGACTGTCTGGATGGATTGGACGACTCGGGGATAGTCGTCGTGGTTGTTGATTGACGAGAATGGGGGGAAGTAGAAGACTGTCTGGAGGATGGGTTGGACGATGAGGGGGTATGAAACCAATGGCGAATTTGATCAGGTAGTGAAACCCAAGAAGCAGCTGGTGATGCTGATAACACGGATGGTGGGGTTGGTGGTGTGGATGAAGAGGATGACGACCACCACTCGTCACCCATATTAATATTAGCCTCCTCAAACAGCTTCTTCTCCACCACCACGCGTAAATTGGTGATGAAAGACGGAGAAAGGATATGATCATAATAAAAAGGCGAAGGGAGTGAAATGGGGTCGTGTATAGGGAGTCTCTGTAAAGAAGGTGTGTATGGAACGAGTTGGGATCCGTTGTAGATGAGCCAAGCTGGGTTTATGACGGCGGTGATTGGGGGAACGTAACCGAGGTTACAAACGATATCACCTGTGGAGAGGTGTTCCCAGAGACGGGACTGTACGAGCTGGTGTGAGCATTGGGGAGAGGAAAGAGCGAGGTTGGAGGTTGGGACGAAGACGTGGAGGATGGGAGCGCGGAGACGGGATGTAGCTTGGAGGAGGTCGTGGGGGGATGTAGAGTGCAAGGAGGGGTGGTGAGGCGGTGGTGAAGAGATGGGAGAAGGAAGGGATTTGGATTTGCGTGGAGGAAAGTAGAACTGGCGTTTGGGTTTGCTGGGAGTTGTGTGGGTGGAAGAAGAGAGAGGGGAAGGAAAGACGAGGTGACGGATGGAAGGACTGGGTAAATCGACAGGTGGTTCTTGCGGAGGACGCGACGTGTCGGAATGAGCTAGAGCTTGCAAGACAAGCACAAACTTTGAATGAACCAGAGCCAACTGTGCTAGTCGGTCTAGCTTTCGCGGGTTCGTTGTGGTGAGCGCAGTGGTGGGATACACGTGCAGAGGCGTCGACTGCGAGACATGCAGCAAATCCAGATCCGTCAGGGTTATCGAAAGCGAAGGCTTGGACGACGAGTGGCGTAGACAATGGGCGTATCCCGCCACATAACAACACAGAACAACATCCCTCAGCTTCTCATCGTCAAACACTTCTCGACAGCAGACAAGTAGAGAGTGGCAGTCTGTCCAGGGAGTGAATGTAAGCAGACATTCAAGGACTCTGGGAATCTTCACAATCCGCATTGCTTTTCCAATTTCCAATCACTCAATCTTCTTATATTTTAAAGCATGCCGTCAACCCCCCTCCCCTCCGGTCCCGGCCGGCCAATTCTTCGGTTCATCCGTTACCACCACCATGCCAGAGGTATGTACGCTGTTCCTCATATCTCCTAATCCTCTTACACAACTCTCTTCCTCAGAAAGACAAGCTCGCACGAGATATCTTTGGAGGTTCCGACTCAGAACTTTCCTCTGACGAAGAAGACCACCGTCCAAGTCGCAAACCCTCTCCAGGCGGCGTAGAAGACGAAAGTCCAGACGAAGACGACGACGATGATTTTATCCAGGACAAACCACAGAAACAGAAAAAGTCGCGTAAAAGGACCGAACCGACAAGGAAACGAAAGCGCGCTGCCAAACCGAGGAAGGAGGACATCGATTTGAGCGAGTTGCCTCCAGAGCAGGGTGCGTACACACACAAACACACAATACCCCCCCTAACATCTTTCCAGCGAACAAAATCCGCCTCGACCTCCAACTCGAAGCCATCCTCAAACCCAAAAAATCCTCTCGTCCCCGAAAACGCAAAAACGCTACCGACTCTGAAGCCCTCGACTCTTTCGCCGACGACCAAGTCGCTCGATTACGCGAATCCATGATTACAGCCGCAGACGAAGACATTGCTTGCAACAACTCTAAACCCAAACTCCCCGCCGTAGCCAAACTCCGTGCTCTCCCCGATGCAATGGATACCCTTCGTAAAGCCTCCCTAGCCCAATCCATCATCGACAACAACCTCTTGGAAGCAGTCGAAAAATGGCTCGAACCCCTCCCAGATAAAAGTCTCCCAGCACTCAACATCCAACGCCAGCTTTTTCAGACTTTGAAAAAGATGGAGTTTATAGACTCGGCCGTGTTGCAGGAATCTAAACTCGGTCCTGTCGTTTTGTTTTATACAAAGTGTAAACGGGTCACCCCGGATGTCCAGAGGATCGCTAACGAACTCGTGTCTACTTGGTCGAGGCCAATTATCAAACAAAGTGCCAGCTTCCGCGACCGGAGGATTCCTGTTGCGTCTTTTACTCCTGGTATCGGTATTACCGACGGCGACCATACTCCAGGCGAACCCTCCACACTCCCACTCTCTTCAGTCCCCCGTCCAGAAAAACTAACATCCATCCTCGCTCGCGCACGTGAAGAAGATAAACATCGTGTCAGGAAAAACGCTGTCATGATTCCTCAGTCCACTTTGGGGACTTATACGGTGGCGCCTTCCGCTAATGCCGGGATGACGAGGAACTCCATGGGGATGGGGTTGGTCAGGACCGGCGTGGATGCGGATACGGAGAGAAGGAGGAAGAATGCGGAGAGGTTGAGGAGTTTGACGAGGAAGGTCCAGGGGAGTTAGAGGAGATTTCGAGTAGAACCTATAGTCATTTTGGTCAACTCGACCTTCCGCTTAGCGAGTCGACCCCCACTTCGCTTGTTCAATGTGTAGATGATACCAGTTGCGACTTTTGTGACGCCATAAATTACAAGATGTAACCTCCATTGCGGATAATTAATATTGCAGCCGCCAGCCAGCCGAAAGCCGAAAGCCTTGAGCGGGGTCCGTACATCATCGAAACCGTCATCATCATCGTCATCGTTGTCCCATTCCAATTACTAAAAAAAAAGGCTCTTACAGTCGGATATCTCATACTACATAAGGTTTTGGCAGAACAAAATGGCCTTTCCCCCCAAATCGTATCTCATAATGCATAAATGTCGAAATGCATAAGGATTTTCTGGCACGAATCCTAGCATTAGTAAAGCTAACGCTGACTAGCGTTCGTCGACTATTTATAATTAGAAAGCCGACACGGTGAAACGATGCAACGATGACACGGTGTGCATTCATCCATGTATACATAAACGTTAAAATATTAAACACTGGTAGTACACCGGTACCGTAGATCTAGCTAACAAAGATCTACCTACATGCTATTATGTATTAGTAGTAGAGATCTAGGGTGCAGTTAGAGTAGAGTTAGTAGAGTACAGTGTACCACAAGTGGCCATTCATACAAGCTACTTGTAACTTTCAAGTTATTTATATACTACTGGTATAAATACCCATGGGACAATGTACAACGTACAGCGTACAGCGTACTAGAGCAGGGCAGCCTGAAGAGGAGAGAAGCTCTTAGAAATAGTGAAACGCGGCCGGGCCTCGGAGATGAAGACGAGATTCAGAGACTCGGAGGGTGGGGAAGGGAGGGGGAGGGTGGTGGAAGGGGCAGGGGGGAGCACGAGTACGAGTACGAAAGATGAGAAACGAAAGACGAGAAACGAGGGGGTATCACCGGTATACGTATGTATCCATATGGGCTACATAGTAGCGTTTAACTTTTAAGCCCTCCACCAACGACAGCGACGCAGTGTTAGTAGTCACCCTGGTACCTACCTACTTACCTACCCATGGCCAGATATACGTACTAAACCAACTTTAACCGCATACTGATGGTAATGATAATGATGAAGACATAGCTTGAAGTGAGTCGAGACATAAAAAGATGCCACATAAAGGACCAAAAGCTTAAGCGGCACGGAAGGTGGCGCGGCGGCCATTAGTACTACGTATACTCCGAGTCCGAGTCCGGGCAGCAGATTAAGCTCAAGCACTCAAGCACTCGAGCCTCAGACGGATTGATTTCCAAATGCAAATGCGAATGCTCAGGGCCTCAGGCAGACCAGACCTAGTTGAGCCTAGTGGTAGTAGTATAGTAGTAGCATGCTATATGCGGACTCGGGAGGAGGTGACGAGACAAGCTGAAACGAAACGAGACGAAAAGAGACAAAATGAAACGAAAAGTAACGAGAAGAGAATCAAGAGACGAGGCGTGCGACGTCGGACGAAATACCTAATAATTATAATATAACTAGCTGCAGTAAGTACTCGCAATCCAATCCAGCAAAAAGGACTCAAGTTACTTACTACTACTAGTCGTAGTCGTAGTCGAAGAGGACCATGTGCAGGTGCGGGGTATACGCATGCATAAATTTAAACAGGCGTAATGCATCAAGTATAACGAGACGTCGACCGACTTGCCAGTGTACTGTGTGGTCACGACGACGGTGTTAACGTTAACGTTGCTGCTACATAACACATAACATACTTGGTACCAACGTACACACAGACATAGTCACGGTATGTGAGCGGTAAAACGGGATGGTGTATGCGCATTGCGCACGGACGGTCGTCGGCGAAAGAGCGTATGTAGTAGTAGTAGCACCGTGATTGTACTGAGCAGCGTTACGAAGCTTGAGTAAGGCTCGGAGACTTGGACATGATGAGTCAACTTGGTAAAGGTAAAGGCAAAGAAACTTGAACCAGTGAATGGACTCACGAGAATGAGAACCGTTTCTCACTTCCACTGACTCCTGAGTAGTACACACACACAACAGAACTCCTGAGAGACAAACAAACCGTAGTACATAACGCGTACGCAATCTGCAGTCTGTCCGACAGTAGTCAGTCAGTCGACTAGGCTGGCCTCCGAACAAGAACAAGACTAATTAGTACATACCGTGATACAGTGATACCGTGAACGTTGCGTGGGCAAAGGCCGCACGGTGTTACCGTACTGGCAGATACATCATCTCATCTCATCTCATCTCATCATCTTCATCAATAATAACATCAACAACATCAACATATAAGGGGACGGACGGAGAGGGGTTGGGGTTGGGAGGGGTCAGGAGTCAGGACGGCAATGCCACATTGCCAACGACCCAACGCCAAAGGAGACTCGGAGACTCAGAGTGGTTAGAAGCGGGATTGGTGCCAGTGTCAAGGACGAGAAGTGTTAAATGAATAGATTATGGTGATGATGATGGCACTCGGGATGGATTGAAACAGAAAAACAGTGAAATGGGGAAACAGGAAGTAGGAAGGGGAGGGGGGTCCGAGCCCGAGCCCGAGTCCGAGTCCGAGTCCGAGTCCGAGTCCGACTGAGAGATCACCTCAGTCATATCACCTAACTTGACCAACTGAAAAAAGAGCAATAAATCAGAGAATCAAAATCACCATGGTCGATCGGTCGGTCGGACTCACGTACGCGTACTTGTTATCGGAAAAAACAGCGATAAATCAGAATTTCAGAATCGCCATGGTAGGTTCTGACTCACGTACTTGTTATCATTGTCATTATTATTATTATTATGTCTCGACGACGATGACAGGGAGCTTTTCAAGTACTTGATCCAGTCCTGTAGTCCCTGCGGCACCGTCCTTTCTCAAGTTCAAAGGAAAGGAAAGGTTTTGGACCGAAATTTAGGCTTGGATTAGAAGAGAAACACGTATGCCATACACGTTCCCGAAGCAGTCCAAGTCCGATCTTGAAGGTGGCAAGGGGTAAGGTACAGAGTTCAAAGTGAGGACTCAGTACTCAGGAGCACTATAGCAAGTCGCAGGAGTATTACTACTACTACTAGCCCTACTACTAGCCGCCGAGTCTGACGGATAGAGTAAACGCGAAGGAGCCTGCTGCCTGCCAGCCTGCCAGTAAGAGCAAAGTAAGAGTAAGAGCGAAGAAGCGATTGGTTCAAGCTGTTTGGTGATGGTGATTCTGAAGACTGACCCGGCTGGCAACATGGTGCAGACTAGTAGTGTAACAGAGTAGTGTAGTAATACTCGGGGGCGAAGAGAACCCAAGAATTCGAACTTGTTTCAGGTTATCATCCAGTATCGGTGTCAGACTTCAGTGCTTCCTTGTTGCAGCCTGCAGCGTAAGTATCTTGGATGTGGACGTTTGGACAACCACGGTCCGACGTGTGTAGTGTATACGTATACCAAGTAGAGTTGTCCACGCGAGTACTCCAAGTTATACTGGCGTTAAGGAGAACTTGAAGAAGGAGAAGGGACAACCGCATTGCCAAATTTCGACGTACAGGAATAACGAAGACCGGTACCAGTACCAAGCGGAGACGAAGAGATAATCATACAGAATCAAGAGAAGGGAACCATTTGGTTGAACTGAAAGTCCATCAGCGCCGCGGCAGGAGAGCCCAGCTGCAGCCTAGTGTGACGTTTCAGAATCAAAGAGTGGAATATGAGGATATGAGTCGTATTGATTCAAGTCCATGCTCTGGAACCACCATTTAGACCCCACTGCTGTCTCCGGTTTGAAGTAAAACCATGCCCAACGCCATCTCATCACAGCTCCTCTCTCGAAATCCCTCCTCTCAACCAAACGCAAATTTAGTAAAAGCCTACTGCAGCTGGACGCGACGCGCGTTCGCTGGACCTTGGTGAAAATAATGACGAAACCTACTTCAGTGATGAGGTCCCAAGTGTTGGAGTTGATATAGCCTATGAGACGGGCAACTTGGAGTTGAGTGTTCCTGTCTTTGGTGACTTTTGGAGTCGTTCAACTTGTCCATGATCCATGGAAAGGATTTCGTCGTTGTTAGCTTACGAGATGTAATTGAGGTCGTCGAAAAAGGACCAAAGGGAAGGTAGTGCCAAAGTGCTTCATCTTGAGTGGAAGAGAGCACATCGTCTAAATAGTTCAAGGTTGGGTGGGGCCAAGTGTGTGAATTGAACACGCAATTACTGTTCTGATAGAAGTTGCGAACTTGCGACTAAACGACTCCCACCATTGCGGAGATATATCATATACAGGAATGGACGACATGCATGCAATTGCGAAAGCCATATCTATAAGATTCCTTCACAGGACTTCTACTCGTCACATTCTATAGTACAAGTAATCCCTGGTCGTCAAACCCAAATTGTAACAGCGGTTTACAATCCATCCCCGGAATTGTTCATCGATGTCAGTGAAAACAGGCTTGAGAACTCCAGCTGATATACCACAGCTCTATGAGCGCTTGCTGGAAAACAAGGCTGAAAAGCAGTGCACACCTTTATGAAGATAATTACATTCCATTCGATGCCCGTGGTCCCTCCAATGTTGCTTTTGACACGTCTTTGAACAGTACACGGTTATTTTGCATCTTGCACATCGGCTCCTGCGTATTCGTGTGTATGTGATATTTCCCTGAGAAGGACACTGCGAGAGAACCAAAAGTACATCCAAAGCACAGAATGAGTTGACTCGTACAAGGACGAGGGTTACTACTCACCTCAGGATTAGCACAAGCCACCAAACCTTGCCCTTCAAATTCTTCCCTGAGACCCCCCAAACGGACCACGAAAAATTCGCTTTGTTCCCAAATCCTGCGAAGCGTCCGGTCCCCGTTCTGCAGAAAAGTGTTCAATGCTTGCCTGAGATTCTCATCATCCGAGTCCTTTACTCTCGCTACCGCTTTATTGCACACAGACAAAACTCTAGCGGAAGCAAGGCAACCAGCGGGCAAATTCTGGAGGATATCGTCAAAAATTTGAGCAAGAGTCCGTCCGAGACTAGGGGTTTCTGGGCGCGCTTTTTCATAGTCGATGAGGCTTCTTGCATGAATCATGGATTGGAGTATACCTCCACGAAGAGCAAGAACCATGGCCGTGTCCTCATGATCTTTGACCGCATCGTCAAAAGGGAATAGCACGTATTTAAGGGATTCCACTTGTTGCTCGATGAGGTCGGTGTTGCTGCCGAGCTTCTCGATCCTCCATGGCGCAACAAGTGTTCTGCACCACAGAGAAAGATAGGTCATGAGGTCGTAGGAGCGGATCAAGACCGACAAGGTCTCGTCCCGATAGTGAGCAAGAAGCCTTACAACACGTAAGGCGTACCTGAGTTGCAAGTCGGGGTAGGAGTCGGCGCAGGGCGGTTTGCGTATTGCCGTCGAAATGTGGGAGAACAGGAGGTTAATAGTGTTGTGCGAATGAATGAGGATATCAGCATTGCGAGAAGCAAGGCGACAATCGTTCATCTGGGCAGCCGCCAGAGCCAGGTCGATGGAAGAGAGCATCCAACGAAGATGATGATCGGAACGGTCCATAGCGTATGTGGACACATGAACAATAGTCTCGAAAAGTTCAGGATGCTTTCGCATGAATGATAAAATGGGCTCTGATGAGTCTCCGTCAATTGAAGCTGGGCAAACAACCTTTGGAAAGACACAAATTAGTTTGCACTGGAATCTTTTCCCTGCTTCCATCGTAGGTTCATTGTCAAGCTGCACCCAATGTTTAAGTGCGCCAGAAAGCCAGGACCATACGAAGGACCAGTTCTCCTGAAACTCCACGAGTATTAAGCGTTGCTGAGTTCGTGACCCGTGACAAGGATCCATCTTGCTGGTCAGCTCGCTCAAGAACTGAAGTGCACGTTCCATGTCTTCGGGCGGGCGAGAGGGGTCGAGCTTCGCAGGAAGGACCAGGTTGCGAAGATAGTTATAGTAAGCGCGGCGGTCAAGAGAAAACGAAGGGTTGCCAAAGCGCATCGTTGCACGAAGGACACTGAGAAGAGTTGCCAGCATTATCAGACATTAGAAATGCAAGTATAGCAGAAGAAAACCTACCCTGGCCGCTACAGGAAGACGAGTTGGTGAAGATTGTGGGACAAGATTGATAGATAGGTAGATAGGCTTCGCAAAAGCTACCGTGGAGCCACTTGCTGGTTCTAGCAGGGCAAGCAGCAACGTGGCAGGGGTGTAAAACAACCTCTACCGTTATGCCTCGACCCAGTAGCACGTGCCATCCTAGCTAAGTAGAGCTTCGACAGTTCGGGAGGTTCGGGCCAGTTTGAGGTAAGAAACCAATTGAACAAAATAGGCTTCGAGATACGGAGCTGAGACGGCGTATGAGAAGCCTTTCCTTCCAAAACAATTTTGGTAGGACAGATAATCCTTTTCGCAGCACGGCGACGTATAGGCTCCTGGCTGATACAAGCCTAGAAGTTAGGGAGGAGGGAAGAACTGGACCACCAAGCGACCGGAGAACTGGGTGAGCATCGGTGCTTCCACTACGCCAAGGGCCTGCATATTCCAGAGTATTCAGGTAGAGGAAAACACTGTCTGCAAAGTGCAGCACGACTTCCACTTCTGACTAGAGTGACAAAGAAACAAGAAACTTGCACAGCCACCTTCCCATAAATTGCGACTATGGCATTCCAACCGTCAAAACTAGGGACAAAGGAGCAGTGAGCATCACCGTTCATCAACACCTACGCGCCTTCCGCCAACAAAATCCGTCATTATCGCAGCTGGGACAAAGTCTACGAGGAAGAGCTCGCCAACTTCAAGGAAATCGGCGACGAAGGAGAAATATGGTGGATCTCTATAATCTTATCTCTTTATTGTATTCGTTCATCTTACAGCTTTGTCAAAATCCAACAGGTTCGGAGAAGAGAGCGTAGACAAGATGGTGGAATGGACAGAAGAAAATTTGCCTCCTTCGGATGATCTCTCCATTCTCGAGATTGGCAGTGGAAATGGGACTTTGCTGTTCGCTCTCGCAGAAGCTGGATACTCACAAAAAGTTTTATCTGGTATCGACTACAGCCCAGACGCTGTCAATCTATCCCAGGCTATCGCGGCGACTCGAGAAATGAACACCATCCAGTTCAATGTCTGTAACTTTTTGGCAGAGGACACACCTACACTGCCGAAGATGGCTGGCTCAACGCTGGAGGCTTGGGATCTTTTATTAGATAAAGGAACTTATGACGCCATTGGATTGGGAGTGAAGGATGACGAAGGCAAATCACCAGCGGCCAAATATCCTGCGCGAGCTGCAAGATTGATGAAACCAGGAGGTTTCTTCCTGATAACTTGTAAGTTTTCACTGTTTTGATCTATCCAGTCTCAGGACTCTTTCGTAGCATGTAATTTTACCGAGGACGAACTCAAGACAGCTTTCTCTGCATGTGATACTGGTCTTCAATATCAGTGAGTTGCTTCTTCCCTTTGACCTAACAGTGTTGACAATGAACACTTATAGCTCCCGAATACAGCATCCAACCTTTTCCTACGGCGGAAAAAGCGGGAGTATTGTATCTACTGTTGCCTTTCAAAAGAAGTCACAGATCCAAATGTAGTACTATAAACCCAACGTCCTTGTCCTTGTATAGAACTATACCTTGGTATCACAAATTCGGTACGATATCCATCCCTACTCTCAGCGTCTCTTTTGCCACTTCGAAGCCCCACTTGACAAGTTTCACGGTGGTCTCTTCCAGCCCTTCCATATGCTCCTCCGAGAAGTTTTTGGACAGGAAGAACACCAAACCCATAGACAGACTCTGTATCCTCGAACCCTTGATGAAAATCTCCTCCACAGCAGCTCGATTACGAGTAGTCACTTGCTTTGCTATCAACGGTGTCGGTGACTGGCTACTCAAGAAGAGCTGAATGAAAAGGTGTCTCAAGAAGGTTTGCGTCTGAGGTTTTAGCAACATAAAATCGACAGGCTGAGAAATGAAGGTTAATCAACACAGGCTATATAGATATGAAATAGAGACACGCACCTTCAACACCGCTAGGGTTATGCAGTCCTTAGCAATCCACCACGCATAGGCTTTCGCGACGTTTCGCATACGTGTCGATGAGATTGATTTGACGTCAAAGCCCTCGTCCCCTCCGCCGTCTTTCAAGTTTTTGATGACCTCTACACCTCCAACATTGCTTTCACCTAAGCTTCGAAGGAAGTCCCACAAGCAATATTGCAGTGTTATCTTGTAAGAGTGTGATAAACCACAGAGATGTTGGCAGACGAGGGTGTAGTATGGATTGTAGGCCTTCTCCTGTTGAAGTGGACCGTATCAGTAACGACAATGACGACGATAAGGAAAGACATACATTTCCACAGCAGTGTAACAACACCCTTATTATCTCTCGCTGCTGCACTTCTGTTAGCTTGAGCTGAGACAGTCGCTCGCAAGCATCGACGTAATCCTATCATATTTTATCGTTAGTCTCTTCACTGAACCCAATAGTAGAATTACTCACATCACTACTCATAAGCACAACAAATATACTCCTTCTGATATCCGTGTTCATTCCTTGCTTCTTCGCCAATTTCAACAGCAAGTTGTCCGCTGTATCTCCTCCTTTTTGAACATTTGACTTTGATGTTGTATCATCCTGGTGCTGCTGTCTGTCGACAAGAGGATCGCCGCCCCAAGCAGCACCAACCAACCACCATTTGCCTTTGGTTTCAGCAGAATGCAGGTCCTCGAGAGAGACGCGGAGGGATTCATGAGCCATCACTGTGAGGCAGACTAATCAGAAGATGCACAAAAACGACATATGTACGAGGACCAGACCATGACGTTTCTTTCCCAAGTTGGAAAGGAACTTTTTCATCCTTTCTACAGCGTCGCCACCTTGGTTCTGGGTTCCAAGACGTTTCACCTTGTTGTTCTTGAGATTGTTCAGAGTTTCAAGCATGAAGCGCGTTCGAGAGCTGTGAGACATGGGAATGAGACTGTAAGCAAATGCTCGGGGAGGGGTCGTTAGTGATCCACCTTATGGAGTCTTCCTTTCCCGCTAATTGAGTCTGAACAATCTGAATAATATCCTTCAAAGCCGAGGGGTCGTCTTGACGAAGCTGATGACCAGAATCTGTAGACATGACCGATTAGTACTCCGTCGTCAAAATAGAGCAAAGATTACTTACTCCTTACTATCTTCAGTAGCAGCTCAACTTTAAACTCGTGAATCTCTCCATCCAGAAGACTCCGAATGACATCATATACAAGTACGCAGGATATCACTTGGAAGTTGTACAACTCTGAAAGAAGGACAACAAGATTTGAGGCTTCCTTGCCTTCCTTTTCAGATTCAGTGGGTTCGGTTAGAGAGTCGACTTGCGCAGGTGCATCTTGATTCTGTAGAGAGGAGAGATGTTTTTCATAGGAGGATACGACGTTTTGAATGAAGTAGGCAGCTAAGCGGGAGGTCAGAGGTGTATTCTCTGTTATTGTACAAGACAGTAGACGTACCGAATTCGACGCCTATTATTTTGTGCAGACTGCAGACGAACGCAGCGTATAATACGACGTAAGAGTCTAACAATGAGGAATGGGAGCAAATTCCATCGATGATGAGGGTAGTCAATGTTGATGTGACGTCGTGTCGGCGATGATTTCGATATACCTCTTCGATGCTGTCGACGATGGACCCAATGTTCTGTTCACTCATCCTGTGGAGAACTGTCAGTAAAGATCACAGCTCTGCAAAAAGAGGTGTAATACCTGTTCAGAAGACCCTTCAGGTGTCTCGTTAGTTTGATCAGCGCTTCAGAATTCTTATTGTCCTGTCCATCTTTGTTGCGTAGGTGTGGGGGAACATAACGGGTCGCTGAAGATATCTCAATCAGTAAACGATAGGGACGGTTGGGATGGCGTCTAACTTGGAGCAGAAGGTTCTGGCAGCTTTTCGGATGGTGCCTCTGGTTCCTCACCATCAGAATCTCCAGAATCTTGTATCCCTGTCCACTCTTCTTCTTCCACTCCTTCTACACTCTCATCGTTTTCGTCTTCATCTTCACCTTCCCTCTCTTCATCGTCTTCATCTTCGTCTTCATCCTCGCCTCCATCTATAATCTGCATTGTTTCGTTGACGTCCTCGTCGTCACCGGATCCCTATCCAGGACATCCGTGAGCAAGGCATCGAGGCAACAAACTACACTTACTTACTCCGTATGTCAAAGTCGAAGTAAAGTCGAAAAGGTCTGCGAACGAAAAACGCTTAGTGGACGAGTATGCGACAGAGCCAGATGGACATACCATCGAGCCCGTCATCATACTTGGAACTTTTGCCCTTCTTGTGACCCAACTTCGCCTCCAGATACTCTATATATGCATCTTCCTCCTTCTCCTGCTGCGTCCTTTTTGGTTTGGAACTGGCTTTGAAGACGAGCTTTTCGAGGGCTGTCTGTTTCACAGGTTTCTTCCCCTCTAAAACCGAGTTTGATCCTTGCGATTGGTGGCCGGGAGATGCAGTCTCCGTTTTTTTGAAAGGTTTTGCCTGGGTTTGGTTTTTGCCCGACTCTGGTGACTCTAATTTTATCTTTTTGCGTTGTGGTGATGCATCATGTTCCGTTTCAGCTGGACGCTTTGACTTTTTGGAAAAGTATTCAGCACGTCTGTGTTTGGATTCTTCCCGCTCTTGCTTGCGGGCTTCCTTGCGAGAGAGCTGATGCTTCGACCGGTGACGCCTATGAGAATCATTGGCTGGAGGAAAAGTCAGTCAACGAAAGACTAAATGTTAGAAATCTAAGTTACAGGATGAAGTTATTTCTTCAAGAAGACTTTGAGGGAGACGAGTCGTCGACTTTTTCGTTCTGGCAGGCATAAAGAAAGGGATTACCCAAAAAGGATTTGCCATTGCCGAGGGGAAAACGTGATCGCGTACCAAGGTTCGCTTCTTCCCCTCACTGCTCTTCCGTGATGCCTCCACCACCCGGTATAGCTGCCTGGTTAAGTCAACAATATCCGAAGCCACGCGTAGATCCGGTAAATACGTGTTCACAGCGCTCATCTTTCTCTCAATGACTCACGTTTCTTTCTTCTTTCTTTTAGGAGTGGCTAGAAGGTACTCACAGCGCTCATCTTTCTCTCAATAACTAACGTTTCTTTCTTCTTTCTTTTAAAGCTTGTTATACATGGGTCATTGGGGAAAAAAAACTTGAATCCTACCAATCAACTCGAACAAATTATTCAAGAAATTGAAATCCAGCTGCTAGAATCAGACCTTCGGGACTCTATGGTCCATGGAACAGGTATACCAGTGAATCTCGCAGACAGCAATACACAATGTTCTGTTTTGAACGGACCACCTATCCTTGTCCAAATTGAATCAATCACTGACATTGGGATCAGTGCATATGATCTGAATAAGGTCAGAGAAACTCGGAAAGAAAGGTTAGCTGCGGGAGAACGAGAGGAAGGAGAAGGTGATATTGAAGTTGAAGGAGAGGGCCCTATCCCAACATACCCTCGTTCAATGCTGCGTTTTGAAATCAGTGATGGTGTAACTACTATCAAGGCTATGGAGTACCGCTCAATTCCAGAGTTGAGTTTGGAAGAAACCCAGCTAGGTTGCAAGGTGCGTTCTTTGTCCAACTTGCAAGATATGCTTTGTTGAGTTGTTTCGTTCCAGTTGTTGATTCAAAACGTCGAAATTCGTCGCGGTATTGCGTTTCTTGATCCCCAGCACGTCACCGTGAAAGGACATATGATCCCTGAACGCGAGGCCAATCGGTTTGCAGAATTTGCTCGCGGTCTGCGACAAAGAATGGGGTTAGTGTGCTGCTTAACTCTCTATCCTTTTCTTACAACAGTTGTCTAGGATTCCTGAGCCAGATCCTCCTCAAGAACCGCAACTTCCACCTCCTTCTGACCCAGTGGTAAATGTCCGGTCCCCACTTCGATCCATTTCTCCGCCGCCGCCTCTTTTCCTTCCTGACCCTCACAATCACTCCGATGACGAAGATCAGCCTAGACGTCGCCGCGTACCTACTCAATCTTCCGTCTCGTCCACCGTCAAGCCTCCTTCAACGTCCACGACGTCCACTTTCTTTGACAACGTTCCCTCCGGCTCTAGCTCTGGCGAGCTGAGCAAAAGTCTACCTCTTTCACCTTCACGTTCGGGTCCCATCATTATTGACAGCGATGAAGATGATTATACGTCTTGGTTAGCGAACAACTGGGCTAGACCGATCAAACCTCTGCCTGCCAGAGGGAGGACAAGCCTGTCGTCGGCCGCATCTCCCCCCGCACCTCAGCCCTCTGGAAAGGGCAAATCCAATGAGGACGACTATCTCGACATTGATGACGATGACGACGAGATGTTCCAAAACTCTGATTTCCTGGCTGACCTCGATGCGGTTGAAATGGCTGCGCTACAGATGGCCGGCCCAGCTTCCCTTGTATCATCGACCACCTCGCATACCCAGTCTTCTACGACTGGCAAGACGGTCACCGAAGTCATCACCATTGAAGATGACGAGGAGGACGACAAGGAAAATTCTCGGCCTACAGCCAGGCATGTTCGTCGACGAACCATGAGCAGGCCCTCAAATCCTGACGATGTTATTGATATTTCGGACTGATAGACCTTCCCCTTAGCACTACAATGAACTGTACACTACTTATATCGATAGGCTTTGTTCTGCTTGTGTTTGTAAATGTTCTGTACGATTGTACTCTTGTATACCCGTTCAGATGCAGATCTGTGTTCAAGTATTGTAGTCTACTTTCATTCTTCAAAATTCGTTCAGAAGCAAGCTTTCTTTTAGCACGAGCAATATGAGAATATTCACACTGATAGAGATATGTACATAAAGTAGTCAGAATAAGTATATAGGTTAGTCATTTTCACCATTCTACCCCTTCCAACTCCAGGAGCTTCCCGGCGTGAGGATCTAGTCGGAATCGCAATCCGATGCGTCAGCAGCCAGACCGAGAGCATCAGCGATCTTGAAGAAGATATCGATGCTGTTGTCTGTAGATTGACGCATTTGAGTGACCCAGGTCAGATTGAATAGCCCTTATCACTCACAGACTCCTCTGAACGCTTCAGATCCGGGACCACTGGCAAAGACAGAAACGTCTGTAAGAAAAAACTGAGTAAAGATAAGATGGGTGACCGGGAAGTAGGTTCACCAGTCAGCGAGTGAACACCCTGGGGTTGATCGACGGAAAGCGTTCCATTGACCACAAAACCTGCGAAACTATCAGCATCAGGGCATACAGAAGTGGGAGCATGATATTCACCGTCTGGCTGATCAGAGGGGTTGACAACATTATCGAGGATGTCAGTTTCAACTTCGACTGCAGGGAGTCTAGGTCCACTCTTGTTAACGGCGTAGCCCTCTCGACTGTGAAAAATATGAGTTCCTTGAACGGTACGATGAAGCGAGGAATTCCTACTGATCAGGATTGGCGGCGAATCCAGCCTATGAAGCAACTTTTGTCAGTGACAAAGTAATAGACGGACTGTTGAGAGAGACTGACAGCATAGGCATAACGAGGATCCCATGTGACGGGGAAGTTGGGGCCTTGAGCGCCAATGACAACGGTATTGTTGAGTGGAGAAGAGTCCTTCTCGACAGTGTAACCACTCAGACCGGAGTTTTGGTAGACACCGACTTTGAAGGCAAATAGCAAATGTCAGAAATATCCCACTGAAGATGTTCACCGTTATTTACCAGCTGCGCGTTTCTTGCGGTCAGAAGTTTGTGCGGCGAGGTACT
This sequence comes from Tetrapyrgos nigripes, assembly GCA_013368315.1. Lineage (NCBI taxonomy): Eukaryota > Fungi > Basidiomycota > Agaricomycetes > Agaricales > Campanellaceae > Tetrapyrgos > Tetrapyrgos nigripes. The sequence goes on from JAACJM010000019.1 coordinate 207,140, forward strand.
TCGTGTCGGCACCACCGAAGACATCCTGTGTAGAGTACATTTAGGGGCAAGAACCAGAAGGTTGACCAACTTCACTTACGAAACCGTGACCGTGGTCAGCTGTCACCACAATCAAGGTGTTCTCATCTTGACCAATTTTCTTCAAATCTGCAGAGCTTCATTCATCCTGATTCCGATGATGTGGACGGTTGTACTCACGAGCAATGGTGGCACGGATAGTATCATCGAGTTCCAAAAGCTCGCCGAGGGCACGGTCATAATCCAAAACGTGCATCATCTACTTGAAACAGAAACACTCAGTAATATGTAATCTGACTCTTCAGGATGACACGTACCTTGTCAATACTAGCAGCCTCAGACCTACAGTAACAGGTTAGCGTGCAAAAAACCACTGAGTGAGTTTGGATGCGCACATCATGAACCAACCGGTACCTTGCTTATCTGCACGAGCTTGCAGGATGTCAATTGCTTTCAGAGTCAAATCTTTTAGTCCTGGTTGGTCGACAGCGTCGGTACCATCTCCAGTAGGAGAGTTCGCTTGGTTCAACAGGTTTTCAGGGTAAACCTAACACAGATATGAGAAAGGGACACAGAAGTCGGCAATGGACCGTTACCTGACGATCAAGCCATTTGGCCCTGAAGAAAGGACAGAGGAAGATAAGTGTCAGCTAATTGAATCTTTTCGCTGCGGCTTACATGTTCGATACTGCGAAATCTCAGAGGTCAGACAAGCCTCAGACAGGGAAAGCCGATGCGGACGCACTTGAGAATATACCTAACGTCTTCTCATCGTTACCAGTTGCTTGAAGCTCAGTGTTGTTGTAAACGACGTTGTAACCTTTCTCTTGGAAAACCTTGTAGAAGTCGGTTCCATTGGGCGATCCAGGTCCTGCGATGAACTGCTCAGCGCCTCCACTTTTTCTCCGCAGTCAGTAGACGTTGACTAATGAATAACCACAATCACGAACCCAAAGATTACATCAGGACCTTCACAGCCAGTAGGCCAAGTGAAAGAACCGTTCAGGGCAGAAGCACCAAATAGATATTCGTATACAATCGAGGGATATTGATCACCTTTGTTGGCTGTCAGGAGAAGTCTATGCAACCAAGTGGGTGAGCAAGCTTACGGTCACGGGTATGAGAGCAAAGAGCGGCTATGAGAGGTCACTTAGAGTTCAGTCAGTGGCCAGGTACTTGTTGGACAAGGACTAACCAGGGGTAGCATCAGCAATGAAAGCTGTCGATACCATTCCGATGGGTCCACCAGTGCGCCTGCGGAACAATTCGGCCACGGATTCGACTTTGGGGTCATCTAGGGAGTTGGCAGACTGCGTACATGAGGACAAAAATCTGTGATTGAAGAAGATGACGACTTACACTGTCAGCGAAGACGTTAAGAGCGTTGACCGAGGACTTTTTTCCCGTGTACAACGCCGTAGCGGAATTAGCAGAGTCCGTAATGAAAGAATCGATGGAGTGGGTCATCTGACTGCCAAGAGATTTAACTTTCCATCCTCAAGCTGGAGTAATATCAACGTACTGCCCGAGAGCTTCCATCTGGTCCATCTGCATCAGTGATTGATACCGGCCATTGATGGATTTGTGCGCTAACAATCTGGCGAACAAGGTTTATATCATCATACATAGAAAAGAAGAAACACAAACCTGGCTGCTGTGATCATCGCCTGAGTCATTCCTGTAGATGTCCATCTTTCAGGTCTGACAGTGCCAAGAAAATCAGGGCTGGCTCACCATCACCGATGAACAACAACACATTTTTTGCTTTAGCCTCTTTTGGAGATTCACGCACGAGCCAGTGAGCTACAGTTTCGCTCCCGTTGTAGTAGGACAATTTGGCCGTGTAGTGTCCAGGAATATCGAGAGAAAGCTAGCACGATATCAATAAACGTGTCAAAAATTGAAACGGCTGACATACTGCTCGATATGCCTGGGACGTGATTCCTGTAAGCAAATGCAAAAATGGGGAAGACAATCGTTCTGTACCTTGGATGCCACGTTAACCAGTGTGGGCTCGTCTGCGTCTTGAGCAAACAGATCTTCGTAGTATCTAGGACAGAGACCAGTAAACTAATCATGCACGAGCGCGAGCTACGTCCACGCACGAGAAAGACCATGTCTCTAGCTCTGGTTCAGATGTCATGTTGAAAAAGGTTGAAACATCTTCGCAAGCACCGTCCCCCTTTTGAATGCAGAAAGAGAATTGTTGGTCGGGTACACCACCGTTGAATGCCTCACTACCGTTCACAGGAGCGTGAACTTCGAGTCTGATGTCAAAATATTGTCCAGGGAAGAAGTCGACTTGGTCTGGAGGGAAGACGCAGCCAAGCTTGGGACAAGCGCCAAGTCTCTTGAAATGCTGAGCAGAAGTATACCCCACCCAGGTGATAGCGGTGAGCAGACCAGTTGTGTGGAACTTCATCGCGGCAAGGGAAAAGCAGACGCGTATCGGCGACCTTCGAATGTGGAGGCTTTTAAAGCCTGTTGATACGAAATTTAAATTTCACTAGGCACAGTATGGCTTCTTGGTAATGGAAGCACGTTCGTAAAGTACGTTGTACGGCTAGAATAGGAAATCGCAACTACACCATCTGTGCATGTCACATTCGGTGATGTACGATTCCAAGAGAGAAGTATGCAGTACTCACTCTGCAAGGGACGATACCAATTCGGGGAGTCATCACATATCGTCAACACTCCATTGATAGCTCTCCAGCTCGTTCCGTTTACTATTGTTCCGATTCTGGAAGAGTTTCTTTTCGAAACCATTTCCTCGATCTGTCATAAATCAGAAAGTGAACAATATAACAATAATAATAGATCAAGCACTCACCTACGCCATCCCACCTGTAACCCGGCTTTATTCCAAATCTGTTGGGCGGAGGTGGTGGTCCTGTGTACTCCGGTCTTCGGGGGCCTTTCTTCTTTTTTTTCTAAATAAACGGAACCAAAGCGTCAGTACGATGAGCCGAGAATTGCAAAGATAGTTTCGTACCGTTAGGAAGGCCGCGGCGGGATCATTCCAAAGCTCCTTAGATTTCAGTTCCTCGTTTAACTCATCGTCGTCTGCGTGCCTAGCAAAAGGCTTGCTCCGCAATTTCTCCAGCTCCAGTTTCTTTTTTTCCTCCTCATCTCTTTGCACAAGCCCTCTGCCCCATTCCATCTTCGCCGCCTCCTTCTCCTCCTGTTCCCTCTTCTTCCGCGCTGCTTCAGCCCGAGCCGCCTTCGTATCTATCTTTCGTCCACTCGCATCACGGTATACGGTCTCCTGAGCAGCGGCAATCTCTTCCTTGGTAGCCGTATTTTCCGTCACTCTGTGAGGCATGACCTTCTTCAGTTGTGATGAAGTCATCAAGCCACCTAAAGGTTGTTCCGGTTCATCCACTATCATCGGTTGCTCGTCTGCAGCGGGCGGCGGACTCTCCTCCTTTATCTTCTGAGATTCCTTGAGAGTTATCCAGCTAGAGTCCTCTCCAGGTGCAGCTGTTTTCCGTTTCTTGAACCCTCTGTCAGAAGCGACCACTGCTTCTGCCAAATCGTCTTCGTCCTCTCTGGGCTGATTTCCCCAGTCGGCATCATCGTCCTTGATAAATGAGGATGTTGAGGCAGAGGGCTGATCCTTTGCTTTCCGTTTCTTCTTCTTCTGAGGTCCGACACGCGACAGAATGGCGTCCGCCTTGGGCCCCGACATATATTTCTCCGCCAGATAGGCTTTCATAGACGACGACATTCTTGTTTCGTAGAGTTAAATAGAGTTGATTCTGAGGGTTTATGATAGTCGATGTTTTGAAAGTGTCGAGACGGGTGTCTGAGAGGAAAAGAAGGATGTCAGGGGAACGACGCGTGACTCGACTGCCTCTGTAATGCTCACCCGATTCTTCTCCTCATTCTTTAGAAAGCCAGAGGTGACTACGGCTACCAAAGATCTTGTAGAGGTATCAATTGTCATCATTAGATTCAACGCAAACATACTGACTTCGGTACACAGTCCGCCATCGCTGACAACAAAGTCGTCGTGTTCTCCAAGTCTTACTGTCCTTATTGCCATTCAACCAAGAAATTGTTCAAGGAGGAGTACTCCAATGTACCAACAAAGGTCTACGAGTGCGTCAACCACCACAAAAGTAACCGCGTACCAACTCAAGTATCTCTCATATAGATTAGACTTGCTCGATGAAGGATCAGTAATACAGTTGTATTTGCAGACAAAGACGGGTCAGAGAACAGTCCCTAATATTTTCATCAGTGCGTAACTTGCTTTCTGTTTAACGTACAAATCTAATATTTTAATCAGACAAGCAGCACATAGGTGGCAATTCCGATGTCCAGGCAGCTTTCAAGAACGGAAAACTTTCTCAACTCTTAGAGTCATGATCATCTCGATTCCACGATATGATCTGTTACTACTTGTATCTATCAGAGAGCTAGACAGACAGACGACTTGTGGTCCCTCGTTTACATCTGGTAAAACGTACGCAAATCCGCCATTCCATTCCTGAGAGAACCGCCATCACCCGGGTCACAGCTGAGAGTAATCTGGCCAGGAACAGACTCTTCAGATATTTGAGCGATAGTCGAAAACATATCCATGTTATCTGTCAAAAATTCCTGTTGGAGCACCACATTCATATCATGCAGACTCTCTTGGATATCAATGTCCATTCCATCGCTACTAAAGTCTGAGAAGAAGTGCGGTGTAGTGATAGTGTTCGTGTTTGCGGGTTTGTCCCGGACGAGGAGGGTTGGAGTAGCAAGATTTAGCTGAGCGTGTTTCCGAGAGCGAACGGGTGCTCTGCGTCGGGTGCTACGAGGGCGTGAACGACTCGCGCTAGTTTCGCCGTTACTCAGTGTTGCAGCACGGACGTTCTGAAGGAATCCATCGAAGAAAGAAGACAATGGTCTGATGTCTTTGGACATGGGAGTAACGGCAGACGTATTAGCAGATTGGGTTGGAATAACGGGTGGGCTATGCATGGGCTGAGCAAGAGGATCAGAGGCGGACGTTCGGGTAGGAGATGAGTTGAGAAGAGGATCAGAAATTGCATGCCAGTCAGGATCAGAATTATCATTGGGGCAGGTTGTATTGTTAGCACGAGAAAGTGCGCCGAGCCGTGGAGCACGAGTAGCTGGATTAGGACAGTCTGGAAGTGTGTACTGAGGGAAGATAGTGAATTTAGGCCTGCATTCCTCAGACGGATATACTTCGTGGGGTGGCGGCGAGCGAACTGTGTTGTCCTGACCTGAGCCTTTCGGCAGACCCGGCGGGGAACCATCTTGAAGAGGGTTTCCTGATTCATCTGCGAGTCGGGGGAGCAAGCGAGGTCTGGAATGTGATTGTAAGCTAGAAGCAGGCACAATTACCGTCTCGAGTGGTAGAGGAATTCTGTTGGATGTGGAAAAGATGGAAGCTCGTTTGCTGGATCTTGGACGATCTTGTGGACGGTCTGAAGGGATTACTGAGTGGACTGGGGTGTTCTTGGCGCTGGTTTGGGGGAAATGATCAATATGCACAGGCAGTTTCTTCGGTGTGGCAAGTTTTGAAGTTGATACTGGGGCAAGCAATACGGGTGTAGTGGTTAACGTATCAGGACTTTGTGGCCTACAAGAACGTTAAAGATGTTTAATTACAGAGTGGAAGAAGCCTACTTTGGGGCACTGGCTACGTTGGGCTTCTTCCTCGCCTGTTCTTCATGCAAGGGTACAAAGATCAAAGGAGGACATTCGAAACCCTGCAAAATGGTGTTCTTGACAACAGCTGAGATGGGTTTCTTCCTGGACTGAGGCTTGGCAGGGGTTTGAGCTTCCTGGTCAATGCGAGTCGACTGTTGGACTTGGATAGGCTTAGCTGAAGAGGACGTCCGACAGATACTGGGCCATCTGGAAAGAGGCCTCCTATTCGTGTTCTCCTTCAGGGTTTCTTTTTCCCTGGACGATATAAAGGATTCCATCATGGAAGATGTGCTACGAGGATCAACAAGCGTCCATTTCCGACGCTTCTTGTTGGGAGGTTCGTCGTGATCAGGGTTGGAAGAGAAAGTGATGGATGGACGCGAGTCAGGATGAACAAGCTCCTCAACTGGGTCTCCATCACAGCGTACGGAGGCTCGGAGGAGTCGCTCTGCGAGAGGTAATTTCCGTTTTGAACCATTCTGCATGGATCGTCGTCGACGTTTGGTGGGCATTTCTGACTGGAGCGGCTGATCTGAAGATGTGGGTTCAGAGGAACAACTATCGTCAACCTCCTTCTCTGCGCCCCGCTTTCGCTTGCCATACGACTTTGTGCATCGATAAGTTTTCAGGAATGCGTCAACGGATATGATGCCGGGGCTGTTTGGAGCCTTCTTGAGGACTTCATCACCGTCGGTGGGACTAGTTTCGCGTCGGATAACGAGTGCAGGCTTTTGAACAGCTTGATCGCACTGGGGTGCGGTGGGCAGCGAGTGCTGATGTACAGAGGAATGATGTGGTTCAGTAGCGGGGTCTTTGGTACGGGCGGATTGAGGGAGGGGATGAGTTGCGTCAGTTTTGGGAGGGTCAATCTTGCTGTCATCATTCTCGGCTGGCTGAGGGGAGGAGGCTGGGTAGAATCCCAGGCAGGGGTCTATCGCAGACCTACGACGTTTTCTCTTCACATAAAACATCGCAATGCTAACGTATGGAGGGACGAGAGTGTTTGAAGTAAAGGAACAAACAGATGCGTCGCGTTTTTCTCAGCCTAACTAGCAAAAACGCGTTTTTTCTTTCAGACTACATCGTCTACTTCCACTCGAGACTCCTAGTACGTAGACTCCAGAGTCCTCGAGTATTGGGTGTTATCACGCACTCTACACGATGTAAATTAGCGATAACTCAGAGCGACGAAACACCCTTTTTCTTCCACTCCTTCAACCACGCCTCGATGTCGGAGGTGGAATGCTATGGGCAGATGTCAGCATAACACACTATATCTTTGGGTCTGTCTGTACCCACCTTGAGATATGCGATTCGTGCCTTGATACCGTCGACGGTCTGATTCAAAGCCATTTCGTATCTAGTGATATCCTTGTCCTGTAGGCAACCGTCAGCATCACGCCTAAATCCTCATCCACGGCACTCACCTTGAAGTAATCTATGGTGTCCTGCAGGTCCTTCTCGGTCGACAAACCACGGAAAGTGTACTGTAGAATTTGGATCAGATGCAGTCCATCATTTCCAGGTGCATATACCGCACCTCAACGAGATACTTGAACGTGAAAGTGTTCTGGAATCGTTTGTACAGCTGAAAAGGGTGTCAGATACGTCACGTCTGGGAGTAAAGGGCTGCTACATCGTCGTAATTCTTCTTGAAGAAGTCGATCAACTGGTGCTTGGTCTTCTTGTTTTCAGCTAATGAAAACGATGAGCAGGCGAAAACATGAAAATAGGAGGATCGATTCACCGAGAGTAGCAAAGAAGTACATAATGTCCTGGTCTCGAGCACCATTTAGCGTAATGTCGAAAGTCTGGTTGATGAGCTCGTCATGTTGGGTTTGACCCAATGCCAACCTGTGAAAAGATAGATCAAGCTTAACCTAGTTCTTGAGTTTTTCGACTATATCCTACATTGCTGCAATCCTTGCGGTGGGAGTAGGGGCCTTCTCGAAGATTCCTTTGACTGCATTGTACCTAAAGAGATGTCAGATCATTCAAACACTACTCGAAAAAGATGACTCCTTACTCGTCACGACCTCCATGTTTGACCGCCTAACGTTCTTGTGAGCAGGAAGAGAACTTGAACCAAACAAGCAACTCACAGTGCGGTATGTAGCTCTCTGCAAATCGGCAGGGATCTTGGAATCATCTCCCGTCTTCATGTAATGGTCAAATCGACTCCTCAATTCATTCACTACACTGTAGCACACATTAGCGATTGCGTCTTCCGGTAGAGGCTGAAGAACATACTCTGTGTCCTTGGCAACAGCCAAGCTCGAAATCGCGGTGGTGCGTAGCTGGGTGATATCTGGAGAGTCGTTGGCTGAGTATTCATACCCCAACTTTTTGACAATGGGACGGAATAATGACTGTCTCAAGCTCAGAATAGTGTCCACTGTACGCAAGAGGAATAGAACCTACTCGACGGAACTCGTTTAAGAGGTCGTGGATCTCAGTGTGGTCTTGCCAGAGGCCAGTAACACCGCCAACAGCATCTGAAATACCGCTCCATACAAGATCTGGAAGAAAACAGTCATTAGATGACGAACGGGAACGAATGCAATTGCCACCGACATTCTTCTTCCTGACGCATCGCATCAATGAGGTTGAGAGCACTGCTCAGTTTCATCAGTGCAGCCTTGGACAGAGCCATAGAATCGTTGATCAACCCCATCTTGTCCTCCAGCGCGAAGCAAGAATCAGATTTGGCAACCTCTGCAGCGATCTTTGAGAGTCTCTCGCTGGTATACAGTACGCGGTCTACAACCCTTATCGGTTAGATAGTCAACAGATTTGGGTATAGTGGGACTTACAGACGCCATTAGTGCCGGCGTTGACCTTGAATGGCTTACTGGTGTCAAGAGGGAACTCTTGTTCTCGCTTCTCCAAGAGAGCGGTCCTGTCTACAGTGGGTTTGCCGTTTGCATCCAGGGTCAAGATGTTCAGAGGAATACTCCTGCATTACGTTGTCAGATTTGAAAGTTGCACAGTAAATGGGTAGGGACCGACCAGAGAGTCTCATTATCTTTGGCCTCTGCAAGTCCAGTTTCAAGGAATCTGTCTTGACGCACTTTGATACCTGTAGCTGTTTCGGTCACAGTAACAACAGGGAAACCCATCTGTGGGGAATGAATGACTGATAGCAAACAAACATGAAGTGTACTACCTTGTTGATCCAGTTGTTCATGAGTTTGGGGATGTCAAGACCTAAGGCACACATTAATCAGGATAACGAACAAGATATGTTATGCCTTGGCGTCCTACCGGTAGCTGTACTGATTCCTTTCCAGAGATCGTTTGTAATACTGTTTGCATACATATGATCCTTAAGGTATAATGAAACACCCTTGAGGAATTTATCCTCTCCCACATAGGCTGACAGCATACGCAACACTGATGGAGGTGTTCAAAAAGAGACCGGGTGAGGACGCAGAGTTCTTACCTGATGCGGCTTTGGAATAAGACAAGGCATCGAAGATCTAGAGACACCGTCAAATCTGGAAAGAGCGAGAACACGTTCTTCATGTACCTGGCCTGAACAATTATGAATCAGATGAAGGAAGGATGGTGTAATCGCCTGACTCACCAATGGAGTCTGCGTTGGGGCAAGCAACTTCAATAGGATGTGAAGACAGTTTGGAATCCAATGCCAAAGCACGGTTCAAGTGGTCATTGATGAACTCAGAATTCGAGCGCAACTCAGGATAGGCACTAATGCAGTCTATTAACACTCGTCAACCGCTTATCTGAGAGACATACCGTTCTGACAAAAACAGAGATTGTCAGCAAATCATTGCTACCATGAAACTATTGACTCTCACCGATAGTTATTACTTCTCCCATCTTACATTCTCGTTAGCGTTGGGACACTGAGTTGACATATGAAGCATACCAATGTCGCGAAACCTTAGAAGACAAAATGAGTGAACGAGTTTATGCGGGTGCTTCGAACTATCATACCTTCGTTGAGGTAGAGGTAGTCCCACCACTCCATGGTAGTAATGTTTCCGAACCTGTGATGTTCCAACCAAACTGAGCAGCCGACAAGGAAAGTACGCCGTCATACTGACCACATATGGGCAACTTCGTGACTTTGGACCGTGATCACTCGTTTCTTGCCAGCTATATCAGCTTTCTTGGGGTCAAGCAGGAATGAGTTGGTACGACCGGTGATGAGACCCCAATTCTCCATGGCGCCTGTAAGAAAATGAGATCGCTATTGCAAATGACAGAACACAGTGCCTGACCTGCATCGAAGTCCGTGGCCTGAGAGTGGAATTATGAGACGAACAAAAGGTCAAAGAAGTCACGCAACTCACCACCAAGGTGTCGAGTTTAGGAAGAGGATAAGGGACATCAAAGATCTTCTCGTAGAGAGGTAACACTTTAGCCTTGACGTCGAGTGCAAATTGCGCTTGGTGGATGAGATCGGCAGTAGCTGAGGAACATTCAGTAAAACGGAGTGACAAAAATGACTGAGCACTATACCATATACTCGTAGAGGAACAGTCTTGTTGCTCACTGGCAAATGCACCGTGGTCTCAATATGCTCGAAGGGGCCGTTTGCGAATGCGACCAAGTATGTCGACATGATCGGGGTAGTCTGGAATTTGGTGACTTTCCACTGACCACTCAGCGAAGGGAAGGATTGCTTCAAGTTTGCGTGACTCTGGTTATTTTCAGAGAAGGTTTCTTCCGAGACGACAGCACTATTACTGATATTGACGGTATCGGCCTTGGAGACAAGCGTGATGTCGAATGTAGCCTTTAAGGCAGGCTCATCCCAACACGGAAACGCTCGGCGGGCATCGACAGCCTGGTGTCGGGAGGTAAGCTGGCAGTCATCCAATATTCGCAAGGAGACATACCTCAAATTGGGTGAGGGAGTAATACTTCTTCTTTCCATCTTTCTCGTAGCTAGACCTGTAGTATCCGACCATGCTACCCGTTAATTCTCCAGCAAACCCGACCCGCAATTGGATTTTCGATCCTGCCTCAAAAGTAGTCGGGAAAGTAAAGGTTACGCGTTTTTCTTTCTCATTGACAGAGTGTTCCGAAGCGGCTTGCTCGTCCTTGAGAGACTCTGAACGAACGAAACTGTGCAATAGATCAGCCCAGATAATCCTGTAGTCTCGCACAACTTACGCCTTGCCGAGCTTCAGTCCCTCGGAATTGAGAACAATCTTGGAAGTTGGTTCCTTGACGTCGAGGCTGATCCAATTTTCAGAATGCCATTTGAAAATACGACAGTTCCAATCACTCACTCTATCTTGACCATACCATCGAATTCGGAAGTGTCCAGGTCGGTCCGAATGGTCAGATCGTAGTGGACGGGCTTGACATTGGTGGGTAGACGGTATTCACTAGCAGGCTTATCGAGAGATCCGGTAGACATCACAACTGATTGTGCAGGTGCGTGAAAGGCAGAAGATGGTGGTACAAAATGGGGACGGCTAAGGTGACGACTCGTCGGTTTTGGCCGATCACGCGTCCGAAGGAACGAATTAGACAGGCGACCATATGGTCGCCTGGATCCAGCCAGCAATGACGACGGACTCCAAGGACGAGCACCACCAGACACGAAGGACGAGGCTATTCGTGTACTGGGTGAAGAAAAAAGAGGCATAATATTAACAATTGCCGACGCGTCTGTCACACTCGCTGTTCAGGGACGACGGAAACGACTCTTATTCCCAAACAGTTGGACCATTTATATTCGTGTCAGTGACGGTGACTTGGATTTTCAGTTCAGTCTCACTGGAGGATGTGATCTCTTCATCGATGAGCGGCGCATCCTCCAGATAGCTATGCCTTCAAAAGAGCTCAATGTCTTTGAAAATCGACGCGTTCATGTCGCACCTTGAAGAAGTTGTACTGTACAAAGCTACATACTTACAGTCATGGTGCAATGTCAGATATACACAGCGTGGTCCTCTACGAATATGCCGGTGTAGACACGGCATAGCCCTACATCTAAACCAGTGGGAGCATTTGGTGTTCTTGTACAAAGTGACCTGAATCCAAGCCGTATCCAGCTTCTTAGCCCCCAGAAACAGGACAAATAACCGCGACTTCCTCCCCACCTCTCAACTCGACCTTATCCCAACTCCCACCATCCTTTGCTTCCTTATCGACCATTTCAACATCTACGCTCCACTGACTTTCTTCCAGAATCTGTTTCAAGTTCGGTGCGTCTGGGTGGAGGGAGATGATGAGGGAGGGGAGGGAAGAGAGGAAGAAAGGCCCGGATGTTGATTCAGATTCGGATTCGTTCTGTTCGCTTGCAGTTGAGTGCTTCTGGGGGAGTTAATATTAATATCATCTTGACTGCTTAAGGTTGATAGGGAGTTGTACTTTTACGACTGGTAGAGTGATTTCCTCAGAAGTGAGACCGATGGAAGTCGACGCAGCAGCGAAGTAGAGGACGGTTATTGTTGGTGGAGAGGTGGACTTGGACGCTGATGACATGGTGGTTGAAGGGAAAGAAGAAGCATCCCTAATTTGAACTTGAACGGTACTTGCGATTAGGTCTGTAAGATCCATGCATGTATGATGTAGTATATACAAATGCAGACAAATTCCAAGTGGTGAGTACTACAGTAGATCCAGGCTTTCATAGCATATCAGCGTTCCAAAGTCATAACGAAAGCGAGCAGCAACAGCAACAGCAAGCAACTTCAACCACCGCGACAAAAAACAACCACAGCAGCCCTCATACCCAGATCCCAAGAATCGGAAGAAAAGGATCCAATCAAGAGCCATGATTCCTCCTCGACCAACTCGAAAAACTCAAAACCCCAACAACACCCACAACCACCAACGCAGTGCCCGCACCCACCAGGCCTGGTATCATGTTCAATATGTACCACGTCCCATCAACTGCTCCTTCCTGTTCTTGTACCTTCGACCCCTTTGCCGAAATTCCACTCCGATTTTGAGCTTCGTTCGCCTTCGACTGTCCTTGTCCCTGTCCTCTCCTCCTGGCTCTACTTCTCCTCCTCCTCATCGTCTCCGTCCCTAGCCCCACACCGAGGCCGACACCACCAGTATTCAGCTCAATACACGGCATCTCCAGCTCTTCCTCATCCTCTTCCCCATAGCCATCCTCTCCTCCTTCCCATTGTCCATAACTACCATAGCCATCCCACCCTTGCCCCTGTCCAGCCAGAACAGACTCAACCGAAGGCAACTTGGGCACTTGTGCCTCAATCGCAGGCTCCAACACCTTGGCTCTATCAAAAAATCTAGCAGCAGCTATTTGATCTCGACGCCAAGCTTCTTCGGTTGTCATTGTCATTGTCGTCCCCGTGATTCTGGTGTTGGTGCTGGCACTGGGTCTGGGTCCATTGCCATTGCCATACCCATATCCATACCCATACTCGATCCCGTACCCAGGTCCATACCCTGGAGTAAACCCATTCTCAGGCAACGGCATCCTGATCGTCGAAAGCGAGCTGAGCGAACTAGAATAAGAATTCATATGTGAAGAATGCATCAACCCTGGAGCTGTTCCCTCTAGGTAAAGCATGCCAGCTTCAAGGTAGAGCCTGGCGAGACCAGAGGATCCACCGATACATTGGAGGTAATAGGTTGTTGTTCCTCGGGGGCGCTAGAACCTGTGCCGGGAGTGAGTAGGGTCTGAGATTGAGATGATGATGATGATGATGATAATGAGTCTATGGCTAGACTGGGAATGTTATAGGAAACGTGTATGGGGAGGTAATAGGTGACGAGTTTCATAGTAGCCGTTGGAGAGTGAGCGAGGTGCCAGGCTCGTCTGTACGACAAAAAAAAAAAGAAGAGATCAAAGTCACTCAATCAGCGACAGCAGACAAAACAATGAAAGAACTCACAAAAAGAACTCAAACGCCTCCTCCTTATCCTTCCTAATATCAAACAGCTCGAGCGCCATAAGCGTCAAACTAGTCGGATCCATATTATACCTATGTTCCAACTCATGGCTCGCATTTAGCCCATCGGTAACATACGCATACGTGAGGGAATTCGAGTTATACATGCTATTGGCATTGACACTGGAAGGTGCCATACTCTCCGGAACGGGTCCAGTGATTAAAGAAGGCCAAATCGCAGGTTGTTCTTTTTCTAGGTGTAGTGTAAGAAGTCTACCCGAATCGGCAGTTGTGCTGAGGGATTCTAGGGACGAGAAGGAAGGTGGGAGGCTGTGGAGAGTGATTACGCCTGCTCCTGCGCCACCATCTGCTGAGAGAGCAGCATTGGCATTGTGAGCAGTGGTGCCAGCGGCATGCCCGGGAGAAACCCCTCGTGAAGCAGAGTTGGAACGAGGCCCAGCGGTTGTTCCTGTACGTAACCCTGTTCCCGACGGCTGGAAGCCAGGTCCAAAACCTCGTGCTTGTTGTGTTGGCGCCTCATCTGCCGATGAGTAAGGAGATGATAATCCAGGAGAAGGAGCTTGGGAGGGACCTAATGAATCCTCTGCATCAGATTCAGAGACCTGACCACTTTCTAGCGTGAGTGAAGCAGCGAAGCTACTTGATATTTCGGGGTCAGAGATTATGGCGTAGGAGGATTGAGTAGAGGTCGTGGAGGCTGTGGAAGTGGTACGTGATCTATGGCCATGAGAGAGTCGAGAGGAACGTGGTTCTAGTTGCCAGACGGAGTTGACGGTGTCTACGTTTGCGTACAGGCGACCCTACACGACAAGGAGGAAGAGGAGAGGGTTAGGACTGGACCTAGACTTGATGCAGAGGGAAATTATGAGACTGGCGAGTACCTTCACAATGGGAGGTTGGCCGCGTACACCCGCGACGAGATAATTATGTTCAATAATAACCTGGTTTCATTTCTATAGTTGACATTATTGGAAGAGATGATGCGGACTTACGGACATTTCCTCCTCGGTAGTGTCCGAGGGGACCATTAAGAGTACAGTAGCCTGAGGAATGTGTATGCATTAAGATTTAGACTCATTGACGAATCGACAAGATATTCACCTGGTCATGAGACTGACGAAAACGAGAACAAGGTAAGCAGAAACCACAACAAGCAGAGACTACTTACTTGATGCCATGAATAAGGAGAATAACGCCATTCCATGGTGGTAGACACCGGAGAGAAACAATCGCCTGGAGAAGGCCAATGCAGAATCGTCGGACAGGGTGTGGAAGCTTGAGGATGGTGGTGGTAGAGAATTGAGAGTAAATTAGCCGACTAGTACGAGGCGTGCGGCGTGCGCAGAAGACGCGTTTCCCGTACACGTGCTCGGCTTCCAAAGCTTCTATGTCACAGTCCACCTGTTGGGATATAGATTTTCTCAAATCCTTCTCACAGCGTGTTCTGATTATCCTTAATCAGCCCTTCTCCTTCCAACTCCTTGAACTATTGTGGAACAACTCAAGGTGGCGTTATTGTGCAGACGGAGGTGCAAATCGATTGTATGACCTACTACGGGACAAGAACAAGATCGACTCGGATTCTGAAGAGCTGCTAAACTTGTCAGTTGGTCTCTATTCATCCATCCGTCTAGAGTTTCTTTGCTTGGAGACTTATATATGTGTGTTTCCAGATATAAACCAGACCTCATCAAAGGCGATCTAGATTCCATACGAGACGACGTGAAGGACTTCTATTCCTCAAAGGTACGTTGCGCAGCAGTAATTTCGTCTGACTCTTACGCGTCTGGGCTGCAATAGGGCGTCTCCGTCCTCAAAGACGAAGACCAGGACTCGACTGACCTCATGAAATGTGTGAATGAAGTGAAACAAATGGAGAAGAAGGAAGGACGAGTGAGTAGCATACTTCTTAACCACCCTTGCTTTTGTGAGGCTTAGTCTGACTTTGACTCGGAGGATAGGTTGTATACTGACACGCATCACACTAGGAATACGAAATTGTCATTCTAGGCGGACTAACTGGCCGCTTGGACCAAACTATCCATACCCTCTCCTACCTTCATAAACTGCGTAAAGAACGTTCCCGTGTCTTTGCAGCTACGGATGATAACATTGGCTGGGTACTTGAGACCGTGCGTGTTCTGCGTCTGGTTGTAAGGAATGACTCTAACGATCCGTTCTGTAGGGCGAGCACATAATCCACATAGACCATTCCCTTCTCGGTCAAACTTGTGGGCTGCTTCCCATCGGAATCGACGAAACAGTGTTAACGACGAGAGGATTGAAGTGGAATCTCAGTCAGTTTCTCTTTTCAAATGATTCAGCAATCTTCATTGACACACACATCCAGCCAACCATCCTTCATCTTTCGATGGCCTAGTCTCCACCTCAAACCATCTCATTCCTGAAGAAGATTCAGTTTACATCAAGACGACCAAACCAATATGGTGGACTGTAGAGCTGAGAGACCTGAAGGAGAGGGAATACCAAACAGCGAAATGATAAGATTATCATAAATATACTCATACAGAGAGCATAGATATAATATACGAGAACAAGGAAGCAAAGAGCAAACCCTTAAGTTGGACTATAGATCTCTTCCTAAATATTGCACACCAAAACACCTTCTTCAGCATACAGCCCAGCCACGTACACCTTGCCTGCCTTCAAATCCCTCAAGCCCGTGCTCGAGCTCGAGAAGAAATTTCCATTGCTCTGGAAGATAGTCTCCAACTCATAATTCGTAGGCGCTGGAACATTTTGCTGCGCCGAAAGAGGAGCAGCAGTGTCAAACTCTACACTGGCGTTCGGAGAAGCAGCGGCTGATTCCTGTGTTTTAGGCTTGAGCGCCACAACCCAACTAGGCGCCAAATCACGCTTCTTCGCCGCTACGCCCGCAAGCGTTGGGAAGTGTGGGTGTCCCCCAACAATCAGCGCCCCAGATTCATCGTAATTAATGTTGTCGCTCGCGAAAGGGACCTTTTCGGTTCCCTTGTATTTGAGCTCGTTTGTTGTGGTGTTACGAGTATAGAAAAAGATTTGAGACAGAGAGGATGAGGCAATTGCGAGTTCTTCGCCAGAGGGAGAAATCGATATGCCGTTGGAGAAGGGGATGAAAGGAGCAGCGATTTCATGTGAGAGGATGGGCGTTGAGGAGGTAGGATTAGGGTCCAGGGTGATGTGGGAGGTGTAGGACAACGGAAGTGTCAAGACCGTTTCGAGGAGAGGTAAGACGTGGCCAACATAAGGAAGTCGTCGCGTCATTACATGGTCGTTGGTGACATAGAATGAGTCGGGTGAAGTGAGCGCCAACGCGTTGGGCGCAATGAACCATGGGGAGGAAAGGGTACGAACATATTTAGCACTCGGTGAAGAGGGTGAAATGACGAATTGTTCGATGAAAGTATGCTCCCTGGCATGATTGACCACATACATGTTGGACGCGTTTCCGGCAAATGAAGGGTAAATTTCGATTCCAAGCGGGTGGAAATCGTGACCAGCGGGGTAATCTTGTAGAGTTACCCGTACTGGTTCCTTGCCTGAGGGGGAGTAAAGCCAGATGGACCCGTGTGGGTCCGGGTTCTGGAGTGGGCCCATGACTGTGTTCCATTCTTTTCTGCCTGCGTCGCAGGTGACGACTAGCACTTTCTCCGTGTTTGGACCATTGTGCACATCCCAGAAGGTGACATCTTCGCAATATTTGAGCTCAGGGGCTTTTAAGGTCTCGCAGTTCGATAGGGCGTCGCCTACGTAGAGGTAACCCTCTGGAAGGCTTGAGGTAGAGTTCGTGAGGATGCTGTTTACGATAGAGTGTCTTCCTCTATACAGCCAAGCACCCTAGACAAAGTCAGCACCAATGAAAAGGGAAGAATCTACGGACTTACGAGGAGAACGGGGACCAGAGGAATCCAACGCATGGTGGGTACTTATGAAAACGACGCGCGTGAGCGACGCAACTCGATCGCTATCCATCCGCTAACCTCAACACCAACTACAGGATGGACCACCATGCTGTCGACCCAATGTCGACCTTGGAAGACATTTGGTAGGTTTACTGGCTGGTTGGTCCTCGTCGCCGTTGAGAGATACAGGGACCATGTACATCGACAGCATCATCTCCATCGCCATCTATAGTATCACGACCCTCCAGTCGTACTTTTACTGTCTGCCCTGCCAGGACGATATACATGTCAAGGCCCTGGTTGCCTCTGTCTGGGTTCTGAACTCTATACATGTTATCTTCAATGAGTACGGATTCCCCTGTGATCGTTACTTACCGATCGCTGCTGTCCAGTATGTCATGCAATGCACCATTATCTTCTTCGAGGGTATGAAAACCCAGAAGTAATGGCGTATGGTGCCTGATGTGTTCTCCTATTTTTATGCGTGTAATAAATTTTTCTTAGGTAGGCTCATCGTCAGTCTTTCTTTGGTTTCTCCATCCCATCTCTTTATTCACTGCCGCTATTATTCCAGGCTTCCATTGTCCTCGACGTAAGTATGAGTTAGTAGTCTCTCTCTTCTCTGCCCTGACAGCACCTTCTCAACACAGATAACAGTAGCCTTCATTTCCCAATGGTGTCCATCTGTGATATCCTTCAAGTTCGAGGATATCTAAATGGTCATTTGCAGTTTCTTCGCCAAACGAATACGTGATTATGTGTGTCATTCTGCCACGTATTCCCCTCATTAAAACGTTGACGACTCTTCCTTTCCCAGTGGACCTTCCGAAGTACAAGTGGTTATTCTCAACCGCAACAGCGGCCATCGTTCTAGCGCATTTCGGTATGCACGTTGACTGCGTGTCTTCACGCGTAGTAATTATCATCACGTTCTTTTCTTCTAGCACCAGTGGTTTGACTACGTTTGCTCTTACTTTTACGCAGAAACTGTGATCCAATTGTGCGTCGACCTTTTCGATGTCGTACAAAGATAAAGATTGTTTCTCTGCAGCTCAATCATTAAGACATTAAAACAACTAGAGAAAGTTAATGTAAAACTACAACAAGTCTTTCTTTGCGCTCTGATTAACTTTTCGGTGTATAGTATAACTTCATTATACCTTTTGGCGCTTTCGCAGTCCTCTCTGACATCATCATTGCAGCTGCATTGGTTGCTCTTTTGCGAAGAAACCAATATGGGTCCGACGTGGGGGGGATTTGAGGACAAATGATCTAATTAGAAAACTGGTTGTCTATGCTGTTGAGAGATGTGTCTTAACTTCGTGAGGATCGCCCCATTGTTGAAGAGAATGACCGGCTTTTACAGAGTCATAGCTATCATAGAAGTAATCCTTTTCATTCTCGTCCCAGGATCCTTATTCGCGTTTGCCTTTGATTTTGTCGTAGGGAAATGCTGGTCTTGTTTCTTTTCTTTCTTCTTTGAAGCTTGAGCACTTCTGACAGTGTATGCAAATTCCCTCCTTGCATCTCTCAGCTCTCGATTTCGTCTACAGGAATGGAGCCGGAAGAGACGGACGATAAAGAAGAGCTAGCTCAATGTCAACGCCTGCTTCGACCACTGGAGACGACATGTCCACTGGTTTCGATGTCATCACGTTTGTTGCTGCTCACTATGAACACCGTGGTGCGGATGTGGGCAGTAGAGATTCGCGTTAAGAAATGTTTAGAGGGCACTCACTTTAGCTCCGGTAATAGGCACATTTCCGTCTATGCCGTATAAGTGGACGGACCGAGGGTAGGGCCGGAGATTTATATATGCATAGTAGACGTCGACAGTGACGTGCATGACGAGTCGAGGCGGTGTGATTGGCTGATGGTAGAAGACCGAACATGGAGGCGAGAGGATGCACTGTAGCAGCATTCCAGTCGAGTAGCATGTAGAGCATGAGTAGAAGAAGCGTAATAGATGCATGCGGGTTCTTGATCGAGCCAGCGGCTGTGCTTTTGATTCTCTTATGCTTGGATGTCTCTTCTAGCTCTACACTCATGTCCGGTCGTTCACATTCTCCCAAAATCATCTTCGTTATCCTGCTCGTCGTGCAATGTCTCTTATGGTCCCGTAGCCGATACGCATCCCAGCCCACACTTGCTAGTTCACTGATTAAACGCTTTGAACCAGCCGAAAAAGAGGTGTTTGCATCATGATTACTTGCTGTTGAACAGTACTAAGCTTGTTTCCAGTGTCGTCCGATTGCGTTTCCTGTTTCCAAACAATGCTCCCATGTTTCCGAAGTCTGTCCTCCGTCGGGCACTTTCCTATCAATAAACTATCTCAAGAAGTACTTTTGTACCGACCCTTCCTTTCGTCCAGGCGCATTCGTTGGCCTTCTAGTCTGGCTCATCTTCCTCTTTTCTACCCTCGGCATATCAGCTTCAGACTTCTTTACTCCCAATCTTGCTACCATCGCCCAACTGCTCGGTCTGGATGAAAATGTGGCCGGTGTTACTTTCCTTGCCTTTGGGAATGGTTCTCCCGATGTCTTTTCCACATTTTCCGCCATGCGCGCAAATTCCGGTTCTTTAGCCATTGGAGAACTTTTAGGTGCAGCGACATTCATTGTGTCGTGTGTCGTAGGCAGCATTTGCGTGATCAAGCCCTTCCGAGTCAATCCCCGTCCATTTTTACGGGATGTGGGTTTCTTTACGGTCGCTGTCAGCTTATTGCTTGTCATTCTCTGGGACGGAACAATACACGTTTGGGAGGCGGCAGTCATGGTGTTGCTATACCTATTCTATGTCGCATTCGTGGTTGTTGGGACGTTTTTGGAGAAGAGAATGGAGAGGAAGAGGTTGAGCGAAGCCATGGCTAGGGCTGAATATAGAGATGACGAGTTACCAGGTCCATCTGAAGAGTTTATTCAGCCATACAGAGATGACCGTGAGTGTTCACTTTCCTTGTTTATTACAGACTACTTACCTTTTCTTAAAGCAGCATCCCCAAGTGACACACTTTCCATACCCTCTCCAAATCCATCGCGTCTCCGAGCGATCTCCAATCCTAATCCTCCTCGTCTACAAACAGACTTCCCACGAAGATTTCATTCGCGCACGCCCTCACCCACCCCAAATTCCTACATGCGTCATTCCTTCCACAGTCAAAGCAGTACTCCCCACCCTTACTCTCAACAACCCTTCACTCACATGCCATCATTCTCTCTCGTCGGTGCTCTGGAATTCCGACAAGTCGTGGCATCATTAAACCAAGACGCTGCTGGCTCAAGTCTCAGCATGTTCGATTCGCCCATAACACCGTATGCAGGTGGCCATTACCATTCCCATCATGGAAGTATTAGGAGCCGTTCACGACCTCGTACACCCTCACAATCTGTTCACCTCTCAAATTCAGTTCAATCTCTAGCAAACGAACACGACAGAGAGCGAGATCCTTGGGATGCAGCTTTAGGCTCATATGCCCAAATACCTTTGGATGAAAGACCCAAATCTCCTAGGATTGAAGTCACGTCCGCGTCGGACTCGCATAATGCTAGTCCTACCGGTAGCGCCTTCATGGACCTTCCGCCCAATGGCCCGATGTCTTCCTCTGTCCCCACGATATCCATTTCAAGATCTTCAGAGTCACCACTAGAGACTCCAATTGCAGGAGTAGACAACACCGACAGGAATGTGGAAGATGGCGAACGTTACTCTAGACATCCAAAGCGGGAGAAAGTGAAGTGGTTCCTCAGTGAAGTGTATCACACCCTATTCCCCACATTACACCGTTGGAAGTCGCAGGCTTTGTTGGGACAGGCAGCATCGGTGTTTGCTGCACCTGCTGTAATGATGCTGACCCTTACGTTACCAGTAGTGGTGATGCCCTATCATTCAGCAGGAGCAGAGTTCGAAAAGGATTTACACAACGGTTCCTTAAGCGTGCCACACTCGGACGGGGCAGGGCATAACTTGATAGAGTTTGAAGAGGAAGGAATGGAAAGGGTCTTAATTGCAGAAGAGGAAATCCGAGAAGAGCAAGATCATTCATTGGGTCTCAATAAATGGCTGATTGCTACGCAGGCGGTTTTTGGACCTTTATTCTGCGTAGCCGTGTTGTTCAGCGGGAATAAACATCAACCGTACCTCTTTCTTGCAGCTTCTGTCGTGGGGATTTCCATCGCAATCCTTATCATCATCTTTTGTCCCTCTTCCTCTTCTTCTGCCCTGGGCCATGATCACTACAGAGGGGACAGCAAAGCGTTCAAAATGGCGAGGTGTTCAATGGGTTTCTTCGTTGCTATAGTCTGGATTATGGCCATTGCGGATGAGGTGGTGAATGTTTTGCAAACCTTTGGATTCATTTTTGGGTTGAGCGATGCGATTATTGGATTGACTGTCTTCGCTGTGGGGAATTCGTTGGCAGATTTAGTAGCGAACATGAGTATTGCGGTGAGTATTTACGCTCTGTCGTTGCATATCAATCAAACTGATTTTCTCCCGATTTGCTTTACAGGTCTTTGCTCCTATCATGGGGTTCTCAGCCTGCTTTGGTGGGCCTATGCTTAATATCCTATTGGGCATTGGTATCTCTGGGACATACATTACAGCTCAGCCATCCGCCTCCTCGACTTCCCCCTTCCTGACACTTCTTCTTCACCCGTCTTCTCTGTTCCAAGCCGAAAGCCATATTAAACTCCACTTTGGCAAAACCTTGTTTGTGAGCACTATAGGCTTGCTGTCTCTGCTAGCCATGACTCTTGTTTTCGTTCCAATGAATGGTTACTGGCTGAGTAGAACCTGGGGGATATTCTTGATTTGCAGCTATGTGGCGATCATGTGTGTGAATGTCATTGTGGAGTTGAAAGGGTGAATGGATGAGCTTCCAAGGACTCTAGGATTTGTGAAGGAAGAAAGCCTAGTATGTGTTATTATTAATGTCACATTGGACTTGGATATTTTACATGCGGACATCTGTACCTGATCGCTAATTGGCAGAGATGAATACCCGGAGATTCTTAGGTCTGTTGTATGTTTCTGGTCTGACGCTGCAGTTCAGCGAAAATCTGGACGAGAGCACAAATGCAAGGCTGTCCTTGGCCAACATATCTGTCTTCAGTACTTCTGGTCATGAGTAGTACTAGTTTACTGACTGTATCTGACTGCGTCAACATAATTTCGAGATTCTTCGAACTCGAGCGTTTGTTTTTCACAATGCGCCAAACCGGTCGCAGCGCACACCACTCGTTGCATGCTCGGTTCTGCTGCTGTGTGTTGTTCTCCCTACTTATCAACGGCGGCTTACCCTTCGTTCCTGTTACCGAATTAGACACCAACTTTTGCGATCCGCTCTCATGTAATCATTTCATATTTTGGCTTCTGCGACCTCTCCAACCCAGGTCCGACCTTATGAAGCAACGATTCAACGGAAACATGTCATCGACCTCTTGCTGTAAGGAGCGATCAAGGACTTCAAGTGTTCTGGAGCTCAGTACAGCATATCTTTGTTGAAAACACGTTTTGCGACCGGCGGACTCAACTTCCTCTAATCTCAGGAAGATTGGCGAAGGACTCCCTGGCTTCATTGATGTTCTCGGCAGAAAACTTTTGCCCCTGACTAACTCTGGCTAAACAGGTATCCTGATGCCACTTGAAATTCTAAATCTTCTAAATCTTTCATTCTTCCCCTTCCTTCTACTCTAATCAAAGCACCTGCTAACGAGGATTCCTGTCGTTCTTTGACCGTCACTTTTCTCATCCTGAGCCATGACGGATATATACTTCACCACCAAAGACGGTATTAATTACACGAGGAGGCTTCACGGAAGAGAAAGAATGTCTGCTGCCAACACGTGTGTCCTATTACTCTTTTCTTTCCTTCAATTTACGAGTATTCATCCCAATTTTTATCAGCACCTATGCGCATGGATTCGGGCAAATCGTCGCCCTGGGTGAAGTTGAGCTCAAGTCACCTCTAACTCGAGAACAACTCGCTCCTTATGTCAAGGCTGCATGGACTCATTTACGGTTCCTCGTTCCCTGGATGGCTATTCGAACGAGCGACATGACTCCCAATCCACGAGACAATGCTTTCCTCTATTCATACGCAGTGCCCGTGAACCAAGAGCAAGTTGACGCCTGGCTAGAAGAGACAGTTATCTGGCGATCAGAGGAGCTACCTTTTGCAGATTGGGAATCTTTGCTCAGGATAACGCACTGGAAGCCGGGTGATAATCGATGTGCGTTTGAGCTGCATGTAGCGGCATTACCTGACGGGCATTGGATGATGGGGTAACTTGTTTTTTGGAATGTTTCTGGTTGACATGACTGACGAGTATCTTGTGCAGATTGACTGCTCCTCATTGGGTCACAGATGGACGGGGAAAGTTCCCGGTCATCGACCAATACTATAAATGTTTGCAGGCAGCGTTTGATGGGTCTTCTAAACCTGTCGATACTATCGCTTGGGGTGAGGAAATCACGCGCCTTCCGCCCACTGGGGTGCAAGTCTTGCCGGCAGCAGGTGCACTTCCAGAGACTATGGATCCCCCGCAAGTATGTGCCTTGTCAAGTGTTGTTGATGTTCTTCTGAATATCGCGTGCATCTCAGGGACAGTTTACTCGTTTAATGAGACAACCCAGAGAAGTCGACCTCAGCACGGATAACATCACCCGGTGTATCGTCCTGACCAAGGAGCAGACGGACGCGTTCAATCTTGCTTGCAAACAGCATAGATGTAGCATAACAGCTGCCATCAATTCTGTTTTTATCTTGGCGGACATTGAGACCGAGTTGCGTATTGCTGCTGATGCGAAAGGAGAGGTCTGGGAACGAGTTCTTGAATCTTTTCACCAGTCCGAGTTCTTCACGGTGGCTGTCAATGTGTCTGATTTAGTAGGCCCTGCTATAAAACTTTCGGAGGACTATCTGATAAATACTTTTCAGCGTCATTTTGTCTACCCACTATTCGCCAAAGTCTGTCAACCTTGCGGCGTAGGGGGTCTCATCAATTGTGGCTTCCCGACATATCACAACATGAAAGAAATCCGAGCATGTCTGCAAGTCACTCCGGACGGTTGTATCACCAAAAACTATGGAACCAAGACGTTTTGGAACGGTTTAGTAGTTGATGTTCGTAAAGTGCTCAAAGAAGGGATCAGAGTAAGTCAGCATGCCTCCCACTACTAGAGCCCTGATAATTCACCTGACACCGCAGACGAAAGCAAGTCCTCGATGGTACCATCAACTATCAAATAATGTGGAAGCCGCCTCAGCCAATGTCACTTCATTCCAGATGGCCTGGCCTGGTGTCATGGCCTCTTCTTTGGGTAGTTTGCAAAAGCTATCTTGGTTCTGTCAATTCCGTCCCTCTGTTGCCGTCTCAGACCCTGATACCGCATTCAGTATCAACCAATGGAGGTTTGGTATACGAGCTACAGGGGCGTTGGCTATTGTCATCAACACTTGGGAATATGATGGTATCCTGTCGTTGAACTTGCAGGGATCGAAGCGTTGGCAGACGGAAAAGGCTTGGGACTACTTTACTGTTGCTGTAAGTGACGGATTTGAACGTATCACGTCGACGAAAGCGACATTGTGATTCGCTGATAGTCTTACTGAAATTTACTAGCCACCATAGTCGTAAGTTATGTGTGTATTTATAGAAAGAGATAGACATAGATGATACATAGAGATATTCATTTAATTTTCCAGTCATTGATCAGCGGGTCGTGATCCTAAGGAACACGATTGCTCGATTGTTTGAGTCCGTAAAACCCGGCCTATATCTGAAAATGGCTAGATTTTGCTTCTCGAGTACACGATCTTGATCATGATCACGGAGAGTATAGCATCTACATTAGTGATACAAAAAGAAAGAAGATCATTGAAGACGTCGACGTAGTTACGGTACTTAGTTCATTCATCATTCATCTCTTTTGGCACGCTTATTGATCTCGTCACCTTTAGTATCTTCTGAGGGAGCTTGTCGTCTTTGTCCACTCCCATCACCTTCATTTGTACTTGATTCGGCGTCCACCGCCATCGTATATCCACCGACCAAACCTTGCACTACAGCCTGGCTAACCAATCTTCGCAATTCCTCTTCTGCCTGATCGGGATCCATACCTTGGTCGACGAGAGACTGGACTTGCGATAGTAGAGAGGTAGTGAGTTGTTCAGTAGCGGCATTTTGAGCGTATTGCGATTGCTGGCTGGTGGACGGGGTATTTTCTGATGAAGGAGGTAGGGAAGACTGAGTTTGTAAGAACGCGGCAACTTCAGGAAAATCTTCAGACAAATGGGCTATAGGCTGTGCAGAGTACGTCGAGTGTCATATTTAGGGAGAGGGTGAACAGAACATACTGAAATTCCCTCCGCATTGACACGATCGACAACAGCGCCCTTTTCAACGAGATACCTTGCGATCTCGACACTTTCTACGGTGTACAGTGGAGTGTCGCCATCAGAGTCTGTGATATTGACATTTCCGCCTGGAGAAAGCAGATGAGGCGGTTTGTAGCGGGAAAAAGAGTGAGCGTGCCTTTTGAGATGAGATAGTCGAGCACTTCTATACGACCATATGACGCAGCAGCATGCCTGATTACTGTCTCGGTTAATAGAGCGGACAAGGGGTTAAAAAGACTGACATTGGGGTGTAGGTGAAAGGATCCGGAGCGTTGGGCGAGACCGCTAGAGATGTGGTATGTTGGCAGGAGTCGAGAAAAGAAGGACGAGCGACTTGCAGTGGTTTTCGACGAGGTTCTGGAAGAGGTCAGAGTAGAATTTGGAGAGGATAGATCTAGAGAACGTCACCTTGACTTGTTCGAGCTCACCGTCTGATGCGGCTATCCAAATGTTGTTCATGGTAACAGACCAACACGCGCGCGCATTGAAAATATTTTGTCGTGGCATGACCCCTAACGCCAGCGATCACCATTAATTCTCTGGGCCCGGCTCTTCTCGCCAACCATGAGCTACGGTCCCGACAAGCTTTACGACCTAAACGCCCCCGCATCCGACGTGCACAACCATTCCCAACCTCCACCCGCTACTCCCTATACCGCCTACGACTCCCCATCTTCGTACTCTCCAAAGTCTGCCACTCCAGTCGTGCTCCCAAAAGTCGGCGAGCATAGGTGCTGTAAGTCCCAGCGATCATTGCCGATCATTATAACCTAACCAAGTAATGGCAGATTGGGCCTTGTTGTCGTCAGAACTTTGCTTCGTTTATCTCGACCCGGTTCTCCAATCCCATCTCGAAGATCAAGCATCCGCACTTTTAGGCCAATCGCTTTTGTCCTTCATCCATCCCGACGAACAGGCGTCCGCCAAGGCCGACATCGGAGAATCACTAGATTCCAAGGTTCCAAGCATTACCCGGTCCGTCAAGAGCTCTGTTTTACTTCCGTCAAGAGCGTTATCTTGCTGACACTCCTCCAGAGCGAGTTTCTGCCGGCTTTCCTGTGTCCGCCGCATGCTTGGCCATGACGGTCCTACAGCACACGTTCCGTCCGCACAAAAATTTACCTTGGATGAGAATTACATGGCAGTCAATATCGTCCTCAATTACGCTGCGGAGGGGCTCGTATTATGCTTCCTTCATGCAGCTGCAGATATTGACCCCGTCGCCGACAACGACATAAGTTGTATTTCCCCCTGGTGCGTTACCAATTGCCTTATTGGCTTGTAAATGAATCATCTTGCGTTGAAAAAAGGTCGAATCTATGTGGAACCCCGGTCATGCCGCGAGACCAGATCCGCCTTCTATCTCGGAGGCTAATGAATTGCATTCCTAAACATTCACACGACCGAGTCTTTCAGCTGCTGTCCAATTCAAAAACACTGCTTTTCAGTTGGCCTCTGGACCTCGCCAGTCCATCTGTCTACGATTTGGCTTCCCATATAAGCACAATCGACTTTACCAAAGTTGACAGCCAAGCCAGTTCAAATTGCACTAAGAGATTTCGCTCTGAAGGTGAACTGCAGGGCGTCGATGTGGAATCTGTGTATATAACACATGGTAAGTGCATGGACTTTTTAGGGGTCAAGTCCCAAGCAATTGTGTTCCCTCTCCGTCGTGAATCTGACGTATTGTTCCATCTTCTTCTGCTACTCTCATCATCTGCCTGCCCTCCACGCGACTACAGGAAGTGTGATTTTCGCGTGCCACAAACTCAAACCTTCATCTGTCCACAACGCCAGTACTTTAACCACTGCATCGATCCCAGACGCTACCGTGGCCGCTATGGGTTATAACGCTCCCTCAGCTTCCTCCTATTCCCTCCCACCTCCTCATCCTCAGCAGCCATCGTACTATGATCAGCAGCACTATCCATTGCCTCCCTTGTCGTCGTCTGCAATTTCTCCCTATTCATACGTTCCGCCTCCTCAGCAGCATTCCAATTCCGTTTCATCCCATTATCCTGCATATCCCAACAGCTGGAGCTCTCAGCCTGCCACTCACCCCTCTGTTCAGATTCTCCGACCAGGTTATTGGAACCATTCGCACAGCGGGTATGAAAATCATCAGGGACCGCCCGCCCTTTCTCTTAGCGGACCTCACGACAATTATCGACCCCTTTCTCCTGGATACTCCACCTATACTTCTGTCTCGAGTACCGGCACGGATCATTTAAGCGATAGTCAGCCATCTCCAACCTCGGGTTCGCCGACGTCTGCAGACGTTGTGCCTCCTCCTCGCCGCAGAGTATCTCCTGCACAACGCGAATCCAACAGACTCGAAAGCAACGTTTCTGCAGGCAGAGAGGGTCGCGGTCATGGTAATCGCCCCGCTGGTATTCTCAAATGCAGCAGCTGCAAGGCTACCACTAGCCCGGAATGGAGAAAAGGACCCAGTGGTAAAAAGGAGCTTTGTAATGCGTCAGTTTTCCTGATTTCACAGACTCTCCTATGAGAACTAATGAAAATGTACTAGGTGTGGCCTGCGTTATGCCCGTTCCCGAGCCAAGAAAGAGGGCCATGTTCCCTCTTCTGGTTCCAGGCGCAGAAAAGACAAAATTCTTAAGCGTGATACATCTCCCCCTGCCTCCACACCTTCACCTGCCAGCTCGGGTGCTCCCTCCTCTTATCCATCATCTTCATCTCTCTCTTATCAGAACCCATCCACATCGCCTTACACTTCAGGCTCGTCAGTCAGACGATCATATGCATCAAGTTACGAGGATTCATCCTTTTCGTCCACCGGCTCGACTGGCTCGAGCAGTGACATCTATGTTCCTCACAGAAGCAATGGTACTGCGTCCCCTTCGCCTCCCGCGGGCACCACTTTGTTTTCATACGGCAGCGGATCTGATGGACACGGCCATCGTGCAGGCTACTATGGATCTTCTATCCCATCTCCTCTGGCATCGAATGTCCCAACCACACTGCCTTCACAATCCTATGAACGTGAAAGTCACCGTGACGGCGGGAATAGAGACTCGCAGGCTCCTCTATCTTCCGAAAGCAAGAGGTATTACGAAGCTACCAGCCTTAGGGAAAGCCCTACCAAATTTGACAGGTTGGAGAAGAAGGAGGATAAACCATATGACAAGGAATACAGGGGCTATGAACAAGAGGAAAGAGGACGAGGTTTGGTCAGCCATTAAGGCGCCAGCTTACCCTATTTGCCCACCACCCCCATAACGGCACACCACCACTCGGTTATGACTACGCCAGGATTATTTTGCAGCCCTTTTTTCGTCTCACTGATTGATCTCACAGGCTCGGACAACTTTTTTTGTGGATACTGGTACTTTTACGATAAAAATGTTGCATTACTATATACGTAGACAATCCGGCTTCGTAACGAAGCACTAAAGTACCTTACTGCCTGTCTTCTATTACTACTCTGCATGTACAACACTTTTGTCGTCTCTACGTTCCGTCTATCGTGTAATCTGGTAGCTTACTTCCTTACTCTGTATTTGGCTTCAATCCTCAGTACCCGATGTCACATTAATGAACGCCATCAGAAAGTCTTGAGGCTCCGCGTCGTCTGAATGTCCAGTGCCTCGAGTTGTACATGCTGCACTTGTTGGCAGCTCTATTCATCGGCCAAGTAACTTGTGATACCAAACGGCTCTTGCCTACGTCGAGTCAATTTAACAATGCATCGTGGTTTCCTGTTGGCGCTGCCTTCACAAAAATTCCGTTTCAAAGAACCAGGTGCGATAGAGCAGCCACCTACAAGTTGAAGATCTCCCAGATCGTTGAAATCACCTTTCTTGATCACGATCGACATCCAGGACAGATGGAGATCCCGTTTACTATTCCGGTACCGAAAAACCGTTGGTGAGCGAGAAGGTGAAATTGGTATATCATCGATCGACCGGTCTCGAACAGGTCCTAACAGGTCCCAGGTTTCACCGGAGCCATTGTGATGTGGGGAGACAGGTGACTGGCAGGACCTCCAAGATCGGCGTTGAGCGAAAAAGCACAAAGTACTCGTGCACATCAAATGTGTACGGGCACCTCGGCAATGAACTGAGTTTTTCTGGTCCTTCCATGACCAGCAACTCTAGTGGTTTGATGAGACTCTGATACAATGTTTACGTCCAAGTAACGCAGCATAAACTTGATATCTACCATCGAGCTGGTGAGTCTATTTCGCGTCCTCTGATAATCTGATTACAGGTGCAGACATTTTGACGAAGACAAATGTTGGGATATGAATAACATGCAGCTGTGACCATCGTCTTGAGTCCCGTAAAAGAAAGTCTAGGTTTTATGTGGAATTGTCCTGTAGAAATCTTGCAGACAGCACCAAAAGAACATACGCGACGGACGCGACAAGGGAGTCACAAGTGCCACAATGTTTCTCACGGTGTAATCTTCTGCATCTAGCACGGTGTCATACGCCAATTATCATGTCTGGTGAGGTCAATAAACTCGAGTCAACGATTACGAAGGTTGGAGAGCGGTAGGTTCCTTCTAGTCCCTACTGTGTAAATCTGACCCTGGACGTCAGGACAAGAGTTGCTGTATCGCATACGCCTGCCGACGAGCATCATGTCAGTTCTGACGAAGAAGATGTCAAAGAAGAGGAATACGAAGTTGAGGAGGGCGATTTTCTTGCTGACTGGCCCGACGAAACAGAGGTGTGCTTCCATTTAGCATCTCATCGATTATAATATCAAATCAAATTTCCTCAAGGAACTAGAACTCGTGCATGCTCGGATAGGCTCTTTAGATGAACTACGACTGCCCAGATTCGCCAAACATCTAACGAAACTTTGTCTGCGACAAAAACCATATATCGCGCCTTGACCCCGAAGTTTTCCATCTGCTCACGAAGCTGGAGGAACTTGATCTATATGACAACAAGGTCAAAGACCCAGCGAGCGCACTTGACAAGCTCGAGAACCTATCGTTAGTTTCCCCTGTATTCCGCTCGAGATAGGTAGCTAACAGCATTGATGCAGAGTTTTAGATCTGTCCTTCAACCTCCTTCGTACAGTCCCCGATTCTTTGCAGTACCTTCGCTCTCTGCATACGGTGTATTTTGTTCAGAACCGTATCTCCAAGATTACGAATTTAGATAATCTTGCATCATTACGGAGTCTTGAGCTGGGTGGAAACCGCATACGGGTATGTTAACTGCTCTTTCTCTGTTCTGGTTCTGAAACTGTGCAAAGAAAATAGAAAACCTGGGATCGTTGGCCAATCTAGAAGAATTGTGGTTGGGGAAGAACAAGATAACAAAGCTTGAAGTATGAATCCTTGTAATT
The DNA here is from genome assembly GCA_013368315.1 of Tetrapyrgos nigripes. NCBI lineage: Eukaryota > Fungi > Basidiomycota > Agaricomycetes > Agaricales > Campanellaceae > Tetrapyrgos > Tetrapyrgos nigripes. The sequence continues at coordinate 238,323 of JAACJM010000019.1, forward strand.
ACACGGAAACTTCACACTTACTCAACGATATTGCAGAATTTATCTCAGCTAAAACGACTCAAGACCCTTTCTCTTCAGTCTAATCGGATCACTGTCATAGAATGCTTGGATGAACTCGCAGATTTAGAGGAATTATATCTGAGTCACAATGGTGTCAAGCGGCTTGAGGGGCTTCAGAACAATGTAGGTTTGGATTCTGCGTCCTGGAGAAAACTGATTGACTCGATCTAGATTCACCTTCACACCCTAGACGTTGGCAACAACTTCATACCCGCCATCGAGAACATATCGCACTTGACTGAGCTGGAGGAATTATGGGTATGTTGCATCTTTCTTTTCTACTTCTCTTCGCCTTACTATGGTGTGTTCAGATGAATGGCAATCAGATACCAGACTTACGAGCACTCGAATCCCAATTGGCTCATATCTCGACTTTACAAACAGTTTATCTTGAGGCTAATCCATGTCAGACGAACGATATGGCCAATTATCGTCGGAAAATAATGCTTGCCCTCAAGCAAGTGAAACAGATTGATGCTACGTGAGTTGTCCAACGTTATTGATTCATGAGATCTTCCTCAAAGTCACTGACTGCACGTCAATGTAGATTTGTTAAATCTGTATGAATACCTGTATGATTGAGAACGCTGAAGGCCTCTTGTTTACTAGCTGTACTTATATAAATGGACTGAACTACCACTTGTTTACCGCAAATAATTGTCGGGAATGTTCTCGGAATCTTCGAGTAGATCAGTGTACTTGTGGTCACGCTCAAGTTTTGACAAAGGTTGACACCTTTCTGCAAACTTTCATGTCGTCCTGGATTTCATCTCAATACGCGTCGATCTCGAAGCACGTAACTCTATCGGACCTATCCCAAGCATCAACTAGTGCGAATGAAGAAACTCCGGTCTTAAAATGCACCTCTGAAGCGCGTAGCAAAGACTATGATAATGTCTGTCTTCCGCTGACAACTGATGCCTGGAAGAAACGATGGACCAACATGTGCCTTGTTCCATCTTCGGGAGGAGAAGATAGAAGGAGGACAGAAAGTAGAAGAGAAAGCAGATATGTCAGCCGGGACTTTACTACAGAGCAAAAGGCGGAAAGATGGCGAGAGAATCCCGTTTTTGAGGCAGACGAGGTGACAATGACTAGATTAGGTGAGTGCTGTTAGTCTACATTGTCTAGATCATGAATGCTCAATGAATGTAAGACGAAGCTGAAGGAGTGACGGCAATCATCTCAGGATGGTTAGAACTGGACACAGACGACGATTGGATCCGTCTTGATGCCGAAATTGTAAGCTAGACGCGATTTTCTCTGATGACTGGCGCGTCTCATTTCTGTGAACGCTAGGCTCTGCACCAGGAGTTGAATTACGCCTCATATCTTAATATCCAAAACGCGATCCTCCCTGCTCCTCGGAACCGTCAACGTGCAGCCTGCTATGCCCGTGTCGTCGACGCGTGTCTTCAAAGTCTCCCTTTCATGAATCTCTCTATCCGCCTACCGGTCTATGATTCCTCTCTGGTTCATGATCCTCTGTCCGCATCATCAAATGACGCTGCACCACCCATGAAAAGATCAGCCAGCCTACATTCGGTTTCTTCCCGACCTCCAACACCCCGCCTCGTAGTGTCACAGACGATCGAAGCCAATCCCGTCCCCAAAAATCTGGAACAGAAAATTGATGCTGCTTGGGAAACATGGGACCTTATCAGGTCTCTTTGCGACTACAACCCGCGTCTTTCTCTTGGTCAGCATCCTTAACTTACTTCGTGAATTTGCATAATGACTTTTGCACGCAGCATTAGACCTAACCCCTCCATTGCCCAACAATCTGACTGCTCTTGGCAAGTGGTCCGCTGAAGCTGTTCGCCACATCTTTCTTCCTGCATCGACTTTCATAGCAAATACCAAAGGTTATCCTGTGCTCCCTAAATCCACGCAAACTTTCATTCGGGACAGCATGGCTGTGAGTCCCTACGATACACCGAGAATGCCATTAACACTTAATGAATGAATGTAGCATCGACCAAGTTTCATACTCTCAGGTGTATCGTCAGGGGTGCACACTCGAGGAAATGAAGTTGCCTACTCACAATACATTCGGCACCTGGAGAGGACGAGTCCTCTTGTGCAAGCAGTCGAGAAATCTGGGACTGTTGAGAACTTTGCGCAAGGCTACCAGGATTATCTACAGGCCCCATTACAGGTAAGTATGGGCACGCATTTGTGTAGAGGACTGATTAACCATCATTGAGTAGCCTCTTATGGATAATCTTCAAAGTATCACCTACCAAACGTTTGAACAAGATCCCGTAAAATACAAACATTACGAAGAGGTAAATCTCTGACTATGTCTGGTCCTAATTGCTGAATTAACGTGCTCACACAGGCCATATATAGAGCACTGCTAGAATGGCAAGAAGACGGCAGGATGTGGGTATGTTCTTTTGAGTCCTTTTCTTATTTTCTAACCCTATTTATCCAGTGTCATTTGCGTAGCAGGCGCAGGCCGAGGACCTCTTATTGCTCGTTGTATCACTGCCATAGAACGGTCAAACCGCGAGGCCTTCGTTTATGGGGTCGAGAAGAATCCCAACGCATTCGTTACGTATGTCTGCTCATCATCTGTGTTTCTGGCTAATGAAAAATAATGAAGCACAGTCTGCAGGAAAGGCAACGCTCCGAATGGAAAGATAAAGTCAAGCTGTTCTTCGGTGACATGCGAGTTGTCGAGCTTCCGGAGCAGGTCGACATACTGGTTAGCGAATTGCTTGGATCGTTTGGAGATAATGAACTCAGTCCAGAGTGTCTGGATGGGGCCATGAGATTACTAAAACGTAACGTTTACATCTCCGACCTTGCACTGTGTCTTCTCATTTACTGGTTATAGCCGATGGAATATCGATACCCTCTTCCTATACAGCCCACCTCGCACCATTGTCGTCGTCCAAGCTATACAATGAAGCTCGTTCAACGAAAGATGACAAGAATATGGAAACACCATGTGTAGTCATGTTCCAAGCGGTCAATCTCCTTAGTGGTGATGGGGGAGGTCCGAGTGGTCAATGTGGACCGCAAGTTCAAGAATGCTGGGAGTTTGAGCATCCTAGGAAGGATCCTATTTTGAATTCCCAAAGTGAGTTCTTCTTGGTTCATTGTCCTTCATTAATTTCATCTTCGACAGGCCTCCCTCTGACCAACAGCCATAATGCTCGTTTCGCCAAATTACGTTTTCACATCCCTCATGCAGGTGCTTTACAGTAAGGCAAGCCACATCTTGTTCATGAGCGGCTATATTTACCTTTTTGCTTTAGCGGATTAGCAGGCTATTTCGAAGCGGTGCTGTATCGGAACATCGGGTTAAGCATTCATCCGCAACGGAAGGACCAAATATCAAAGGATATGCTGAGCTGGTTCCCTTTATTCTTCCCTTTCAAGGTCTGAATTACTCGCCTGAACAAAAATGTACGCTAACTTAGGACCAGGAGCCTCTCTACCTACCAAGCAACTCTGAGCTGCAAGTTACTATCTGGCGCTTGACTAATCAACGTCGAGTCTGGTATGAATGGCATGCGGAGTCGTTTTTGTACGGATCTTGCCTGGATCCCGTTTCATCATACCCATTATCTGCGACACCCACTATTCCCGTAACCGACTCCGGGGTATCGCTGAGAGTATCTAGCCCCCTCATTGACGCTGTTGAACTTGCACCAGAAAGAAGAGGGTCGATCGCTTCGGTAGTGTCTCTGCCTGTTGCAGGACTGGTCAAAATTGGACATACCAGTCTTCATAATGCTGGTGGCCGCAGCAGTTGGATCGGACTGTAGACAAATCCTCCAAGTACCATTTCAAATTTAAGCTGAAAAAAAACGAGGTCATGCCTTCTGTAAACAGTGTGATAAGCAAGGATCAATCCAGCTTATTTTATGTCTAAAAAGCTTATTCCACATGTTTGACCTCAGCGGGCATTCTTTCTCTTCTTATCATCCTTTGAACACTCTTTTCAGATGAAGTTCCTCATCGCTGTTGCCGCCTTCGCTTTCCTCCTTCCTGGAATTCTCGGTCTGACGATAAACACGCCGTTGAGTTTCAATACCCCTACATGCTTACTGTGTCTCACATCTTCCACTAGTTCGGGAGTCGTGCAATGCCGTATGTAGACACTGAACGCCATCGTGCTTCCATTATTTGAAGGATTCTATGATGTCTAGAACCTACCTTGCTTACCTGGGCAGATGGAATCCCTCCCTACTACTTGTCAATCCTTCCAGGTGCGCCCGATTTCTGATCACAATAGGAACGAACTTATAACAGCGTTGCGATCAGGCGGTCAGATTTCTGCTGCTGCGGTATGTCTGTGTGTTTTCATGTCGGGCGGCAGTGGACTTCACCTTACCTTGATTTCGTGACGATGCAGCTAAAAACTTTTGATCCTACCAATGGTACTTCATTAAGTTGGACTGTCGACATCGCTGCAGGCATCGGCATGTCAGTGTCCATGCTTTTCTTCCGCCGTCGTGTGTGCACTGATGTCTTCTGTCTACAGCACCCTTCAGTTGAGGGACAGCACCGGTACTATTGCCTACTCAAATATCGTCACGACCCAGAGCAGCAGTGACAGCAGGTAGGCTTGATATATCTGCGTCTGTATTTTGGTCAGCTAACCCATTTTTTAGTTGCTTGAGCTCCTCCACTGCTGGTTCTGCTGCGTCTGGTTCTTCTTCGGCGAGTGGTTCTCCCACTAGTGCTCTCACTACGTATGGACTGCATTAGATGCTTCAGAAACGCTACTGATATTGTCTTCCTAGGTCTGCTACTATTCCTGCCACTAGAAGTTCTGCTTCTGCGACCTCTGCGTCTGGAATTGCCTCACGTACTGGGACCTCTGCCACTTCTGCAGCTAGTGCTTCTGCCACCAATTCCGCCTCTCGTGGAGTTGTTTTGAAATGTAGACTCGCTGGTATTGGAGCTGGTATTGCTGGCTTCTTTGGTATTGTCGCCGCAATGTAAAGAATACCTAGTCGCCATTAGTACGGACTTCTTTACATAACTTCTTTACGTTAATATCCGTTGTATCTATATTCTTTTTCCTTGAACAAGTACCACACCCCGTAACCTACTTGTGTCATTTTGGACTTTTAAAACTTTTATGCACCTTACATATCCCTGAGGATTTCACGCTACTTTCACTGTGAAAGAAAATTTTTCGAAATTCGGAATCAGACACCATCACGTGGGAACGCGTAGGAAAAAAGAAGCTTGTGCCACGCTAGCCATTTACTCTTCTTACCTTCTTTGTCTTGCAGCCTTCCCAGTTAGACTCGGGAAATTCCTGTGCTTGTCCTCCTTCCATGGCCGCTGCTGATGTGGCCGACGCATTGTCCACGGCTTTGAACGATACTCAACCTCTAGTTGCTCAAAGTGCTCTCAAAGAACCCACAGTCGAATCTACCAAGACTGATGACACCGCTGCAGTCAATGAAGGCCCTGAAAGTGAATCGGCTGGGGGAAAAGACGAGGACATTGCCTTAACGGTGCGCATGCTTGCATCTGAACTGCCACTCAAGTCTCTGACTACCTTCGCTCAAAAAAGGATGACCTTTCCAAGGATGCTGTTGGTACGAATGAAGATATGAGTCTAGAAGTGGAGGAGGTAGGGAAATCCGAGGCCCTTATCATTGGAAGCGCAGGAGACTAAATGCATTATTAGCACGATAAAAATCAAGCGGATGAATTGGAAATTCCCTTGCAGGTGAGTGCTGTTGAATTTTGTGCGTCCATGAGGTTCTGACTCATTTTCGCCAGGATACTCCCGACGCGAAGTCTTTGGGTGAGGTGAAAGAAGACGTCGAGAAAGCGAAGCATGTGGACGTTGGCATGGTGTCGGCCATACGAGATGAAGAAGAATCTACGGCAGACGCGAAGGGTGCTGAAGCTGTCGATAGCTTGATAACCGAAACAGCTGTTCCCGCAGAAGAAACAGCACAAGGTCTTTCAGAGGGGAAGCATGCACCTCTCAACGCAGACTCTCAGCCTCAGAAATCTAATGAAGAAGAAACACCTGCACCGATAGTTAACGATGCAGCATCCCCTCTCGTCACCAAATTCCAAACATCCGAAGTTGGACCCGAGGCCGCTCCTGCAGACGAGCCAACACCTATCGATGAATCCTGCGCTCAAGACATTTCGAAAGACAACGTCGAAGCTGGTACCTTTGCGAGTGTCTCTTCTACTGAAGAAGCAGCACAGGCTGAACAAGTTGACCTTCCCCCTACTCTCGAAGAGTCGATACCCCACGTAGTTGATCTCGAGGTTGCTGCACAAGTACCTCCTGCCCCCGAGGCAGACTCGGTTGTTTCAGAAGCAGCTGTGAATCAGAAAGCCGTCCCTGAAGATGCCCCACCTGCCGAATCAGAGGACGTAGCCCCTGTTGCAGCCCCTTCGGACGTGCCAGCCCAAATTCCGGAAAACATATCGTCCGCAGTTGTCGACAGCATTAGTGCCGACACCCTTTCGGAGTATACTGCTCCCAAATCTCAGTCAGCCGACGCTGAGGCTGAATCTGATGTCGCCGCCTTCACTTCAGGACACCCGATCTCTCTGCTGACTGCTGATGTCGAGCAGGCAGTACCAGGTACATTGGAGGGTTTGCAGACCATCGGTGACGCTAGCAAGGACGCCATTCTAACACCACCTGAGTCTGCAGAGCAAGTCATCACCGAATTTTCCATCGATTCAGCGTCCCATGGACCGGAAGCTTCTGTCGAAACCGTTATCATACCCCATCCAGAAGCACTTGCCGCCGAGACTTCTGCAGCCGCCGTCTCCAACGATATTCTCGAGATCCCAGCATCTACGGAAGCAAATGAAGGTTTCTCTGCTCCTTCTGAAACTCGAGCACTCGAGGCTGAGTCCGAACCTGGGTCTGCTTCAGATGCTGAGGTGGTCACCCCAGCCGTCGAGCTTGAAGGCGATACCCCTCCTGCAGTGGTCGAGCAACCCGAATGTATTCCGCATCCAGAAGTATCTGCCGCCGAGACTCCTGCAACTATCTCCGACGACGTGGTCGAAGCCCCTGCATCTACAGAGGCGAATGGTGAAGTCTCCGTTCCTCCCATGACAGCACCTCAGATTGAGTCCGAACCCGGACTTACTGCTACAGATTCAGAGGCGGACGCTCCGAGCACTGGATCATCTGCGCTCCACCAAACCCAGGACACTGAGGCTGCTGCTGTACCTGCAGAGTCCAATGATGGACTTTCTGCTCCAGAGGCAGCCCAATCGATCCTCGAAGCCATCGAAGAATCCATTCCTACTTCTTTCGCAGGGGAAAACACAGCACACGTAGAGCATGCGTCTGAGTCGACTGAGGATGCTACTGCTTGTGTAGAGGTGAAGGAAACTCAACCCTTTACTGCTGCAGATCCTGTAGAGGATGCCTCCGTTTCTGTCATCTCGGAACCAACTGCCAGCTTGGATGTAGTGCATGAACAGGAAGCCCCTGCTCCGGAGGCTCGAGCCCAAGCTGAATCTGAAGTTTCTTCTGCCCAGAAGACTGAAGACATATCGACAGCTGAACCTACAACTGTGGAGGAGGTCACTGAAGAGGCCGTTTTGGAGCCCTCTCATTCTTCGGACACAGCACCCGTAGAAGAGACCACCGAGTCATCTGAGTCTCGAACTCCAGAGGTTGAGCCCGAAGTTGCTACTGTGGATTCGACAGAGGTTGGGCAATCTGAACCTCAGCCGGAAGCCGCTGTGGACGAGACAACCAGAGATCCTGAAGTTGCTCCAGCGATTGTTCCTAATGCAACACTTGCGAAGGAGATTGCCGAGCCACCTGTCGTTTCTGATTCTCAGGCGTCAGGGGATGAACCAGAGAATGTAACGACCCTTTCTGCAGAAGTTGAGGAATCCGTCCTTTCTTCTGATCCTCAGGCCAATATGGACGAGACAATCAACGAGGAAAACCCCCAGCCAACCACTGCCTCCGATGCAACACCCGTCGTTCCTGAGCTGCAGGGACCAGAGATAGGGCCGGAGATTGCTGTGATCGTTCCTCAAGACGTCGAGGAGTCCTTACAACCTGAATATCAGTCCAAAGAGACTGTGGACGAAACAATCAAAGAGGAAGGTGCCGAACCAGCTGTTACTTCGGATGCAACACCTTTAGAGAAGTCTCCCGTCATTTTCGAGTCCCAGAAACTAGAACATGAGCCAGTGACTGCTGGGGTTGTTTCTAATGAAGTCGAGGAGTCCGGACCTTCTGAACCTCAGCCAGAAGTGACCGTGGACGAGGGAATGGACGCTGAGCCAGTTACTACTCTGGATACAGTACCTGGAGAGGCGACGAGGGAGATTTCTGAATCCTCTAGTCTGTCTCAAGCACCAGAGCTTCAGCCCGAAGTTCGTACGCACCTTGCAGAAGTCGAGGAATCTGCGCCTACGGCTCTCGAGAGTGTTACAGCCATTGAAAAGCCGGAAGAGATTGTGGAAGAGACGAGCAGAGAGCCGGTCATTGCTTCTGATACCATACCTACAGAAGAGATCGCCGTATCTTCTATCACCCCCCAAGCGCTGGAAACGTCTATCCGGAAAGAAATTGGAGAGTCCCAATTACTTGTAGATGGACCTGTGGACGAAGCTGAGCCTTCTGTAGCTGTCACCGCAGTCCAAGATGCTGCACCTATCGCGAACGTTACTTATAGTCATGACACGGCAGAGATCGAGTCCAATCCAGTTACTGTCTCTGAAGACATTGAACAACCTGTACTTGTGGAGACCGAGCAACCTGCCCAATTCACCGAAACCGAGTCGCAAGGAGATCTGAGCGTCCCCACTGAAGATGCTGTCTCTGGATCAGTCGCGGATGCACCGTCTTCGGAGGACGACAAATCTACTCTCCCAGAGTCTGAATCATCTGAGGTTGATACCCAGGATACGACCTCTACTACAGACGTCGATCAGCCTCAGCCTGCGCCTGCTACTTCCAGTGAATCTGTTGATGCAGTCCCAGTCGAGAAGGAGTTGGTCGAGGAAGCTTCAGTTAAACCGATTATCGTTACTGAAGATGATGTAGGTCTTGATATTATAACTCAGATTTTTACTCACTAGGTTTGCGATATCCAGAGTTTGGCTGAGCACGACAATCAACCGTCTGCTGTGCATTCCGTCGAAATAGAGCGACCCAAGTCTCCATGGACACCATCGTACAGCGTTTCCAAATTGGGACCAGATGTCGCTGTCGAAAACGAGATAGAAGAAGTAGAAGAGGCTCCGATTGCGGAAGAAACGTCGCAATCTCAAAGCACACCTCAACAGGATACCTTGGCTGAAATTCAGGTGCGTGAACGGCTCGTTATTCTATAGAAACTATCGCTAAGATGAATTTAAAGACTACTTCTCGTCCAGTATCACCCTATTGGGTTCCTTCTTACTCAGTTTCTCGTCAGGGTAGTCCTCTACCAGAAACAAGGCCCTTAGCAGATGACCCATCTACAGTTGAACTAGAAGGCACTGAACAATACGAAGGCGGATTATATCAGGATCATGAACCTGCGAGTGATGAGCAGGTAATATTGATTTCATTCTTTCTCCGATAGCTCCTTCTCATCTGCCTTATGCAGGAGATTACAGAGCCAACGACGAATGGGACTGAGCCCCCAGAGAGCACCGCTACTGTTGATGAAACAACATTCTGTGAACAGTCTGACCCAATTGTAGAAGAAGATCATCCAACCTCCACTTCAAACGTGAGCATTCCTCACTTCCATTCTCTCGTGTTCTCTTAAACCGGTCGTTTTAGGAGCACCCTGAGATCAATGATATTGCCGACGAAGATTCGCGACCGGATGAAAAGGTATGGCTGTCGTCTCTTCTTCCTTCTGTACAACTAGCCCATCTCGATCAGGTACAAGATGCTTCTGTGTCAACAGAGACAGAACAATCCTCGCCACCCTCTGTTCTCGAACTAGAAGTAGAAGAATCTTCGCCTCTTCAACAATCCATTGATGTGGCGGATAGTGTGCCTGTGTCAGAACCATCGACGGTTTCCGGACCTACCCCAACTACAAATGAGACTGCAGTCTCGGAGTCTATTCCTAATAACGTGTCTTCGGCTGGTTTGGATATTGCAGAGGCCATTGAGCGACCAAAGTCACCCTGGACGCCGAGTTACAGTGTCACCAGTCAAGGTCCCAATATCGTGAGCGAGAATGATATTCCTGAGATCTCTGAGCTTCCACCGGCTGGCACACAAGATGATGTCCCTGTAATCGTGGAACCTGCATCATCTCAATCAGAGACAGAGAAGACAACAGTCGAAGTGAGCATAGTGCTCTTGTTATTTGTTCATCAGCTGATCGTATTTCCAAGGCCGAGACATCGCGTCCATCGTCTCCTTACATCCCTTCGTATTCGACGTCTGTTCAAGGTGGTAATTCGGATGCAGACGTGGACACCACAGCGGAGAACCAAGAGGCTTCTCAGGATGATGACCTGGCCGCCACTCAGGATAACCAGGCTTCACTTTCTCAAGAGCCATCGGATCAAACGATCGACTCGACTCAGGATGTCACTGACAAAGCTCCAGAGCCGGTCCCAGTGTTGACTGAGCCACCTTCTGAAGACGTTCCAGCTGACCCGAAATCCAACAATGAAGCTGAAGATGTCCATATTCAACCCGCTGAGCCCGAACAACGCATCCTGTCCACCGGCGAGCCACCTGTTGAGCGACCCAAGTCGCCTTACAATTGGACACCCTCTTACTCTGTCACTCAACAAGGAAAGGCCGAGGAGCCTTCAGTAAGTTGTAACAAATTCCAGGAAGTACTCTACTAAACCCATTTCTGCAGATTCCAGAGTCAGAGGACGATGCTGAGGAGGTCTCTCAATTAAAGGTGACAGCAGAAGTAGGCCTATTTGGTTTCCTGAACATTGCAAGAGCTGACAGTCTTTGCAATTCTCATCAGCCGGTATCTCAGACTGAAGCAAGTCAAATCGATGACGCTAGCAAAGAGATCGCAAACACCGGGGCTGTTGTCGAGCCTACTGCTCCTGAAGACGCAAAGCTGCAAGAAGACAAGGCTGTTTTCCCCACTACCCACGATAACGGGTCACAAGAGTGCGCTTCGATCTCACTGACATGTCCTTGTTCTGATTTTTTTTTCAGATCCTTGACTTCTCTCGATACTGTTGATCCTAAAGACTCTCGATCCCGAGCCAGGCTCGAGTCTACAACTTCCTCTCTCTTCTTCCCTGGGGGTTGGTTCTCCAAAGCACCTCCGGCGTCTCTCGATACTACACATGGCGAAGGCGTCTTCACTTCATCGAAACCGAACTCCCCCACTGACGAAACCTCTGGTCCTGAAGACACTCAGACTGCCACTGCTGCGGAAGCTGAAACCCAGACCGCCGCTGAAGAAAAGAAGTCGAGATGGTGCATTGTGATGTGAAGGACGAAACTGGGCGTACAGACAACCTCTTGATCTTTTTCTCTATTTTTCAGAATTTAACTCCGATTTAGTACTACTACTAGTTTACGATGATGACTCTTCACGACCACATAGCAGTAACATTTTTCTTGTATCTTGGTTTACATTTACATACATCATCTTTTCAACTCAGTCACCATATGCAATCTGGTTCCCTTGTGTTGCTTTACAATTTTGACGTCGCAGGTGCTCAGATTTTCATCACCTGACATGTGACATTACTCTACTTCACAGTCACTCAGTGTGTAATGTTGCACAGGAAGAAGACTCAGGGAATCAGCACAGGCGCTCTCTTTGACCTCAAAGGCGAAGCTGCAAAGCACGAACAGGAGGCAGCACGTAACAAGGCTTTAGGGAGTGGTAAGAGCATTGTTGGTAGAGAGCGTCCAGCCAAAGTAAGTCTGGAGAACTTTTCGACGAACCAACCGAACCAAAACAATTTCCTACAGAAACCGACTGTCTGGTCTCGTCAAAATGCCGGTGTCGACGCCCGAGCTGCTCGCGACCTAGAGGATGTAGAGAGCAAACGTGAACTCGAATCGGCCCGTCCTATCTTGGAGAGGAAGGCTAAGAAATACAAGCAGCTCAAGCGAGGAAAAGGAGCAGGACTCAGCGAAGAACAGATCAATACTCTTTTGGTGAATGTAAGTTTTTTTACACCCTCCTTGGTCCCATTTCTGACAAGACCTCTCACAAGTTTGACAAAAAGGGAATAGAATCGAGATGGGAATCCGACAGCGATGATGTAGACGATTCTTTGCCACTTGAAGTACGTGAGTTTTCATTCCTAAGTCTCTTTCCAGCGCCTTCTTATCAAGGATCTCCACTAGGATGATCCTGAAATTGACTATGTGGACGAGCTTGGACGTGATCGTCGCCGTCCTTTATCCGAAATACCCCGTCACCTCTTGCCTGATCGCCAAAAGGAAAGTGAGGAAGTCGACGAGTGAGTTGTACCCCAATGTCACACTTGGCATTTTACTGAATCTATTCTACAGGGATGAAGTAATTCGTAAGTTGCCGCCTGTTTTAACGATTACACCTCCGGACGCTGATTGATGAATGGCTACAGACAACCCCGTTAACTATTTCCCGGTATTTGATCCGACCGCAGAACGAGTTGAGAAGATTAGCAAGGAGTTTGCGGAAGAGAATACTCCCCCAAATGTGCATTATAATGCTGATCGCGAAGTTCGTGAAAAAGGTGCTGGTTACATGAAATTTTCAGGAGATGAAGAAACTAGGCGAGGAGAGATGGAAAGATTAAACGCTGCGCGTGATGAAACAAAGGAGATACGTCAGAAAACGGGAGCTGTGGACGTACGTCCAGGTGAAGTTGAAGGTATGAGGGCGGATGAGTCCATGGAAGGTCCGGCCAAAAGCAGAGGGACAGAGAAACGTAAGAGAGAGCTGGAAGAAAGAAAACGAGCAATTGCTGCGAAGAGAAGAAAAGTGCTGGGTGTAGAGAAGGCGCCAGAGAACCTTCCACAGAGCAGTGATCAGACCGAGGGAGAAGTGCCAATATTCATGGCTGCTGCTCCTTCAGCTGTGGATCCCTTTGCCGTGCTGGAGACTTCTGTACAAGGGGAAGGGAAAGGAAAGGCAAAAGCAAAAGCAGCATTGCATGATGATGCTGATGCTTTCCTTGCATCGGTGGAGAAAGATATTACGTTCAGGCAGAGCTGAAAATCAGTGTAAAATCGTACATTTCCCTCGCGTTAATATAACGTTCCGTGTCTTACTCGCTACAGACTTTTCCTGGCGTCCAGTACGAGTTTCTCAGGACAGATCAATGAGAAGCGTCCTCCCATTTGCCTATATTCCACCGTCCCCTCTCCTCTTTTCATCGTCCGCTTCACAACCTTCTCCTTGCCTTCTACAACGTCAACGATAAATCCTTTCGCGGACTGGAGCATATCCAAGGCCGGTTTATTCACCGTACAGTGTCCGGCATTCAGCAGAACTTGCCCATTCGGGATCGATTGCACGAATGAAATGAGGAAGTCCATCGACGCAAGCCATACAACGATTGAACCCTCCTTCGGAAAGATAATCGGTGCATCTTCGTACAAAGTATCGCCGACATATAGAAGGTTATTCGTGGTATCATATAGAGCGATCTCGTCAGGTGTATGTCCAGGAGTATGGAGGATTTGAACGTCAAGTAGTGTCTTGTCGTGGTCAGGGGAATGAATGCTGAAGTTGTGTGGTACCAGGGTGGGGTCATACGATGGAGTCTTGATTCCAAGGGAATTGCAGAGACTGTGTTCTGCGATATTGGCTTTTGAAAGGAAGGATGGAGAATGCGATGAGGCGAGGATCAGACTGCCCTGGCTTTATCCTGTTTAGAAGACCTTCTACAGCAGCAAATGCTTTTCTACGTACAATTGCTCGATTGCCACTACAAATCAAACAATGTCGTTGAGATTTCGTCACACATGCTCTTCGGATAGCAAAGGAACGTATACGTACGAATGTGGTCATAGTGACAGTGTGTAGTTACTACGACGTATTTCATGAATCCTCCCGAGTTCAGCGCTTTGCCATCATTCACTTCAACCTCGTATGTCTCTAAAAATTCTCGCAAACTCGTAATCTCCACATCTTCGTTTGACTTTCCACCGCAACCGGTGTCGATAAGTAGAATAGTGTTGACCAAGGGAACTAACTTGACGTAGATATGAGGGTTTTCAGAGTAGATGTCGTCGGTTTCTTTGACGAGGAAAGTATCAGCCGCCAACCGTGTAGCACTGAAAGCAGAGCTCTTCTTCAGAGGCATTCTCAGTCAAGGCAATAGAAAGGACGGAAGCTTCCCATTGGTTGGAAGCCATTATCTCAAAATAGTGACGACATAGAAGGAGCATCTGAATGACTTGCCCATCCTTGCCCATCAGTGTCTCAAATAATATTCTCTGCGAGGACTCTTCTCTGTGAAGACTGATCATTACCAATTCTACAACACAAAACGAGGAAAAAGATGGACAGAACAGAATAAGAATTCAAAGATATGGAAGGATGAAAACAAGATAATAAATCCACAAATTAACAGTCGGAGGTGGAACCAAGGAACTTCACTAGGGATACGGGATAGAGGGAAGAGTCATACTCGTACAAGTTTGAAATTGTATGGGAGGATATAAGGATAGCTAAGGCATGACAGCGGGCAGAGAAAGAGGAATAATAAGAGGAGCTCAATCAGCTTCTCATGAGAAGAACGTAGGGATGAACCTGTTGCAGAGACAGTTTAGCAGGTGTAAATTTAGTGAATTCAGTGATACGTACATAGCCCCAACACCAAACACAAACGCGGCCACGCCAATGGCGAGCCCTTGTCGCTCGGGAGGAAGTCTCTCGAGATACCCTGGTACTCGTCGGTTGGTGGCAATTGCTCTCTCTCCTATTTCAGGCTCCTTGAAGTCAAATTTCAACTGCTCTTCCTCTTCGACGTCCTGCCTTGCCCTCTTGCTCGTAACTTTCTCTTCGTCATCTTCCTTCCGTGCAGCGTCCCTTTGCGCCTTCAAGTTTTCAATCAACACCTTCTGCTCAGCAATATCTTGCTCTCGGAGCTCCTCTCCGGCAACGTAGTTGACGGTCTCGTCTTCATCGTCGACAACGGTCTCATCAGACGGAGTGACCTCCTCCTTGACTTCCTCCTTGACTTCTCGTCGCACTGTCCGCTTTGTGGTCCTACTGGCGACAGGTGATAGTGAAGATGCGGATGAAGAGGACTTGGGTTTTCCTGGTCCAGGGCTCTTCGTCGTCCGATTTGAACGTCGAAGAGGGGTAGGAGCGACCTTCTCCTTTTTGACTTCTACCTTCATATCTGTGGTAGTACTTGACTCTGAGACGATAGCAGGTGCAGGAGAGGATTCTTTCCGACGTTTGGGAGGATTAGGAGCAGTCGGTGATTCTGCTTTGATGGATGATTTGGTGGCGGTCGTCGAGGGAGGTTTGGTAGTTGGAACAGTTCCGTTCGCACCTGCGGCACTCTTCCCACTCCTCCTGTAGTTTGCGTCGGGATCAGGATTGGCTTCAACCACAGCACTAATCAACGCTCCCAACTTGTACGCCTTCCCTAATTCCAAAGCAAGACTTGGGTTGACCCAAGTACCCGATAACCGAACGATGTGGGTTTCCTTCGAATTTCCGTTAGTTCCGCTGAGATCGTATGTCTCCTTGACCCATTGGACTTCGGCGTGTTCCTCGGCTTCAGTGGAAGTAGGGAAAGCGGCACGAAACATGGAGCTAAGGCTGACGGCTTTGGTGTCGTATCGACGCAGGATAAAGGCATGGCCGTTGGGCTGACGAGAGAGCAAAAGAATAGAAGGATCAGTAAGTGGTAGACCGGAAGGGGAACGAAAAGTATATACAGTTGGCGTTTCAATCTTCATCCTTCCAACCTGAGTTGGAAAATATAAGTAAACGAGTGATAAAGACAGAACGAGTGATACTGACGAGGATATCCTGGCCTCTGCAATTGAGGATCTGATACTTGACCAGAGGAAGAACTCCAGAATCCACTGAAAACATGAGAGATTAGATTGGGTTGTGAAATGAGCAAGAGAGGCATACAGGTAGATTGTAGATGTGGATTGGCAGACTGAGCGGGGAGTGGAGGACGAGGAGCCATAATGCTGGTTGGGGATTAGGAGCGGAACGTCAATGAAAAAGGTCAACAAACGTCGAGGCACGTGGTGCAGGTGTTGTTTGGGCGTGTTGTTTACACGTGTCCTTGGAGTCGCGTCAAACGCGTTAGCAGCGGAGTCGGTCGTTTTATTCACAAGCAAGGTCTATTCTATGGTCAAGTACACATCCCTATACAAGTACACGTTTTTACAATGCTGCGAGATCTTTTGCGTGGATCCCAATCAACTCAGGTCGACCGGCCAATGCCTCTGCCAAATCTTTGATGCCATCCCACCACCGTGTCTTCCCTCTTCTGTTGATCATATCGGCATGCTGCACCATCTCTTGAACGGGCACCCACTGCACCGAGCTTGACTGGATAGTAATGACCGCTGCAGAGTCTGGCGAAGCGTGTCTGGATTTCCGTGGTTGTTGCTGAAGGAGCTCATGGTGACGTTCAATAAACGTCATACATTTGAGAGTCAAACGTGCTGCCCTTGCACGGTCCATAGGTGAGGGTACACCACCTTGAAGGGTGTGGCCAAGAGAAGCAGAACGAGAGTCGAAAAGAGAACCTCCTTCTTCCTTCAGCATTTTGGTGATCACTTCAGTCGTGTAGACTTGGGAAGCTTGCTCGTTTCTGGAAATCAAAAAGAAATCAGAAACGTCGAACAGGCGATAGATCCATATGCATTTACCTGATCACAAGACGTCCTTCACTCTTCCCTCTCTCATCCAAGGTGTAACGAGTCTTGAGGTAACGAACGTCCCTCCTCAGCGTGTCAAGATCCATTCCTGTCTCCGGCGTATACACCAAGCTCGCTCCAGTCTACGCAATCAATCTCCATTCCAGCGGAAAGGAAGAAAGGACTCACAGCCAGAGCACCCATCGAGGCAATATACCCACATTTTCCACCCTGCGTCTCAACAACAAATACTCTGTTCCTACTCGCACTAGCACTTTGCTTGATGGCATCACACGCATCCACAAGCGCATTCAAACTCGTATCACTGCCCAAACTGTGCTCCGTCATCGGTACGTTATTACTTATCGTCGCAGGCAGATGCACCATTGGGACATGGAACGCAGGATAATGTTTTCTTCCTTCTTCCAAGATCAACAATGCACTAAAGGCTTCGAATCCACCAATCATTAAGAGAGCATCGAAATTATGATGTTGAAATTTGGACGCGATTGCTCCCAGGTCTATAGAAGGCAAGGCACGATTGGTTCCCAGTTCGGAACCTCCACGAGACATCCAAGAATCAACACCAAGCCAAGATAATTCATGAATGTAGTCGTCAAGTAGACCACGGAAACCATTGTGAATGGCGAGAGGAGTATGTCCGTTACGAATACACCATCGAGTAGCTGTACGAGTGGCGGCGTTCATACCGCCTGCAGGGGCTCCCATACTGCATAAAGGATTGTTATTTATCTCAGTGAGATGAGAACGTCAAAGCTTACTGCATGATAGCAACCCTCATTTTCTGCACAACCAACGTTAGCAAGATTCGTCTGCGAGGGAAGAAGACACTCTCACCTTCTCCACCGGGATGTCCTTCTGCTCCAATGTGGAAGTGGTGATGAAACCATCAAAACTTTCCTTGAATTCGGGATCCCGAAGAGACATCGCTTTATCAAAGTCCTTGGCTTCAATGGCTGTAGCGACAGCCCTGGTCTGTAACGAAGGTTTAGAGCAAGTAAATTGACTGTTAATGAATAGCTACCATTGCAACGGCTTCCATCAAGGGAACTCGAATGATTTTGTTTTCCTGCACCCCAATCATGTACGATGGTGTATCGGGAGTGGACTCAAGCAGTGCTTCCACTGCTTCGACACCTTGCAAAGTGGGCTAATAGTGTATTGCTTTATGAGACAATTTCCAGACTGTCCACGGCCGAGAGCACGTACCAGAACTCTGTCATAAGCAACAGGTCTACCACCTCGTTGAGTATGTCCCAGTGTAGTCACACGCGTATCGAGACCAAGACGATCAGTAAGGACATCCTTGACATAGTCGGCGTGTATAGGGTTGAGGTTGCTGTCAATAGCGCCCTCTGCTATGATCACCAATGTTTTCCTTTTGCCAATCTCACGATGCTGTACCAATATTGCGGCGTTAGTGGAGACGGAAACTTGACAAACTAACCAGATACTGACACGATGGATGCAAGCGCACATTTCATCTTCCCAGGTATCGTGAGGTGGGGGACGTTCAGGAATAAAGATGAAATCGGCACCACCACTATAGTGAGATGCGTGAATATCGGAGACAAGAGAGGAAGTTGTTGAGGCACAATCGTACCTGACTCCGGCCAATAGTGCCAGCCACCCGCAATGTCTTCCCATAACCTCTAGCACGAACGCCCGCGAGTGACTAGCTGCGGTAGAGTTGATGTTGTCAATGGCTTCACAAATTCTATGAAGTGCGGTAGGTGCACCAATAGTAAGATCTGTCATCGACATATCGTTGTCAATGGATCCTACTAGACCAACAATTTTGAGGTGTGAGTGGGCTTCGGCTTGCTCTTTGCTGATGCGGCCTGGGCAAAATAGTCGGCGTATAGTCCAGAAAAGCCAGCAAAAGCATACCTTCAGCGTGAAGAGCCGTTATTAATTCAGGCCATTCGGCACGAAAAACGTCTGCACCAGTTAAAGAACCATCTCCTCCACAAACAACCAAAGCATCGATGCCTTCTTTAACAAGATTGTACGCAGCTGCCAAGCGGCCTTCTCTTGTTCGGAATGTTTTGGATCGAGCAGTACCGATCAGTGTACCTCCCTACGATCAGCATTTTTAGCCGACTCATCCCAAAACCTCAAAAATTTGACGCTACACACCTCGGCAAACCAACCTCTGACATCATCAAATCCAACCCTGACGATGTATCTGCCTTTGATAGTTCTGCCTCCAATAAAGTCACCAGTACCATCTTTAAGAAGGTCTCCATCTCCAAAGCGTAGATTTTGAATGAGGTTGATATTCGTATTGCGATAGTTTGCAGGAAGATTTTGAGATGTCTTTGATGGTTCAGATTTGGGTGCTGCTTCGGTGTTTCCTCGTACAAGGCCCTCGTAGCCTTCGCGGACGACCCATGTCTCACATCCTCTGTGAAATCCAAAGGTCAATTTCGGATATTGAGAACCTCGATGGAATATCCGCACTTCAAGATCCCAGCTTTGACCACTGCACGTACTACAGCGTTCATGCCAGCGCTGTCTCCACCCGACGTGAGGATAGCGAGCTTCATCGTCTCTGATTACGCGCGATTTAGAATGAGTAGATGAGGGTAAAGTAGGATATTGTCGAAAAGGATAAAGGTAGATGCGGATTTAAGAAAAAGTCTAGAATGAGGTCGTGACTGTGACCCGAAACGTTCTTGAACCAAGCAGTGGAGATGATAAGGGGCGGAAAAGAAATTCGCTCAAGCGAAACGCTTCCGGGCAGTGTTGTTGACTCTGTTCCTTATACCCAACTACCATTTTAACTCTGTACTGCATCCTATTCGTCCACTTCACTCCCGAGCGACCAAGGTTTTACGCTGTACCGCAGCGTAATAGTCAACGTCACCGTGGTTACTTGCCGAGCTAGGAATTATCGTCGCTTCAGTCCACCAAAGACGACACAATGCTCTAGCGAGGAATCGACCTCATGTGGTCGAAGAAAGACTGAGATACCCGGGCGTGGATCCGGACCGTCCTTACTTATGGGTATACTAGCTCACCATCCCATGGTAGCTACGGCCTTTGTACGGCCTACAGCCGCAAGAGGCCTTTTCTCTACAGCGCGATGATAGCACCTTCAATTCCCGCTCAGGATATCTTCTAAAAGGTGGTCTTAGCTCTGGTAGCTGTTCAGGAGCATGAAAAAAGAACAAAGGCCCGGGAGAGTCAGCCCAACAGCCAGAGCTAGTGAATCTCTGGTAGATGGCAATTCGGGTAACGCAGATGCGCAGTACTTGGCCAGTGCTAATACATACTATCCGTGAAGGAGAAGTTCGAAAATGCGAAATGGCTCTTCCTCCTCAGGTCCATGCTTTCTTCTCTGTCTGAGCTTTTTGAGGGTTAAGGACGTTAAGGTGCGGCAGGGATGAGTGCATATTTGGACTGGATGAGAATAAATATCGGGCACCAGAGATACTCCATATAGAAGTTTGGCCTACATAACGGTCCCATATTGAGTAGTCCATGGTGAAAATATTACCAGTTTAAATGCACCGTGACGGTCCCAAACGTGTTGGGGTCATATGCACGTGGATGACCAAGGCGCGTTGTCTCCTCAGTCCTGAAACTCTTCGTGTTCAACTAGTGACCGTCAAGCACCACTTTTCAAAGCTTTCCCTCTCCGTCAAATCCCATGGTCCATCTGCGTTTCAACGAAAATGAAACAAACCCAAACCCTCACATCAATTTCATTACTGCACTCCCAATGCCTGACCAAGCCGACGAAGAGGATGCGCGACAACTTTTACGTGCTCTGGCTGCTCAAGTCCGACCCGTCATGAAGGCATACGGTTTTTCGGTGAATAGCTTCGAAGAAGTACGCGTCATTCACGTCTGGAACTCGCTAAGGCACTCAAACTTTCTGTGCAGTATGAACACAACACTGTCTTTGCTGGGAGAAACTGGAACAATGGAGAGACCGTAGGTTGGTGAAGTGAAGAGATGGACATGCTGTTAGCTCATTTTTGTCACTATGCTTCAGAACTCGTACTAAGGAGGCCTGGAGGTTCGTTTCTTCCAACATCATGGCTGATGAGTACTCTTTGTCATGAGGTATGTCCTCCCTTCCCTGTGCTAATGTACACTAATGATACCCTTCCGCTTAGCTTGCCCATATCAAGGTATTCCTTCCCTATCTTCCACCGCTGCAAGAGTTATGAACAATCCACAGCACATGAATCATGGTCCCGCCTTTCAAGTATTGTGGAAACGTCTTCGTGTAGAAGTTCGTCAGTTGCAGGACAGGGGCTACTATGGTGATGGTATGCTTCCTGCAGTATATTTTGTCTTTATCTGTCAATTGACCTACTCTTTGCAGGATACTGGTCTGCGGGTACTCGGCTCGCTGATTCAGCCGAGGTGAGAGGAGATGGCATAGACATAGGCGATCTACCGGAATATATGGTATGTGTCAATCACAAGTACTTAAATCGCACTTCGCTGACCAAATGATCGTAGTGCGGAGGTGCCCATACTCGTACTCGACCTGCTAGAATACGCCAACGTAGAAGTCGGGGTCCCCGTGAAACAGTACCCTCGAATAAAACTGGAAGGCAAACAGCCAAACAGCGCAAAGCTGGATCCCGTGTCACTTCGAAATATGCATTTATGGGAGAGGGCGCTACTCTCAATGGCGAAGATCCAAAAGAAAAGGGTAAAGGCACAGGATTTGGGAAACAAGCTGGGAGGTGTGTAAATCATGGACCATGATTATTATCCACATCTGAATCCCTTCATCGCTAGCAAACGAGCTCGCGAAGAAAGAGCCCTGGCGGCAGAACGTAGACTGCAGATGCTTCAATCTCAGTCGCAAGGTGTGCAGTCCGTTATCTTGTTCCGCGTCAAACTCTAAACAGTTCATGGAGCAGGGGCTCCATCAACCTCAGCCGCGGCCTCTGAAAGCGAGCACGATTCAAATGACGAAGAAGCTGAAGATATCATTCCAGAGACAGACTCCGAACGCAGGCAAGCACTGCAAGACTCTGAAACTAGTGATCTCAACGGACTGAAGACTGGGAATCATTGGCACGAATACGACGACGATTTTATCTTCACTGGACAAGGAAGCTCGGAGCCAATTGAGATACCATCAGATGAAGATGTTTCAAGAGGGTGTGATGCTGCAGCCGGGTCTACGTTTGTAACTGGGTCCTCAAGCGACCGCAAAGGCAAGAGGAAACAAAGGGATGATGAAGACGACAGAGATGGTAAGCGGTGCATCGTTCATCTCCAATGACATGTTCTGAGCGCACTAAAGATCCGACGAAACTCGCCAAATCGATGAGTACCTCCAAGGAGACTTCATATACGAAGAAAGGCAAAAACTTGCTAGGAAACATTGCTCAGGATGAAGTGCAGTACCGCAAGAAGGAAGCCCTAGGATTAACTCCTAGCAAAGGCAGGACACTGCGTGAAGGCAAAAAGCAAACCAGCACTGACAGCGCGCCGGCATCTCCAGGATGGGCTTGTCTCATATGTACCTTGTGCGCCATCATCTCGAGTCTCTCCGGTTTATCAATTGTGACACACATTTTTGACTGACAGGCATAACGAGCCCCATCACTTAGCGTGTTCAGCCTGCGGAACTGAAAGAGGAATGTCGACTTGGTCTGCGAGGTAGATGAGATGAGATGTCAAGAGAGGGAAGCGTGAGTCTACTGGGCACTTTAGACATTCACAGCGCTGCCTGATGTAGGAATACACCTAAGGGATATGAACCAATGCTTCTCATTGAGCGGTATCACCAACCGTAAGAACAAACCGCTACATGATTTGACTACACAAAAATACATCCTCCTAAGTTAAGACGCATTACATTACTCCCAATTTCCGTCAGAATTTCCAGCATCTAAAATTGTTCCAAAAGGACGTATATCAGGATACACAGCGACATTGGAGACAATAAGCGTACGCACAAAATTTCATAATTTTGACATGCATGTTCACCTCCACCGAAAGAGACGTTTGCACCTCCACTAAATAAAGTCTACTTCAGCAAATACTGGCAACTGGTGAAACAGAATAGACTCACAGATGAGCGCCAGTCTTCCCTGGAACCTTGATACCACTCACAACACCAACGGCTTCAAATGTGGTGTTATTATGAGGACGCATAGACCAGCACTCCTGAGACTCACCATGATACAGTCGTTCTCCGTTTTCCTCGTAACCTCCTTCAACTGGACGACGACCGTCAGGAATTCGTCCATGAGAGGCAGGAACCCACTCCATTGTATTGGGGTCGAAAGGGAGTAGATCATATCTTCCATCGTGGGCCCGCTCGCCTATCTGCGTTAAGCTGAGGTTCAAGATACAATCGTTCTAAATGCTTACCTCCTCCATAGGCAACCAGACAAACAGACCCGAGATTAGGAGCAATCTTACAAGGATGAACAGACTTATCGAACAACGCCGATCCTATGAAGACTGGAGAGCCATCCAAATCTTGAAACGGAGGGTTCCCAGCTTGATTATGAGGAAATGCGGAGCCTGTCATCAACGGTACACGAAAACCGGAGGAAGGAGGCTGCTGCGAGTATGCCATCGAACTAGTAGCGAGCAGACATTAGAGAATGACGGAAGGCAAAGGATTCTACCTACATGTTAGAGGACTTCGAAATTTGTACTGGAAGGTGCTATAGCTAAGCCAAGCCATCTTTCAACGTTCATGGCTGTTATGAATGATGGCTGTGTCTCGCCCGCCGAGCGGCCAGCGTCAGCGTCAGCGCTTCTCAGCTTTGCAAAGATTATTGCAGCTACACTATGCACTTGTACATTACTTGATACAGATTGTACATAAAATAATACAATTTCCTTCATCCGCTACCTCCTCGGTGGCAAACAAGACACTGTTTCTACTTTCTTCGGCCACTAGGAGGGGGAGGTGGTAAGGACATTTCCTCAAAGCACCATTCGCTCGAGTTCAGTCCAGGAAGAGTAGTAGGAGCTTCTCCAGCCTTTCGGATAGGCAAACTGTCCGTGGGTTCATGTTTCTGTCCAACGCTAAGAGAATGCATGGAACGAGATAGCGAACTAAAATTCATCAGTCAGTGGCTTCAATAAGACTTTCTGAATGATCCTCCCTCACTGGATTTCACGTTGCCGTTCGTTACTCCACTCTCTGCACGTCTCCTTGAATTGTATCAATATGCCGATGAGGTCGTTGTAGAACTGGGACAGAAATCAATTTTCCAGTCGGACACACAGGAGTCAAGTTGCTTACTCGTAGGCCCTCTTCAAGGTTTCGCGTTATTTCCTTGTATTTCTGATAGGAAAGCTCGAGAGATTGGAGTGCACGTTCTCTGTTCTTGACGGATTCATCATCTTTCCGTGAATGCAGGAAGGCCTCATTCTCTTTCTGTAAAAAGGTTAATAAACTGTAAGCAACAGGGCACACAGTCCAATTACCGTGATAGACTGCAGAATCTCCTGTTGCTTGCTTTCGAGGTCTTTCAGCCAACTAATAAACTTATCGTATTTCGCAAGCTCTTGATCCAGGATGTCCTCGAACATAGCGGGCTGCAATTCTCCAAGCTTTTCGAGACCAGTAGCTGCTTTTATTATCCGGGGCTGGATGTCGTCCACTTCTGCTAATTTCTGAGCCCGGGAAACAACTTGCTCTCTATTGACGTGTAGCTCATCAAGCTGTTCCAATAGAGCATGCAATACACGAGCATGTCTATCGGTCTCCGCATTCCGAGACGATGCAGTGGAAGAAGGTATTGATCCCTCGAGGTCGGCCTTCATATGCATTAGATACGGCATTATTTTTTATTTGGTATTAAACTTACTTCGTCCCAAGTTAGTTCCGTAATATTCCTCTCCCACTGGTCCCACTTTGTCCTGACGGTTTCATCACTAGCAGCAGCTTGATCAAGTATAGCTCGGTATCGGTTGTACATTTCGATCAGGTGTTTGTTTGCCTCGTGTGAGGGCGGCCGGTCTATGTCGACGTTCTCGCGGGTTGACTCATCCTCAGAGGCTTCATGATCTAGGATATCCATGGCCTGTCACATAGAGTTCATAACAAAACAACAAGATAGTAAATGGAACTATTTACCTCGTCTAGAGTCTTCAGATTTTGCCTAGCCAGC
The DNA here is from genome assembly GCA_013368315.1 of Tetrapyrgos nigripes. NCBI lineage: Eukaryota > Fungi > Basidiomycota > Agaricomycetes > Agaricales > Campanellaceae > Tetrapyrgos > Tetrapyrgos nigripes. The sequence continues at coordinate 263,274 of JAACJM010000019.1, forward strand.
TTCTGCACAGCATCTATCGCGGCTTCTATCTTCACGGGCCCATTCTCCAAGCGTACTTCCTCTGCTTTCTTCAGTAGACTTGGGGGTAAACCAACGTGGCGCTCCAGCGCATCTAGAGATGCAGGTAAATTCATTGATCGTAAAACTCTGTGAAGCCGCTCAGTATCCTTCTTGGTAAGAACAAACCCATGAAGTACCTTTCAGCTTCATCTTTAGACGCTTGTGCGGCCTCCACGAGTTGATCCTGAATGAGATTCTTCCTCCTGTCGATATAGATATCTAAAGTTCACTCCAGCATTCAGTGGCGGGTTCGAATATCATTGGTGGCACGTACTGATTGCAGCACGAGCTCCCCAACTGATCAGTTCAGTGAAAAGCATATCGTTGCTGTTTACAATGGTTGTGGGTGTGGCTAACTCCTTTGGTATAGTCATCTGAACAACAGTTCCTTGCATAATCGGAGAAAGAGAGGACGCTGGAGGGACATCCTGGTGATAGATGAGGTCGTTGTCGCGTTCGGCACGTGTGATGTTTTTCTGAACAGCTTCCAGAAAAGACTAATCCACATAAGCCTATATGCCACTTGAGAAAACGTAAAGAAAACACCCACTTGCACGTCGTGTTGGACCGCATTTGCAACTTTGCCTTTACGAGCGATGTCATGCGCTTTCTTCGCTCTAGCGAGCGCTTGAGTGAGGTATCCAATTTCAGATCCATACCTGGAAAACAGAGATCATCGCTCGACTTGTGCCCACAAGGAAGAATCTAAGCAATTTTTGTCAGACCTACTATCATTCAACTCGTCCCTGCTTTTTCGATATTGAGATACGGCCTCAAAATGATATTGTTTCGTTTCAATATGAGCTAGCCAATCCTTTTCGGCGTTATTAAAAGCTTCGGAGCAGCAATGGAATTGTTCACTGAAGGAAATAGAGATCTAATCTCGGCTGACGCCTCCCGGATGTGAGTCAATGAGGACTTGTACAACGACGACGCCTAAAAATGAGTCAGTACATCCGCTTTCTGATGAGAAGCGGTCCAATCTTACGCTGGAAGCCAGTCGTGCTATAACACTATTTTTCGTACGATCATCTGCAATTGGGGGTGAGGGAGACATCAGGTGGGAGCAAAAGACACTTGCCGAATTTTGCTGTTTTCTGCCATGCACACTCCTGCGCTTGCGCAAGCATGAGCCATTCCAGCCCGTGTACGGAAGCAGCAGATAGATCTAGAGGTTTCTGTTCATCATCAGGAGAAAACACCAATTTGGGTAGCACGGATGTCCTGAGGTAATGCAATGTGCCTGATGCGTTCTTGAAAAGGGAAAACCTACATGAGTCCGAAGGCACCGAAGAAAAACTGGAGGATTCTTCCGTGGCACAAGATAACTGACCTGAAAGTGCATAACAGCACGTTTGATTCCATCAACTTGAGACCGATCCTCCGAAGCGGCAAGTTGAGAGTACAATGCGGCTATATTGAAGCACAATGAGGCTCTTTCGAAAACAAGATTTTTCAGGGTGACTGGAAGCGCTGATGGCGAGAATGCGGGGGCATAAGCGATCTCAAGTCCTATCTGAATAGAACAGTCATGGAATGGCCCGAAGCATAGTCAGAGGTAGCATACATCGGTTGGTAGTTTGGACAGGATGGTAGTCAGATGCGCGTGGTATCTTCAATGATAAGGTTCATTTCTCTTTCCAAAGAATCCAAGGAATTGACGCACCTCAGCATGTCCTGCACGAGATCTAAATGAGGTTCTCCCCCGACCAGTCTTTGTCGAAGCGCTTGCCACTGACTGATATCTTGCTTGACTGCAGCCGGGTGCGTTCCACCATGCTCTAGAAGATAGTCGTAAACTGGTTGCTTGATATCGATTGTATAAGTCTTCTTGGATGGAATAGCTAGAAGGTTGGTCATTGTTGTGGTTGAAGAATTACCGACGCGATCACGAGTAGACGCCAAAACCGGCAACCTCGGGCTATCGCTTACACTCGGACCCGTTCAGCGTCGTCGATCTTTTTGAATGTTTTTATACACTTTCGCTTCTTCTCCTCAGCTCTCTCTCTGTCGACCAAATTTGAAGATAAGCAAAACTATCTCGCATCTACTCTAGATTCTCGCAATTACCCCAACTTCCCTGGAATGCCGTTACAATCAGAGACGCCGGCTACGGTAGCTGGCTTGGCAACCTCATACACGACCATTGTATTCGGTCGAGTCGCCCCATATCAAAGCTTCTTTATGGATCCATTCCGAAATTGCGGACCCTGACATAGGACAATCCATAGGACAATCTCAGCCCGGAGAAGCTGCCGAGAAGAACAGTGACATAACTTTGCCCAAAAACTGATATCCCTTTTTTTTTGAGGCAAATATCCTGGACTCCTTAAAAACCCCCGGCGGGTACGTCTGCGTTTCTTACCAGCACCTGTCACAATGAACTACTCCCTCAATGTACAACTGAACCAAGCGCCTCGAACTCCTTCTCGCCCCGTTCCTCCAGTCCAACCTCAACCTCAACCTCAGTTCTGTCATGCGCATAATGCGCTTCCTTGTTGCCAGCATGGCTGCTTGCAGTACGCGTTGCTGCCAATGTGTCCGTAGAAGACTTGCTCATTATCCTATGGCCCGAGCAGCGGAGTACCTTACCACCACCCATCGGCCGACTACAATTCGTATCGTGACTACTCCCAAGGGCATCCCAACGTGCCACCCCCACAGCCGTCATCTTCAAAAACGAATGATGTGGGACAGCCTGCAAGAACCAGCGTCCTCTCCATGCTGGGAAGTTCAGCCATGAGGACAGTAAGTCAGCCTCAACGGGAAAAGAAAGTGGGCGCTAACGAATGACCTGTCATTCTCTAGGCCACAGATTTTTTCATTGTACGGGGCATTTTGTCCTCTGGGGCATGACTAACCAACTCTTTCTTTTCTTTTCTTTTCTTTTCTTTCAGAACCAAGAGGTCGAGGTCACTCTCAAATCCAACAGGATTGTGGCGGGGATCGTAATCAGCAGCCTTCAATTTTTTAAGAAGGTAAGAAAAATGATTATCTCAAGACACGGACTGAGCTGATGCATTGTAGCTTGCTGGCTTTGGTTACAAGGTCGAGTATAGGTCGAATAACGGGCAGCGAGAAATCGAACCATTCCCACCGGAGAATCTTCGTCCTTGTGGCCCCTTCAGCATGAACTGAATTTTGTATCTCTTGAGTAGTACTTTGCCTGCAGACACTAGTGTACATGCAATGTCGTTGTTCAGTGAATTTCTTTTCATCAAAAGGAGGGTATCACTTGCGGTAATTGTCTGCCTCAAGGCGGTCCCAACGCCAAACTGTGTCATCGGAAGTAAGATAGCATTCACGGAACTGTGAAATGGTAGATTCTATGATTTCATCAATCAAATTCCGAGACATATCATATCAGGGCTGTCCCAATAGCTTTGGTAAGGATCGACTTTAGAAAATGCCTAAAAAGAGACTACGCGATTAACGGGCATAGGCCATGCGTAAGACAGTGCAGCGCGCAGAGGCAGACAAAAATAGACCCGGGAAGTTAGATTGTAGACAGAAACAGTGAAGAAACCAGTGTATATCCGCTTCGAGCACTGCCCAGAAGTGATGGCCACTGCTGCGAGTAAGAAAGTAGATAGCGGAACCCGTGAGAGAAAGTTGGCAAGGGCAAGGATTCGGCTCCAATCCGTCTCAAGAGTCACACTATACTCTCAACGACCTTGGTCGACTACCGCTCCTTATACCCTTCCTCTCAACTTTATCGTATTTTTCTTTCCAAGCTTTCGCTGTTGCCAGGCTGCAAGCGCGTGGACTGCTTTAGTTGCCCCAATCTCTCGCCCCGTCTCATTCTCTTTCCAAACCAAACCATCATATCCGACTCTACATCCATTGCTCTTCAGTGACCATGTCCTACCCCGAATCTGGCTCACCTGGGAGCATCAATGGACGACGTCTCACCAACAGGAACACCAATCGGTACAGTGTTACCGCTCTGTTTAGTATGGCCGCAGAACAGGATGTAGAAGTAGAGGATGACTTGGCCAGAGGTGCGAACGCTGCGCTCTTCTCTACCGCCTCAACTCAAAATTTTTCCCCAAATTAGCACAAAAGAGGCTCCGAGATCTCAAGGGAAAGATCTCTGCGCAGTCCAAAAAGAACTTCGTTCTTGAGCGAGACGTGCGCTATCTTGACTCTCGTATTGCGCTTCTTATTCAGAATCGGATGGCTTTGGACGAGGTGAGTTGTTCTACACAGTTTTTCAGATTGTTGTTGATGTCTCTGCCGCAGCAACGCGAAGTTGAACGAACTCTAGAAGAAGTTGACCCAACCGAGGGTCACTATCCAGATGACCGCAAGCTGCAGCAATACTCCAACCTTTTCTTCCTGCTTCAATCTGAACCACGACATATAGCTTCTTTATGCCGACTCGTCAGCTTATCCGAAATCGACACACTTCTCCAGACAGTCATGTTCACACTTTACGGTAACCAATACGAAAGCAGAGAAGAACATCTTCTTCTCACCATGTTTCAGTCTGTACTTTCCGCCCAATTCGAGACTGCAACGGAGTTTGGGTCGCTTCTCCGTGCCAATACCCCTGTCTCTCGAATGATGACGACTTATACCCGCCGTGGTCCTGGACAGAGCTATCTCAAGAGCGTGTTAGCGGAGCGCATCAATAGCTTGATTGAACATAAGGACTTGAATTTGGAAATTAATCCTGTCAAGGTATGCTCGACAGCCGACCTCGCCTCTTTTCCGCCTCTAATGCCTTTACAGGTTTACGAACAAATGATCAACCAAATAGAAGAGGAAACAGGATCCCTTCCTCCCAATCTTCCTCGAGGCGTTGCACCTGAAGTTGCCGCTGAAAATATCGATGTGCAGGCTATCATCGCACCTCGGCTCACGATGTTAATGGAGATCGCCAATAGTTTCTTGGTCACCATTATTGAGAGCATGGAAACTGTTCCTTATGGTATACGATGGATATGTAAACAGATCCGAAGTCTGACGCGAGTGAGTGGTAGATTTGTATTTTATTCAGGTTTCTGCTCATAGTTGTACAGCGCAAATACCCCGAGGCTACGGACTATGCCATATGCTCGCTTATTGGTGGTTTCTTCTTCCTCCGTTTCATCAATCCGGCCATTGTCACTCCTCAAGCCTATATGCTTGTTGAAGGTGTTCCAGCGAAGCATCCCCGACGTACTCTCACTCTGGTGTGTTCCACAGCCGCGTTTGCAATGGTGCAAAGACTGATGATTATGGGCAGATCGCTAAAATGCTCCAAAACCTGGCAAACAAACCTTCCTATTCGAAAGAAGCTTACATGATGACGCTGAATCCATTCGTCGAGAATAACAAGGCTCGGATCAACCAGTTCCTCAACAATCTGTGTGAAGTCGGTGATTTTTATGACACACTCGAGGTGAGCGCTGTTCTAGTATCGCGACCTCATGATGTACTGATCTGTTCATTCACAAATCAGATGGACCAATACATGGCTCTTTCGAAAAAGGATTTGATGATACACATCACTCTGAACGAGCTGTACAACACCCATTCATTAATTTTACAACATATCGAGACTCTTGTAAGTTGTACGTCAATCACTTTGGACCACTGAAACTAACATTTATCCTGTAGTCACCAAACGACAAACAACATCTACGTATCCTTACGGATGAGCTTGGTCCTGCGCCACCCCAGGTTCCCCGGAAAGAAAACCGCACCATTGAGTTGAATCTATATAGTCGCTGGGAGACGCCAGTACAAGACATCCAGAGTGCACTGATGGATTCGGTCTCTTCCAGTGACATGCTATATATGGAGACGAAGTCGATTTTTGTCCAACTCATTCGTTCAATACCCAATGCCGCTGAGAAGCGACCCTACAACTTAGCAGCCATCGCTGAGCGAGCGGCGACCACCAAAGATGCCACTCTTGTCCGCAAAGGTATCAAGGTCAAAGAGATGCTACGCGAATTGGAAGAGCTGAAGATAGTCGACGAGGCCGACGGCTATAAGCTCATGCAGGAAGAAGTTTCTGCAGAGCTTGTCCATCTTGGTAATCTACGCGAAAAGGTGATTCTGGAGACCAAGTCTCTCGAAGCAGTCTACAAGACGATTGGCGATCACAACAACTATTTGAGATCGCAGCTGGAGCAGTACAAGGCCTATCTCCAGAACGTTCGTTTGACTGCATCGAAGGATAAGGGCAGCACCACTGGCGTTGGCGTTGTCTCTGTTAACGGAAAAGAGAAGAAACCCACAAAATCAGTGGTACTTGGCCCATATAGATTCACTCATGCGCAGTTGGAGAAGGAGGGCATCATCGTGGAGAGCAATGTTCCAGACAACCGGTGAGACAAACCCTTCAGCGTTGCTTGATTCCTTTCAACTCACTCCCTGCTCTAGACGTCCAAATATCTACTTCAACATTACTTCGCCTACTCCCGGAACATTCATCATTGCGCTGCATTACAAGGGCCGGGAGAGGGCCATCCTCGAGATGGATCTGAAAATTGACGATCTCCTCGAAAAGGTTTGCAACTTGTTCGTTTCGCTAGGTTTGCTTTAGCTAAGTCATAATGTCTGCCTACAGCAAAAGGATAACAAGCATTTACTAGACCTGGAATACGTCCAACTTAACGTGCCGAAGGTGTTGGGTCTGTTGAAGAAAGTCTTTGCGAAGCGATAAATTCCCCTTGACTTATTTTTCCTATGTGTATCACTCCTTGAACTATCTTTTACATTTCCTGTTTCTTCTTGTTTTGAACGTCTCTTTTTCCGCTGTCTTCAATACTTCCTGTTCGGCTTCTTCCTGGATGTATCATTTTTGTTAGTATGTACTACACACCACCGCGATTGTTGTTTTCTTATCGACATGACTGCTACCCCAATTGGAAACTACCTTTCGACACAGAGCTTTGGAATCGTAGTCTTATTGCTTGGCTCAGACACACGCATATGGTTACTTGTGAAAGAATGATTCATTTCTCCTCTATGTACATACGAACAACAGCTGCTGAGGTGAAAAGGTCGTACTTCCACAAGACATCTCATGACCGACTCATTGACCTGGTCAGCATAGATGAAGGAGTGGCCTGGGGTAATTGATTTGTGTTCTACCTTGGAGTCATCCAAGGTCTTCTGTATGCGGGAGTTAACACGTTGATGAGGTGAAAATGTGAACCCAGACGCACCTCGATTCCTTCAGGGATCGCAATTCCTTATAGAATCGTTCAGTCACCGATCTGGAGCTGGGAGACGTCAGTAAGGACCAACCAAATAGGATAAAGGAGACGCACAATAATTCCGTATCGGGTCTGGGGTGACAAGGAAAGTAACAAGACTGTTAGCAAAAGAAGAAAAAATTCATAAGATACTTACTCATTATCACCAAAATAGTCTGCAATTTTGGTATTAACAATCAACATTCGGTCTGCCGAATGAAGAAGCACATTTCAGGAGCCATCGGGGCCATCCTGAGTCAAGAAAGACACAAGCCGAGCGCCTTCTCAGTCGTGGTCCCACCCTTTCCGGGTGCCACATAACAACATCGCTGGTGGAACGGTCATCCCAGCTGTTACACAGTGAACAAGGCGGCGTACTCACCAGTTCGACCAGTCTCACCGCGGACTGGTTGCGATATTGGGGTTCCAAACCAAGGTGATAAGATGCAATGTAATCAGCCTTAGAAGCCTACTTGAGGGCCGGCCTCTCATACATACATATTTAGTCTCACGCCATCAAGAAACCTATCGTTGACAAATATCCATTGACTCCCAAGTACAAAAAGTGCTACAAGTACGATTCAACGATTTAAACCAGGTAAAACTTAGCGCCATGATATAGGTATCGAAATGTCCATCCAAAAAATATACAGACAACGATGAAGAGTCCGCACGCAGAAAAGGACGAAAGCGAGGAAGTCTAAGGGAACGCTAAAGCTCGTCAGAAGACGTAGCCTTGTGAGCGTTTTTAGCGGCGTCAAGTGCTTTCTGAACAGAATCTGGGGAGGTTTCATCGTTCCAGTTATCGCCAGAGACCACAACAGTGTTGTTGCCAACGTCTGATCCCTTGAAGTTCAGATCGTCAAGGTTCAACGAGCCGTCATCGTTTAGAATGTTCTTGGTGAGGCTGGAAACTTTCTCGTCAAATCCGACCTGCTTGACGGTCTTACGCTGGACGTCCTCTTGGAAGGCAATGAGGCCGGACTTTAACTGTACAAAGTGGATATCAGAAAGGGAAGGAAGGTTATGTAGGGGACTACCGACCTGCTCGACCACGATGGTCTGGGTTTCGACCTCACAGACGAGTTCGGTAACGATTCTAAAATCATAAGCGTTAGAGTGCTATACTGTCATGCATATGGGCACACCACCCACCTCTTTGCCATTTCCTGAAGGATAACAAGTTTCTGCTGAATGATTTCGATTCTCTGTTCTTGGCAAACGGTCTGCTGCTCTTTTATAACAACGACCTGAGCATTCTTGGATCCGTCCATGTTGCCTTGTCCGTAAAAGTCATCGAAACCCTTCATCGACTGCAATCCTCCGTAGTCGTTCAAGGAAGTGTTGTTGTTGTTGTTGTTGTTGTTGTTGTCATTGTTGTTGTCCTTGTTGTCGTCCTGCTGGTTATCGCCGTTGTTGTCCTGCTGGTTATCGCCATTGTTGTCCTGCTTGCCGTCGTTGTTCTGGCTGTCGGTGCCATTCGAGGGAGCGGCGGGAGGGGCAGGAGGGGCAGGAGGATTCTTATTGTCGGTGCCGTTCGCGGGAGGAGCGGGAGGAGGGGGAGGCGCAGCAGTGTCATTACGAACATAGAGGTTCACCAAATCTCCGGCTTTCAGAGTCATATTAGATATTGAAAAAATTTCAAGCAAGGAAAGAACAATCACTTACTCAACGGTTCACGTTTAACCATAACAGGTGTAGCCGTAGCAAAGACAGCCAAGGAAAGAACGAAGACGGAACGAAGTTTAAACATTTTGATAGAATGAATGAGCGACTGAGACAACCATCAGATTCTAAATCCTAGAACAGTGGGCATCACATACGGCACAAGGATAGGAAGCCGACCTGGGCAAAAGGCTGAAAGAGAATGAACAAAGGTCAACGAAAAAAGATGGTAAGGGCAACCAGGCCAGGCAAGGAAAAAATGGAACTGGTCCGGGGAACGAAGGTTGGAGTTCACATCGACACCCGTGTAGTTTTTATACCTGGAGGCCAGAACGCATCGGGCTTATTAGTTGCATACCCATGGTGACAATAAGTAGTCACTGAAAGAATATAGGCAAATACATTCTGTATGAGTAGGAGTGGCGTGGATTCAAAAAAGTAAATTGATCAAGCTAGAAAGGGAAGATTTTCAGTGCCAGCGTGACCTAAAAGTTTCTCATCACCTTAGCGACATCGATGTATTTAGGATGTATACCCAGTCTGTCGGGTTCGTCGCCCACGGCAGCTTTGAGATGCTTCTCGACACTTTGACAAGGGCTACTCACCGTGTTCAGGCGCAGCGAAGCCATCTAATGTATATGCGGCGGTGTGCCCAAAGCTAGGAACTAGCCTCGAGCTCTTCGACACAAATTACTCTTCGGTCGATTCGGAGACATCTGAATCAACAAAGTTTGTAAAAGGCTTGGCGTCAACCAACCCGAGATCAAAAGAACGCACCCACTGTTTCGGAGTCCTTGATGGAAGAGTAAAAATAACGTTGTTGGTATGATTATGATTCCATCCTGATCTAGATGAGCAGAGAGCATCGTAGCAATCAGTAAATTCAGAAGCGTTAAGTGCAGCACACCACTAAGTCTGAGCATGCCCAAGGTGCGGAGAGTCTTTGGTTGCGCCATCAGTATCATGTGCTGGCAAGTCCTAGCCCCTAGGTCTGGTCGCCACATCAATAGAAACATATATGATATGTACATAGCAGTGATGATCCATGAATGGGGAACCGCGGTTTAGAAAGATACTGTCATGTTGCTGTCATGCAGTTTCCTTGCGAAAATCCTTTGAATCATGGAAGAAAGACATTAAAGGCCGATGATGGGGGCGGTCCTGATTTTGTGGGCAATGGGCTTCTCGGGGTCACCTGGGTTCAAGCTGGCTGACGAGGAGTGCATAAGTCGCTACCGTAGGCGACCGTCAAGCTTGATGTATGTGACTTATACCGCATATTGGGACGGGGACGTTATAGATTATGGCAGAAGAGGGTTAGAATTTCCCCTACCGAAGGTCCTAGCATAAGTACAACCATCAGAAGCTACAATTCATCGTGTCCCGCTTCAGAAGGTCTGAATGCTTCTGTCAGTTCTGTTGCAAAGAAATTTTGGGTGAACAGGAATTATGGAACGAAGAGGTGGAAGCTTACTACGACGAGTCTGTGGTGATATGTCTAGGGGTAGGACGACGTTATACTCGATGAAGAGATCACCGTGCAGATTCTCGTTCTCAGGCAACGGCATCCCTTCACCTTCGACTGTTTGGACAAAACCTTCGAGCAGATCAGGTTACCAGACAGGAAGGGAAAGGTCTCCGTACATACCTGGTTGCGTTACACCTTTCCTGACCAGTCTGACAATATGACCATCCAGATGTGTAAGGTTTCTATCGAAACCCAGCAGTGCCTGCAAGTTTTAATGAGCCAATATAAACGTAAAGGTCTGAAGGGCTCTACCTCGTCTACACCAATGGTCTCACGCCAGTACAAGCTGGACTCCTTCCTCCTCCAACCACCCTTGTTTCTTCTACTCCTCACTCTTAATATGACATCTCCTGCCTCCCAATCTGGACTCTCATCACCCTCTCCTTCAAATACCACCTCGTGTCCTTCTGGCATACCAGGCGTGATTTCTAGAGTATAGTGGGCTGTGTGATCCACAACTTTGTTGCCTTGACAGTGCGGGCACTTTCGGTGAATTGTCTTTCCTCGACCACCGCAGTCGTTGCACGTAACTTGACTTTGGGCAAACATTCCAGGGAAGATCTTGAGGCCACATCTCAGACGCTGGCTGTGAAGTCGAACAGTGATACTCACCTGTTGTTTAACGACTTTCACACCAGAGCCTCCGCATCCAGAACATGTGTGGATGTCGCCATCGGACGCGGCTCCTGAACCTCTACAGTGATCGCAAAGTATACGCTTCTTGATCATGAACTATGGATAGAGAGTGAGCTGGAAGTTTTGTGTAGGCGCGACATCAACTCACGTCTATGCTTCCTCCTTTGTACCTGTTAGACATTTCTTCAGCACGAAACCATATATAGGACGGTTCATAGTATACGCACATATCCGCCAATTCTACTTCAAATTCTGTCAGAGACGTGGGCCCACGACGAACTTGGTCTCGCGCAGCGACTGTTGAACCAAAGGTCGGTAAAGTCATCCAAGAAATAAAAGGACATACGCACAACCACCACCAAAGAAATTGGAGAAGATGTCGAACGGGTTCCCTTGGTGTTGCCCTCCTTCATGAGCTTTCAAACCCTCCTGATGAATATATGAGCAGTTAAGCTGGGAATTGTGGCACCATGTACGAACCTCTCCATGGCGGTCGTAGATGTCACGTTTCTAGCGTAAAAAATGAGTAATGGTTACAAGACACGATAAAAGAATGCGTACAGTCGCGTCCGACAAGACCTCATATGCTACGCAACCGCTAGATGCGTCCTGACAATCATCGGCCAGTATACAAGTAGAAACATACCATAGGCAATCTCGACAAACTTCTCTTCCGCTCCTTGATCCTTGTTTTTGTCAGGACTAAAAACGTCACTGAGTACCTCCTAGATTTCAGAGGATTGATGACGCACTGATATTTCCTGCTAAGTTTTTTGTATGCATGCCTAATGTCTTTCTCGGAAGCGGACTTGTGCACTACATAAGTAGATTGTGAGTGAGCAAGTATCCGGGAGACGCGAAGTATACTTGCAGTCCAAGACTTTGTAGAGGTCGGCGGCAACAGCAAAGCTGGCAAAGAAAGCAATAAGGAGCGTGTATGTGATTAACATGGTGGAACGGGTAGAGTTCAAGGAGAAGAAAACATCAAAAGTATTCGTCCTGGCTGGGACACGTAGCCCGAATCCTCTCAAAGATCTCGTGACTCAGGGGCCACAGTGTCTCACGGTATCCAAATCCCGACGTTCCGACGTTCGGAATCGGATGGGTCGCATCAGGTCGCATCTCGCCGCCAAAGCTAATACTGTGCACACAGCAAACCAAAGGGTGGTACAATACTTTGAACGGGCATAGACACCCAGTGTGCGACAGACAAAAGAGCAGCGGCTCAGCGCTGACTAAGCCATCGAGCGCTCTGTGCCCCTTCAGCGGCTGCGCTTGACGTTATTTTTCCCAGATCTTTATACTCGTTCTCTCTGTTCCTCTCACAACGAGCCCTTAGTTGATTTGGATGTCTTTCTAGTTTTCTGGAACGGAAAATTCTCGACTCAAACATGGGGTTGCGCAGTCTGCTTTTCTTGTCTCTTTTTATTCTGGATGTTTTGGCAAGGACAGGACCCATGAACCTTCCTCGTCGTTCCGGGAAGAATTCTGGGAAGAATCTGACAGAGTTGACGGCCCTTGCAAGTGAAGCGGCTTACATCAACCCAGTGACCATGGCAAGCGATGGGCAGTGAGTGTTACCGTTGTTGGAATTGTTCAAGTGCTCAGCGCCCTTTTCAGGTCCTATTATGTGGTCATACAGACAGGCGTAATCAATTTCCGTTTATCGTTGGATACTGCATCTTCAGATACCTGGATAACTTCTTCGCTTTGCTCGACTCCCCAATGTGAAGCTGTTCCGAGGTATCCTGTCGCCTATCAAAGTCCGACGTTCGAGTCAGTCAACGGGAACACCAGCGAATTTCACGCGAGTTACGCTGATGGAACAGGTGAATATTGCAGCTTGTGTCTACATTGGATGTGTAGTGCTCACGTATCCTCTCCAGCTGTGTCTGGTTTCGTCGCAAAAGAATCATTTCATTTCTCCAATTTAACTGTTCCGGAACATGTATTTGGTGAGCTTCATCCTCATTTACTTTTTCATGTCTGATCATCTGGATCCAGCATTCATCACTGATTCAAACGTCACCATGATTGATGAAGTTAGCGGTATCATGGGCCTTGGCTTTCCGAGGATATCCACTATCAACGGGACCGCTACCAATTGTATGCTCTCTCAGATAGCACCTTTTCTGAGCTCATCTTCTCTCATCAGCTACGCCTCTATTTCCTGGTTTGGCACAGCGCGCACAACTCAGCTATCCTCTCTTCGGTCTACATCTTACCCGTGACGACACAGGCAGCCTTACGTTTGGTGAGATTAGCACCCTCAAACTCATAGAATTACAATCTCTGACCGAAGCTTAGGTGCAATCGACTCTTCTGTCGTCACCGATGTCAGCAAAATTGTTTGGAATGAGGTGGTAGAATTCCCACCTTTTGACAACGAAAAGGATGGTCCAAGTTATTATCAGTGGGCTGTACCTCTAGAGGGGATATCAGTACGTTTCAGTAGTATTACTCTGCAAATCCTGAAACTGACTGGAATACAGGTGAATGCCCAACCGGTAACCCTTTCGCCTTCCTATCCAGATATAACCGAGGACACACCGATTGCGATGTTTGATGTGTAGGCATCATCTTGACTTCTGAACCTCCTCTAGGCTGACACGGGCATAGCGGAACACCTGGTATTTACGGACCTTGGACGGACGTTAGTTGTCTTACTGTTGTTTCGTTCCAGCGATCTGAGTTATGGTTAGGTATCTAAAATCTTCGCCTCCATTAATGGCGCCCGTCTGGTAGACTCAAGCGGTCAATGGGCTATCCCATGCGACACTCTCACCAATATCACCTTTATCATTGGGTACGGAGATGTCTATTACTAGAGCGAAAACTAGCTGCTGATAATCTATCCAGTAAACGAAATTTCACTTTGACGCCTTTGGACTATATGATTGGCCCAGCCTCTGGAAATCCGGAAATCTGTTTATCTTGGCCTAGAGCCGTAACTCCTAGTCCAGATGGAATCGACTGGCAGCTTGGTATGAGCAGTTGGGTGTGGCTTGGGCTTTTACTAAAATTCACTTGCTTTAGGCTCTCCGTTCTTACGGACCGTTTATTCTGTATTCAGGTGCGTTTTTCTTCTATCTGTGAAAGGGCATGCTTTAAATGGTATTTCTTCTCAGTCTGGGAATTGATGACAAGGAACCTCCTATGGTTGGACTCTATCCTCTTCCAAGAAACGTCTCGGAATCCACGGAACCAATCTCATCCTTCTTGTCTTCAATATCCGCCACTGTCGAGACTACACTACCCAACTCTCTTCTTGGTACTCCATCGGTAACACCGCCTCCTTATGGCTTCAATGCATCCGTCACCGCCCCGACAGGAGGCGTCGTCTCTACCGGGCTGGCCAATAACACGTATAGTCCCATTTTTGGTGCTGATACCACAAATTTATCTGCTATACCCCTAATTACCCCATCTCCTACTGTTGAAACTTTGACCACCACGGACTCTGCTGGATCTGTGAGTACATCCACGTTCACTCATGCCCTCGCATCTGTAGTTCTTGGTGTTCCACCTGGCTGGAATGGCGCTCTTTCCTCCACACACATCCCTATGACCACGTTGATGCTACCCATCGTTCTCTACGTCATGAAGGACTTCATATGATGACTATTTATTCTTATCAAATTCTTACATTACTTTTTCAATGACTCTGTCGTACTGCTGTGTTAGTATATCCATGGACCTCTTCATACGGAACACAGTTACCTTCACTTGTTGAGCATTCGCCATCTCACAGTACATAGCAATGAAAAAGAAACGGTTCCAAGCTTCGAAGTGGCAAGTGTGTAACGCATTCCTTGCCACGCTCACGTGCAAGGCGCGTCGAACCGGCTTTGGTCCTCACTTTTATTCTTACACTTCCATGGCCACTGGTCCCAAGAACAATCTCAATGACATCCTTAAACGCCGAGCAACTAACCCATCGCTAGCACAGTCAAGCTCCGCTCCTGTACCAAGCAAGGTATCGGTGGATTCCCCTAGTCATGCTTCCTGATTTCTCATTTCTTCACAGGCTTCGAAATTTAAGCCATCTAATGGTGCTGCATCATCTTCCTCTCTCAATCTTAGCTCTTCGCGTGTGTATAGATGCTCAATATTAAAGAACATGCTGACATATGGTCTCCAGTTCGTAGAATCCCAACGTTCTCAACGCCCGGGTTTGGAAAAGTGAAACCCAATGCGAGTGCGACTCCCGACCGTTCCTTCGCGTCTAGTCCTTCGAAAGATCCCGTGGATATCATAGACCTCTCATCCGACTCTATCACTGTCAGCCCGGGGACCAAGCGTACCTGCGACAGCGCCAGTCTGACAGAATCCCAGTCTTCGACCAAGAGGTCAAAATACGATCCTGTGGAGAAGGAGAATTATCTGATCAATAGCTCACCGTCAATGGATAAAGGCAAAGGGAAAGTTATCATTTCCAAAGTCAAGGATAGCCTTCATATTGGCTCTAGTAGTCGCGGTGATAAGGATGGGAAAGGATCTCGTGCGGCAAAGGACATGATAGCGATGAAGCAGGACGATGTCGTGGAAATATTGGACGATGACAATGATCACGATGATTGGCTAGCCAAGGCGACAAAGACCACCAAAGTGGTTCACCCCAATCCCTACGTTCAGTTGGATATCGACTTTCCTTTGTCACCCGCCAAGAAATCTCCTTCCGTTCCCGAGAAACTTGATCCAGACCTCCTCAAGGTATGTCTACCCTCACATTTGGTTCTCTTCTCCAACTCACCTCTACTCAGCGGCCATTATCGGAGCTGGAAGAGTTCCTCTCATTCAACCGTAGGCTCCTGCAAAATTTTGAACAATTTCTCGCCGAGAGCATTTTTATCGACAAACCATTGGCAGACGAGATAAAGTATGCGTTTCTGATGACATCTTGTATGCCTTTTCTGATGGCACCACTGTAGGTCCAAACTCGAGGGTAGAATCAAGTCCATTGAAACAGTGGTACAAACGAGAAAGTCTGCAGATGCAACCACAACGTCTCCATATTTTTCGTCGACTGCCTCTACTCTCCTCGCCTCTGTGGCGTCCACGAGTGCAGGTCCATCTTCCGTCGCGTTACCTTCCAGCGATTCAACACCTGTCCTAATGGAAGATGCGACATTTGATGATACTGCTAGCACAAACAGTGACGAGGCGCTATGGGACAATTTCGAAGATATGGATCTGCCTATGGATTTCGATATTGAGGGTCCTTCCCCTTCAATACCACCGGTCCTAGATGACAAGTTTGTGGACCACGAATACTACCCCGAAATCATGGACAACTTGAAGATGGTTTTCCGTCTGCAGTCATTTAGGCCGAACCAACTGGAATCTATCATTGCCACACTATCTGGGCGCGACGTTTTTGTGCTCATGCCCACAGGCGGTGGTAAAAGCTTGTGTTACCAGTTACCCGCTGTCTGCAAAGCAGGTTCTACGAAAGGCATCACTGTCGTGATTTCACCACTCCTGTCTCTAATGACGAATCAAGTCAATTCCTTGAAGGAAAAGAAGGTCGACGTAGTCCTTTGGAACTCGGAGAGCACCGACGTCCCTGAGATCATAGCACGGCTTCGAGGGTACACCAAGCCTAGCCTATTGTACGTCTCGCCGGAGAAAATCAAAGAAAGCGGTTCTCTTCGAAATATCCTCGCCGATTTATACCACTCTGGTCAACTAGCACGATTCGTGATTGATGAGGCTCATTGTATTTCGACCTGGGGGCAAGATTTTCGTGAAGCGGTGAGTATTTCATAGCTTCAAGTCGTGTTCTCATTGTCTGACTCCCGACAGTACCAATGCCTTGACAGTCTCCGAGACGATTACCCTGATGTTCCTATCATGGCCTTGACAGCCACTGCCAACGATGTCATGGTCAAGGACATCCTTCACCGACTCAAACTTCGGAATCCTGCTCAGTTTATCCAATCTTTCAACCGGTCCAACCTAAAGTACACCATCCTCGATAAGAAAAAGGTTGTTGACGATATCTATGCCTTTATCTCTTCAAAACATCGCAACGCAACCGGTGTCATATATTGTCTGGGAAGGGACAAGTGCGAGAAAGTCGCGAAGCAGCTTCGTGACAAGGGTCTTTCCGCAAGACATTTTCATGCTGGGATGCCACCCGATGAGAAAGCTCAAGTGCTGGGGGATTGGGAAGCAGATCGGGTGCGGATTGTAGTCGCAACGGTCAGATATGGTTTTCTTCCTGTGCTCTGTTTCATGCGTGCTGATCCGGGGGCAATTGTAGGTGGCGTTTGGTATGGGTATTGACAAACCTGACGGTGAGTTTGTAGCTGTTTTTAGCGTTCATAACCTAAAGTCGTTCCTTAAAAAGTTCGTTTCGTGATTCATCACGATCTTCCTAAATCGTTGGATGGGTGAGTCCGCTTTCTATTTCTTGTTTCTTGATGACGAACTAAAACGCATGCAATCAGGTATTATCAAGAGACAGGTCGGTCAAATTTCCTAATGGATGCTATTATGCCACTAAAGGTTTCATAGGTCGAGCAGGGCGAGATGGCCTCCTAGCAGATTGCGTACTATGTGAGTGGTGGAAAACAAAACCTCATCACCATATCCTGACCTCTGTCTTAGATTATTCCTATCGTGATTACAAGGCCATCGTCAAGATGATCAACAATCCAAGCAACAACGAAAAAGTGGACCAGGACTCGATTCGACGACAAGAAACACAGGCCCGCATCGTCGTAGAGTACTGTCTCAATCAGTCTGACTGCCGGAGAGTTCAGCTTCTTCATTTCTTTGGCGAAAAGTTTGATCCACGTCACTGTGGTCGAAACTGCGACAATTGTTCATATCAAGGTGAGGTTGAGCAGATGGACGTGACGAAGGAAGCGAAGAACATTGTCCTCCTTGTCAAGTATTTCCAGGATCACAACAAACAGGTCACCCTAGATCACTGTCGTGCGGTATTCAAAGGCGCAGACACGTCCGCTATCAGATCGAAGGGACACCAGCATGTACCACTATATGGGAAAGGTTCACACCTGTCTAACGAATTACTCGAGCAACTGTTCAAGCGTCTTTGCCTTGAAGGCGCTACCGATGAAGTGTCGGTAATCGGACGCAACGGTTGGCATAACTACTACTTCCAAGTGAGTCCACAGTTCCTACTTTGCTATTGTTGACGCTTCATGCCCGTGTAGCTGGGACCGAGAGCCAACGACTTTCTGGCTGGAAAAGGAAAGGCAGTAGAGCTCAACTATCGGCCGAAGAAGGCGTCCGCATCGACGAAGGCTGCTCCCCGACTACGTAATGGAAGGATGGTTTCCAAGGCTAAGAAAGATACTTTTTAATTCCTGACTTGTATTCGGCATTGTACATACCCGCTACAGAATCATGCATGATCTCATATTGGAGAACATTTGTGCCATTGCGATGGTGGAATATATCATAGTCCAAGGATTATCCGTGAATATCGCCCATGACGAATGAATAAAAACCTGTCGTAGGCTGTGTCGGTACGGTCTCGGTACCTGCCCGTTACTGTCCAAGTCAGACTGGAACACTTGAGGTTATATAGACCAACGACGGCCGTAGGTGCTTGCTCAAGAGAATAGGTTGAGCGCTGATCTGACACTATCCCGTTATCACTAGCAGCGATATGGATGACTATCCTGGACCGGACATGGGTCTCGACTCGCTCAGGTGATCACGGCGCGTTGGGAAAGACATCTACATCGACGTGCTCTACTCGTGTCTTTTTGCCTCAATGTCGGACAAGGTGATTGTGCTACGTTTAGTGTACATTCCAGGTGTAGATTCTGGGTCAAAAAAGACTTTGAGCAGCCTAGTACTGCGTCGGTCGACAGGCGCTTATCGTGAGAGAATTGATTCTTTTTTTTGAGTGACTTTTGGGGTGGGGTCACTAAAAAGTTGGGGAGACTCCATATAAAGAGGTGGGTCTTTTTCTCGCTTCCAAGTTGTTCTGTTTCGTCATGTCCTCTATCTCCAAAGTGTCGCCGACGACGACGACGACGTCCAATCCCTCCAAGGGGGATACTCCCATCGACCTCAACATCCCCGACAACTATGTCTCCTACACTCTCAAAAACACGAAGCCTCTTCCTCCAGTGACATGGTCCAATCTGCACAATGAAATCAACTGGCTCTCTACATTCTTTCTCACCGTCCCTCCTCTCGTTGGTACCATTGGCGCATGCTTTGTCACGCTTCGTTGGGAGACATTTGTCTGGAGCGTGACATATTACTTCCTGACCGGTCTAGGGATTACAGCCGGCTACCACCGGCTTTGGGCTCACCGTTCTTACAACGCTTCCCTTCCAGCTCAATATGCCCTGGCCGTCTTGGGTGCGGGTTCCCTCCAGGGTTCCATCAAATGGTGGTCTCGCGGCCACCGTGCCCACCACCGTTACACCGACACCGACCTGGACCCATACAACGCTCACAAAGGGTTCTGGTACTCGCATCTTGGCTGGATGCTCATCAAGCCCAGGCGCAAGCCTGGCGTGGCAGATGTTAGCGACCTCAGCAAGAATCCCGTAGTCAAGTGGCAGCACAAGCACTACTTGGCCTTGGTTCTCATCATGGGATTTATCCTTCCATCTGTTGTCGCTTGGCTTGGATGGGGTGACGCGAAAGGTGGATTCATCTATGCCGGTGTCCTGAGATTGGTCTTTGTTCATCACGTATGTGTCGCGTTTGCTTCTTTCTGATGTTCTACTCACGGCTCTTTTTCTTTTTCAGTCAACCTTCTGTGTGAACTCCTTGGCCCACTGGCTCGGCGAAACTCCCTTTGATGATAAACATACTCCCCGGGACCACATGATCACTGCCTTCGTCACTATCGGTGAAGGTTACCACAACTTCCACCACCAGTTCCCCATGGATTACAGGAATGCTATCAAATGGTACCAATACGACCCTACTAAGTGGACCATTTGGGCGTTGTCGAGACTCGGTCTAGCCAGTCATCTCAAGGCAAGTCGTGTTTTTCTCTCACTCTCGCGAACTGTTGTTGATGCCCTTTCCAGGTCTTCCCTGACAACGAGGTTCGCAAGGGACAGCTCACTATGCAGTTGAAGCGACTGCGCGAAACTCAGGAGAAACTTGCTTGGCCTTCCGACAGCAACGACCTACCAGTCATCTCATGGGATAGCTGTCAGTCATGATTGGTTTTCCAGTTGCACTATTTCTTACCACGAACTTTATTTAGTCCAAGAGCAATCTTTGAAGCGTCCTCTTATCTTGATTTCTGGATTCATCCACGATGTCTCCAATTTCATTGAGGAACACCCTGGAGGTGCCCATTTACTGATCAAATTCATCGGTTCGTTGGGCTCCTTGAGTTATCCTTTCATGTTTGCTGACTATCATCTCACAGGCAAAGACGCTACCACGGCATTCTTTGGTGGTGTCTACGACCACTCTAATGCTGCACACAATGTAAGTTTTGTGAAGCAATCTCACTGGTGGTTGTGTTCCTCATGGTTTTTTCAATCACAGCTCCTTGCTATGAAACGTGTTGGTGTACTACATGGAGGTCATCCGCACGGATTGGACGACAACGCCATCCCTCCTTCCCAAAGACTCAAGATTGCTCGATACAATGAGTTGGGTTCTGGATTCGGAAGCAGCACTGCTTACAGTGAAAGTGAAGAGGGTTTTGCCGATAAATTCTAGACTTAGAAATGTGTGGCCTCTAGCTTTTTGGGTTTCTTGTCCCTTCATTCTGTGTTTGTGTCCATTACTTTGTTCTTGGGGGCTGTAGGTTGAATGATAGTGAACGAATGCATTGACGAACTTCCAATCCTTTTACAGTACATATAGATTAACCGTATACATAGCCAAATCACTCGCTAAGAGCTGTCCTTTACTTAACTGTCTGCATTAAGTATTTATCTTATTAATATTGTCGGGTACTCACGGCATGTACCCTCAATGTGAATTATATATATAAACAATGCCATTGCTAGATAAAAATACAAATGACAGAAAGCTCAGCGCTCAGTAATGACACCTCTAAATACAACAAGAATCACGCCTACAAAGACAGATGAGCATCATCAGATTATGAGAGGACGAAGAGTAGGGACTATACTCACCAGATAATTATAAGATTTCCTATCTTCGCAACGCTCCAAATACTCTCGCTGAAGACAGAAAATTAGCGCGTGATCGTGGAAACGTATGAGAAGTCCCTCACCTCGATTAGGCCTTCAATCCGTTTCTTTATTATTACAGGGTTCGGTACGAATCGGCTGGCCAGCAGACGAGTCACTTCGTTGACTAAGTCGTTATGACTCATATGCTTTCTGTCCTTCATGATTCGGACAATACAAGCCTGTCCAACGATATTCATGTCAAACATGTCTGCTGGATTTCAGAACGAAACGCACGCACCTCAGTCTGATGTCGTCTTTCCTCGTCAATCCGGCTCTTGGTCTCTTGTCTTTCCTCGTTATTCTCCACTTTGGAAGAAATAGTACTAATCTTGATCTTTTGCAATGACGACGTGAATGCTGAGTTGAATGAGAACGAATCGGTGCGGTCAACGTCACGTCCTGCTGGATGTTTCTTAAGGATCTTGAATTTGGCACAAGCTAGGGACTGTAAATGCCGTTGAAGATCAGCGTCTTCTATAGAGGTCATCTCTTTTATTTCCTAAACACGAGAAAGCCCTGAGTGGAAGGTCCAGCGCAGATGGAAACACTCATACCTCGTAGGTCAAGAACTCGCCCTCAGCGAGGTTCTGGAAAAGGAGCAGGATGACTAACGCAAAAGTGGCCACATTGAGGTCGTGCTTCCTGCTACTGAAAGCTACCCTCACATCTGCATTTCCAAGTGAAGGTTGCCAAGTTAACCTCCGCCCTGAATGCCTTGAGAAGTAGAATTTCTCGAATGATTGCATGGCCTTGAGCAGTTCGTCCGGTATCTTGCATAGTGACGATGAGTGACTCATTGGCCAGAATGTGGAAGTCATCACGATGACCGAAAGATCGATTGGAGGAACCTGAGCAGAAGTCAGTTTTGCGATGATGAATCAGCAAAGTTAGACGTACCATAGTGGCAGTTTGCAAATGCTTTTTATAGGCTTGCATTGTATCGTCGGATATCTTCATGTCGTGGAACATTCCCTCCAATTTTTGAGTGAATTGGTAGCCGCACTCAATCTTGAGTTTAGCAAGCATTCCACGTTCAGCGTCGTCCGAGACAGATCGACCGAGAAGTAGACGTTTGGCAAGATGATTCTTGTAGTACCGCTCAAAGACGTCTTTTTCTGAAAGATACCTGAACACCGTGATAGCCTTATCGAGAACTGAGTCGACTTCGGCATCTGTTTTCTGTCGAAGAATAAGGTCAGATCCCGAGAGATCGACGTTTAAAAGGGAATAAGCATACCCCTTTCAATCCTTTCTTGAGGTTCTCATCAATGAAGAGCGAGATAAATTCTGA
The DNA here is from genome assembly GCA_013368315.1 of Tetrapyrgos nigripes. Classification (NCBI taxonomy): domain Eukaryota; kingdom Fungi; phylum Basidiomycota; class Agaricomycetes; order Agaricales; family Campanellaceae; genus Tetrapyrgos; species Tetrapyrgos nigripes. The sequence goes on from JAACJM010000019.1 coordinate 285,810, forward strand.
GCATTTTTCGTTCTTGTTGATGAATGTCTCGAATGCCTGGAAGAAAATACTTGAGTGCCGGATAACGTACATTCACTAGAGTCTTACTTCGATAATTGAAGCTTCAATCTCGCGGTCACTGTTGAAGGAGACTTTCCAGATAGTATCGAGCTTGTCCTTGAGATCGAGGACACCTTGAACCCACTTCAGTGCAGATGCGAGTGTCTGCGCTCCAGAAGGCCGTGCTTTAGAAGCACCACCACCGCCGTCATCTCTGTCCTGGCCATCGGATTCGAGTGCGTCAAAGCCCAAGGAGGTCTGATTAATGACCTTGCCTCGCGCCGCAAGGGAGTTTTTGACGACCTTCTTTAAAGAGGGTATACCAGTGGGGATGAGCAGGGATAGACGGTGTAGACGCGCAAGGTCATCGGTCTTATCAAAATTGACCATGTTGTCCAGTCCTGAATTCTCCATTGAGATGACTGAATCAAGGTGCGGTGTAAGAAGCGTGTCTTTCAGTATTTGGCGTAACGGAGCTGCAGTAAGGCGTGATAGATAATGGTGTGTTCTTGACTCTTCGGATTCAAGGCGTGCTTCCACCTGAGGAACATTTTGAGTCAAAATGATGAATATAAAGACAGAACTCACCCTTCGCAAGTACTCTGGGGCATCACAAGTATCCAGCAGAGTCTGTCCTAGCGTCCTATAGAAGGTGATACTTTCTTTCAAAAGAACGGGTTCTAGATCTTTGGTGTAGACGGTAGGTCCTCCGTTCTGTGCATCAAGGCTCAGGAAAACATCCACGCAACCTTTCATGGCTGAACGGTTGATGGTGTACCCCTCTCTTTCGAACTCCAGCTGGTTGAGGATCGCGCTTATCAGACGGTCCTTTATTGGAGGGCGAATGATATGCTTGAGGAATAGGTCTAGTCCAGTTTCCCATGTCTCCGGTACTTCCGCACTTTTGGTGTAAATCCTGTCCTTTAATAACTATGAGGCAACCATATACACGCAAAGCAGGATGACGCACCATATACTTGAGTATCTGTCCCAGCTTGACCATGTTCCCGGTATGATCGTCCCATATACGCTTTAACGCCTTTAACAGCAACTCATTCTCCTGACTCCTCTGCATCGGATCGTTACTTGCTCCTGCCGGAAATACTGGTACTATCTCCTCCTGCGCGAGTCTATCCAGGTCATCTCCGACGAGCTGCTTCATTCCTTTGTACAGGGTGTCTCCGCTTTTGTATAGGACCATATTATATGCATAGCGGTGGTTTTCCTCGAAAGACAGATTAGACGCATTATGGTTGAGGATCTCCTTTATGTTCTTCGACAACAATTGCCATGTTTGCTCAATAGACACGTCAGGGCCGTGCTGAGAACCATTTTGAGGATACATGGACGTCTATCAGAGCTAATCACGCACTTTCTTAGGTGGTTTCTGCAAACGATAACCAAGGTCAGAACTGTTGGACCAACTGTACTAATGACTCACGATTCTGGGCTTTATACGCCTGGCGGCTGGACAGGAAAGAATGAATGAAGCGTCCTGGATGAGACTAATCTTTTGACGTACCGGAAGCCATAGTGAAAGATGAAAACAAAGGGCAGAAGTGGTCAAGTAAAACTTGCTTGTAACTTCAAGTCAGCTCGGAGCGCGGGACCGCGCGTCATAGAAGTAATTGAGTGGCCAAGCTTGGCATAAAGGCATAAAGGCTACAACTTGATTTGATCTGAGCTATCCAAGGTACATGAAGGGTTGTATGGCTACGAGAACGTATTTTAGACATAAAAACACTGCGACGGATGAGATACGGACAGCGCGATGAACAGTAGTAACAGTAGTAACTATAACACGAAGTACAACGATATAAAATGTAATGTAACAATAGTGATGCTAGAAAGGAATGAATGCAGGAAGGCGTATAAAATATATGCGTGCAGATGAGATGAAGGAAGATGAAGGGTGATGAAGGCGGTCTACTTTTGGAGGTATCTGTGTCATGAAGCTCGTGAGGACCGTACAAAATCCGTAAAGTATTTGCGAAAAGCTTTTCCATCAAGGTCTCGTAGTTTTGTCGTGAAATCCATAGACGTCTCTTGCGGCCAATTTTGTGAGGGCAGGAAGACATTGACGAAGTAATTGATGGCTTCGGGGCCTCTGGCCATACACACGGCTTGTAGGAAGTTTGCTATCTCGTGGAGAACCTGTACAATGAAGTGTTAGCTATCGGCCGATATAGAACATTGTTTGGCGCATACCACAGTGACTTGCCCATCCTTGAGATTTAGATCAGGCGTCGATGGGACGCGGAAAGCAGATGGTACGAGCCGTTCGTAGATATACTGCTCGAAACCAGGAAGTCCGACGTCATTCAAAGGATTATGATTGGTGCCATTCGTCGCTGGCACGGCAGAAGGAGAAATTTGCGCCCAAGCAATAACACAGCGAGTGAGGAAGGTAAATGCTGCTTTCTCGTTGCCAGGATCGCTGACATCCTCTGCCAAGACCCGCATGGTTTCGATGAGGGAGTCGAAAGAACCGTTATTACCTGTGAAAAGATGAGCATCGGAATGGGCATCTTGAGCATGAAGCTCGACTTACGTGGTGAGATGAAGACACCTTGCAACTTCGCAACTATGACGCTATTTAGAAGAGCGAGGTAAGCTTTCTTCGTGTCGGTATGTGCTCTTTGATCGTCTGAGCCAGATATCGGTTGGCTCAAGGCTGCCGAAATGTGGGCGGTCAATGGACCAACCAACTGATCCAGTACATCGAACATATCATCCTGTTGATTCTGTGAGCCAAACTCCACCGCTGAAGATGTCGACGCCTTACCGAAAGCTTGTGGATAAGGAGGGCTATGAAATTCATAAAGTCAATCAATTCAGATGGCTCAAAATGAACCAGGAGATTCGACATCAGAGGCGGTATGAAATGAGTGACTGTGGGACCTGCTGTGGCAAGGATACGGGCAAACGCAAATCGAGTCTAGATAGAGGCAACTCCGTCAGTCAGCAGTAAAAGGTGATTAGAACGAGAAGACGTACAGCATCTCTGACAACCTTGAAGACATTGGTATTCTCCAGACATACCAAGATCGCTTGGGCAACGTCCGCGAACACGTCAAGAGGAGGCAAGAGATAAGTTTCTGGCAGTGGAGAGGGATAATCTGGGAAGCCCTTGGCGATGTTTCCAAGAGCCATGATTATGTGGTGTAGTTTCACAATAGGAACTACATCTTGTCCGCCTTTTTGGAATGTCTGCAAAGCCTCCGACAATTCATCCATGAGAGGCTTGACAAAAGAAAGAAGGAGAGATTTTTGTTGTTCTTGGCTCTTGAACAACAGCGAGCAGAGAATACCGACAGTTTCGAAGAGATATAGTTGGAAGTCAAACGCTGAATGTTTCACAGCGTCGGTCAAGATGTCTACTTCCACTTCCTCGGGGTCCGGAATATGGACTTCAATGGTGAGAAGGTCACGTATGCTCTGAGAAATGTTGGGAGCAATCTCCGGAGGAATGTCGTTCCTGCTCTCTTTGATGAACTTGTAGAAGAGGTAATATAACCTGGATCGGAAGCTCGAGAGTTGGTTGTGGATGCCTCTGCAAGAAGCACGTAAACATGAAAGTCGACAAGAGGAATAAGGAGGTAAACGTACCTAGAGTCAATCATGGCTTCCAGTGCAGGCCCAATGCATTCTTTACGGACTTTGAAAAAGTCAGTGTATCGAGATACAGTCTCGAAGAATTGGAGTGCTACTGCTGGGTGCGGGTGAGACGACAATCCTGATTGTACAAGAGCAAATAGTAGTTCGCCATGGGTCGTCAGAGGGTATTCTGAGTAATCTATCGCTTTCCTGCTGTCCTTGTCTTGGGTAGCGGGAGCTAGACAGAATGCAGCTCGCCCTTTTCCTCCACCTTATATGAAGATAGAAGTATATGAGTACATGCCGAGATCAAAGAGAATAGGGCCTACTTTTGTTGATCTCCCCAAAGATATACACCATGTATATTCCCAGTTCAGCTTCATTCCACTTCGTGCTGACGTTGGTTTTGTATGCCTGTATGGTCGAAAATGCGAGGGTGCGGACCGCGTTAGTCACCAGCTCTTGATCGATGACGAGGATGGAGTCCATGAAAGTGCGCAAATCCTATTGACCGTGTTCATCTCAATCATAGGTCAAGGGATAACCTCAGTCTATTCACCTTTCGGAGCTTCTCAAACTCGGCATTATCGTCGTCTTCAACGTCATCAGGATTGGCTTCTTCATCCCATTTCATCTTCTCCAAGATCACTTGCAGAAGAGAAGTTAGGAAAGAGCGTTTTTCAGGCTCAATCGGGCTGGAAGACGATTTGCGGGAACGTTTGTACTATGAATGGTTTCAGCAGCCTCCTACTAGAAAGGACTAGTTGACATACCATTGTCAGGACCGTCTGAAGGAGAGGGAATACGGTATTGCAGGTATCGTCGTATTCGTCCGACATGAACCGGACGAGCACAGGTAGAATCTGATTGAGAAGGGTAGCAGCTTCTGCACGGACTTCCTCGTTATTGCATTCCTGGAATACCGAGTCAGAACAATTTCAGGCATGACTTGGATGACATACATCCAGCTTCGTCAGCTCTAACCCGAGTACGTTTAACAGTTTTCCCAAAGCCTCCTTGTATGACTCTTCGCCCTCGTCGGTGTTAGATCCTCGCTCTATTTGTTGGCCGCGAGTTTTCGTTTCTAGCGCATCTATGACTTGGCCAAGCGACAGCACCTTGATGAGCTGCAATTTATCGCCAGGTTCTTTCAAGCCTTTTGAGACGATCCGTAAGAGGGCAACGGAGGTTGCTAATCGTATGGGTAACGACGGGTCTGCCAGTAACGTGAAAAGTAGGGGAACTGTGGTCGGCGTGACAGTCAGATTGATGTCAATCCAACCTAAAGCACTGTGTCAATGTCGATTGCTTCCTTCCAAAGTATACGCAAACGTACCGACGTATGAACCAAAAGTCCTGATGCCCCAATCCACCACTTCTTCGGCGTCGTCAAGTTCTCGCTTAGATCCAAGACCATCTTGCCCTTTTCTGAAGGCAGACATCTTCTCCGCTGCTTCCGATACTATAGTCAACACTGCATCGTTAATCCTCGCAGCATCTCGCTCTCTCACGGCGTCGCGCACGCGACCATCTCGAGCATGCCTTGCACCATTGTACTGTCGAGCGGACTTGAGCAGTTGATCCGCTACTTCTCCTGATATCTCGAGGATCAGATGGAAGAAGAGTAGGGCTACATGTCTGTTGAATGGCTGAGTTGGATCGTTAGATGGTCGTATGAGTGTAAAGAGGTCGGCAAAGAAAGATGGCCACTGATCGGCATATGTGCACAAAAAAAAGAGCGTAAGGGTATGCGAAAACTTGTTCCTAAGATCTGTTTTGAGTCAGAGTTGGTCTGAATGATTGAAAGAATAGTGACTGGACGCACAGGGGGCACTAGCTTCTGACGATCCGTACACGTATTCTGATTGAATGTATGAAACGAGTGCCTGCTGGAGGGTCTGAAATGTCTCCTGTTCAAAAGGTTCGAATCTAGAGAACATCAGAGACTAGGATGAAAACATTGAAAGCAGACTCACCGATTATCCAGAAACTCGTCCAAAATGCGGAGGGCGAAAAAACGTGCTTGAGCAGGATGGTTCCGAGCTCCTTCAGGATTGACATCTAAGAACAACGGGAGGGCTAGCGTCCATGTTTCTGAGGCATTTTGTTGGATAGTGTTAAGGTATGCTATGGCTTCTTGGTGAAGAGCATTTTGCCTCGGATCCGACGCAATTGAAATGGCTTGGATGATTTTATCGACCTCTTGATCCATGGAAAATCCAAGCGTTGGCAGCAGCCACTCGAAGGGGGTAGAGGAAGGAGTTTACAAAAACGACAACTGACAGTAACAAGCGAAAAGTTATCACAATGAGATCACATGCGAGATTTTTATTCTTGGATTTGGAAGTCGCTAATACTATTAGTAGTAATACGCTCGGAACCCCACCATGCTCTCTCTGCCAAAACTGCTCTATTCCCGCTTCAACACGATGTCAAACTTTACGACCTCGAGGACCGTTTGTCTCAATAGCTGTCCTACAGTCACTCCGAGTGTGTTATCCTGGTTCGTACATTCCGAGTATTGTCCGTTCGGAGAAGTGTAAAAGCTGATTTGGGATTGGCAAAAACTACCTACTTGACTATGTACCTAAATACACGCATATGCAAAACAATTACGGGCACTATAATGTAACTATATAACACGAATAGCTAAACCTGAAAACAAGTACACAATCGTTTTGAAAGTCCTTGAACGGTCCTATGCAGAGATGATATTCACGCTACTCCTGGCTTCCTCAGGATTTAGCTGCAGACGAGCTAGAGCGGCACGTCTCTCTGTCTCCCATCTAACCAATTCCGACTTCAGCTTTTCGACTCGCACTTCGTTGACAGGATGTGCAGATCCTGTTATCCTTCGAGCGAGAGACTCCCCTTTTGATTGTGAGGACGCAGCGTCGATACCCTCAGCATGTGAACACTCTGTCGCGGAGAAAACGCGACCTTCCCAAAATAATACGGCTTCACGAGCATCGAATCCAGCATGCGCAAGCAACCTGAGGAATGTTTGAGGACATTGAAGAATTGTTTACAAGGAAGAACTAACCGTGCTGATACGACGTCAGCTTCAATTTCTTGCTTCATGCTTGTGCAATATTCGCCAATTTTCACTAATTCTCCAGACCCAAATTTTCCGAGTTGGGCTACAGCGTCGTTCACGAATGGGCCAAAAAGCATGGTGACAGGGAAGATGAGAACACGAATGACATCCGAGAAAATGGACAAGGCGCCAGGGATGATAACGGTTCCCGAAGATAGCGTCTCAAGGTGATGTGAAAGAATGAGGTGAGCCAGCTCATGAGCTAAAAGAATGGCGAGTTGAGACGTCTGTTGTTCGCTGGGAATAGGGTGTCGCGAAGTAGGTTGAGAAAACAGGCCACCAAATAATGAGGACCAGAAGGATCCTCCTCCGTTCTGCGCAGGAGTTTCACCTGCTGGGGGAAGCCTGGATAGTATGTCGTCAATAAAACCAGAATATACTACGATCCCACCTCCGCCATCAGGGCCAAACCCATAGGAAAAGGCATTGAGCGCATCCGGCTTCTCGACTATCAGCAGGTTATAGGGAGGTCCCGGGATCGCATGAGGTACGGGGGGAGCATCGCGCTTCTCGCACATCCTTTCGCAGAATATCCTTAGATATTCCGAGGCCCGGGGTCTTGGTCGCAAGGGATAAGAGGCTGGTGGTGGAAGAGGCTTCTCGTTGGTCTGAAGCCAGTCCTCACAGAGTTCTTCTTCGCGGATCAAAAGGGGAATGGTAGACTCCAACCGCCGCAAGGTATCATTCACCCAGCCATATCTCCAGTCCGTTGGTGGCAAGAGACGAGACGGGCCATCTTGCGCCAATATCTCACCAACGGCGTTATACCAGCCTGGTCCCACCAATTGCTTCGCAATCTCATCCTCCTCTTCAGGTGAGAGTATGATCATTCTTAATCTATGAAATAGGTTGGCTTGACTCGCAATTGGGACAACGATAAGGGAAGGTCTCACCGGCCAGTCAAAGGGGTGCGTTCTATACTTGCTATTATGACTCCCCAGAATAAGACTGCTGGAATTGCGAGAAGAATATGGAAGAAGATAGTGCGGTGTCTTATTTTTTTGAGAAGATCTTGCTTTTTCTCTTCAGATGTGGGTAGCCCGTGAACGTCTGCGAGTTTGAGGTATTTTCTGGACCCGTGGTTTTTCAGAAGGATTACAGGGACGAAAGTCAGAACAATCCTGCCAGCCATCCTTGCGACCTCTAGAGCTGTAGATGACTGTCTTGCATGTGAGTCATTTGTGCCCATTAACCAAGTCAAGCCGACACACCTTAAGTATGACTGCTAGTCCAGCTAACGGCAAGCCTTGATTGGGCCGTGTAGAGTGAAAACCAGACGTCCCTCTCACTGTCAACGGCAAAGGTTCCTTCCTAGCCTGGGTGGCTAGGAGGCCCAAACCAGGCCCTTGATGATATCGACGAGTAAACCCCCGCTGGACACGAAAGATCGTTCCGAGAGAGCGAGTAGGGTTGGATGCTGAAGTTCCGCGCGCTACCTGACGCAGCATTGCACATTGTACAGCCAGATTGTTGTCCTAGGAGGAGGGCTGACGCTGAAAATGGATTGGCGCTTTGCCGAAAGCCAACGTTTGTGTCCGGCAATGACGGGATATGCTTACTAATATAAGCGAGTGTATCGAGTCAGCTGCCTAGGCGAGACTAGCGCAGTCTAGCAGGGTATGCAAAAGTTTGTGATGATCAGTCTCTATCTATCACCTTGTGGCTGTTCATAACGTTCATGAAATGAGAAGAGTAATAATACAGGATGTACTAGTGCGTGGACCAATCATTAGGATATGAAAGTGGCTTCCATGTAGACATGGCCATTGGCTTCTACTGCAGCATCAGACCCGGGTTCGTTGATCACTAATTTGGCAGGATTCGTCCACTGTACAAGATCGTCAGCATCTAAAATTCCTATGGCCAACAAGACTCACTTGATAAATGTAAGGTTTCGTTCTAGCGACATAGTTGACGGCCATCTTAATCACGTATGGAATCTCCGCCAAAACATCCACCTTCTCAATAAGACCCTTGGGCTTCTCGACATCACCAACGTCAACTTGAAGCAAAGCCTTGTAGGTGCCAGAGCTACCACGGATGACAGAAGGTCCAGCCCACTCGAACAGAAGTTCCGAAGGCTTTTGATATCCTGTCTCTGGGTCAAGTACCGGCTTCAAATGAGAGGCCCTAGATCTGACAAGAGCATCCTCCGCAACTGGTTCACCTGGCCACTTGGTCTCCGCGGTAACCGTCGCCAGCTTCCCTCCTACAACCAATGAACCTATATTGACAACCACACCTCCGGAGCCAGCTCCCTTCTTGCCGTACGCCTCTGTAGTGGTAAACTCCATCTGAATGGCGGACACTCCGCCATGATCCTGGCTCTGGAAATGGGCGAAATTCCACGAGGCGGCTACAAGGTTGGGTCGCATGCCCTGAATGGCATGTACAAACATGCCGGGTCCCTCTACAGATTTCGCCTGCCCGCTTATGGTGACATGACCAGTAGACTTATACAGAGGCCAGAATCGATGAACGACATAGCCTTCCGCATTCTTAGGATCCGGTCCGAAATGTGAATACCCTCCTTCAGCATCGTTGCCTACTTTAAATCCGGGAGCACTGGCTGGACGGGAGACTTCGAGGAAGATCTGCACATCGTCAGAAGGGTGCGCTGAGATAACATATGTCTCCGGATAATCCGAGTCTGGGTTTACTTTGTGAGTGATGGAGAATTGATCAGCTTTGCATGACCTTTTGTCGCGACCAGGGGCGGGGCATGCAAAGTTAGACACATTGACAGATTTCCAGATCGCTTTTTGAGTCTTTGGATCATAGATTTTGCAGGTGAACTGGATAGTAGGGTACCAGACACTAGAACAATGAGCTGAATAAACGACCCTTCGACTCATTAGATGAAGACTCACCCAACTGCTGAATGAATCACTTGGCACATAACAATCATCCCATCTGGAGTAGTCGTGTACCAAATCAATGTCTCCGCCACAAAACCGCCGGATGCGCAGAGCATTTCAGTGTCTTTAGGAGCAAGCTCTCCAAAGAGTTCTGCATCTTTGTATTTTGAAGATACTGGATGAAAGTTCGGGGCGGTAGGGTCTACTGGGGGCGAGGTCCTGCAACCCAGTCAGCAAAGTCGAGAAGGAAAGACAAGAGACCTACGAAAAGAGAGAAGAGAACATGGTGGTCGTGATACAAGAAGGATTGAAATCTACACATTCGGTGTATTTACAAATCGTGCGGAATCTTACGTTATGATACTACACTGTCGTGTTACGCGTCGCAGTTGTAACGGTACTACTACAAAGTACATAGTAGCTCTCTAGAATGGAGCTTAAATTGTACGGGTATCCTACTGTGGGGACATGTATGAAAGCAACCATCCACAGTGTCGCACCTTTCTGGAATCTGCTGCAGTTGCTATTTTTAGCAACCGAGGTAATGGGGATTGAAATATCATTGATCTCGACGTTCCATTGTCCGTGTCGTGCAACCACGTCTTCGTTACGAGTCTGCTTCTATTCATTACTGAGAGCTGGTATGTCGCAGGTGCAGTTCTATGTCTCATTCGCTGAATCACAGGCAGGCAACCCTCCATCAGTTCTTGGTCGTTTCTGAGGTCTTACTGATTCATCTGAACCAGGTAAACGACGATGCGAAGATGAGGATGGTGTAGCATTCGAATGAGTACGTCCTGATTGACCCTGAAACAAGTGACGTTAGTCAAGATACAGGAGGCAGCCTTGGTTCAAAGACTCGCCAGAGAACCCCCGTCGAAGTGTATCCAAGTAAGAAAGGTATCTGAATCGTCATCGACTTTCGCAGAGGAGTTCTGGATAGGCGCTGCTGGTTCATTGTCATTTGAGGTGGTAATTTTGACAAATTTCATAATTCCGTTCTCCAACAAATCCAAAAGTCGTTTATTCTGGCTGGTCTTTAAAGACGATGGATTCTGTAGAGGAATATCATTCGGCCAACCAAGGAGATGGACACCGTAACTCTGCAGCCGCTCTGGGTTTGTCCATTTCATTTCTGCATTGCGAATCCCACAAGCAAGCCTGTTGAAAACACGTCCACAACCAAGACATATCGAACAAATATAATACATACCGTAGAGCATTGCGTACGTTCTCGTAGAGTTCCTGCTTGACAGATTTTGCTGACTGCCTTGGAGTTGTTGGCACTGATACCGAAGTAGAAATATCCCCACTTGATGATGTACTACCGACTTCTTCAGCAGATGAGACGTCCTTGTTTTTGAGACAGTGCTGTTTAAATATTCGTGCCCCGTGTTCTCCGCCATTCCGAAGTCCCCGCCAGAATTCTCTCCCTGCAACAGATCCACCGAGAAAGCCTTCATTGCTGGAATCACGGAGATCGACCGCCAACAAAAAGGACTCCACGCCAGCTGTCTCCCACAAGTCTTCGAGTATTTGAGACGTCTTGACGAGTACACCCCGAACTGTGCCAGTAGACTTGAGAAGGAGGAGAGAACGCTTGAAGACAGTGGATCACTGACTTTCGTGCACTCGGGTGTCCTCACTCGGCTCTGAAGCAGGAGGATCCACAGAAGACGAATCAGGAGGCTGAAAGAGATATTTGCTGTGCCATTGAGCTACCCTTCTTCTCGTCTGCATGGGGAGTGGTCGGCATTCGTCAGCTATGTACACCTGGCCAAGTGATCCAAGTCAACCTTTTCGAAAGACATTGCTTCTCTTTCCGAAAACGCTCTTATTTCTGCCAGTGACTTGGCCATGAAGGCTTCGAAACGTTCAAGGAACAGATCGTCGGGAGGCGTTTGTTCATTACTGCTGTCAGTGCTGAGCTCGAGCATTAGGATTAGAGAGTTGTGTACAAAGCTTGTTGTGTATGTAATTGTCTTCATTCCTCTAAATATCTTTCATGGGCCGCACCAAACCAAAAAATTCCAAACAAGCCTTTTCAAAGGCTGCAGAACCTTCGATCCAATCTTCAACAGTCAAGGCTCCCTCAATATTATCATTGCTTGAAAAAGCCCAGTCTCTCATTGTTCAATGCGACTATGATCTCGCAACCCGATTTATACAACGGATATTAGAACAGGAACCCTCAAATGTAGAAGCACAAGAGATGCTTGGTGTCATTCAGTTGGAAACAGGAGACGTTGAAGCAGCCCAACAGGTATTAAGAGCTCTTTCTATTCCATACCTCTTCTCAGACTCAATTTCAGACGTTCTTAAGTTTATTATCCCAACCTTCACCCCCTCCATCTGCTCATCTGTATCTTGCGCAAATAAGTGAAGATGATCCTCGATCAGCTCTGCAACACTACCGGGCCGCTATCGATATCCTTAATGCACAACTTAAAGGCAAAGAACGGGCAATGGACGGCAATGAGAGCGAGGATGAAATAGAGATCAGAAATAATATTGTTCGAGCTCTCATCGGGCAGGTAGAGATATGGATGGATCCATCCTATGACTTATGGTACGCGTTGCTTCTCTCTTGTCGGAGTGACATTTCTCTCAAGACGTAGCTCATTGCAGCTTCGAACCAGAAGCAGAAAAAACATGCGAGGACTTGATCGCGTCGGCATTGCGAACTGATCCCGGTAATGCAGAAGCTTTGCAAATGCTTGCATCCGTTCGTATGTCCCAGCAACGTCCAGAAGAGGCCAAGGAGTGCCTGGAGAAATCGTGGACGACATGGAAAAATTTAGACATAGGTTGGTTGTTTTACCTGTCGTTCAAGTCTCTTGCTCAGCCTATAAATTCAGACCATCCAAAAATACCTCCGATACCAACGCGTCTTGCCATGGTCAAACTTTTCCTTGAACTATCTCTGTACGCTCCTGCACTATTGGTCCTTCACGGTATAATGTCCTCGGATGATCAAGAAGTCGAAGCTTGGTATCTAGAGGGATGGTGCTACTTCCTCATGGCCGAGCAAGCAAAAGAAAGTGGAGGCAAATTGGATGACATGACTTGGGAGGAACTCGCAAAAGATGCCAGAGATCGTCTCGAAACCTGTCAGATGGTAAGTTAGCTTTTTTGTGAGCTCGTAGATTTGTTGCTCATCATATTAAACAGCTGCATGTAAATGAACAACATCCCGACAAGCCTCTACTAGACCATGTGCGGGAGCTTATTGGTAAACTCGATGCCGCTGGAATCAAGGCATCGGCCGCAGATGAAGAGGATAATGACGAGGGAGATTGGGTAGACGAGGCTAGCGAAGACGAGGACGAGGACGTCCAAATGTCGTAGATCTAGTCGCCAAAGTGCATGTATAGTAATGTATAGTCGTTTCTTGACTACAAAATTAGATAAATTGGGATCGAGTACAACTCTTTATACTGGTTTGACCAAGGTTTAATCCCAATGAAGCTCATAGCTGGTCTGTGTTCCTCTAGCTATTCCCCTACATACTCCCAAGAACCCACCGTAGTTTAAGCGAGCCAAACATCGCGGAATCCGATTCTCTGGAATTTGACACGAGGCGGAAATTACTCTTCTCTGAATGGCAAAACTCAGAAAGGAGGCCTTGTACACGTCCTACTCCAAGTCTCTGCGCATAGTCGCCTCTGGAACACTATTTCTAACCCATACCTTTTCTCTCCCATGTCATCCCGCTCCGTCTACAGTGCCAGTGGTGAGAGCCCACTCTGTATCCAAGATGCGTGGCGGATCTGCTAGCTCTCTGCTGTCTCTCTTGGCACAATTCCCTCATGTAATAGACGCTGCCTTGATAGCGTCTCTTGGAGGAAACGATGATGGTCAAATACTGATTCAGGAATTGGAGAACGAAGGAGTAAGCACGCGACTGTGCAAGGTGTGGAGAGGTGCAGGTGTGCCTTCTGCCTGGGTTCTCCATGCTAGTATGTCTTGATTGCTTTTTGCCTCTGTCAATTTCTGAATCTTTCTGTAGACGATAGCGACACCCGTACAGTCATTAATCACAATCCACTTCCTGACATCACACACGAAGAATTCGTATCACTCCTTGGTCCTTTATTAGTTCCAGAAAACTATCCAACAATACCTATGCAGCCTCCTACTCCGCCTGTAACTACTGGTCCAAGAAGTCCCAGTCTATCAGGATCACCGCCAACAATCTCGGGTACCAACAGTCCTGCCCCATTTGATTGGATTCATTTCGAAGGAAGATCTGTAAAAACAACCTTGAGTAATATTACTGGACTGGATGGGCTTTCTCGAGAGCGGAAGTGGCGAAGTCGTACTGTCTTCAGCGTCGACGTTGGCCGACGATATCGCCAGGGCATTGAAGCGGCGAGTATTCTTCTCCTCGCTTTCAACTCTCTCCTTAATGCATCTACAGCTCATTCCGCATGTCGACGTCTTATTTCTGAACAAACACTACGCCCAAGCCACCTCTCCCCAGTTCGCTAGTTCACCAAGAGCATTTTTGCTATCCTTAATGTCCATCGCCCCACCGCATGCTCTCTTAGTAGCGTATTGGGGCACAGAAGGAGGTGCTGCTTTATCAATACCTACCAAGGAATATTTCCAGAGTTCTGGTTGGGTAGAAGAAAGAACACCGGGTATTCGTCGTCGCCAGCCCTTAGGAAGACAAGACAATTTGCTTCATCCCGATAGCGTTTCGGCTATTGACGATACGCGGTCTGTTAGGACTGGCAGTGATTTTTGGGCTGACGGTAGAAGTCGTTCGCCGTCGTCGAGCACATACACAGCTAAAGAAGACACTGAGGACAGCTACTCGCGAGGTGGGACAAGCAGTGTTACGAATGGACGCTTCGAGGAAGGAAATGAATGTGATGATGACAACGATTCACAAGCAACTGAGGTCCCAGATGAAGACAACATAGTGGATGAAGTGGGAGCTCAGGATGCATTTGTGGCAGGTATGATATATGCCTTGAGTCGCAAAATCATGCCTGGTCCGCCTTATACCCCCTCTGCTGGCGGCGAGAATGTGGGATCTAATGGAGAATATGACCGTGGCCGTTGGAGACAGCTTGACGAATGCTTAAGGTCTTTATCTTCATGATCTCCGAATTCAGATCGGTTACAGTCAACTGATGCTATCTTTGCTTCTTAGATTCGCCACCGAGCTTTCAGGTCGTAAAGCCCGAAGACCTCATTGGAACGGACTAGCCAGGGAGATGGCAAGATCTGGCTGGTTTAACGAATAGGCCGGAGAACATGAGGATGTGAATTTCTATACCATCATCTGCAAAATACCCCTAATGCTTTGCACTGCTATCGTATTTTATGGCTGCCTTTACTACCTAGCACTGTATACCCTTACTATTAGTATGAACAATGCCTCAGGCCTCAGAAGCTGACTCTCAGCTGCAGTCAGACGTGATTCCGATTTCATTTGAGCCTCGTGACGTCAAGCCTGCCCTCAAGCGCAGACGTATGTATATAAGGCTGCTCTCTGAGGTTAAGGGTTTCTTTAGAACATCGATTCTCCGTGTCGGCGAACGTCACGTATGTGTGGTATGTTTCCTTCCTCCCAATCGCATCGATGAGCATAGCTGATCTTCCCCCAAAGCCGGACCAGCGCAGCTGGATTCCAGCGCTAGTGTCAGCGCTGAAACAGAGGAGCGTTGTAGTCGCATCGCTTGATCTAGCTGAGCGTGTTTTATCTTCGTGATCTAGGTGTGTTATCATGGCCCTCATTGTCTCAGGTCTATCTGAACATAGTTTTGCATTTCTTCACCAGACGCGCAGTGGTTTGATATCGCGAATCGACGTTGATGCTTCATTTGATTCAGCGTTGAATGGGTCATTGCCGTTTGGGATCGTTTAGACCCCAGAAATCAGTGGCTTGTGGGCCGCGCCGTGTTCGAGGTGCGTACTTTCTCCTTGTTCATGCGTACTTATTCACTGATGCTGCATTCATCTGTAGCTCCTGGTCTGTATATAGCTTCGGGTGTGTCAGGAAATCTATATGACTCGGCATCCGGATATCAGGACGTTGATATCTGTCTGCTCTCGACGTTGTGGGTATGACTGGTTTGAGGCTGAAGTCAGGCTGCGGCCTTTTTACAAATTAATTGCACCAGGTCCATCCATACTTTCTGTCATACTGTACTTGTCAATGTTACGGTTTGAGGGAGAGTTACTTTACTTCTGTGTGTTGAATGGAGAAAATGAAAGTCTGAGACGTCAGAGACTAGGCACGCGACAGCCGATGTAACCGCCTATGCCGACGCGTAACGCGTTTTTTTTTTCCAGCACCATCATCATGGTAAGTACCAAGTTTCAAGCACGGTGTCTGCGCTCAACTTCAGGCTTCGTGCTGTCTATGTAGCTTCCTTTCAGTCGTTGGGCGACAAGTTTTCCTGTTCATAGACAATTTGTCCCTTCAAATTGTTGTCTCGGACTAGTCAGACGGTATTCATCTGGTACTGTTCCTCGGTCATCGTCGCGCTCCAACGCTGAATACAAGAATCCCGATTCACTGAAACCGAAGCCAAAATCGACGACATCCCTTCGTCGCTCCGCTTCCGCTTCACTTCCTATTCGGTCCAATCCCACACCAACTCGGAGCGAAATCCAAACCGTCTTTACTCTTGCTACTGCTCAAAGATATTTGCTCTCTCGCATTCACGTGCATGAAAATCTTCCGTTGAATGCTCGAATACTTCACGAATCATGGTGGGTGCCGAAATGGGGTCATAAAGAGAAAGAGGGAGAGATTTTCGTGTTTGGAAACGGAAGTTTTGTGTGCTGGGGTCTGGACGAAGAAGATGCGCGTGCGTTTGCGAGCGAGGTCTTGGAACGAGTTGCTGGGCTACAAGTCGGTCCTCTGAAGGAAGCTGAAACGGAGGAATTGGAGTTTGTGATGGATCCTTCAGAGTATGTCTGCAACTTCGACCTATGAACAAAATAGTACTGACATTTTCTGTGCAGAGAGACTCGACTGCAAGGTGACCTGATTATTCTAGGTCGGAATCAGCCTCCGAGCTCAGAGGACATCAATCCTATTGACCTACCACCCATGGTGCTGCCTGCAGAGACTCTGTTGGCAAGATACGCGTTTTCACAGGCTCTTTCACGGTCGACAGCTTTATCTGCTTTAGAAGTCTCTTTGGATGATTACTTGTCATCAATGGCCCAACTACCCCATTCTCTGGAACAAACAGGCAGACCTGGCATGAGTCGCACGGCGCTCATCAAAAAACTTGGTCAATTAATGAAGTTCAGGCAGGGTCTGAACCTCAACCGAGAAAATTTCAGTGACGTTCCTGATTTTTATTGGGCTGAACCGGAATTGGAACGTGAGTCCGACTGTTTTCGTGGTCGTCAAATTCTAGGATTGATGGTATCGACTTTTCTTAAGGCCATTTCAAATCCCTGAGCAAAGCCCTTGAGGTAAAAGCACGAACGGATTCTGTTAACGACAAGATTACTTATGCGGCAGAGGTAAAGAGGTTTCCTTAGCGTCCTTTGCGCCAATCCTTACGATGCGTTTCATTAGGCTCAGTCCGTGTTACGACAACTTCTTACTGAAGTGAGTACTCTCGTATGTTGGTGAGCATTGGCCTCTCTGACCTGTCAACCCAGTCCTCTTCACATAATCTAGAAATTATCATTATTCTTCTTATTGCTGTAGAAGTGGTTATTGTGAGTATTCGTACTGCGAGTGTTCATGGATGATGCTAATACTGTGCTGTACAGGCCCTCATACGTGATGGACCTGAACTTTGGGAAATGGCTAGTGGAAAGTCCAAGGAAAAGCACGAGTAGAATTCTACACAGTCGTCTGCTAGATCTAGAAAATATCTCATACCCATGTATTCTGCCAACCTCATCTCAATGTAGGGTTATCTTAGTAGAACGTGTAAATGTGACGTCGGCATCATTGGTTCAGACTTCAAGTAGTTCGGGAGAACCAGCTCATAAGGTTAAAGGGCAAAACACGGGTGAAGGAGCAGTTTCTGAAATGCACGCGTCGTATGACCGAACTTGAGTGGGTAAATGTGTTTTGGGTTGTTCAGCTTATCCACGCGTCCGACAGGAACAGGCAACGTTTAAAGAGTCTTTTATTCTGCTCTATGGAGGATGTGGAAACAGTCAATGGAAGGTAATCTCGACTACTCGTCATCGTATCCCTGTACTGGCCGTCTGGGTCTGTTGGGAACTGTTTGATTTGGGTTAACGCTGGAGCTTTGAGAGAACAGAGTGGACTGACGAGGATATGACATAGGGACAGATTCAGGAGGAACGTATCCAAAGAAGCGTTCACGAATGGGTGGTATGACGGCAACCATAATTGGGCCTATTCCTCCAAGGACACAAGAATAGTAGATGACGGGTTTTTCATGGGCCATTCGCCGCTTTTGAGAGAGAATAAGTATCCAGATACACTGAAAAAGAGAGAACTGACCAAGAAATTAACAGAGTTTGTGAAAGGACGGAATAATGAAGCCATAGCTGGACTCCAAATGAGGCGGTAACACAAGAATCAAAGAGTGAACTAGCCGACTACAAATCCAGTTGCAAGTGAGTCACAATACGACCAAACATCATCACTTCCTACCATCATGGCAGAAGAAATTAGCTTGGAAGAAACCAACAAAATCCGTATTTCACTCGGTCTCAAGCCTCTAACGGATGATTCTGCACCGGCAGACAACAAGGAAAAGCAAGCCGAGGACAACTATGCCAAAAGACGAGAGCTCGAAGCCAAGGAGCGCGAAACAAAGTGATTACCAGGTCCGCTTTTTCAGTCTATTCCTTTTCTGACTTGCTTCTCTCTTGATTTACAGGAAGATTTCAGACCGTATTGCCAAGTCAGTTTCCTTCTCTCTGTCGTCAATCCCATCCTTTCTTATATCTCCACTTTAGGATCCGGAACCGGCGCGAACTCAATGCTTCATTAAAGGGTGTAACGCTTGGAGACCCTGAAGGAGACGAAGACACTCTCAAATGGATCAAGAAAGCAAAGAAACGGGAGAAGGAGTTGGCCAAGAAGCGTCAGCAAGAGCTGGACAGTTTGGATCAGGCTCTGCAGGAAGAGTATACAGAACGTGCGTTTCTCAAACCCCGTTTAGATATCACTGCCCAACTCAAATTTCTACTACAGGTGATCTTGCTGGTCTCAAGGTTACCCATGATTTCGACGAAATGGACGAAGGTGAAGCTCGGATTCTGACCTTGAAGGATAGTCGTATTCTTGACAACGAGGGTATGTTACTTGCCTATCTCAGCTTCCCGACTGCCCTCTCATGCTTATTCACAGAGGATGAGTTACAGAACGTAGAGATGGCGGAAGAGGAGCGCAGGAAAAAGAATCAAGAGCTCAGAATCAAGAAACGCGATTACACGGGTTACGATGATGACGAATTCAAAGAAGGCAATCAAGGGATGAAGAGGTCTGTACTGGCCAAGTACGATGAAGAGATAGAGGGTTCTAAGGAAACTGTGAGTCATTGAGACGACGTTGTAGCTTTTTATTCATTGTGTTTTTTCTTCAGGGTTTCCGGCTAGGAAGCAACACTGTACCTAAGAAGGCCGTAGAAGCTCAAAGAAAGCAGGATGTCGCCGCGACGGTCAACAAATCCCTCCTGTCGATTGACTATGCCAGTGAGTGCCCTGTGTTCCACGTCTTATGCCCTCCTTCTGAAGCTGAAATTTTAATTCAGAAAACTTGGAAACTACGGACTATCTCAAGGAGGGAGACATAGGCTTCAAGAAACCGAAGGTGAGTCACTTTCTTGCTCCTGTATCCCCCTGTACTTAGACGACATCATAGACCAAGAAGAAGCGACCATCTAGGCGTGCTCCCGTAGAGGCAGAAGCAGTAGAAGATGAGATGGATGTGGATCAGAAAATCGTACCTCGTGAAAGAAACCTTGACGTCAATTTCGTGGATGACGATGAACTACAAGCAGCCTTAGCGAGGTCGCGGCGAGCCAAGCTTCACAAGGCCAATAAGATGAAGCCGGAAGATCTCGCAAAGAAAAGTAAGTCCTACTATTCCCTATTTTAATTCTGCGTACTAATGCCTTCGTAGTCGCAGAGCAGCGAAACGAAGAAGAAAACAAGGATGTAGTCATGGTCAAAGTGGAAGATGGGGAAGACGTTGCGGCACAGTCGGATCAGGAAGGCGGTCTTACATTCGACGATACTTCTGAATTCGTCAGAGCTGTTGGGAACAATCCATTGGTCAAAACCGAACCACAAGCATCTCGTATTCCTTCTCAACAACCTCATTCTCCGTCTCGAGACGTTTCTATGGCTCCTGGTGATGAAGCGATTAATGAACTTGAGGCAGGGGAAGTTGCAGTGAAAGAGGAGGACGAAGAAGACGAAGGGGCTATCCTCGATAGGATTGAAGAAACCTTCAAGGCAATGGATGCCGAGGAGGCTGCCGCTGCTGTGAAAGAGGAGGATTCCGAGGCCGGGATTGGGACCCAGACGGAACAGACTCATAGATCTGGAATGGCGTCTACACTCAACATTCTTCGGCAGCAAGGTATCCTTGCAGCTCCTGCTTCTGATCAGAAAGACCGAGAAAAGGTGCAGTTGCAGCGAGACCTCTGGCTAGCCGAGCAAAGAAAGCGGGTAGCTCAGCGTGAATTAGAACGTTTGCAAGGTCGTGGAGGGAATAAAGATCAGGCTCAACGAGAGTACGAGAATCGGATGAGGGAGCAGCAAGAAGCCAGGGACAATATGGAGATGTTCAAGAACTACAAGCCGGATGTAAACATCGTCTATTACGACGACTATGGACGGAACTTGACACCGAAGGAGGCGTGGAAGGCTCTCTCACACAAGTTCCACGGGAAGGGTTCAGGAAAGATGAAGACGGAGAAACGGTTGAAGAAGATAGAAGAAGAGAAGAAAAAGGAAGCCATGGCGAGCGGTGACACGCCTTTGAGCATGAGTGCTGCGTTCCAGCAGAGGCAAGAGAAGGCTGGCCAAGCGCACTTTGTATTGTCTGTCGGTAACAGAGGGTAAGAGTTTTGTTTTTATCTACCATTGATTTACTGGCCTAACTGACCACTCCCTTTTTTCAGTGCCGTTCCACAGGTAGCAGAATTCCTCGACGCGCAGCCCTTATCGAAGGGGAAGACCGAGAAGATGAAAAAGAAGAAGGAAAGCAAAAACGCTAAAGCAGCGATGGATTCGGGACTGATGACTCTCCCCACACCCCTCTCCAATGGTGGAAGTCCGGGTCCTTCAGGCTTCACGTCTGTCAGCGGTTCACCTGCTCCAAAGGCAGGTTTCTCAAGGATATCGTCTGCTCCGGATGCGACCTCGCAAAGCAGCACGCCAGTTCCAGGCGAAAGGTCAAAGGTTGCTTTCGGCTTTGGAACCAAGCGAAAGGCCGGGGAAGAAGCTCCTGGTTCCCCTCCCAGTAAACGTCGATGATTAGATTTTGGAAGGACGCTGGGTGCTTTGTTTATGTTATTACGTGTGTAATGAAAAGTGTGAGTCTACTCCTCAAAGCGATGTGAGATTTCTGATTCCCAACTCCTTTGTCAACACACAACGATCCTTGTCCAGTCCCTGAGCACTCTCGAAAGCCTTTCGGAGAGATGCCTGGCCGTCGTCGATCCTGCAAGTCAGAAAGTGTATCAGCACCCGTTAACATCATTTCGTGCGAGAACTATTCACCATTTGACTTCATGACCTTCTTTTTCTAGCAGTACTTTGACCGTCGTCCACGAGAATCTGACGACTTTGGGGAACCCAAAGGTAGGGTCCAAACAACATTTCAACCAGGCCTGCGTCTTCGGGTCTGAGATGACTCCTAGTCAGCCAAACTTTGGTATTCTGACCGCTTCGTAACGCACCTGACGGGTAACCTGAACCCAGCTCTATGTCAGGTGCTTTGTAGCCCTCTTCTTCGAATGTCCAGCCCTCCAGGCAAGCATCACGCGTTACTTTAGCAGCTACACTAGCAGCACCGACGATCTTGTATGTATTGTCCGCTTTGGACTCAACAGTAAACTGGATTCCAGGGAATTTGGAAGAAAGGTAGGCTTCGTATTTAGAGGTTGTTCCTAGTGCATCGACGTAGACCTAGGCACCATTTGATTAGTGAATGAAGTCATCTTAAAAGCAGTTGTCCACCTCTGTTAACTGGATGCCTTTGTCCAGGACGTCTTTGATGAGTGATACTGTCGCATTCTGAGATTGTTGGTTTAGATTTATCGGTGGTCGTTTCAACATGCCACTCGAGATGTCTTGTGGGCTATTAGAGAAAATGAGATGAATCATACTACGAAATAGTCCGAAGAGCGACGCACCATATCACCCGTACAGACCAACCCAAATTACTAGGATCCGACTGTAAAGTTTCCAACAGGCTTGACCTGATTTCAGGTGTCAGAGTCTTTGAGTCTGTGTTTGCCATTATCAACTGAGCAAAAACGCCAAGTGAACGTCGATAACGCACCAGCAAAACCTAGTTCGTCCAGCTGTTCCTTATACGACACGGGACAATATGCGACTCCATATACGAGGGGGCCCAGGACGGGACCACGCCCTGCTTCATCTACGCCGAGAATGTAAGGGCCATTGCCTGTTGGGGTGGGAGAGTGGTGGGTGTAAGATGCGGTGAGGAGTTTGGAGGGCCCTGGGGCGGACGGGATAGTTTGTGTGACGTCTTGAGACATTTCTGGAGGTACCTCCACGGTTGCGAGGTTCAGAGAGTCTTGGATGCCCACAGCGATGAACGGGGACTTCGTTGTTGATGAAAGCGCGTCACTTTGTTTACGCGTTGTTTGGACAACGGTGACTTGGTACTAGAGTACGTGTCATTAGCTGTCATTAGCCTTCAGCTTCAGGTCTCTTCATACGCTGCACCATGTATGTAGTAAAGCCCTTGAGACAGTTATATATGTATGAAGGACCTTTGAAGTAGATTATCTTCCAGCAGCTACTTATTGTTCATTAACAAGCATCTCATAAAATACAAGTACGCGAGGTCGCCGTTATCCATTGTAGATACCCATACAGCTTGTATCATGATATGTTTACATTTTACTCAGTCTAAAGTCTTGCTACAATTATACACAAGCCCATCCCTTGTAGATCGAGAAGTATGAAGACAAATAACTTACACACCTGCGGTCACCCTGCCCCATCTTCCGAATACAAGTAGTACACTCACTCTACTTCTTTGTCGCATACCATCACATATCCCACTCAGCCCACATCGCCGGATTCGCCGTCGTCGGCGTCTGCATACCACTAATCTCAGACGTCTCCACCAACTCTACAATCTTCTCACTGATCCCATTCTCATCATCCCTATCTCCCTTCATCACAACAAGGATGTTATCTGTCGATGCAGGCGAGGGACCAGAATACATGAGTCTTATGTCTTGGCCATCGATGACTTGGACTAGGCGACCGGTAAGAATATATCGGACTTCGATGAAGCTGGGGGAGAACAGTAGGATATGAGCTCCACGGGTTGCGAAAGACTGTGCTTGGGCGTCCCATTTGATGAAGCCGGACTGACGAGTGGGCCGACCATGTTTCGTGATGTAGGCTCCCATGGCTGATTTGAAGAATGGCAAAAAGGCAAAAGGCGTTCAGAGACCAGTTTCCAAAGAGAAAGGAAAGGTACTGACTATCATATACGACCAGCAGTTCATCTGCTTTGCTTCTTACGAGACCTAAAGGATTTGCGCCTTCTAGCCGATTCTTCAGGTTGCCCATGGGTACGTTTGAACTAGACCCGCTGAAGTCCGGGACGACTGTTACAGCAGAATTCACCAGACTATGGACGTATTGGTGGCTGTGACTGGCTTGGTACGTATGCAAACAACTCACTTGGTAGGATCCACGACAACAATGCCATCCTTGGCGCAAATACCTATAGTCTTAACCAACGGCGTCACGTCATACGCATCCTTGGGAACATATCCAGCCTAAAATACCCATTCACAAACTGACCGACAGGATAAGAGGGCTCAGGACTCACATCACCAAATGCTCGGAAAGACTGCGATGTTGAGTGCTTTCCCTGGGTACCTAGGGTGGCTGACGATATATCTACCGCTTCAAGAACCTTGAGGGACAGTGACGACTGCAGTAGCCTTTTTGATGCGTAAATCACTGAGACGGCATTGAATTACTATCCAGGCCAATACGATGAAAAGACACGCAGAGAAACATACCAAGAACCCTCTGCCCTATATGCAAATACTTGAAGAATATAACATTCGTATCCTTGCCAGATATATGCTCCACCGATGCGTCTAGAACCTTTGCCTGAGCATCTCCCAGCGCAACCCGCGCAAGCAAATCCAGTGAGTACGCTAACAGTGTTGACTCGGCGTAAATGACAAATTTGTTGAAGTGTTTGTTTCCGAAAGACTGTAATGCTGCCAGGGACTTCGCATTGCGATAGTTTAGAACTTTGCGGAACTCTAAAAAAGAGATATGCGATGTTGAGTTTGGAAAAACTACGGTCAACAAACAGACACACCTTCACGTCCTTTTATAGACACATAAATGCCTGTGGACGTACTTGCAGCAATGAAGTTCCGCCCACCACTGACTACAGAAAGGATGTTGGTTTACATCAACGAAGAATGAAAGGGTACGTACCGAACGGAACAGCTGATATAATCTTCCCAGTGAGCTTATTATTGACCCCAGTATTCGCAGTCTTCTCGCTTGCCACACGGAAGAATTTATCAGACAATGATAAATTCGGTGCAAAGAACTGTCAGATAAATAACGTAGAAAGAAAGAAAGAAAAAAAAGAAATAGACAAGTCAGCTTCATCAACCACCACTCCAAATCCACTAGCCGCCTACCATATTCCCCTCTTGCCTAGCCTTATACACAGCCAAAGCATCAACAAAAGCATTGTACCACTTTGTTCGTATAGCTTCACTCATAACGTATAGGGTATATCGTCGAGTCATCTTGTTCCCAGCATGGTATATTGTAAACGGGTAAACAGAGACGGAGGTATTAAGGAGAGCACCTAGTACGGTGCCACCTTTTTGAGACTCTTTACGGGTTTCTGGAGGGGATTTGAAGGAACCTAGGCGGAGATAGGCGAGGGAGAGTGGCTGTCAAAGGTGTAAGCTGAAAGTTGAAATTGGAATGAATGAACTGAGATATACCCGGGACATGAGATGTCGTTTGATGACCCCGTTTGGACGAGTCTCTTCTCGAGTGAGAAGAACTATTAGGACGGTAAGCATACATGACATGCACCCAATTGAACAACTTGCAATAATTATCCATCAACGCTGCAGAAAGCTCCGTCCAAGTGCTCCATCCAGTGACTGAATTCTCTGAACGATTTCTCCTCGATACAGGACCAGAATAGACCAACGTCCGGCTCTTGTCATATAAATCCATGTCCTGATATAATACACCTTAAATTTGCCTACTCCCCCCCCAAAAAAAAAGACAAAGCACTCACGATAATTTCGCCTTTTTGGTAGACAAGACTCTCACAGAGGCCCCAAAACTTGACCTTGCTTTCCGCAGCTTCGATACCGGGTTGCGTACTCTTTATGCAATCGCTCAAGATACCCAGTATGATAGGTAAGGTTTCTTGATCAGGATGATCATACTCCTTGTCTGTGAGCTTCAAGATTTGTTCCAGAAGGAGATTAAGTCGAGGTAAACGAGTAACCGGCCGAGAGAGGAAGGTGATGAGATCCCGTTTGCGGATACGAGGATCACTAGATGCAGATTGTATGAAGGCTTGATATTTGGGGTTTGACCCAAGTTCTTTACGGTGGTGGGATTCAGCTAAGGGATAGTGCTTGATGTAGGTTTCGTAAGCGGTCCGGAAAGTCTGTTTCAAGGTTGCTGTGAAAAATTGTCAATTCTGACCAACGCGACTGCGGAGAAGGGAGACTGACTGTCTAGTACGATGTCGGCTATGCTCTGTACCAAAGGATGCTGTTCACGCTGACGTTCGAAGAGGGCCCCGAGCATGCGTTGGTGATGAGAGAGGATCTGGTCAAAATTTCCAAACACCTCTGCAATGAATCCGGGAAGTATACTGGGGCGTATTATAGGAGGATCAGCTCTTTCGAGAGGAGTGATGAAGACCTAGTAATAGTGGTCAGGATTGATTATCGGTATTATGAATGACGCGTACGTCTTGGACAGCTTCCAAATCTGCAACATATCCTCTCTCTGCTTTGAATACTTCAAAGATGACCGACTGCCTCTGCACTTCTGTTTTACCCAAAGCATCGATTGCTTCTGGGGGAACGAGTTTGTGCCACTCTTGCTCTATTTCTGGAAGCTCTCCTGATTGGAACAGGCGGATACCTTCTTCCCCTGCGAGTCTGAAAGAAGAATAGCAATGAGGATGATGTAGAGGACGAAGTATACGATGTTCACACACGATATGTTGGATAACTGATCTGAAATACTGTCGGCGTCACCCTGGCTCGGGTCGTCTCCCTATGTAATGAGAATTGACAAGTGGTGTGCAGAGAAGATATCTGGAGAACGCACTTCTTGAGAACTATTATAGTAATCATCATTTTGGTAGTAGGAAGAGCTCTCGGAAAGAAGGGAAGTGTTGGAAGGGTCTCTATGGAGGCGCAGACCATTGGAGCTAGGCACATCGCTCCTCGTGGGTCGGTGTCCGATAGAGAACGAGGTTTGAAGATAGCTGGGACTGTTATTCGAGGATATAGGTTTTGCAGAGGTGGCCCTATGAACCTGGGGTTCAGGAAACGACACGGGTGGCGTACTGTTCTGTACACCAGCACTTGTTGTTCGAGATAATCGCGAAGAAGAAAAAGAAGGGAGATTGGTCATGGAATGGGTACGATGCCTGACTGGAGTTGTAGGCGAGTCCTCGTCGCTCCAAGGATTCCTGAGAGAGTTATATTGCTGAGGCGGTGCTTCATCCCAAGGATTCCTGAGAGAGGAATATTGCTGAGATGGTTGTTGTTGTGGATATGAAGGTGGCGGAGAGATTTCGAAAGCCCATGGTGTAAAGTACCCCCGACTTGAAGGAGAAGGGGGGGCTGGCTGCTGAGCTCCTGGTGGTAAAGCTGAACGTGGTATCTGGACTTCAGGACGATTTGGATGTTGCTGCATACGGTGAGCCTAAGTATAGGATACGATAGTCTCCTTGTAGGAGGAGTAGGAGGAGGAGGACAACGTGAT
Source organism: Tetrapyrgos nigripes (assembly GCA_013368315.1). Classification (NCBI taxonomy): domain Eukaryota; kingdom Fungi; phylum Basidiomycota; class Agaricomycetes; order Agaricales; family Campanellaceae; genus Tetrapyrgos; species Tetrapyrgos nigripes. Next base: position 312,597 of record JAACJM010000019.1, read on the forward strand.
CAGACGGCAATCGCTAACCATTTAGACGGTGTTAAATAATGACGTAACCCGTGTTTCTTCCTCCGCATCCATGACATTAGCCATCCAAGATTCCTTCGATACGCGAATGTTCGGCTTTCCTTCAGAAGAAGAAATACCACGTCTTAACCTCCTCATCTCTCAGCAGAAACTCAGTCTTCATTCTCTACGCCAGGAAATCCTTCATGTTGTCTCAACAAGCTCAGTCCCATTCGACCATTCAGAGGACACGCGACTCCACAATCTTCTCTGCGAGCAGGAATCGATCGAAAAGTCGCTCATGTCCCACATCTCTTTGCTCTCACCAATCAGGCGGCTCCCCTTCGAACTCCACACCTATTTATTCTCACTTTGTCTACCGCAGCAACTCTATATCACTCCCGATCCTTTGCAAGCACCTCTTTTGCTCGCCAGCGTTTGTGCATGGTGGAGGAAGATTGTCCTCTCATTGCCGAGCCTATGGTCATCTCTCCATCTTCGGTCTGGGTTATCGGACAGACGAGCCATATCACTACTGTCCACATGGTTGTCACGGACAGGCTCTCGTCCTCTATCCATCTCTCTTTACGCCGATTTATGGCGTCAGGATGATATATCCGAGGTCCTCAACGGCTTCTCTACTCACTGGAGACATGTGCGTCTCAGAGACGAGTTACCCAAAACCGCTATCTGGCACAACAACCTGAATGTTCCCTTGTTGGAGACATTCGAACTTATTTCGCCGTCTGGAGTCTCAAAAGAGCAGTTGGATATCTTCTCCAGAGTGCTTCGCACTGCGACCCGCCTTGAACGTGTCGTTTGGATCAATGGACATATGATCTCGTCAATCTTCGACGTGAACTGGTCCCAGCTCACTCACGTTACTCTAGACGTCGAACTATCTCCTATTTTGCCTAACATTTTTTCAGAATGCTCATAATCTAATCCAACTGAACATCCCCATACCCCGTCTCACCTCATCGATTTCCTTTCCACCCGTCTGCTTGGCCAATCTGCAAAGCTTGGCTCTAAGCATCATAGACAATCCCTGCGTCCTTTTCAACTCCCTTACTCTTCCTGCTTTGAAACACCTCGAACTCTTGTCATCCTCACAACGCAGTTCCAGTTGGTCAGATCTTCCACACTCACTGAACTCGCTGTTCAAGCGCTCTCAGTGTCCATTGGAGACTCTTGACATCCACTTCTTCCATTTTACCGAGGATACCTTCATCACACTCATTGACCCAATCAACGCCACCCTTCGTGAAATCACTCTCGAGACGGAAGATACACCTTTGGACGGTTTCATCTTTGGTGATAAAATCCTACGACTTCTTTCTTATTCGCCCTCCACCGACGGTAAAGAGGATGCTCACATTGGCTCTGCCGAGCCTCAGCCGCAGTCTGAGTCCAGTAAGAGCTTTTTGGATCAGAGTCGATATATCCCCTGCCTCTGCCCACGTCTCCAATCCATAGCCCTCTACAACTGCATTTCATGCAAAGAGGGTGCATTCACCAATATGGTACGCACTCGTCTCCTGGGTTCTGATCCTAATCCCCATTCCCACTCCACTTCCTATCCCACCACCACTACCACCACCACTACCACCCCCATCTCCCGCCTCCACCTCGTTGAAATCTTCGACGTAGACCGGGAATGCAAACATCTAGAAAAACTTCGTGCTGAGGGGTTAATTCTTCAAGTATACTCTCATCAATCAAAGGATCCTATACCTATAGATCCAAGTGATGAAGCTAGGTTGAAGAAGTTGTATGAGGACGGGGTATTGCCGCCGTTGTATGAGTATTGTACGAGTTCCAGTCAGTATTGAATCTTGAACAAGGAGGGAAGGAGGGAGGATTAAATGTGTAGTATTTAGTGTAGCTGTAATATGTACGATGCTTGAGTTAGATGTAGCGTTATAACTTGTAGTGTAGAAGAAAAAGGATTCTTTCACGGGTTCCTATTCGTTTCAGAAAAGTTGGCCAAAAAATTCTGGAAATTACTGCATAACGCTTTTCATCGCAACGCTACTGATTACTACATTGTCTGTAAATGCACGCTGAGCTATCGCGTCGCCCCTGTCTTTGACTTCTTTGTCCAATTTATAGTACTGAGTTGAGAAGAAAGAGTCGGTCATATTATAATTGAGGATATCAGACATAGGCATAAGTACCTTTTTGACTCGGTCCCAATCTGTTATACCACCCAGCTCACCGAATGGGAGCATATCCCCACTAACAATTCCCTTCATCTTCTTCTCGACAGATTCTAGTGACAGCGATTGATTGGTTATATGCACAACTAGGAGTGATTTTGTCGTATCAGAGACACCATATCGACGGATGGCTTCGGTAATCTGTGCAAAATCGAGTCAGAGATGAGAGAGGGAAAGATAGACACAAGGCATGAGATAAAGGCAGGGAGATTGAGAGGGTATCAGGGTCTTCTTCTCGAGAGGTAGAGACCAACATTATTGGTAGGATTCAAAGCAAAGAGGATTTCCGAATGTACAGTCTTAGTGCGGAGCGATTGTTGAGATTCAGCGAGTACAGCTTGGTGAATGGCTGTTTCCAGAAGTAGTTTGCTTGTTATCTGTCGTCCAAGAGTAGAAGAAACACTTCATGAATGAAGACTGCGCAGAAGGAGGTGCAGGACAGACCAGACTAGCATCGATAAACGCGAAATTGACAGCATCTCTTTCTTTATCTCCATCCTCTCCTTCTATTTTCGAGGCATCTATGATTCTTTTCTTGATCTCGGCTGGGTTGGCGACTGGAGAGAAAAGTGCTGCATAGGCGAGCTTGTTGTCGGGGACATGGTCGAAAACAAAGAGCTCCATTAATATTCTCGGGACGCGACCTGTCACGGTCCCAGCTCCGCCAAAAAGACTCTGAGTTCGACTTCAACAAAAAATCTCACTCGATGCCTATCATTGCAGTTTAGGACAGAATTTGGTCTGGAGAGTTTTCTCTATTACTTCAAGGACTCGGAGTCAGTCCTCGGCAGTGAGTATGTATACGACTCTCTATTTATTTGTTGTGCTAACAGCGAGTGCTTTCAAGTGGATTCCGATGGGCCTTTTTGCTGATGTCCATCCGATTAGTCTCTCTTTATGGCTCCATCAACATCGCCTTTAAAAGGACTTTTATATCCGGGACCTCGAGATCGTCACTGGGCAATTCGCTGGACTTTACCCAGCACCCTGGCAAGAGTCAATCCAACCCTATTTCTCCTCATGTTCGTTGAGTAGAAATCATCGTGACTCAGGCAAAGGAGGGTAAGAACAAAAAAGCATCTCGTCAATTGTGGGCCCTTCACCAGTACGGAATTATCAATGACTTCCCGTAGTAAGTCGGATAAAATTTCCGTACAATCTCACAGTTCTGTCGCGGTAGCCTGTAGAAAATGACAAGTGATGACCACCGTTCGCGTTTGACTATCCTACATCACTGATTAGCTAGAGTTCAAGATTACACCCTAGGACTAGACTTTTGACTGTGATGGTAGCAAACGGCGGTTAGTGAGTTGGAGTACCGGATATCATTGCGACCACTATCAAATTGTTTCAGTGATATCATGATGCACCATTCATGGTAAATGTACCGGCGTACCCCCTCCCGAGTATACACTCATATGTGCCTCTTGGAGACTGTCAACAAGAGATTCGGATTGCCGACAACGATCAAACAGATCCCCACAAAGCTCAACCTCCAGTTCCCAATGACTTGCATCGCCCCCGTCTGCCACATTGGAATGTTTGAACACCCAATCCTTCCAGAAATCAATCTATTTCGTCTATTCTTAAGCTCTGGGTGTCAATGATGCTCGTACTTACGACCTATCCTTCTCCCAACAGTTCTTAGTGATGCTTCTGTCATGCTTGCTGGTCTTGCAGTTTTTACTTGTGTCCCAGGCCCAGTCCTTTCAATCTTCTTCATCTTGGCGTGTATGGGGTTCTCGCTGTCCACTTGTCGTCACTAACTGTGCATAGAAACCGAACATGACCATGCCTCTTCAATCCCGTATTTCAACTGCTGCTGCAGCCCTTGACAAAGCCCTAGAGTTTTTGCAGGAAGATGGAACGTTTGATGGTGAGACCAGCAGGGGTACCGATTTCCTCGTAGATCTCATACTATTTGAAGACAACAGTTACACTGGTCCTTACCTCTTCGGAGAACTAGCGGAGTTCGATCGAATAACAAACCAGACGATGTATCAAGATGTAATTAAAAATTCTTACCCTCGCGGTTTACGCGTCGTTCAAGCGTACGTTGTTTGGTCTGCCCGCTTGTTTGTTTTAACCATTGACTGACTGGTATGATTAGCGATGCAAATTTGGGCTTTCGTGTTCGTTTGCTTCTCTTGATCCATGCCACTGTTTGCTCACTAACATCCAAATCGTCAATCAGACGGACATAATGCTGTGAGCCTGCCTCTACTCTGGATTCACTGTAGCGCAATTCTGAGAAAAACTTCAAAATCATTAGTCTATTCGGTCGCTCTGCTGCTATTGCATATGCAGCCTATAATGACTCGTTCTTTCTGGACTACGCAACAAGCCTGTGGGCCTTTGGGAATAATTACACCTTGTCAGATAGCGACTTCGATGGTCAATCTGACAAGAGGTCGTTTCCCTTGCAGCAGGACTGCCGAGGCGGTGAGTCGCCCAACAAACTGGATAACAACTTTGTAGGTTTCTGATCCACGATGTGATGCAGCAAGTATGTCAGGAGGCACATTATGTGTGAGTGCCATTTGCTACCTGTATTTCTTCAGCGGTCCTCAATTTGCACCATCAGCGCACTGACAAAGATGATCCATGTATAACCTCCTTAGCATCTGGGTGAGATGATGTTTTATTCCAGTCATCGTGGCTGCTAATTATGACCGATTTTTGCCCGCAGACTATTCCTAACGTGAGCAATCTGCCGGTCATTTGCCTTCACTTCAATTCCAATACTCTGTTTTGCAGATTATCTTCATTGCTGTTTTCAGCTACGGGAGATGACACATATCTCTCTGCAGCCCAACGTTCCGCGAATTGGATTTCCACTCAAACCAAAAATGACCAGGGACTGTTATTCGAGGATATGTCTGTCAGACAAAATGATACTTGTACACCATTACAGGACACGTTTATTCGCGCCAGTGATATTGGGCTATTGATTGAAGGCCTGTCTGGTCTTGTTTCGTTTAGTGGTGACTCATCCACTAAGCAAATGTAATCGTTCCCTCCTGATAAATCATCTCCCTCACTAAACGTGTTTTTAGACTTCGGGATTCAGTGGCAGCTGCTGTCACTAATGGAACAGTATGGCAGAATACTGACAATGGTGTCATAACTGATGGTGGTGAGACTTGTGCCAGACATGGTCACATCCTTCTGAGGATCTTACCATACGACCAGGACAAAGTACTCGGGGTGCTCCCTATCTAATACGAGCTCTGAGTGTAGCATACAGTCTGAAACCCACCGATTCTGAGTCATTAACAGACATGCAGGATTACATCGAGGACTACGTCGCTGTGCAGGTATTTACCCTGTTTTTGAAAACTTCTGAGAGACATTAACTTCTTCCGTATTGCAGTATAATGCTATGTTGGATCAGGCAACTTCCAGTGGCAGCAACATATATAGGCAAGATTGGCAAGGGCCACCGACTGGCAAGTTTGTCTCCGGAAGTCAGACTGGAGCCTTACAAGTACTCATCGATGGCATCCTCCTTGGTACCGATTCGGGAGCTGGCACTAGCTCGACTTCAAGTCCGTCTCCACCAGCCAGCAAGTCTTCGGCGCCGCCTGTGGGGGCAATAGTAGGAGGCGTAATTGGTGGTGTTGTGTTTGTCGCAACGGGTTTAGGACTAGCATTTTTCCTCGTCCGTCGCTGGCGCCAGAACAAACTGCGATACCCATCCGGCATCACTCCATTCGAAACAGCTACCCAAGGGCAACAGTTTGCTACTTCATTACCGTGCAGCGGTAAAAGGGGCGTTATGAATGGGAGACAGACAACAAACCAAACTACAGTTTCATTCCCACCCACACAGAAAGGCCTTCCCTGTAGCAGAGCCAACCAAGAGCAGCCAGCTCCTGAGGTAAGACCGACGACGGTGGTCCAAGCTCCGATACAAGAGTTAGATATAACAGATCTAGCTCGAGTTGTATACCAGATGTTACATCCCCAGCCGCGAAGTGAAAATGACGATCCTCCTGCATACTATCAGTCAGGCCGGGGAGCGTAGTAGTCAGAGGTGAAAAGACCTGTAGAGACTATGCATAGAAATCCGGCTAGTAGTAGCTACCATAAAAGATTGATAAAAGATGTACAACTCTATTATTCCGGATTTAACCGTTCCAATGCACAGCCGCAGCCACCTACCGCGCAGTCTGCCGTATGCTCCGCTTTCTAATCACTCCTATTCAATACTTCCGCTGAGTCGTATTGGTCGCATCGTAACAATTTTGAGGAGATGGTAGAAAAGGTGGGAAACTAGAAGGAGCGAATCCTTCTTACGCTTCTACCACGATGAGGCTCCGGCAGCTCGCCTCTCCATCTACCCTATTCTATTTCTTCTCCTACTTCTCTTTCCTTAGCTCTACCAGTCAATTCTGCTGAACTCACACCCGAAAACTTCGACTCAACTGTGGCAGATGGAGTTTGGTTTATTGAACATTTCTCCCCGTACTGTGGCCACTGCAAACAGTTTACCCCAACATGGGAAGAACTTGTAAAGGGCAACCACAGGACGGTATTCAATTAGCCCAAGTCAACTGTGCAGCTCATGGAGGTGCGTATGTTCCCTCTCGTATATCATTTTAGACCCTGACATTCAGCTTTCCTGTAGACCTTTGCAACGCCCATAACGCCAAAGGATACCCTCAGATGAATATATACAAGGACGGCGAATACAAGGAGACTTTCAAAGGTGCACGCGACCTCTCCAGACTGAAAGACTTTCTGAAGAAGTACGCCAACCCTTCTGCCCCTGAGCCTACGCACTCCGTTGTCAGCGAGGAGGAACCTACCCAAATCTATGATTCCTCTGGAACCGTTTCGGTATTGGACGATTCAAATTTCTAAGCTACTTTGGATGAGGCAAGGTAGGGATACCAGGGAATACCCGAGTAGTTCTACCTTGCATACCCAGATTCAAATGACTCACTCAGTCAATAAATATACAACAAGTACAGTTATCCGAACCAATTCTATTCATCGCTACACTACGGACAGACATATGTAAATACAGTAGGTACTCCTCAATATTGCCTACAGAAATTGTAAAATGAAATCAGTGACCGCAAGAAAGACAATAAGAGCCTGCGGAGACCTGTCAATAGCACTGACCACGGAGTCCATATAACCGCTAAAGACATCGACGGTGCCTTACATCCAGTTTTTGGCTTCGAGGCTCAGTAGGAGGAGGATAACAACTGTAGCGTAAGTAGGGACAGACAAAGGTGAGAAGAACGACGATGGGTAAAGTCGGAGAGAAGAGCATGATGAGTAAAGGCGATTGAAACAGAGCGAAAAGGCACATACACGCACTTGGGCTCAACTTCGGCTCCGGCGAGGTTGCCAATCAACATTTCGACTCCGAGTTGTATTCTAGATACTACATCCCCAGCCGCGAAGTGAAAACTTCTGCATATTCACAGTCAGGCCGGGGAGCATAGTAGTCAGAGGTGAAAAGGCTTGTAGACGATGTATAGAAATCTGGCTAGCTACCGCAAAGGATACGACTAAGATAATGTATCACCAATGGGCTCGCTAAGCGCGGTCTGCATCGACCAAAAATCTTCGAAGTGGGCAGTCATCCCAAATTCTGCAAGAAAAGCCCGATTCAGCAGTTCACTGACGTTTCTTTGAAATTGTTTTGTAGAATGAGTTTCAGAACAGTACTCTGGAATAAGCACATGGATGGTAAAGTCAGACGTCTATTGCCTTTCAAAGTATATGATAAGCGGAAACGATTCGAGGCATACCCGAACTAACTGCATCGAACACGTTCTTCCAGTCGTCGAGAACCCCCCCTCCGAAAATTGTCCAAAGGGAACGAGGACTCGTAGGCGTGTTTTGCATTGAGAAGATAAGAATTTTACTACGGACAACATTTGCCCATTGAGAAGGATTCCCAGCTGCCATCGGTCAATCCAAATTTCGAAAGGACGACAAGGCATCTTTTGAGAACATGAAGTAAGACGAGTACTTATAGGTAAAACACAGACACGAGTTCTCCTTGATTTTGAGGGGTTGAGGAGATGGTAGAAAAGGTGAGAAACTTAAAGGAGCGAATCCTTCTTACGCTTCTACCACGATGAGGCTCCGGCAGCTCGTCTCTCCATCTACTCTATTCTATTCCCTCTCCTACTTCTCTTTCCTTATCATCTTCATCTCAGCTCTACCAGTCAATTCTGCTGAACTCACACCCGAAAACTTCGACTCAACTGTGGCAGATGGAGTTTGGTTTATTGAACATTTCTCCCCATACTGTGGTCACTGCAAACAGTTTGCCCCAACATGGGAAGAACTTGTAAAGTATAATGAAGGGCAACCACAGGACGGTATTCAATTAGCCCAGGTCAACTGTGCAGCTCATGGAGGTGCGTATGTTCCCTCTCGTATATCATTTTAGACCCTGACATTCAACTTTCCTGTAGACCTTTGCAACGCCCATGACGTCAAAGGATACCCTCAGATGAATATGTACAAGGACGGCGAATACAAGGAGACTTTCAAAGGTGCACGCGACCTCTCCAGACTGAAAGACTTTCTGAAGAAGTACGCCAACCCTTCTGCCCCTGAGCCTACGCACTCCGTTGTTAGCGAGGAGGAACCTACCCCAATCTACAATCCCTCTGGAACCGTTTCGGTATTGGACGATTCAAATTTCCAAGTTACTTTGGATGATGGACCTGTATTTATTAAATTCTATGCACCATGGTACGTCGCCTTGCCTTGTATAGTATTCAAGTCTCTGATCCTGGGGATACAAGGTGTGGACATTGCAAGAAGCTTGCTCCTACTTGGAAGAATCTTGCTCAAAGCATGCAGAACAAGTTGACGATCGCGGAGGTCGACTGTGAAGCCCACAAGGCTCTGTGTAAAACACAGAATATTGAAGGATTCCCTACCCTTGTTTTCTTCACTGGAGGATCTAGAAGCGAGTATAACGGCGGCAGGAAGTTGGAGCAGCTGCGAACTTTTGCTGAGAAGGCTAGTGGAGCGTACGTGTAAACACGTTGATAATTATCCATCAGAGTCTGACTACAGATTTCATGCTTCAGTCGTACAAAAGCTATTCAAGCTTCTGAATTGGAAGGCATTGTAGCGAACGAGAAAATTGTCTATGCGTTGCTATATCCCTCTAGTTCGTATGGGCTGGTCGTACGTGTATTTCGTATTTTTTCTCCTTTTGCCTCTAATGCTCTGTCTCTTTCCAGAAAGCTTTGTCTCCTCTTTTTGCTCCACTACTAGGATCTCCAGTGGTTCACACTATTGCCGACCCCCCTACTTCTCTCTCGGGGCGTTTCATTATCCCTGGAAGTATGGCTTGGGCACTTGTAGCCTTCAAAGATCATGATTTCCAGACACCCACTGCTGTCTATTCTTCTTCCCTATCCGCTGCCGCACTGGCTGGATCAAAATCAAAAGACCCAGAATCCATCTCCCAATGGCTCGAATACAACAAACATCCTACTATAGCTGAACTTACGCGAGACACATTCCAAGGCATTATGAACGCCCCTAGCCGACCTCTCGTCGTCCTTGTTGGTGTAACGACTTACAACAGCGTCAAAGTTGAAGCAAAGTTCCAGGAGATATCGAAGCAGTGGAGGCAGAAAACTGATGGTTCTGGAGTCTTGAGAGCTCCAGCGGGGGATCGACAGGTCATCTTTGCTTGGATGGATTTGGACAAGTGGAAAGATTGGATGAAGTCGATGTATGGAATTACTAAAGGCTCACAGGAGTTGGGTGATCTCAAAATTGTCATTGCGGATCATCAGGTGTGCATTCATCCATCTGTTCGCCCGAGACACTCTTACAATTAGATTTGCTTAGGTCTTGAAATACTACGATACTAACGTATCGGGTGGCGACCTGAAATTGTCCTCAGACGAGATCTTCCATGCACTGGGCGCTATTGGTCAAGGCAAACTTCCAGCGAAGAATTCGGAGAACTTTGTTGAACGAATGGCTAGGGTATGGTTTCTTTATCTTGTTTTTGACCCAAATCTTTAATACCGTTTTCTCTAGTACCTGAATGAAAAGCTCGTTAGTATCGAGTCATACGTTGTCAACAACCCTTCTACACTCTCTGCATTGTCACGATGATTCTTGTAGTGATATTTATGGCGATCCGGACGTTGTTCAAAGAGGATCCGATGGACCACTATGGGAACGGCAAAGGGGAACGACTAGATTGAGGGTTTTTGGCTTGAGACTTGCTGTCTCTATTTATTGTACACTACTATTTGCGCTATCTAATGAACCGGACCAGTCACTTATCATGCCTCTTATTTCCATCTCTTCATGGCATTGATTCCAGTCGACTGGTTTTCGCGACCAGCAGAGATAGTCTCTGTCATGCTGAATGCCCAGCTCAAAAATGATGCTTCAATCAGACACACTGCGCGTAACGCGTTGAATCGCGGGATACATATATATGACCTTCCTTTCCTAATGACTGGGTATCTACCGAAACGGGTACTGTGAAACGGATGCAACGCTACAACCTACTAGACGATACAATACATAAAATGCTCGCTACACCCCATGCCTTAGCGTCTCTACTTCCTTATGAACGTAGTCATTCCTTGAAGACTGACACCTGTTGAGGAATCCAAATCGTTCAGTATACATAGTCAACTGGTATCAGATTTGCATCACACTGACCGACGGTGAGCCCAGCATTTTTGGCTGGACCTGCGATATCGACAGTCTGGGTGTTTTGGGCTTGGCCGGGAGCGTTTAAGGAGAGGACACTGATCGAGGTTGAATTTGGTTGCAGCACATACATGAAGCTAGAATACGCAAAGGTCAATCAGATCTGGCGAGAGTAGGCATGTGCACTTACTCGTTGTCGCCAACAGTGGCAATGTCATTGTCAATCGTTGCAGTTCCATTTCCTTGGGGGTATTGCTGTTTTGTAGAGTGAGCATGGACATCACAATGTAACCAATGACAAAGACTCTACCTTGACAAGAGTACCCTTCAGGTTATCGTCGACATGGATTTCTGTCACTAACGAGGTTCCAACGTCGGTGAGGTAAAAGTTGCCAGTCTTTGGACTGAAACTAGACCAGCATGTAGCTACTTGTCCGTCGATGGCGTTCGCTGAGGATTTACCTGCAGCAACTTGAGATGCATTACCCTGAGCACCGCCCGCACTGAGGTCGAAGATATCAAAACCAAGCCCTGCATCGGTAGCGAGGATAGCGCTCTTTCCTTTGATAAGAGTCATCGAGAAAGGTAACAATCCACCATCTGCAGGTGCTAGAGAATTGAAATCTTGCGAAAGAGAACCATCCTGAGCCACGTCCCAGATAGCGAGGAAACCAGGAGTTGGTGGAACACCCTTGATGGAAGCAATAAGCTGAGAACCGTCTTCCGAGAAGATAATGTGGCTCGCTGTACCAGGCGGTCCGTTTGCAGGCGTGGTTTGGTTAAGACCGAGGTCTCGGTTGGTTCCTGCTATAGGGACAAGACCTTTGGTTTTGTCGACTTTGAAGCAACTAGAAGATGGTGTCAGAAAATAACAGATCTTTTTTTTAGTGAAATAAACTAACTTGACACCGTTAACTTCGCCTCCGTTCAGAGCACATACCGAATCACCGGCACTATTAAATGCTAGCGAGACGGGAAATTCTCCACCACTGCTAACAGGTAGACCAACTTGTTTCAAGGCACTCGGGTTAGCGGAGTCGATGGAGAAGAGTGATAGGGTGTTTGAGCCCGGCTAAGTTTCCGTTCAGAATGAGGTAGAGACTGCTGAGACATCAAAGCCACGTACGTTGACCGTAGCAAGCATATTAGAAGCAGCACTAGCTTTGATAGCACCTAAATAAACCAGTCAGTGCATTAGGTGGAAAATCTGGGAATACACCAGAGGAAAACTTACCCTGGGTGAAGGTACCGTCTGGGCCAGGCGTTGCAGCACCATCATCTCCGTGCTGTCCAAATCCACCAGTGGAAATTGCTTGACGCAAATTCTGTTTTTACATTTTTTATGCAGTCAGTGAGAGAAGCCCTTTCCAGTAACTCAAACGACATTCACCAATTTGCCATCTGCACCGATATCAGCCGAAACAACAAAGTTTCCGCTGTCTTCGTTGGTGATGACTTTTGAGAACACGAAAATCAGAAAACAGACGAAAAGTATATGAACAGAATGCTCACAGTAAGCGGCTCCCACAGCTTGACCTTGAGCAGCACCCATCGTCATCTTCTTGCCACCCTTGACTGGCCTGCTTGACACTAGAGAAGCGGAACCGAGCAAGACAGAGATGAAAACGGCAGAGAAGGAAAACTTCATGTTGGATAAATAAGAACGAGTGACTTTTTGAAACAATAAAGCTGAAAGTGAAAATGAAATCGACTGGCGAACGAATAAAACCCCGTAAGATGTGAAGAAAAGGAAAGAACGAGAGCACTGCTCCGGAAGGAAAATGAAGGTCGGTTGAGTTGCGTCTCGAAAACATCGTGCCTTTATGAGGGGGTAAAGCCAGAACAGTGTTGGGAGTTAACACATGGACAAACTGAGTGGAGGTCTCCAGGAGTCTCGTTATGGACTGATGTTGACAAGATCATCAGCATAACCATCATTGCTGCATAATCCATGGATTGAAACTGAGTAAGCCCCAGTCACAGCATGACTTTATTGATGATCGTTACCACCGTTCCTTCTCTGGTCGTCGTGAAGAATTTGCGGGTGGCTGTATAATCATCTGTAAGCCTCGTTATCGTTGTCAGCAATCAGCACAAGTAGTGGTCCTGGCAATCGTGAAACGTGTAGCTTACAGCGCGGTTTGATCAAGATCAAGTTGACGAGGAGTGGATAAGTATCACTAAGGAACACGGTGACAAGTCAAGACCGTCATTCCAGGTAGACAGTGAAACGCCAGAAACCAGCTAATCGCACCGAGCAGAAAAACCGAAAGCTATCCTAGTTTTAGCTGTAATCATAGTCGTAAGACCAGATACACAAAATGGAATTGAAGATCTACTGCTCTTCCTCCTCAGTCGTATATACTAGACAGGCACCATCATCACCCGCGCTAACCACAACCGAACCACCCAGCCCCAAAGAAGCTCCGAGAACAGGACCTTGATGTCCTTTATGTTCCTTCAGTAAGGTACCGGTACGCGCGTCCCATGTTTTGAGTGTCTTATCTGCTGATCCGGACACGAATAGATGATTTTTCGGTGAAGGAACCGCGAGTAACGTCGTTACAGGATCCTAAGTAATAGAAGTGTGAATGTCAAGAAAAAACAGTATGAATTACTGGTACACTAACCTCATGATTGACAGTCGAACGTAGACGCATCGTCTGCAAGTCCCAAATGCAGACTTTGCCATCGGTAGCACCTGTAACAGCTACGCCAGGACCGCTTGCAGAACCAGTCAGGTCAACAAATTCTATGGCTTCAATACTCTCGCCGTCAGTGTGTCCGCCGAGGGCAGTGACGATTTCCCCCTTGCTGAGACTGATGACTATTAAGCCGCCAGCTGCACCACCAACGACGGCGAGAGTTGAAGAGGCATTGACACCGAGAGAGGTGATCCCGTCAAGGTTGAAACGGGCATCCTCAGGGGTGAGTTTGAAGACTGGGTTCGGGGAACGTGGATCCCAGAGAATAAAGGTACCATCTTGACAAGCAGATACTATCCGTTTCCCTGTGATACGAATATCTGAGAACATACATCTTCAGACAGATCACTACGACTAACCGTCCGGGGTGAACGATGCACAATTCACCGCACCTATGTGGCCTGCAAATACCTGCATGGTATTTCCGGATGGCACTGGCGCAAAACATTAGAGCCTGAGACCTCAATTGTCAATCGAAAACTCACGTTGCCATAACCAAAGAGTTGAATCATTGGAACCTGCGAGAAGGATATTCCCTTTTGGATGCCATCGCAAAACCTACGACGTGATATAAAATTGAGATCAACGAGCAAGTGAGATGACCTACCGTCACTTCGTCTGGACCCTGCAACTCTGTTAAAAATTCCCAATTTTTGTAGTTTTCTTGTCCAACTCTTCGCCAGAGTCTTATTTTGCCATCCATACCACCAGTAGAAACAATCTCGCCATCGTGACTCCATCCGACGCAGGTTACACTGTCCGTATGTCCTGTTAGTTTAACAATTATTTCTCCATCTGTAATGTCCCAAACATATCCAAGGTCGTCTTCGCCTCCAGAAACAGCAAGAGGTTCTGTAGGGTGTACAGCCACGGTGAAGACGGAAGCTTTGTGGGCATGGAAAGATTGGACAGAGTTGTCCTCCAAGGTGCTGGAAGAAGGTCCTGCGTGCATATCGCCTAGTGTGTCTGCGGCCTCGTTTTCTTCGTCATCGTCCATAGGATGGTCTCCATCATCTTGCACTTCTGCAAGGACATCATCTTCAGTGATGAACTGATCTTCCTGAATTTCGTCGCGTTCCTGTTCGTGCTCGTGTTCGCGGGTGTCCATGATATCGAGGGGTGTCAACAATTTTTACAGAGGATGACAAGGAGAGACTCTCTTTATTTAACGCTCGACAGTGCTGGCTCTGCTGAGTAAAGAAGTGGATGAGTGATAAAGCTGACTGAGCAGCAAAAAACTTGCTCAAAAAAAATTATCTTATCATATCGCCACGTGCGCAGACCGATCAGTAAAGTACGCGCTGGGATAAACGAGCTCATCGTCGAGGACAGCAACAGCGACGATAACACGATGAGGTCATTGCGAGGGCAGTATTTCGCCTGACTACTTGGAATTCAAGAGGTCCATCGCCTATAGACCGGCTACCTACAGTAGCTGCGAAAATTGATGCCGCTTCCTTTTTTGGAATTTAGCTCCGGGCTGGTTTCTGGCTTACTTCTTGATTCGGGATGGGTCAGGACAGATGAGAGAAGACCGCTGCACCACTTTTCTAGTGTTGTGAAGGCTGCGTTGAAGGAGAGTGAAGGAAAAGATTGTGACCCGGCACCCCGGCACCCTGCAATTTTCGCAGCTACTGTACTTCGGTAATGACTAAGCACTCTAATAACCATTACACGTCAGCCCGAGGAGTTACACATCTCTCTCTCTTGGACTACCATGAGATTCTCCTTCACCGTTTTCACTGCTGCTCTCATAGCTGCAGCAAGTGCATCTAATGTCATTGACCTTACCCCTGAGAATTGGGATGAGGTTGTTGGAGCTGGCAAGTCCGGTCTAGTCGAATTGTAAGTTGTCCAGAGTTATACGTCGCGCCGTTTACTGACTGACCCGTGCTCAGTTTTGCACCTTGGTGGTAAGCCTGCCCTTCTTAGCCATTTCTGTATCTGAATAATTTCTACTACTCAGTGGACACTGCAAAGTATGCCTATTTTGTTCTCATCGAAGACAATGCTCATGCTTACATTGCTGACAGAACCTTGCCCCTATATACGAACAACTAGCAGACGCGTATGCTCACGCAAAAGACAAAGTATTCATTGCCAAGATGGATGCAGACGGCGCTGGAAAAGAGAAAGCAAAATCTTACGGTGTCACTGGATACCCTAGTGAGTATTGCTGCTACTCTGTTCTGCTCCGAATTGACCATCTTTCCTAGCATTGAAATGGTTCTCTGCTGATGGAACAGTAGAGCCTTTTGACTCTCAAAGAGACTTGGATAGTCTGGCTGCAACGTCAGTCTTAAATTGCTTTGCTTTCTTCCCTGGTTTTCACATACGTGTCCAAACTACCACAGTGTTCTCGCAAAATCTGGTGTGAAATCGAATATTAAGCCTCCTTCCCCTCCGGCATTTGATATTCTCGACCTGCATACCTTTGATGAAGTCGTCATGGTTCGCGTCTTTTTTACTTGGGGAGTCAGAATAGTTCTAACCTTGTGACTGTGTAGGACCCTTCCAAGAACGTTCTGGTCACCTTTACTGTATGTCTTTTTTTGTTTACTGTGTTTCTCTAGCTTAACGCTTTTCCCTTAGGCTCCGTGGTGTGGTCATTGCAAAAATCTGAAACCCACGTATGAGAAAGGTGATTACACCACAATTACGCTAAACGTGAGGCTGACCAGCATTTCACAGTTGCACTCGATTTTGAGCCCGAGAGTAACTGTGTTGTTGCAAACCTTGACGCCGATGACAAGAGGAACGCCGATATTGCCAGAAAGTATGACATCAAGAGTTTCCCTACCATCAAGTTCTTCTCAACGGACAACAAGGAAGGTGAAGACTATGTGGGTGGTCGTTCAGAGGCCGACTTTGTCGAATTCCTGAACGAGAAATGTGGTACCAAGCGTGCTGTTGGAGGTGGATTGAACGATGAGGTATTTAAACCTTTGTGCTGTCTATTCGGTTTCCTTGTTTGACGACTCCGTGTGTGCAGGCCGGTCGTGTCCCTGAGCTGGACGTCCTTGCTTCCAAGTTCTTTGTTGCTACCAGTGACGCCAAGAACTCGGTCTACCAAGAAGCCCTCAGTCTGGCTACGAGCTTTGGCGAACGTTCCAAGCACTACCTTCGTGTCATGGAGAAGATTGTGAACGGAACGGAGGACTACATCGAGAAGGAAGTCAGCCGGTGGGTGAACTCCTGTGAATGTGCAAAAATGCTGAAACTGATCAAACCTTCATTATTTTTTACTTGATATGGTACCTCAATTTGCCCTGCATCTGATTATCCTCCTTCTGTTCTCCTCCTGCTTCCGATTGACCATTCTTTTGACATGCTATGATTTCTGGCCTCGCTAAATCTGTTCATAACCCCTGTTTGGTGGATGCAGATTGGAAAGCATCCTTAGCAAGAGAACGTTGTCCTCTGCGAAGCTTGACGAAATGAAGATCAAGGCGAACATTCTCCGTACTTTTGCAGTAGAGAAGGCCAAGGAGGTCCAGGAAGGAGATGAGTCACATTTAAAGAGGGAGACTGCTGAACTGTAGAGGCAGAGCTACTCGTCACTTACGGCTATCGTGTATGATATTCTAGGACACGGAAAGGATTATGTACATAAATGCGCTTTGAATTACGTGCTTGCGTCTCTGGATGCGCGGGTGTAAGACGGATAGACAAAGCCCCTGCAGTCTGAACAATTGCTTTTTCTGTAGGCCTCGTGTCTCGGTTCTCGTGATCAACGCTCAAAGCTTATCGCAGAAAGTGTGCTTTCTTGATGAAGACTTATCGATTCGGTCGCCCACAAAGAGGATCTATGCATAAAAAGGTGAACTCGGATCACTTCTTTCAGAGCTGCTCTACACTGTAGCCACTCGACTAAAGCCAGTGACCACTCATCCTACACAGTCGTCCTCACGCGCCAAACACGCCATCTGCAGCCGTTTTCATTGATCATAGACATACGACAAAACTCTGAACACCGCGCTCCGACGCTCCCAACTAATCATCCCAATGAACTTCGACGACATGGCTCTTTACGATGTCAGTGACGACGAGAAGTATTATATGTGGTCACTGAAGATGTACCGCTACCGAGACGGCACACAAAGATGGAAGCATCTCCCTGTCAGCTACGATAAACACTCAGCACCTAACCGGATCAATTTGATCACTTGGAACATCGATTTTCAGTCCCCATACCCTACCGAGAGGATGCAGGGCGCCATGAAATTCTTACAGGAGTACTTGGGGGATCCACCTAGTCCGTGTGTGATTCTTCTCCAAGAAGTCTCCAACAAAGTCTTACCCTACCTCTTGGAAGTCGAATGGATCCAAAGACATTTCCTCATCACACCCACGAGTAAAGTCAAGTGGAATGGGAAGGGAACGTATGGGCTCGTGACACTGGTTGAGAAATCCATCCCGGTGGTGCACTCGAGCATCGTCCATTTTGCGAACAAGGTGGTGACGGATATGGAACGAGCAGTATTATTGACGGATGTAAAGTTGCGGGTCCCTGGAACGGGATCGGGGAAGGATGAGAAGTGTTTGGTTGTCAGGATTGCAAATGTCCATCTCGAGTCGCTGGGATACCTGATGGCTGTGAAAAAAAGGAGGGAACAGTTGAAGTTTTGTGCTTGGATCGTTCGGGAGCCCGATGAGCAGCATCCGTTTCATGGGGGAGTGGTTGCAGGGGATTTTAATGCGATTGATTCGGATTCGGACTCGCAGGTCACGGAGGAAGGATTAAAAGATCATGGACCGGAGATGGAGTTGCGAGAGCAGTTCACTTGGGGAGTCAACGATGATCGGGGAGGATATCCGCCTGGGAGACTCGACAAGATCGTTTACACACCGTATAGGGGGTTTCGGATGACTATACCTGAGCGACTCGGATTTGGGTTGACCATAAACAGTAGAGGGAAAGAAGAATGCGTTAGCGACCATTGCGCACTGAGCTGCAATTTGGAAGCCCAACGAAGAGGTTAGGAAAGGCGAAAGGGAAAGGGAGATAAGCAGAAGGCAGGGCTGCACACTTTGCGCATCCGGCTACCGCGTCGTCAGAATCCATCCTGAGCACGTGACCGTTACGTGCGTTCCTCACTGTCAGCCATCAAGTCGAAGTTTCGCGACGTTCCGTAGGATTTCTGCGTATAACAGTCTTTATTACGGGAGAGATCACACAATATTGATAGCAAATTTGTTGGCACTAAAAATAAGGACTAGATATGCAAATTTCGAGTCCGAGTTGCTGATGCACAGCGCAGTGGAGGGCGCCACAGAGAGTGGTGCTGTGGCTCATGAAAAGAGGAAGAGGAACAATGAGTAGGGGGACGTGCTGGGGAGAAGTGCAGATGGGCAACGTCATGAGAGCGAGAATTTGTGGAGCACGTGTATATGGGGATGTCACTATAAAAAAGGCGGCAAACTTTGATCAAACACCCCCCAAACAACGTCTCTTCTCCCACACCCTTGCTTCACAACGCAACGATGAAGTCCTCCGTCGCCGCTGCTGCTGTTGTTCTCGCCGCCTCTGGTGCTCTCGCCCAGGACATGACCATCAACACTCCGTAAGCCCTTGCCTACAACCTGCCCAAACTTTGTTCAACTCGTTCTCTCCTAGCAATTCACTGGTGCAGTGTCTGCCTCAGCTCCTTACGTGGTCAGGAGGAAGTCGTACGTCGTCGTTTCACCTAGTATGCTTCGTATGCTAACCTGTTTTTTCCAGCTCCCTACTTTTTGGTACGCCTTTGCACATCCATCTCCGCAGCTTTTCTCTTATTCAATTTTCAACTTTCTCACCTATAGACGTGCGTCGCATTCATTCTCTATCTAAACTCTCTTTCTCAATCCCTTTCACAGTGTTACACCTGGTGGCCAGCCTGGTGCCTCCCCCATTGTTGACCTTGGTCAACAGACCGGCACCTCATTGACCTGGGTGGTTAACGTTGCTCAGGGTTGGTCTAATCTCACTGTGTGTCTGCTTTCAATGATTGATTGTTCCGTAGGAACCTCCGTCGGCCTCGAGATTCGTGATAGCACTGGTCTGACTGCCCAGAGTGCTCCCGTCACCATACAAAACAGCTGTTAGTATCTGTGTTTCTTATGGATTTCGCTTTTGGCTGATTCAAACCGTACTACAGCGAATAGCACTTGCGTTGGCCAAGCTGCCGAAACCGCTGCTGCGTCTGGTTCCGCTGGTGCGACTAGTGGTGCGACTGGTGGTGCGACTCAGGGTAGCAGTACTGGTTCTGGTTCTGGTTCCACCACCAACACTGGTTCCGGGAGCTCCCCCACCCAGTATGCGTTCTTCCCCCTCGAATTTACGACTGTTCTAATAAATTGCCCGCAGGACCAAGCCAACTAGCACCACCGGCTCTGCCTCTGGTTCCAATACCTCATCTGGTGCTGGATCCGCCAACACAAACGGTGCTTCCAACACTCAGCTCAACGTTGCCGGTGCAATCGGTGCTGCGGTCCTCGCCTTTTTTGTCTAAGCAGAACCCGGACTTTTTTGCCTGACCCTAAGAGGAGTCTCTCTTTGATCCCTTCGGAGTTGTTGTTCCTTTTGTTAAGTAGTGGTGTCGTTCCCCAACTACATTGCATTTTTGATGTTGTCTTAATCTCCCGGTTTCCTTGTTACCCAACCACATGAACTATTTTACCCAGTTTCTCTCTATTCGAAACACCTCTTTCTGAGTTACCCTTTCTTTGATCTCCGGATAGAATTTTTCTCTACCGGACAATATCGTAATAGTCCTCGTGAAATTTTCAATTTGTATCCGACATTCGTTTGACGATGTTTTCCATGTTGTAGACAACCGATTGAGCTCCAAGTTGGATACTTCCATCCTCTACCTGGTTCTATACATGTATATAGCCCCGGCCGCTAGATCCGCCTGAGGATCCACAAATAGCCACATTCATTTCCTTGTTCTTGAAAAGTTTCCGATCTGGCAGTCAGGATGGAAAATGTCAAGTTTTGGATACTCCCCTAAAGACGGCGTCTATCGGCCCATAATGATATATGTTCTTGTAAAATGCAAAAATACACAAAACATGTATGCCAAGTACCTATCAGTGATGACGCCGAAAATACAAAAATATCCGCTCGGCAGAAAGGCGTACAGAAACACACCTTTTTACAGATATATCTTATATCAGTAGTAATGATGTGATCTATCCGTCGAGCGGATATTTTTGTCTTTTCGGCGTGAATTCACCCACGACTGATGTGTTGTGCTAGGTACACAGGAACAGAAGAATAAAATACAGAGAACTTGCATAAGTAAAAAGCAGTAAAATAAGTAGAAGGTACAGAGTTGTGGATATATTGTTGATGTCGAGGTAAATGTCTAAACGAGAAAAAAAAAAAAGGGCTAAATGCAGAGAAAGAGAGTTGGCAAAAAGAGTCAAGTATGTAGAGTACATAGGTCGTAAATCTCGTGATAGGTTATACTGAATATAGTAAATACGTTAGGTGATTGCAAAAAGAAAACGATGAATGCATAGGGAAACCAAGAGAATCAAATACATAGAAAAAGCAGGAATCATTATCCAAGGAGAGTGAAGCCAGAAACGTGATTGCATGTCATGGACTGCCAGAAGAAAAAGGAAAGAAAAAAATAGACCTTTCAGGGCATGTAGCGATGCCACGGCGCCCGAGAAGTATCATCTTCGTCCTGATTACGGCCGTTGTCATTAGCTTCGCTTCCAGACCCAGCTCTGCTCCCGCTTCCACTTCCCTGCTGAGGAGGCTCATGATCCCCTGCCGAATTATTCGCTTCGCCAGCGCTGCGGCGGCGGCGACTGTAACCATTAGAGTTTGCAACAGCGCGCATATAAGCAACAGGACCGAGGCCTGCGATGGATGATGTTCCAGGTCTCGGACCAGCCGAGACTGATGTTGAGGTAGATGAAGGTGAGTTTCCGTAGGTGGGGATAAAGCGGCCATGATGAGTATGGCTATTGCCGCTAAACTCGCTGCTGTTGGTACGACTTCGACTCGGATCCGCTTCAGTTGGATTAACGCCGTCGGAATTGCCTGGTTCACTAGGCCTCCGCGCTGCACGTCGGAAACGGAAATTCCATCGCACATGGTCAGGAAGTGGACGTGGGTGAGCCGAGGACGATGATGATGATGCCATGCTGAAAGAGAAGGGTGGAGAAGGCGAAGGCGATGCCATGACTGATTTCCTACAAACTGGACATGTCGAAGCACCTTTGAGCCATTGCTGCAGAACAAATTTAGTCTAGTGAAGAAAAATCTATGTCATTGGAATACAGACCTCCAGACAGGATTTATGAAGCCAATGTAAGCACTCTTTCAACTTGAGCACAGGATCCAGGGATTTGTACTAGACGACAAAATTCAGTCAAAACTCAGGAAAAGAGAAGCAGATACACGTACATCATCCAGGCAAATGGGACATCGTTTATCACAATCTTCTGTCATCCAATCTTTGAAGAACGCAGTATCCAATCCAGCCACAATGTGATCGGGTGTACCTCGAGGCTTGACTTCTCCCAGCCTTGCGTCGAGCAATGAGAGCGATTCGTATGAATTGTCGAAGTCTTCGTCACGCTAGAATACGAACACAGAAGTTAATTTCATGATAGAACTAGCAAGGCATGGTCCACGGAACTTACCACAAAGTCACCGAAAGAGAAAGCACCCGGGCGAGTTCTCCTCGGAGGGAGCAGCATTTCATTGAACAAATCATCACCAAACGAGACCGGATTCCTATTGCGAAAACCAAGAAAAGTTCGAGCTGCTCTGAGACGTTCTTGAGTAGCCTCCAGTCTAGCTTCCAGTCTATCAGATGGTCGAGTGGGAGAAGGCTGGCGGGAGTCTCTCGTGCGCATATAATCCGCAAGACTAGCGGAGAATGGGTTTGCCAAAGATCCAGGTGTACTGCCACGACTAGCGCGCCAAGCACGAGAAGTATTGCTGGTGTTGCTGCTTTCCTCGAGGGCACCCCATAAAGACGATGTCGATGAGGGAGAAGGTGCATTGGCACTCCGTTCACGACGATACCGGTCAATGAGTTGCTGTGAACGAGCCTCTGAAAGACCATCGTGCCTGAGAACTTCAATGGCATGATTAAATCCTTCGGATTCACCAGGCGCTGAGCTAGACTGTGAGCGGCTTGACGGTAGATCGGGACCATGGAGAAGAGAGGCATCCATTCTGGCATGATTTCGAATCACTCTGTGCAAATCATCTGGTCTCTGACGATTTTGTTCTTCTGCAAAGGACCGGGGAAAGGGGCTCAGTGAACGTGGAGCAGGTAGTGATATACGACGATTGAGGCTGAATGGATTTTCTCTGGCTTCTCTGTAAGTGTTGGGTGACGAAGTTGTGCTTGTAGGAATGGTCCTATGGGTATGGCCCGGTCGGAGGATCTGAAAATGACGTACGTCAGGAAAGAACAGCAAGTCTACAATTGACCGATACTTACTCTGGTCTCAGCGATATCCGAGGCTCTCAGCGTCGACAGATCGGGCCCAAGAGGTTCAAAATCATCATCAAATGTAAACGGAGGAATAACAGGTGGGATCTGCGCTTGCTGTCGGGTGCTCCTCAATCTTCCATGGTCAACCATCCGTTGCATTGTAGTCCTGAAAGGTCCCGGTGCGAATGCATCCACATCAATGACACCTCTTGCAGGTGGAGCTCGAGCATCAGTAACAGGATTTGAAGAAGAACCAGAACTAGAATGATGATGAGCTGAAGGCCGGGGGATCCTTGAGGGCGCATTTGAACTGAAATCCGCTCGACGCTCGGGCACTGCTGACTCTGGACTGGCCACTTCTGGAGAGAAGTTATCTGGGATGAACATGCTCGTGTCACCAAAGTCAGGCGGCGGAATAGAGGGAGGTGGGTTAGATCTAGACCGAAGGTGACGAGCCAAGGAGGAAGTCTGATCAGGCAAGTCGCTGCTGGATGACCACCGATTTCTATCTTCATGGGAGGAAAGTAGTGGAACTCTTTCGCTCTCGTCGCCTTCCCGACGTTGAGCCTCATATTCAGGCAGGTCGAGGTCACCATTGCTGGTGATGGTTCTGATAATATCGGAAATAGTCGAACTCTGGGAGTCAAAGAATCCACTCGACTCCTGCCGCGATGTTGACCTCGATTCGTTAGGAAATGACCAGGATGGACTATGATTGTGGGAACGTGACAGCTGCTCGCGAGAATCAGAGTTCGCTTGAAGAGCCATTTCGATACGTCTTAGCCTTTCTTCCGCGACTCTCTGAAATGAGGTAGCACCACGATCAATGTCCATATCACTATCTCGCTGCGGTTCTCTCTCTCTCTCGTAGAGTGACGAGTTGTAATGACGTGAATGCAAACGTGTGGACGGCCGTCTGTGCTCGTCATCATTCAGTCGCTCTTGATGCTGAGTTTCCCTATCAACAGAGTCCAGAATTTCCACAATGGCCTGGGGAAGGGCAGGAGGACTCCGGCTGCGGTATTGATAAGGTAAAGGAGGAAGTACTGGAGAGTCCGAATCATGTCTATCGTATAATGACCGGGTAATGTCATGGTGAATGGCATTGAGACGACGAGGTATAATTCCCGACTGAGATGCCCGATCCGCGTCACTCGTAGCTGATGCATGACTGTGTGATGAATACTGTTCCATCAGTTCAGCTCGTGCGGTCCGACGTCTGAGTTCTGCTGCATTTTCAGTCAGCAGGGAATTTGATGCGCCAGGGCGAGGGCCAGAAATACGGGAGCGATTTCGGCGAACACCAGGAGTGAAAGAACTCGATAGAGAAGAAGCTTGTCCTAGGTCAGAAGCTTGAAGAGGTGGGTTAGTTGCGCATAAAATAAGAGATGAGAGTCCCTTACTGAAAGCTCGAGATGCACTTCTCCAATCTGAAAGCAACATCAGCATGTAGATTATTCTATATTACAAAGACGTACCAGAGTCTCCGGAGTCGAATAGAGATGACCCTGGCCTTGTTCTCATTCTTCTGGATTGACGATAATTTCTCTCTGAGTCCGAGATCTCTGGACCACTATCGGTATCATCACGGGCACTTTCATCTCGGTCTACGTCCATACTGTCCCAGCCGTTAAGTTGGCTTTCAATATCGAGGCGAAGTTCATGATTCCTTCGTTCTCTTTCTCTTTGCCGCTGTCTCTCTCTAGCCCGGAACGCATCGTTCCAGGAGAACTGCCAAACGTCTGATGAGGACTGGCGGGTTTCAGTGCCATCTTGGATTGTGAAAGGATCCGAATATTCAGTATACGGAATAAAACCCCAGGATGACTGTGGAAACGCACCTGGGACCCGCCGAGACCATTGCGTCCTTGACCTCTCCAAATCCACTCCGGTGTCAAGGTCATGAGTTCTGCGTTCAGTCAGAGATGATCTCATACTGTGATTCATCGTCTCCCTTTCCCTATTATCTAGCATGAGTCTCGCTCTCCTTGCTTGTCGTGAAGCCTCATCTCGATCTCTGTCTTCAGAAGAGAATGCGAAATGACCTGCATTCCGCGTGGCATCATTGGTTCTCGAACTGCCTGTTGCTATCTCGGGGTAGAAATAGATATCTGACAAGGGAATAGCGGGACGAGGAGCAATAGGGGGTTCATCTTCTCCTCCTTCCCAGGTATCGCCAAAATCAAGACGGGGAGGGCCGGTTGTTGAAGATGAGGTGGCTGCATCAGTATTTGATGAACTGTCTTCGAACCATCTCGTAAGATCCCTACTGAACGAAGACTGTCTGCGCAGCCCACGTTGGAGAGATCGACGGCGTTGTTCAATCGAATTATCAATCTGCTGAATTTGGCGCCATAGAGGTGGTCTCCCACCGCTTGCAGTCGAGCTACTTGCAACAGGAGTGCCAGTCACAGGTTCACTGTCGCCAGAGTCCCACAAAGGATCCGAAAATTGTATGGGAGAGAGTCTGGAGGGAGGAGAAAGTGGCATGGAAGGGGTATTTGTTTCGGGTGCTGAATCATCTAGTAGTTCTCTGATGGCTAAGGACGGATTTCGAGTACGCTGTGGTTGTGGCATAGTCGTGGTCGGGGTAGTATCACTGGGTACAGAGTTTGATAGAAGAGGATCCAGGCTAGGTGATGGAAAATCTGAAGACAAAATGGAGGAGCCGGGAATTGCTACGGACAACGTGGTGAGACTTCGCGCAGTTCCTCGGCGGTTGGACACAGTAGAAGCATTACTGCGAGGTCTGGCTGTCGATAAAGAAGATGACTCGCCCACATCGTCATAAGCACGATTGCTACTATCGCGGAAGGCATCCAGAGCCGAATTGACTCGTTCCCTGAAGGACGTGATGTCTCCGGTATCAAGGGCGGCATTAAGACGTTCTGTGAAAGAAAGATCTCTTTCTCTTCGCGATACGGCGTCCGCATCATTTCGAGGTTCTACGGCATCGAGTAATGCGCTGGAAGGTGGTGTCTCTATAGTGGTGCCTGTATATGTATCAATGAACAGAAGAAGTGAAATCTGAATGTCGAAAGACGCACCGGAATTGGCCGAGTCGAAGGATTCTGAGACAAACAGAGGCTCAGAAAGGGTAGAAGAAGAGAGGGTAGAAGAAGAGCGTTGCACAGGAGATGGGAGTCGCGGCGGTACGTCTAAAACCAAGATGACTGAGTAAGGAAGTAAGGCACAGTATTGTGACACGTACCTGGAGCTCGTCGTGCAGGGTAGAGGCTCCCAGGGATCACAGGCATTGGTTGGGCAGTTGAATCAAGAAACGGGATAGATGAGGTAGATTCCTCAAGGACGAGTGGTGGCAGGGTCGGGGGAGGACTGGGCGATCTAAGAATAGTAGATGGTCGATGCAGAGACTCCAGACTACTGAGTTCCTCAAGCGATAATCGATAGTCCTCGTCAGACACTGGGAATGAAGCTTCGGATGGCTGGAGCTGAGCGTCTTCTTGTTGATAATCTGGCATCTCAATATCCTGAATGTCTGGAGTTGGGATTCTGGGAGGAGATACGGCCGAAGATACTGCAGTGACGCCAGAGGGCCCGTCACTGCTACCTTCGCTGATGCTGGTTTCGCTGGATCCCGAGGTGAATGTCGCAGACGATACCGAGCTCCTCAACGAATCATCGCCCTCTGAAAGACTACTCGCACTCCTCGCTCTTTTGTTTCGAGAATGCCGTCCATTGCCTGACTGCCTGCTTGAGCCACTCCCACTGCTGCCTGCCTCAGGACCTCCCACTGGACTCTCTAAGTCGAAACCGAATTGTTCAAAGGAGCGTTTGAAGGAAGTTGTATTGGATGGAAGTGCCAGATGAAGCTGAGGGGGCCCTCCCGGTCCTGGAGAATTGGACATGGTGGGTGAAAGGAAGCGTGAGGGTGCCGTCCGGCTGGACAAAAGTGGATTATGATATTAGTCCTTGTTCTGCTGCAACATTCATCGATATTCATCTCGCAGGCCTCAAATATTCAACTACTCGACGATGCATCTCTTTCTTTGGATCATCAGCGGAATGCATTCGCGACCAGACACCAGCCCTATTCAGCTACAGTCCGCAAGCGTCCTTGTGATTGCAAGTCTGTTAGATTGACAATTTTCCGTCTGCATGTCATTGCCAGCGAGAAATCTCCGGACCTTTTCGCCATTGTAGAACGATCTAAGACGACTCTCTACCGTCTAACGCGAGCTTCTCCGAGCAGCTACAACCTCTCTCGTCAAACTTGAGGGCCATGTAGACTTAGAAGTCTGCAAGACACCGTACATCGCAGCTGCGCTTTCGTCTTGACAAATCCCCGGTCTTTTCCCGTTCTTAGCGTCAATGACCTATATTGGTTACCCCTTATGACATCTAACTTCCCTTGCATTTTAAGAAGTTTAATACCCCACAGTTCACCGGAATCTGTATACCAGCTGGAGTTCGCTAAAACTATGGCATCTGACACTGTCTACAGAACGAGCCTCGTGCTTATAATCACTGAATTCCCAAATCTCAACGACTTGCTCCTTGCTGTCGTTCCACCCACTCCCGAGTTTCGTGTGTCATCTTAGACTCTCATGCCTACACGAGTTCCAGAATGGACCATCGTCGATTTTATTCACAGGGGCCCTTGGTGGACTAATCGAGGTGAGCCGCGCATCTCGATACACATCATACGACTCTGACAGGCTTGTATCAGGCATTTTACTCCTCAACATATGTCTGATCCTTCCCCTTCTCACATCAATCATAAACGGCCTTGATTCTTCTCTGGTAAACGGACTCCAGATCAGTCCTGATTGGCAGGAGTTCTTCGGTCATCCTCAGGGGAAAAATCTCGGTAATCCCAGGATCCTTCTCACTCCTTGCTCAGACCGTTGACCATGTCTATATAGGTCTGATTAACTGCGCACAAAATATCGGAGGGCTTGTGGTCTGTCCTTGCTGGTATAATTGCGCATTTTCGAGTGAATCTGACGCCTTTTATAGGGCATGCCTTTCACTCCATTCGCCTCTGATATACTGGGAAGACGAGCAGCATTGTTCATGGGATCATTGATCATGCTTGCGGGTGTTGCAATGCAGTTTGCGTCCACCACCGTCAAGATGTTCATCGCATCGAGGGTACTCAGTGAGTGGCCATATGACAACTCGGATGAGCACGCGCTAACTTCACACAGTTGGCTTCGGCCTCACGTTCTGTATCAGCGCTGCTCCATTGTTATTGCTTGAACTATCTTATCCAACTCAGGTTTGTACTACACAGGCGGTTTGACAAACCTTTAGCTCACAGAATATTCCTTTGCAGCGGGGCAAAATTACGTCAATGTATAACTCTAGTTGGTATCTTGGAAGTGTCATTGCTGCATGGGTAACATCTTTCGACCTCTTTACATCTACAGATATCTAACACATTCACAGGCCTGCTTTGCGTCCTACGATCGTCAAGGAGGTAATAGTCAATGGACATGGCGCATACCTACATTAGTACAAGCTGCAGCTCCCATCGCTCAAGTCTGCTTAATATGGTACGACGTTCTCCACTTCGTCTTCAATCTTCTATTTCTCACCTACAGTCAGGTTCATACCCGAATCACCTCGTTATCTAGTCTCCAAAGGCATGGTGCGCCTTCTGTGACAATCCATCTTACTTCCCATTGCCTCATCGTTATCGCAGGAAAGCAAAGCCAGCCGCATACTAGCTAAATACCACGCCAATGGTGGTAGCGAGCAGGACCCTCTCGTTGTCTTTGAACTTGCCCAAATTAGGCATGCCATCCGAGCGGAGCAAGAGGTCAACAAAAGTACTTCTTACATGTCGCTGTTTTCGACTCCAGGAAATCGGAGACGTATGATGATTATTTTTGCTATCGCTATATTCTCTCAGTGGAGGTAAATAATTAACAACTCGGCTACAAAAGGAATGGTACTGAATGCAGCTTCTTAACAGTGGCAACGGTCTTGTGTCTTACTACATTAATCTTGTGCTTGAGGGAGTCGGGGTAACGAGTACAGAAACGAAGGCGGCGATAAATGGAAGTTTACAGGTAATTGGAAGTCTTCTGAAGTTAAGCAAATGATTGATGGCATTGGTGCAGGTCTTTAACCTGATTGTCTCTCTCGCTGCTTCGTCTCTCGTAGATTGGGTCGGACGAAGGACGTTGTTCCTTGTTTCGAATACAGGGATGCTTATAGGTATGTCTGCATGCTTATAGGGTAAAGACATTCCCAAACTGACATACCTGGCATGTCAAGCTTTTGGTCTGTGGACCGTAACAGAGGCACTCTTCAACGCTCTCCAGAAGCCGGCTGCTGCAAAGGGTAAGTTCTTTTCTTCAAAATTGCAGGATCAGTGCAACTGATGTCGCATCTAGCCACTATTCCACTCATTTTCGTCTTTTATTTCTTCTATGATATTGCCTATACATCTTTATTGGTCTCCTATACGCTCGAAATTTTGCCATACAAAGTAAGAGCGAAAGGATTCGCGGTCATGCATATTACTATATACCTCACAACGTCCGTGCCTCTTGTGCTGCTTTCTCCCCCCAATTCTCACTCATTCGTCCTACAGCATATTCAATCAACTAGCAAACCCAGTTGCAATTGGTGCCATGGGGTGGTGGTATTACATTGTCTACTGCGGGCTCCTCGTAGGCGAACTCATCTTCGTGATTGTTTTTGTTGTAGAGACCAAAGGTAGTGGGCATAACTTGTATGGGTACTTGTATTGTTTGTCACTGACCCATCATTCTTAGGCCGAACACTCGAAGAAACAGCCACTATATTCGATGGAGAGGAGCCAGCGCAAGACCTCGTAAACATGGCAGGTGAAGCAGCTACAATGTCGATGATCAGCAGACCTATGGCTACCTACCAAGACCCTGAACTATCAATTCCCGAGCTTGCCCGTTTCGATTCAAGGCATATTAACGATGGTCTTGAATACAAGCAGGATGACGAGTCAGAGGTGTACGAAATGAAGATGACTTTCAAAGAAAAGCCAGGGTCTCCTTCTACGGGGGTCAGTGGGTCTATGTCTTCAAACTTTGGCAGATGAAACATATATCTAGTAGTAGACGTGTATTATATAGGTGTCAAGATTCGATTATGAACCCCAAGCCTTTCACAGCTTGATCCACACGCTTAACCCTCCTGCGGAGCATGTAAATGAACCCCAGCCATCCTGGTCCACCTTCACTTTTTCACCGTCGGTCATGAAGCTGCTAAAAGAGGACTCTGCATGGACCTATACATTGCTTTAGCGGAGCGTGTTTGGAAGAACCAAGCAGCGACTCACAGAACCGACATTCATCCTGATACTGTGAACAGTGCCGTCACTGCCCATAATTGAGTCAGTACTTGAAGCATACAAAGTGGAGAACTTGTACGCACTCTTCTCGATTGCTTAGAAGCACCACACAAGGGTTATGTTTTGAGTCACCCTTACGAACAAATCCAATACAGTTCTTTCCTTCCAGGTAGTCTTGGGTTGGACCGTAGGCAAACATCCTTCTAGCTTGTATCAGCAACTTCAGCTGGTCGGCGACACTTTGAAGAAAACATTTCGGGTCATGGGGATACAGATCGCCATAGAAAACACATCTGTATGGGCTTGAGTTCACTGTGCAGATCCTGGAGTAGAAGATGGTGACTCACGGATATCCTTCATCTCGCAGGAGAATGAGAGCATACGCTTGGACTTTGAAATTACTTCCAACCTGAAAAGATTCTGTTAAATTCATGCTTTTGCTTTGCATACCGGAACTCACCCAACTTTCAAGCATCTGACCTTCAACCTTGCATGTTGTCAGCCTCAGCTGAGTGCTCAGAAATGAAGTCACTCACAGTGCTATACTTCATTGTGAGTCAAGGCGTTCCTAATAAAAAGGGAGAACGACGTACTCATGGTTATCGACAAAGGTCACAGCATACCCTGGATTTGATTTGACTAGCGTGTTGTCCAAAATAGTCCTCAGATCAAAATTGGCACCCTGTTTGCTTGCTTCATGGAAGTTGTGATGTAATGGAACATCGAAAAAGGCCGTCTGCAGTCGTTACTCAAAGGCAGGGAGGGTAAAAATTGAATAGGTACTCACTTGGTTTTTGAACATAGTGAGGTAACGCTTGATGGCCTTGACACTGACGACGACATCATTAAACACTGCTGAAGATGACATAGAAGAGACCCCCTTACTCTCCCGACCAAAATTCAGCTAAGAAACAGGTCAGTCATTGAGACAAGAACAATTAAGCCAAGCTTACAAACTGCGAACATTCTTGGATTCGTGGAACGTCTAGTATTTTGCATCTAGAAGGTTGAGTTCGTGCATCATAATCTGATAGTGGTACACATACGAAGCTCAGTAAGAATGGTCGATGTATATGCTTTATAGCGTCAAAACGGAATCCTACGGCACCTGTAGTCTACGAGTGATGAGCAAAAACACTGTAGCACTAGGATCACTCACTTGGAGAATCCATGGGCCCCATTTCAGAAAGTCTTCCTGAACAGCCGGATGCCGATGGTCTATCTAATGATCAATTCTTTTCAACACGGTCGAGGACTGAAGTGAATGGAAGGTTACTGACGTCAATACCTAGCAAATAATCGTAGTTCCCTAGTTCCTGGTCGACTTGTTTCGACCATCCTTTATGACCTTTACCCACAATACGGTAGATTTCATTCGTTCGAGTTTTGTGGTCCCAGTCCAGTCCTTCAAAACTTTTAGTACGGTCCTGCAGATAAGAAAATAAGGATATAAAACCTGTAAAGTGTTCTTGATTCCAGCGAAGAGTGCTATACTGTCGGCCAGTCAGCATAGTCCATGAAAGTAAAGTAGCATGAAGATATCGCATTACCTTGTCGCCTCTTGCAGGAAAATCATAAGCTGTCCATCCCTAAGGAAATATCAGAGGATTCCGGATATTTGTTGATGTCACTTACTTCTATGTCTCTGACTTTGCCAATCTCTTTCAGTCGATTCTCTTTATCGACTGGGACAGCTGGGAAAACCTCAATTCTGTCTGCGCCTATTTTATGCTGAATCATACATGAGTGTTTCCATTTTGCCCGTAAAAGAGATTGAACGAACGTTCAGGACTGCGTCTATGATGATGTCGATGTTAAAGTACTTCGCAGTTTCGCAGGTATGTAAAAGCTCTTCCTTGGTGCCCCATCTAGTGCCAATGGCGCCTTTCTGATCGAATTCACCAAGGTCCCACTGCGTTGAAGGGATCAGCAAGACGTCATACGACCGATAGGTTAAGAATAGCTACCAAATCATACGCGTCGTATCCTCGGCCATTCTGTGTAATGAAAGAGATCTTGAGATCAGTATACACGGAGAGCCAAGCACACTAACCTTCTCAGCGGCCTTATTCGGTGGAGGCAGCCAAATTTGAGTGAACCCCATTTCTGACAGTTGGGGCATTTCGTCGGCGACATGTCTCCACCAGCTTTTATTTTCGGTCATAGCATCCCATGTAAAGAATTGTATCTTGACGCGTTATTTCAGGAACAGGGCTTGCTGGATCTGTGCTCGACATACCATCAAGGGATTCTCAGTGCTGCCATCGGGACCAAGTTTCATGTACTGTAGAGGAACAGATTGCCGACGAGAGCCCGATAGCCATGACTTGAGCTCATGTATGAGGTTCATGAAAGAGAGCAATACCTAGCCAATGCGTCAACGCGCCAAGTGGTCGCCAGCAAAGCATCGCCGATCATGCGGCTTGTAAGAAATCAAGCTCCGCTTGAATGGTGACTATATCAACTTGCGCGTGAGACGACTGCCGTTTTTTTCTTTACCGTTTACTCAACCACGGCGTCACTCCCATCGTTTCAGTCTGGCGTCCTGCCTGGTGGAGCATGGGCCGAGGTGTTTTCTCTTATGCGTGGTTTAGACTAGAGAGCCTCTTTAATCGCTCCGATCACGATTCATTCTACGTCGAGAGGAGTTTCATGATGTGGCTACATTTGCTCACTGCTAGTACATATTTTTAAGCGTAGAAAGTAAATGTAATGCATATGGATAATACAACCAATTCTTCAGACCCAAACTACATACTAAGATAAGCAAATGAAAGATTAATAACGTGTTTCGTGTAGTAACTAATCCGCAACGCGAACTATCCACGCCTACCAAAAGCTGAGGTTATGCGACTGAACCCACTGGAGGCTGTAGCTCGTGGAACGTCCTCCTCTCGGACAGGCGACAGCTGCGTGGGTATATTAAGACCCAAGCCGTTCTGTGAAAATGTTGGTGTCAGTCTGAAGCAATCGAGTGTCGATCCTACTTACCTGATTTCCAAAGTCAAGCGAAGGTAAACTGTTTTGCTGGGCAAAAATATTTATCTTCCGTTTCTTACTGACTGGCTTCTTGGTCAGACTCGAAACAGACGCATCGTCCACATCTGCATCAATAGTGGTGACTGACTGAACACTAGCCGTACGACTGGCAGGTTTTCGAGCTGCTTTGGGGGGGCCAGTTTCGTCATCTGAAGCTTCTGGTTTCTTCCTCTTCGCACCGGTACGTTTGGGTTGATCGTCGGGAGTGTGTCGGGCTCTGCTCTTCGGTTTGGCAACGGGCTCAGGCTCAGAGCCGCTCTCATGTACAAGCTCGGCTTCCACCTCGTTCAGCTTTTTGTCCTTGGTCCTAGCTGTCCTTGATGCTTTCGAGCGAGGTCTCTGAGTCTGTTCGTTGTCACTGTCAGTTGCTTTGGCTTTTCCTTTGCCCTTGTTCGTGGATTTGGGCGGTGCTTCCTCCGCTTCAGAGTGTTCTTTGTCATCGGGTTTGCGGCCTGTACGGGAAGCTGCCCTCGAAGTGCGCGATTTATTGCGTGATCCAGAGGCGACAGGCGAAGATGGAGCGACTTGCATAATTTCGTATGCGACCTCGTCTTCAGAAGTTTCGGGATCAGGGGGCGGGGACTGCTTCCTCTGTGTAAGGGTGCATTCAGAAAAAGAAACCGATGAGTTGTTCCTTGAAGTACCTTTTGAGGTGACCTGACCCTTGCGTGTTCAGCCTCCAATTCCGATCTAGACTTTTCCAGCTCCCGCTCCAGCTTCGCGATAGTCTTCTCATAAGTCTTAATATCCTTCTTCAGAGACTCGGAATGGGCCTATGTCCCTCATTCAGCTCCTGTAGACGGCTGAATGAAACGATAGTGACGCACCGTCCAGTTGTCCACGTTTGCCTTCAACTTCTCAATCTTTTGCTTTTCCCTTTCCAGCTGTCTTGCGTGATCCTCCTCCCGCTTCTTCGACTGATTCTGTAGAGCTTGAAACTGGATCTCCAGATCAACCTTCTGCTTCCTCAAAGCCTCCACTTCTTCACCGCCCTTGGTCTCCAACGACTGCCATTTGTCCAGTTGACGGCTCAAGTCTTGATTTGTGCGCCTGAGTTCGTCATAGGTGCGCTGAAGTTCCGCATTCTTCGTACGCTCCCCGTCCAATTGTAGCGTAGCTCTTTCCAGTTTAGCAGCATTAGATTGTGCAGCAGCCTGCTGTTCGGCCAGGACTTTATGGAGGTTCGATATTTCTGCCTGTAGATGAGCCATGAGCATGAATACTTGACAGGTATAAACGCACATACGTCACGAGAATCTATCTCCTCTTCATCAGTCTGCAATTTTGCTCCCTGTGCTTGCAGACGAGCGCTCAGTTCATTGTTTTTTATCCTCAGCAAACGCATGTCCTCCTCATGCTGCATGTTTGCATCCACTAGCTCCTGCTCCAAGTCTTCAATCTTAGTCGCAAGTTCTTCTTCATTGATTTTGAATGTGGTGAGAACAGCATCCCTACGTAGGACCTGGATGCGTTCTTGTCTAGTAGCATCCCGCTCATGCAGCACACTCGACCTCTCCTTCTCTAGTTGAACCTGCAGCCGGAGCTGTTCAATACGATTTAATGTCTGGAGAATGTCGCAGCCGTCCCTCCACTCTTCTTTGTCTTTGTTCCATTTCGCGTGGATGTCGTTTATCGCGTTCTTTGACCGGGATTTCTCGAGATTGAGTTCTTCCTTTAGCTTCTTGATAGTGTGCTCGAGTGTGCGGTTCCTCTGGACCAGATCGTCTATGTGTGTTCGTTGAGACGCTTCCAGTGATGGCGTTGTGCCTCTACGTGACATGGAACGATTGCCGCGTTGGGTTGGGAGAGCGAGGAAAGGGCGCGTGCCATCCACGTGATCCCAGAACACCTTCCATGGCTCGAGGACAACCAGTACAAGTCATCACCGTCAAAGTACCGCGACACAACTCGCAGAGAATCGGTACAAAACTCTCCGCAGAGGTCAAGAATCAAGCAAAGGCTGCAGGTGTCAAGGCAGACATAGGTCCAAGCAACCATGACATGAACCAAGCAATTGTTCGTCTTTTTTTTTTTTTCACTGTTGATTACTGATACCCAAACGCTGCTCTTAGGAGAGTGCCTCGGATTGGAACTCGATGCTTTTAACAGCTCGTGCTGAACGTGGCCCACAATGGGACGTTGGGACACAACAGTGGGTATTCACCGGATTGGTAAACGAATAGACTTTTGACCTCGCAGGTCAATTCAGATTTCATATGGATCTATATTCAGAACTGTACTATGACCCTACACCTCTGCAAGAATCTGCCAAAAAGCAATGGGAAGAGGAATTCGGGGAAGAACCGCAACAGCAACAACAAATGCAGCAACGTCCTGGTCCAATGCCACTACATACACCTCAAAGAGACGGACATTTCCATGCGAGTCATCCACCAAACATGAGCGTTCCTCATCAAGGTCATGATTCTCCTATGCATCGTCAAATGCCGCAGCAAGTCAACTATCCATATCCTGGGTCTCCAGGCGTGAATATGGGTATGCGTGGTGGACCAGGTCCTGGCCAGTTTCCTGGTGGTGGCGGTATGCCGATGGGTAGACCTGAAGGGTCTCCAATGAGAATGGGTATGGGTGGTATGGGTGGCGGTATGGGAGGAGGAGGTATGCCAGGTAGTATGGGAGCTGGTATACCGGGAGGCATGGGCGGCGGTATGGGAGGTGCTATGGGTGGAGGTATGGGTAACATGAGTGCTAACATGGGTGGTGGCATGGGAGCTGGCATACCTACAGGTATGGGAGGCGGCATGGGAGGTGGAATGGGAGGAAACATG
Source organism: Tetrapyrgos nigripes (assembly GCA_013368315.1). Lineage (NCBI taxonomy): Eukaryota > Fungi > Basidiomycota > Agaricomycetes > Agaricales > Campanellaceae > Tetrapyrgos > Tetrapyrgos nigripes. Next base: position 348,768 of record JAACJM010000019.1, read on the forward strand.
GGTGGTGCGATGAGTGGCGGCATGGGAGGAATGGGAGGCGGTATGGGAGGTGGTATGGGAGGCGGCATGGGAGGCGGGATGGGAGGAATGGGAGGCGGTGGTGGTATGGACTTTGCTCACCAGTCGCCTTCGCATATGGGTGGTATGGGCGGAGGTGGGATGGGCAATATGGGCATGGGCAACATGGGAAGTATGCCAGCAAGACGTATGACGAGAGGAATGAACGATGATTTCGCTATGTCTATGCATTGACGCGTTTCGCCTTTGGTTTATGATTGCTGTATCTCGTATCTGCTCAGGTTTTTCTTCGATTTTTTCGCCATCATGTTCTGCATTGTAACGTGTGTAGTAAATTTGGATGGACTTGTCAACGAGGACTCTTTGCAAAAAGCAAACTCACTATTGAGCACCTTCATTGCTTCGTGCACGTGCAGAAATGTAGCAGGGAAGTCCAACTTGGTAACGCGACGGTCTTGGCTGTGCCACTGCTTACTAGTTACTACCATCTACCTTCCCCAAGAACGACCCCGACAAATTCATATACTTATAACGTTGCCAATTTTCAAGATCCTTTGCGTCCAGTGCTCGCCGTCTCAGCAAGTCTGGGATCATGCCCAAATTGAATTTCGATGTCGATGAAGCAACATTATTGAAGTCCTACGGGATCTCTTCGCTCAGGCCGACGTGCATACTCTTCATTCCACGTCCTCATCCAAGAAGCTCAAGTCAATCTGTTACAGGACCTGGGAGGAAGTTGATCATGAAATAGAAGACTCGCTTGCCGGGGCATTGACGAATACGAGTGGAAGTGGAGAAAGTGAAGTAGACCCTCTGGGCTTAGGGTCAAATGTCAAGTATGTTCTTAGTTTTTTTCTCTTTTGAAGTTCCTTAATGCTTGGACAGTATCCGAGAGATGGACATGGAATCCAGTAATGCTGATTGTCTTCTATCACAACGCCTGTACTAATGTCAATAGAGGCGGCGGTCCTCATCACGTCAAAATCCTTTGATCCAAAGGTGTTCCTTTCTGTAATGCATCCCGACGCAACCTATCAGGACCTAGCATCCGGTATTGCTAAATTGCAATCGTCGTTGGACTCGCGGTCGAAAGCTATCAGGATTTTGGTGGAGGAGAACTTTGACCGCTTTGTTGCTGTGAAGGCTTCAACGGATGGTGCGTCCTATGCCAATCAATTGTTGCTCCATATCTGACCTTCTTGAAATAGCAATCTACTCTGAAATGCAGGAAGGATTACTTGCGCCGTCGAGTGAATGGGCTTCTAAACCTCTCCGAGATGAATTGAAACGTGAGTCTTGCCTGCACAATACAGATGGAATCGACGCCTACAGCTCACGGACACAATCAGAGGCGGCTGTCAAGGGGAACCAGGTCTTTCTACCTGTCCTTGAAAATGCTTCAAAAGCCAACAAGCTACGGACAACCCTTGGGGTATTTGAACGTTCTAAGTTCTTCTTCAATCTACCCAGTTTTATCATCGAGTCCATAGAAGCTGTGCGTGCTCAAGCCTTCCCATTTTATCCGAGGAGCTCACCAAAATCTAGGGTCGCTATGAAGTTGCTATGCGTGACTACAAAAAGGGCAAGTTCCTCCTGGAATCTCGCCCCGGACAACTCCTACCCACCGCTGCCTCTAAAGACGATCGTACAACTGCTGCTTCGGAACAACAGCAGAAAAGGATTTTAGAGAAAGTCTGGGCCAATGTCGAAAAGGCCATGGGTGAAATGAGAAACGTTCTGCTCTCACAATTACAGGACCATACACGTAGTATTGATGAACAAGAGAAGACGCTTGAGTGAGTGGTGACCGTCGCATGATTTGCAAAGAATTCACTCCAGCTTGTGCTTAGATTACTGGTTGAGATCCCGTCTAGCGATGAGCCTGCCTGGACTTACTTCGATGGACAACACAAGTATATCTTGGAGCAAATGAACAAATCATATCGTACCTCTTTAGCAACAGTCAACGGTATGACCTTTCGGTATGACCTTTCAGCTGAGCTGAATGATGCTTTCAGTCGCTCTAGAGAAAGCTACACCTGATGTTACGGGGCCAGACTCGATGACCAACATTTTGGTCTCACAATTACAGCAGTCTATTGCAGCTTTAGAAGCGAAACAACCTGAAAATGTTGTTGGTATGCAATTATCCAAAGTATCTAGTAATTTTTATTGACTCTTCGTCCGTTCTTCAAGCCAAATCAGCGGGTGAACCGGTCTGGCAAGCCGTTTTGGACCTGGTCAAGAACGTTTCCGAGGCTATCCTGACATCGTTACCAAACTTTTGGAAAATCTCGAGTAGCTTTATGGATGGCAGGTTTAGAAAGGTATGAAGGCTTGTGTCAGATTCTGGCTCCATTTTTGACATCCTTTTAGGCTCAGGGATCTTCCTCTTCTTCCAGTTCACGCCGAAGTCCGACACAATGCAGAATCATGGCGCTCGACATTGTCAAGTTGTACATCTCGCTGCTGTCAGAATTCTTCAGATTATCGGACATTGCCATAATGTCCTCTCCGAGAGCTTCGACAACAGCCGACAACACCCCTTACATTCCCGCCAACTCTACATCCCTCTCAACGGCACACTATCTCATGAAAATCTCTGGAGAAATTCAGGAATGCGTAAATGAGCTGAATTCAATGGATATTTCAAATGATGTTGCTGCAAGTCTGAAAGGATTGTTGGACAGTGTGAAGTGGAGATTTGAGGAGATACTGATTGATGCCTGGCAACGTGGTGAGTCCCTACGTCTTCCCTTCAAGCAGGTTCCAAATTACTGATTTCTTTCTTCTTCACCAGATGCGAAGATCTTCCACTACCTTGAAACTTACACTCCAAGCACGTCGGACCCCTCTGCAACCCAGTATCTTACACAGATGGAACTTTTCCAGAGACATATCACAACAGTTGCATTCAAACTAGCCGGGGGAGTGGATCTGTCTTCATCTTCTCTGACAAAACCTGTCAAGCAGAATCCCATACCGGCTGCATTCGTGTCCAAGATCACGAAAGCTTTCTTGGACGTTCTCTACGCCTTCCTCGAAGGGCTCACTCGTCTTGCCTCCTCGGACGATTGGCCGGGGAAGTCTCTTGCCATTGCGTCTACTCCAACAATCGCCCAATCTCCAGTCGAATTGCTGGACTTTTCGGATCCCGTATGTTTGTTTTATTCTTCTTCTAGTCTGACGTGAACTGAAATGGTTCCTTTTGTTTGCTCTTGTAAGGATGTCCGAATATTGTTGGTCCTAAGCAACGTTGGACATCTCGCGTCTTCTTTCATTCCGAGCATGATTACCCAGTTGGAGACCGCGTTTGGGATCTCAGTTGCTGAGGATAGGCAGGTGAGTCAATGTTTATCGCTACTATACACATGTAATCTATGCGCTCACTCAAATTTCCACACAGCTGTTGTCGAGTGCAATCAACGAGCTTGATAGTCGTCTGTTTGAAGGATACGCCAAACCAAGATCTGCTATCGTAACAAGCCTAGTACGGAGCGGGATTTTGGACGAGAATATGGACTGGTACGAAACACCACAGCCCAGAGGTGCGTCGCTTTCTTGTTGTTGGAAAAGGATGTCTTGCTAATATGACATTTCTTAGAAATCCGACCTTACATGTTTGAGACGTTGATGTACCTCGTCAGTGTTCATGCACAAGTCACTCTGGTTGTCGAGAATCTACTGGAGAGGATACTCAATTTCTTGGCGGAGGAACTTGCTGAAGAGGCCCTTCGGTCCTTCAAGCAGGTGAAGAAATTCGGTATGGGTGGGATGTTACGTGTACGTTGCGCAATAGTCCTCGAATTCTACAACATTCCACATTAACCTCGACGAATAGGCAACTTTGGAAATTGAATTCATGCACCAAACTCTCGGAAAATATATAACACCCACAGCTGCCAAGACGCTCTCTGATCTATACAACAAGATTTCGCAAGCGTATGCTCGTCGACCTGGAGATGATAATTTACAGAACCATTTGCAGGGTGTTAGGAAAACGCTTGGGGATACACGTCGGGCGACTGGGATTGAGTTTCTCTGCTTCAGACAGACCAAGTCGTCTGGGAGTAGCACGAAATCGGGGACGACCAAGTCGAGGGATAAGAAGGATAGAGAGAATTCAAAGGCATGATAGATTTCGTGCGTGGTGACAGAGGGTGTAGATTGTTTGGATACTTTGTGTGTACTCTTAGATACGTGTCTCCATGGAAGTTTGGCATTTCCGATTCTACAGTGACTCAGACTACACCTATTTCGCATCAAATTCAGAGCATTTCTGGCGGTTGGAGAACATTTTGTGCTGCGTGGAACAGAACCATCGGGACCAATAAGATGAATGACACAAGTCTTGCCCACTGCGGATGGAAAAAGAAACTTCAACGCGTTTTCAGGCGAGGGACAACACGGAACACACCTTTTTGAGCACAGAAAAGACGGTGGCCTCATCAGTGATATCCCTGGAAGAATGGTATGTTGTCGTGGCGCCTGCAATGTCAAGAACGGAAACGATGCTGCCTCAGTCCGAAGTTGAGTTGCTATGTGTCGGGCCAGAAGATCATTTCCGTCCGCAACGAGATAGATGTCTGGCATCAGAACTAGAGTTGTTGATGGACTACTCTAATATCAGTCCCTGCCATTCAGCTCTCTCCACGAGAAAGGGATTTGTAGGCGCACTAACTCTTAGCATAAGTGGTAGTAGGGTTACAACAGGTTCACTAGAAACACGGACCAAGCTTTGCATTATCATCTTTACGCGAACCAACTATCTTTCAATGCCACAACTGCCTCATCCAGGGGCATCTCAATGATGTCAGGAAGATCCTCGAATCGCAAGTGAACAATCGTTTCATCGTCACCAGTCTGAACTTTATCGATTTTGTACTGGAGGGCCTCGTCGTTGCCAAACGCTTCCGAATCGGGATTCAGGATAAACTGCTTCCCGACGTACTGAAGGGGATTTTTTGTAAAGCTAGCGATGAATTCATCTGATATTTCTTCCCCTATTTGGCTCTCCCCCACAAGAAGACGTGATAGTCTCGACCTGGCATACGTTAGTAACGGAACCATTGGGTTCTTGAAAAGATTACTCACTTTGAGTCTTCATAATGTTCCTTCACCTCGTTCCGAACAGTTTCTGGTTGTTTGGGCAAGTCAGACAACATGATAGCATTTATGATGGTGAAAGCAGCTGAGATGATCTCAACACGCCTAAATGCCTGTAGACTGAGCCGTCGATCTCTCTAGCGGTAACAAACGCACTCATCGGGGGAAGATACGTCAAGTTTCTTGCAGACGTCTTCAGCCTTTTGAGTGTCCTCCAAAACCGTGTCTGGAGAAATCTCGGCTGCTTTATTAATGATGTCCTTTATCCGAGAGTTGTAAGACTGCAAAGGAGATGCGTCTTTTCTCAGATCAGTATACTGGTTCCCGGCTAGCAAAAAGTAACGGTCAAGCTTGCTGGCCAAAGATTCGGACATGGACGATAGATTCGAGGACACTGTGGTGGATAGATTCAGAGTACACTGTCACTGTGACAATCGACTGAGTCACGTTTTGTTTTCCACTTTTTTTTACATCCTCCAACCTGCGTGCAATCCTCACTCTGGGGTTCGTTATCTACTGCCTATCTTGATCAAGCACTCATCGATTCCTCTTCAGGTTCCATGGACGACAATGGCGCCGACGTCTGTGTCGACGAAGAGGACGAGGGACCTCTGTTCGGCTCTCCGCCACCCTCTCCAGTCAGAGGTAGGTCACCGTCGCCAGGACTCGCATTGCCGAGCAGCAACAGCGCTGCGGAAGGAGTAAAGGCAAATACACAAAATGTGGGGATCATTGCACTTCCTGGATCCCAGCATTGTTCTGAACTTCCCATCAATCCATTAGCCTTGTCGATGAGCTATAAATCCCAAGGAAATGGGTCTGCTCAGCCAACTGGTATTTGTAGATCTGGTCCTGGTGGTGCAGTCGCACCTTCAGCATCTACGCCCGCCCTGTCGCGTGCTTCTTCGCGGTCCTCTTCACGTGCACCCTCTGCACCACCCATCCGGAAAACGAAAGCCATGAGCAGAACGTCCTCGCCACGTCCTCCTCCGCTGCAGATTACCCTTCCCGATCCTTCAGAACCACTTCCTCCAAACTGGCTTCGCAGTCAGTCGGCACTACTTGGATACGCAGGCGTCGTTGGTGGAGTCAACACCACTACTCTTTCCCTACGACACGCTCAGGGTACATCATCTTCCAATCCAATCGTCATCGAGGATGATAAAGTCGAGAAGCCTCGGCCCCCACCACGCCTAGCACCCCAACTCCCTCTTCCCTCTACTAAAGAGATCGTGCAGATTTTGATCAAACAGAAGGAGGTTTTTCCTATACTTCAGGACATTCTAAGACTCCAGAAGACACAACCGCCGCCGCCGTCGAGGGAAAACAGCTTTGTCACACCATCCTTATCGCTTCCAAAGGACGATGAACCACCCAAAAAGAAGCGAAAGATGGATGGTGTTCCTGCAGGTGCTGCAGACTGGGATATCCCATTCCCTTTCTCTCAAGGCGATGCTCCGCGTGAATATTATTTGAACTGGGCACAAGATCGTCAAAAGCAGCTCATTGGGCAGCTGGTGTCCCTCATCAAAGCTGCCACGCGCAAGGCTGCTCTTAGAAAACGACTTCGGGAACAAGAGGAGGAGAAAAGACGTTTGAAGGGAATGGACGATTTGCAGCAGAAAAGACGTTTGAAGATAATGGACCATTCGCAGCCGAAGATTCTAACCCATTATCGGCCGCCTACCGTACGATACGGGGAAGGAAACGAGCAGGTCCTGGCGGATGCTAGCAATGAACCCATGACGACGCCTCCAACCCCGCCTTCTAAAGTTGATTCTAGTTCCACGCTCGGTACATCCAGTACATCGGCCACTGCACCTTCAGAAACTCCATCGTTCGACCAGCTGATCTCCGATCTGCTTGCTACTGTGCCCGACGATACTCAGTCTGACGCAACGGACGCGCATAACAGTATGGAGATGGCATCTGTAGCTTCGACATCTTCTCATGACCCTACGCCAGAGCTAGACGACGGGTTCATGAATCTATGGTCTTCCATGTCGGATTTTCTGCCCATGGATAACTCGTTTGCGTTCATGGGCGATTCCATTTTCGACCAAGATCCCAGCCTGCAATCAGGCCTACCTTCTTCCGCGCCTTCTTTTTTGGAGCCTTTGCCGGTCCAGTCTTCAGATCTCACGACGTCGGGGACTCTCCAGTCCGAGCTATTCTCGCAGCAGTCTATCTTTGACCAATCTACATCGGCGTCGACAGCAGGCACTATGTCCTCGTCAGAACATCAGCTTTCCCAGCTTTTGCCATCTAATTCGACGAGCAATGACATTACAGCTAGTGCATTAGACCTTTTGTTCTTTCACCAAGGAGCACAGGCTCAGCTGCACGATTCATCAGCACCTTATGCTACCGGTTTCAATGCAGTCTCCGACCCAGTTTCTGATGCGATGATTGACCCCGAGCTCTTGGCCCTTTCCAGGCCTGTACTCAGTCTTCCTGTCCAACCCCCATCCAATCCTCAGACCTTCCCTTACCTCGCCAATGACATCCAAAGCCCATCGACGTGCGGCTCTCCAATGCCATCTATGAGCTCGAGCTCAAGTACAATGGGCTCCGCTGGAGAGTTATCCGACCTGCCGATGACTCCAAGGTCAGCAGTGGGAGATGTGATGTTCCCTACCATCGCCAACTCCATCCCGAACTCTGACATGAATGAGGGAAGCGATTCAGGCTCTGGTTCGGGCAAGGACCTGGGTACGATGGGTAAAACATCTTCGGTTGCCATTGTTCGTAGGGAGGGTAGTATGGTGGATAACGCCCAAGGTATGTTGCGACGCGCTATTTGGAATAATATGAGGACTCATTACAATGTTGTTGTTAAAGGTGAGGCTGCTGCGAATAAGGGTAAGGAGAAGGGTAAGGAGAAGGAGAAGGAGAAGGAACAGGATTTCGACTCGGATAGAGATGTTGACACACACACGGCCATGAACGAGATCTTACCGGCCCTACTGTCCAAAGTCATGTCGAAACCCTTTGGGTTGAACGGACCAAGAGGTCATGGTGGAAAAAAGGCTTCGTCAACGAGGAAGAATACGAAGAACAAAAAGATTGATAAGAAAGAATTGTTGAAGAGCGCAAGGGAGAGACGTAGGTTATTGGCAGAAGAGTTGATCAAAACTCGGATGCAGCTTTGGGAAACGACCATTGAGCATGGTGTATTGATGAACATCGCAAAGTACAGTACTTTTAGTAGTAATCCGACGCAATGACCGTGATCAGTATTATACCTAGCTAATGCCATTTTACGAGTACTTTCTTCGTTCTCAACAGAGCCTCTATCATTGTGCGATTTTGAAGTTCTGCCAAGGCCCATGTTGAAAGACATGCTGGAAAGACCCATTACATGGTACCGAATACGAGAGTGTCGTCGATAGTCGCTCAAACAGCGGTCGGGTATGATTCACATCTGAGAATTGCTTGATTCGGATAAAGGCACGGAGGGTGTTGTACGCAGGGATTCAAACATTGGACATCATTGTTTACAGACTTGTTAATACATTTCAGCGTTTAACGTTTACTATTCGACAACGCAATCCCGTATACACACCTACGGCGCATATACATCCAATTACACGCCGTGCGATCCATCACTTACCCTCTCACCTTGACCTTTAAAGGCATAATCGGCCCCTCCGTTTCCCGTCCTCTTATAACTGGCTGTCTCAGTCCCATATTCGCCGGGAAGACCTCCAAATGTGGATCCACGGAAAACTCGAAGTTGGTAAGAAGGCCTGCGAGAATAGCTTGTAGTTCCTGAAGGCTACCATTTGCCACGTCCAACGCGAGTCAGAAACAGTCATATACGTGAAAGGATAAGGGACACTCACGCAAATCGCCATCCAATGCAGGCCCTCACACCAGCACTGAAAGTCATCCTATTCAATGGCGGAGCGGTCAGGAATCCAGGCCACCGAGGTCATTGAAGTAAAATGAAACCCACAGATTGGCATAGACTCCCAGTGTCGTCCCCTTCTTGATATCCAAGAATCTTTCCGGATTCCATACATCAGCGTCTGCGCCCCAGACAGATTTCAAACTAAGTATGGTGTGCAAAGGTGACGGAATTGTTCTATCAGTCAGCTACTGTCCATAGAACCAGACCGAACAAAACACATAGTACTCACCGATTATAAATGAAGATGCTAAAATTGATCCTCTGACCCTTTTGCACTGGTATCTGTGTCAACTTCTCTCCAGAAGCGGAAATAACAGGTTCAGAGAGCGGAATCACGTCATGCCGATCAGAATATCGAGAGAGAGTGCCAACGATAGGGTGAACACGAAGGGTTTCCTGAATTTCCAGGCCAGTCAGACGTTTGACCTACTTCAGAGACAGGCTCGAGGTTATAGCACTCACCTTAATAGCTGCATTGAAATAAACCATTGAGTCATAATCGTTAGAATTCAACTCCTCTCCTTCGTCTTTCCTATCCCTAATTTCATCAATCTCTCCTCGAATCTTTTGTTGGTATTCGGGATGCCTCGCGAGCTCGTATAGAAGCCAGGTGGTGGTCGAGGCGGTTGTTTCGTGGCCTGCGAGGATGATTGTGCTGTTAAACGTGAGCAGGACAGGTGATCAAAAGCTTATGAACGACGACGTACGCCATTTGGGACAAGACCTCTTCATCATCCAGTCGTTTGTTCGGGTCCTCCATCATATTAGAGCGTACTGGAGTCGATGTACATCAGCATGAATTAAGTCTAAGCCATGATTTAAACACGCACCCAACACACTCAAGATATCCTTACCTCCTTCATTTACCTTCGAATCGATGCTTGAATCACTCCCCGCTTTCTTCTTAAGGATATCCCTGGCAGTGTCTTTCGAGATCTCCAGCCAGCTATTCAACCTCTTATCCTCTTTCGTTATGATGATGGGTTTATCGGGATTGAAAGGATTGTGGAAGGTTGGGTCATAGGTCATTCGATGACGGATGGCGCGGCCAATCATGGACAGTTTGGTTACGCCGAAGGTGTCATCACTGTACAGTTGACAGTCACGGGAAGACGAGAAATTAGAAAGACATCGAGTGGAGGAGAAAAAAAAAGGACATACAAAAGATGCCTCAAAGTATCTGCGAGGGCGTTATCCTCTTCATCTAGAGCGCCGAAATTGTAATCGAATGCACCTGTTCATGTTCAAGCAGTAGATTAATGGTCAAGAAATTCGAGGAAAGTAGAATGGATTGCAAAGCTGAAGCTAGACGCACTTTCACCAATAACATCCAATGTCAAATTTGGAAGCCACTTCATCACGTTGATCTCCTTATTGGATCCTTTCGGAGAGTCCTTGAAGATGTTTTCGCGCCATTTGTTTGACAACTGGCGATGCGATGATGACAGTTCGTATCATTATTCCATGTATGATTCCTTCGAAACATATAAAATGCTACGTACTCGTTGAGTAGATCTCTGGAACAACGAAAGGAAGGTTTTGAGTTGTGAAGCCGAAAAAGCTGGGTTCAGAGCTTTGCGGTGACGCTGATGGGTGTTTCCTATCAAAAATGAAACGCCCATAGCGAGCAGAAGAGATCAGACCAGAAACGTTAAACGCTAAGATTAGAATGTAGCAGCACCTTCAGCCCAAATTATAGCCCTTCCAAAAAGCCTTCTCGTAATCTTCCGGGATTCTTCTGTCTTGGGATAATGGTAAGTCGATGTGTGGAGGATATGTTGCAGTGCTTTGGGATCAGCAACGTTGAGGATGTGTTCCTGTGCGGTTCCGATTCCGAGTAAGTAAGTGGGAACGACGATCGTAAATGCCCTGTGATTTACTTTGAAAACCCCAGTTGACCTAAATGCACCTCCATACTCCTCGAACCACGGTACTTCTAATTTCCCGACTTCACGTTGATGGTTTAATTGAAGTTCATTTCCGAAGAGCCATGAAGGTGCTGTTGGTCCCCTCAGGAAACTAAGAGATCTGCGTCGTTGGTTGGATATCCAGCGAAGGAGGAAAAAGACGGAGAAGAGCAGTCCAATGGTCGGAAGTGACGCGAATAGTGCCATCTTGTTTTTATTTCCCAGGTCCGGTGTCGCAAAAACCTGGCAGACTGAAACAAAGTATCGCAGGCCTTTAGAACAACCCTGGACTTCAGACTTTCTGGCTGAAAGGCAGCGAAAAATAAGGTCAAAGGCCTGTAGTGGTTGGGATAGAAAGAAGTCTCACATGGTATTTATACGATGCCCTGACATCGATACAAATTTGACCTTCGGGCCTTGGGGAGAAAGTTGAGGGATAATCTGGATGTGTCATTGATTGAGATGCTGGCTCGCACACAAATTTGACCTTCGGGCCTCGGGGAGAAAGTTGAGGGATAATCTGGATGTGTCATTGATTGAGATGCTGGCTCGCACACACCCATACATGGGTACAGTAGCTTCTTGAGAAGGCTACGATCAAAGAACTTGAAGAACGAACGAAGGCCTGGGTGCAAGAGAAGGCCTCACGTGTCAGAGAAGACGACAGTTACTTACAAGCCTTGAGTACTGTTCTTGTTCGAAGCCCAGGGTCCCATACATCAGTCTGCGGAGCAGTTCGACGTGAAGCAGGTCTGCGAAAGCCTATTATGGAGGCCAGTCCATACATATAAATGGAAAGCGCCCAAAGTACGGTCTCTTCGAGGGAAGATGCATAAACCCAGAGGTCAAGGTAAAAAACCTTTGCCGAAGCCGAAGCAAACGCCAAGATAAGTTTGTCCAAATGTAGACGAGGAAGGGATTGATGAAGCAATGAAATTGGGTAGTCCTAAATCAAGCTAGGTAGTGTGACAAGATCACGGTAGCTTACACTTTACAGCTTTGCTCTCACGTCCTTCGGATCTGCAACTTTGACCACAAGTTTGCCAGTATTTCCTCCACTGAACAGCAAAGGAAGAGCCTCAGGGGCCTTTTCCAGGCCCTCGACAATGTGGAATTTCCTTTTTATGCTGCCGTCAATAAGACCCTTTGAGATGACTTGAACAGCTTCTGGATAACGATTTTCGTAATCAAAGACAATGAAGCCTTGGATCTTTGCACGCATCGCGATGAGTGTTAAGTAGTTTTGAAGGCCTTTAGGCTTGGCCGAGTCTGTTTAGTGTCGAGTCGTCAGCAAAACAGGACAAACACAAGCAGCAGAAGTAGAAAGGAGCAACATACTGTACGCCGAGATAGCCCCACACAAAACGATCCTCGCATCCTTTTTCAGTCTCGTCAGACAGAAATCGAGGATATCTCCTCCAACATTATCGAAATAAACATCAAGATATCCGACTTGTTTTTTAAAGTCTTCCTCCCATCCTTTTTGCTTGTAGTTGAACGCAGCGTCGACGCCTATTTCATCAACGAGCCAGGAACATTTGTCTTTGGATCCTGCGATAGCGTAAACTTTGGCTCCCATTGATTTTCCAAGTTGGCAAACAAGGGAGCCTACGGCTCCTGCTGCACCTGAGACAACGAGGGTTTCGCCCGGGCGAAGGTTGCCGACGTCTTTCAAACCCTGGGTGTTTAGTGGTCAGATTGGGATGGTAAGAAGAGGAAGAAACGACGTACAAAGTAGGCAGTGAAACCTAGAGAGGTAAAAAGTTAGCTTATATCGAAGATAAGCTGTGTAGGTTCAGCCCTCACCTGCCATTCCGATGTTATTGAGGAAATCAATATCTTGAATGCCTTTGGGGACGCTGGGTGACTGGTTAGTTGTCACCACGCTACTCGTGGAAGTGCAACAATACAGACTTGATTGGTGTAACATGCTTCTCTGGCAAAACAGCGTATTCCGTCCAGCCTGAGTGATAAAGCGACTCGAAGTTAGTGGATATCAAAAAGAGAGCTGAAAGAGTCATACCAACGGTCCCAGTAACGAGCTGACCAATAGGAAGTTTGGACTTTTTGCCCTTTGCAATGACTATGCCGAGACCTGAAGCACGCATAACCTGAGTAGAGTTTCTGTATTAGTGCCAAATGCCTAGGTGTAACCATTAGTACCATTCACGCACCTCACCAATTTGCACTGGAGGCAGATAACTTCTCACATCTCTCAGCCAACCTCTCATAGCTGGGTCCAGAGAAAGCCAAGTAACTTGAACGAATACATCGTTATCTCCTAGCTTTTGCTTGAGAGAAGCAAAAGAGACTTGTTCAGGGCGGAAGGTCTGGGGCTCAATATCACCGACTGGACGAGAGTTGAGTACTATGCGAGTAAAGTTGATGGGCTGAGACATGGAGGAAGAGAGGAATGGACCGAGAGTGAATAATTCGTGTCGGTCATGGTTTCGCACCGAGCGCGTCCTGCGGTCAATCACATGGGTCATTTCGGCCATCTGAAATTCGAATCGGAATTCACAGAAGGCCGAGGCACACTCTCAGGGAAGAGATGTAGTATTCCAGGATCCACAACAACGTACAGTCTGACAACAACTACAAGCATGGAAACACTAAGTAGATGGGTAGGATGGGGAGAAGGATGATGATGATGATGATAGGTAAATCGCTACAACAATGAATGAGATCCAATGGCCATACTACCACTCCTCAACCCACCCCGCACGACAACTTTCACCAACGAATCCCGAATCCATCAGACACACCGCACACCGTCCTCCGGATGCCCGAAAAGAAAGGACAAAGACTCAAACAATTCCATCACAACCACACCATCGACGCCAACGCAAACACGAAAGACGTGAAGGGATCCAGGATTTTCGTTTACGCACAAGCAACAAGGGGTGAAGATACAAATGATAACGGGGACGAGTAGACAGAAAGAACAACAGAATTGAAGCTGAAGCGTATCATGGACAAACAATGAAACAATCAAATCAGAGAGAAAGCTTTAATCCAGAAAAGAACTGGTGTCCCCAAAGCCCCCATCCGTGTTAAGCCAGCCGATCAATGATCCCAATTGTAAATTGCTAGTACATACAGTCTGCTCATACCGCCGTTTAGTGTAAGTGAGGACTGCGACTATGCATGTCCACCCATTTGAACTGGTGCGGGGCCTCCTTCATAGTGGTTGGGGTGGGGTACGGCGTTGGGAGGGGGAGGCATCATCATGGGATAAGGTACTGCATGTTGCACTGTAAAATAATCCAGCGTTAATCAAAGTCTATATCGAGAGACTGAAGACATACGTTGAGGGCTTTGGTGATAGTATGGATGAGCAGGGGCTGGAATAGGAGTGGGAGGCATAGATGGTCTTGGTCCAGCTCCATTTGGCGGAGGAGGGTAAGTACCGGGTGGTGGGTGTGGCGGCATGTAAGCTTGGGCTAATAATATTGATCATTAATCATTTTGGTCCTACATTAGTAAATGAGTTAGAAACTTACGAGGCATCTGCCCCATATTCGGAGGAGCATACATAGCTAAAAAAGGAATGATTCATGAGATCGGTAAGTGATGGAAAGGCAAATAATTACCATTGGGAGGCATTCCAGGGGGATAAGGCATATGCTGCATATAAGGCGAAGGAATAAAAGCACCTGGAGGTCCAGGGGGTGGCATTCCAGGCATCATATGCTGCAATGAACGAAACGTAAGTTCTAGATAAAAGCCTTGCATGGATATACGTACTTGACCAGGATAAGCATAGGGTGGGTAATACATATACCCACGAGCAGCTGCCTGAGCAGCAGCGTCTTCGTCGTACGAAGGGGGAGGCATTGGGGGAGGCACCGGGGGAACCATATGAGGTGAAGGTTGTGCAGGAGGGTGTTGAGGTGCAGGGAACATCATCATGTACCGTTTACCACCGTAAGGCCAGATGGCAGCTACATCAAGTCCAGGCTAGTTAGTGAAAGGCGGTAAGAAAGTAAAAGGCTACCGATACTCACAGACATTCGTAGGATCGCTAACTTTGTTAGTCTTGAAAGGACTAAAGTCATCCTTGACATTGACAGGAGGTCCTCTCTTAATGACTCTCGAGCCGAAGAAGGGATTGGGCGCTGCGGGTGACTAGTTTGGAAGGGCAAACAAGTAATTAGTCGGAGTGGCAGCAACCGTAAATTTGACGCTCACCGAATCCTTGAGTTTCGGAGAAGCCGATGCAGAGGCAATGCTCTGACCAGACGTGCTGGCGTTGGGCGAAGTTGTACCCTTTGGGAGCCATTAGCTATGTCCATTGCAGATCACCAATCAACTCACAGGAGTGAACGCGCTCGCTCTGGGGTTCGGCCTGAAAGAGGAGGCGTTGACATTCAATCTATTGTTAACAGCTGGGTTTGGCGAGGCAGACTTCACAGCAGGTGGAGTGAAACCACTTGCAGGAGAGGCCAAGGAACCGGTCGATCCACTCGCAGCTGGGGCAGCCGATTTGGTCTTGCTGCCCTTGAAGGGAGGAATGGCCTGAATGAACATTGCCGGTTTCGATGGTTTTGTAGCCTCGGTCTTAGTGGCGCTTGTAGCAGAAGTCTTGGCAGCTCCAGCAGCGGGCACAGCTCCAGCAGTCGTGGTCTTAGTAGCAGATGTTGAAGGAGCACTTGGTTTCCGAGCAGCTTCAACAATCTTGGATTGTGTAATTTGAGGAGCACGCGGTGGTATTCCTCCGGAAGAGACCACTTGGCCAATACTACGAGCGTTGGTCGAGGACGCGTCCTTGGTGGACTTCTCTCGTATCTGCTTCTGCTTTTCCTCGTCTTTGGCAAGAATGGTAACAAGGTCCTCGGGAATAGGCTTGTTGAGCTGTTGAAGAGGTCAATCAAGCGAATACGATTGATTAAATGCAAAAGCGCCAACCTTGAAACTCTGACTGAATTTAACCAACTCTGCCATTCGTTTGTCCATATCGTTCTTAACAAGTGCTTGCCGTTTCTGGTTCAACCGTTGCTTCTCGTTGGTAACGAAATCCCGGAAGGCCGGAACAGGATCCGCGGGAGGCTGTAGAAAGTGAGCGTTGATGGTATGTGTGCTATAAGCGGGTACACACCTTGGTAGTATTAGCCGCCGGAGCAGGTGACGCAGCTTTCGAAGTTGACGCTGGAGACTGGGACGAAACTGGCGTGCTATCTGGACTATTGACAGAAACCTTTGGAACCTCCGTCTTTGCCACAGCGTTGGTAGGTGCACCTCCGGCAACTTTCCTGGCACCTGGAGGAATGTAGGCATTTGCGCCGCGAACCACTGCGCCGTATCTGAATGAAGCGATTGAGCATCAAACGGCAAGATCGATATAAGCATTAATATAACAAACTTGTCTTCCTCGTTGATCCCACTATCATCAACCTGGTTCCTTTCCTCTGCTACATGTGGGTTATTCGAGGTTGACTGTATGGATCCACATCAGTCCAAGTGAAACGCAGTACTGATTTATAAACGTACCCCTAAAATCTCATTGGCAATTTTCTGAGCCTTTCGTTCTCGCTCCTTAAAATCGACACCATTACGATCAAGCTTCGTCGTATAAACATCCTCGTCAAAGGTAGCCTTCACACCGAAAAGTTTTTCGTTTGCGGCAAACTGATCCCAAGAAATATTCCCAGTACTCGTACCAAATGTGGCCTCATCGCCTTGGCCGAACTGTGATGAACTAGTCGGGAGAGAAGGGGCGTCTGACGGGGCTTGCCATGCTTGCAGTTCACGTTCTTGACCACCCAACTTTTTCTGAGAAATTTCAGCATCGGTATGGAAGGCTAGGAAGTATCTGTATAAGCGTTGAACTTGAGACACTGTAGTGGGACATACTATCACCATTGGTCAACTTGGCATCAGCAGGCCCGGAAGTCCAGTTGTCGATGTTCGTGATGGCAATAAAGAGCTGGTCTTTGAGCGGCGCACCAGGAGTTGATATTTCCTTTACATCTCTTAAAGTCACACCGGTTGTATCTCCTTCCGCGCTGGTGGACAAAACAACACCTTCGAAGCGTTGTGAAGTCTTGGTGGATATTGTCACGGTCGTGCCCTAAGCAGTCGACTTGAATGAGGTGAGTCATTGAGTTAGCCATACGAGACTCACAGTTAAGCCCGCGAGAGCACTAAGGACACGATCTTGGGGAGTGTCAGAGCGACTGCCGTTTGCTAGGTTGGAGAGGGTGGAAGGATTCGGACCAGGGTTCGTTGGACGCGGTGAAGGGCTCGTTGGAGAAAAGGTAGGAGATGAACGCGCCCCTGACGACCAAGCAGGTGGACGACTGCAGGATGTTGAGGATAAGTTATGGAGGAAGAGTGAAGGAGACTGACCGAGTAGTATCTTGGGCACCCTTACGCGGTTGTTTAGACTGTCTTGCATTGGTAGCCATCGAGGAAGATGCCTGGGTCGAAGGAAAGACTTGAGAAAGAGAAAGGAAGAATTAAGAGGTAGTCCAGACACCAAACAGATAGCGAACGGGGTCGCGAGAATAAAGGGAAAGAAAAAGGAAATCAAGGACAGGAAGAGTTGCTCGTTGGGTGAAAATGGGAAACAGGCGAGCACAACGCAGCCGACAGCGAGCAGGGCACTTTTTGATAGACGGACTAACAGTCTCGTTTTCCGTCTAGACGATCCTGTGCAGCACAGGATTTCCCACGAGGACTCATTGACTTGACACTAGCTGCCCAATATTGTACTCTACTTCTATAAACCATTGTCTAGTACATACCATATACCCTGCTCTCTGGATGCAACCAGACCGTAGAAACCACGACCGCTTCACAGTGAATCCATCGTTCACCCAAAATCTACCCTTTTTATCATTGAGCGTCAGTATATTACACGTGCTAGGCCCCCGTACACCCTGTCTTCGGCAATAACTCTGAATATTATTGCAGTCTGGTTCGTCGAACATTGTGTCAGGACAACGGTCCTTCAAGCTGTACCGATGCCATCAAAGTATGTAGGGTAACTGGTGTTTATTGTACCAAACTACTATCTCTCTAACCTCTCTGCAGCACCGGGCGTTGCGAGCGCTTGTATCAAGCCGTGTCGTTAACGTTGTTGATATCGACATTGACAGCCTATCTCCGTTTGGCTGTTTCTGACGATGCTACTAGTAATTGCGTACAGCAAATACGTTTACGAATACTTCAATGTGAATTGCAAGGCTTTGTCTCTCTTTCAACTGTCAGTGTTGTACGCGACGGCTCAGGAGAGCACTTGGCACTGAGAGGAATTTTTGTATCACAGTTCAGAACTGAGAGTACTTTCCATTGCTCGAGACGCGAAGAAAAGGAACACACCGGGACCCACAGTTCATCCACAAGGTCAACTTATCGGAGTTCGAAACTTCGGATTACCATGTCCTCGAAAGACACCTTCCCTTCTCAAGACCACATTGACTGATGGCACCTGGAAATGTCTCTCATCATTGCGCAATGTTGCTGGTGGTCAAATACTGTACTATTACGAAGCGAAGTTCAGTCACGCGTCACACCCAAAAAATCT
Organism: Tetrapyrgos nigripes; assembly: GCA_013368315.1. Classification (NCBI taxonomy): domain Eukaryota; kingdom Fungi; phylum Basidiomycota; class Agaricomycetes; order Agaricales; family Campanellaceae; genus Tetrapyrgos; species Tetrapyrgos nigripes. The sequence continues at coordinate 367,240 of JAACJM010000019.1, forward strand.
GAGGCTAGATTTGGCGTTTTTGAAAAATTTCAGATTTCTTTTGGATTTTTTTTTGGTCAATATTTGCAAAATCAATGAACTTCACTTCGTAATAGTACAGTATTCACGATAAACGTCATCTCAATGCAGACCAGGTCAGGGATGTAAATTCCCAACTACCTCTGTCAATGAGATTAATTGAAAGGATCCTCATCACTATTGGACAATTTTTTGGGGGGTCCTTGACAATTGGAAGGACACATATGATGCAGTAAACTCAGGTAGGCTATGGTTCTTTGTTTTCGCTTCAAGTGCTCAACATACTGGAAGTCAATAAACCTGCAGCATCTGTATGGACATGCAAAACAACTACAGAGATACGTTAGGCCGTTGGACCAAGGACCTCTTTTGACCATCATTCAACCTCTGAATTGGAATCCAGATATCAAGTTGCTGCATGCGTCTCTAATGCACCAAAGGATGAAAAGACAGAAGTTCTAACTTGTGCCAAAATAGAATCCGAAGCTGAAGCTGAAGCCATGCGAGTTCTTCAGACACACTACATGCAAAATCGAGGGCTTCCTGAAAAGGACTTCTACACAACCTGGCACACTTAATTTTGACGTGTGTATGTATTGGAGTTTATAACACAGGACCCGACTCCTTTCTGTTGTTGGGAACTTAAAGAATTAACTCCCTTGATGATTCACATCTATTCACTTTACATCCATACAAGTGGACCCATGATCCAAAGGAGGTAGTCGCTCGTTTTTTGGAAATTCGTGCACAAGATACAGGGTTTGAAGCAGCGGAACGGATTTTCTTTGATGAATCAAGTGTTTTGAAGGCTTGCTCCAGGAAGTGTCTGCATCAGCACCACTGAGAAGCCAGATATTTCTTCTCATGACATTGACAAAGATTGTAGGCGCACCTCCCCAGTCTGAACACTGTAACTTTGGGAAACTTTTGGCTGGTACCCCGATTTCTGAGGAATGTGAGCATGTCATTTAGTGACCTTCTGAACCAGGCTTTTCTTGCAGAATTTTGGATGACTGCAGATTTCAGTTGGCAATGGAGACCGCAATTAAGCTTGATGATTGACCGAGAATCTAACATCTAAAAATTTTGTTGCTTGTCTCAAAACCCAACTCACTGGAACTGTTGAAAGTCTTGGCTTTCTACACTCTGGTGAGAGGTGTCCATCAAGACGCGAGGATATCGATACTTTGGTAGATCAATGTGGGATGAGTCAGTAGCCAAAAAGAGGAAGCGCTGAGGAGCACCACACACAAGCTGAAAGATTTCCAACTCCAATTCAAACCCTCTGTTTGTCTGGCTAATCTGCGTTGGCAGAGTATGTTGAATATTGCCAAGGGACTTCTAGTCCTACTCTAGACCAAGGACTTGGAAGGACTCCTCAAATTATTTATAGCTCTTGGAGACTCTCAAACTAGATGGTATATATATGCAGCCAAGAAGAGTATGGCAACTACATAGTACACAAGTAAATAGGCAAAAATAGTCAAGAAAAAAAGGTTGTTGGTCTACAGACTCCCATCCTGAGGTAAAGGAACTTCCAAAACACCTCTGTGATGCAGTGAAAATGCTACCTTGCCCCATTCCTCGTCACTGCGATGGACCACTTCATCTGCCTCTGGAGTTTTCCAAAATCCAAAATCACAACCCAATGGTAAGATCTGATCCAAAACACATATGACTACTGAGCTCCATTTTGTATCTAGGTGAGATTGGCCAATATTGAGATATTCGAGACACTGGAAGTGAGCCAGTGTATCCAATTTCAATCCATTGGGAATCCTGTCATTGCTGGCAGAGGGGTGGAAAACCGGTGAGATGAAGATATTAAGATGCCAAAGTTTGAGGGCGTGCTTTGCAAGATCTGTTAGTCCTCGAAGAGTTGGAACCTCCTCTGGGGAAAGATGCAGTGAGAAGCTTTCCAAGCATGGTAAGCTGTGCCCAATAAAGGAGAGTTCCACATTGGTGATGGATACAGTGACAAGTCCTAAGTAGAGATGAGACAGAGTCTTTGCCTGCAGGAGTGGTCGGATATCATTAAATCCAAGGTTAACTTCTTCATAGCAGAGGTCAAGCTTGGTGATCTGAGGCAACCCACCAATCAACCCAAAGAGACGCATGCACTCTGCAGAGCTAATAGGGTGATCACTCTCACTGTCGACCTCTAGTCTGTGTAGCGACAGCATTGGGTGAGTTTCCAGGAGTAGGGTAAATGCCTCTACTGTGCACACAGGCAGTCCAAGTGTGTGAGAGATGGAAAGGGTATACATTCATAAGATGGCTGGGAATGGTATACAGAACCACACGAGAGGGACTGAAGACTTTGGCAGTGCTCTGCAACCGACCCAAAGATGTTGGACCAGTCACATTGGTAATTGCCGTTTGGCAGATCAGCCTTTACCAAAGCAGGTAGTTTTGTGCACAAATTGGCTATCTCCCGAGCTGTCTCCTTGTCATTGTGAAGATCGGACCAAATGCTGGGATGTGAGGTGAGGCACTTGTTCTGCAATTGTCTTCCAAATCGATGTGGATGGGAGCTCGTAGTAAAAATCCAAGGCGATATGCTCCATGTTTGGATTCATGAATGGTATAAGCATTGCAAAGTCATCAGGAGGAGACAATAAACCATAGCCAGATACGTAGAATCGACGGAGTTTAGGGAAGAGTTTGAATGATACTGGGCGAGTTTCCACAATCACTTGCAGGAGGTGGGAATTGCCTTCTAGGAGCTCCACATGTAGCTCACGTACTGCACAAGAGTACAATTTGTCAAAGCGCTTCCAAGTAGCAAGTTCAGGAAGGATGTCAAAAACCTGTCAAGAATACGTCGACTAGTCCTTAGTCAATGTCGGAACCACTCAAAAGTTGAGGGACACACCATGATTTCTTCATCAGCATTTCCAGTATCCATCTTGCCCCAAGAGCACAAGCGATATCCTCTATGCTATAGACAGTCTCCCAGTACATGTGTAGCGCGTCTACCTTCCAGGCATTACAGACGAATACACAAGCAGGTAAAGATTCCTGATCAACGAGGTGTAATATGTGCTGGTGGAGCTCTGGTTATCACCAGCACCTCATCCATGGCTATAATGGACAACAGTAGTGCTATATGCAGAGCAAGTGGAAGGAGGTCGACAAAGTGAAGTGTTGTAAAGGACGCCCCGTCAAGGTTACAGTACTTGGAGGTGAGGTTATGGAGACGCTGGCAAGGTATGCAAACGCTTCAACCAAAGGAGAGTGAAAATCAAGTGAAAATGAGATTGTATTTCGCAGTGAAGAAGAACCTTTCCCCAAAGTCCTACAGCTGCCATGTCCATCAGAATGCGAAAACAGCAAGACTGAATAACATACCGTGACAGTATGTAAACGAAAATTACATAAAACTCCACTCTAACCCGTTTGCGTGCGAGTAAGACGCGTTGTTGCCAAAGGTTCTCTGACCGGGGGCGCGCTATCGTTGCGACAAACGGTGAGAACGTTAAACCGTCGATGTGTCGCCGGTCATTGTAGCTAGACTACACAGGTAGCGTAAAGCATAAGTATACATAACGGCTTCTACTACGATAAAGCCAATCACTGTAAACAATACATCTCCACCTTCCTCAACAATCCCTTCAACGTGCCACTCGTCCTATTACAATTCGCTTTCAACCACCCCTCCATCTCCCTTTTAATCTCCCCCAATTCCTCTGTGATCGGTAAACTCTCGTCCTGACGCATCATTTCCGGGTTCAACAACAAATCGAACAATCTCGTCCACAACTCCGTCTGCCAATACCTCTTCAGGGGCGTAGCCAATTTATACCTTCCTCCAGCCTTGGTCAACGCACTAGCTTGGATGTACTTGCCAAAGAACATGCAATAAACGATGCTCAGCAGCCCGAAATAATCCGTTTGATAGGTCCATGGCCGGCCCTCACGTATCTCCACGCAATCTTTCTCATCCGTCTCCCACTCCGCTATGAACTGTTGTCCGTGAGGAAAGAGTTTCGTATCGATGCTCCTCCCAAAATCAATCAACTTGATGCCTTTGGAAGACCATCCCTGTTCCCCGTTGGGTGAATAACTCGATGCCCATTCGGACGGTGAGAGTTCTTCGAGACGTAGCAGACAGTTGTCAATCTTCAGATCACCATGGATAAACCCTGAATTATGCATCGCTTCTAATAACCGCATCAACTCAATGGTGAAAAACATCACGAGGAGCTCGTCTAGACAAGCTCCTTGTTGTGAGACACCAGCACTTTCTGCGCCGTTCACAATGTCCAACAATGAGCCTTGTGAACAATAATCGAGGACTAGATAACTTTCGTCGCGGAATGCATACAAAGCATGTGGAAGGATGATAGATCGTCGACAGGCCTGAGGAAGAGCTGTGTGTATCCTTCGAAGAACGTGGTACTCCCAGAGGTGTCTAGGTTTGACAACCTTGAGAGCGACGATAGAGGATAGCTCTTCGTCATCTAGGTCGTCGTCTTCAAAATCAGAGTCTTCGTCTTCTGCAGGACCACTTCCTTGATCCTTTGCTTTGAAGACAGACCCAAAACCACCCTCTCCTAACTTCTCCAGGACAGTGAAACGTTGTCCGGAGAGATTGAGTGAGTAACTTCCAGGGGTGTCAAGACTGCTCCCACTAGAACGAGTTCCACTGAGTTTACGAGATTTCTTGGCAAACTTTTGTAGTTCGTCAAGTTTCTGACATTCGTGGTCTCGGAGATCGAAAAAGTGGTTATCGGAGTGGACGCGAGTGGATAAGAGGGTGCTGATTATGGGAGGATCAAATGGATTACAAGGATTCGGTGGTCGGAAGTTGGAAGAAAGAGTCAGACTCTCCGCCAAGGTAAGTCTGCTCGTGGACTGTTCAAGAGCAGTCACTACCGAGTCGTCCTTGCGTGAGGCAACAAGCTTGAAGGGCACACGACGACTGTCCTCATCATTTTCAGGAGCAGGTTCCTCTTCTACATTCCCCTCTTGCACAAACATCTCCTCGTCATCTGGATTTTCAGGAATATGTCGCAGATGAGCGCCGGGGGAACCTTGCATCGACCGAGTGGTAGTATACTCGAAGGTCCGTTCGGTTATTGGAGTCATGGGAGTGAAGTGTCCCAAGCGACCACCCAAAGGTACCTCCCGGTAGGAAGGTTCATCGTCATACTCCTCCTGTTGCTGATATTCGTCCCCTGGAGGCAAATCACCCTCGTCCTCTAAGTCTCCTGGGATATCGTCGTCAAAGTCGTCACTGTAATCTTCGCTCTGCTCCTCTTCATAACCTTCCGCCTGAGCAAGTGGTTTGGAACTGTCCGACTTCTGGGCCAAAGGTTCGGCAGAGATTTCGGCATCCTTGAAGGGTGTGAACGTAGGTTTCGAATCCGTCAGCGGAGAGAAACCATTCAAGTCTTTGGGAACGAAAAGGCTATCAGCCTCAGAAGGTCGGCTAAAGACCTTGAACGCTCTGGAGCCGTCGCCAAAAGGCGAAAACACAGCTTTGGGTTTGGGCGGGTCGTAATCTGGTGGGTTTTCAGTGACATCCTCGTTTCTGGGTTCAGGGCTGAAAACTTTGGGAAAGCCTTTACTGTCGTTCTCTGTCGCTTTCTGACGAACAGTGGGAACTTCTTTCGCCGCGAACGCGGAACGTGCTGAGCGGCTTGGACCTGCTTGATTCTGAGAATCAGGATCGACAAATGGAGCGAACTGTGTTTGAGCTTGATAAGAGTCGTTTTCGTTTTGGCGCGTGGTGGATACCTCTTTCACCGAGAAAGCAGAACGCTGTGCGGGGCCCGATTTCTTTTTGGCTTCAGAGTCAACGAACGGAGTGAACTATTTGAAGTCAAGAACTGAGCGAGACTTTTCGAAGAGACAGAAACATACGGCACTTTGAGTGGGACGATTCTCCTTCTTCTTGACATTGGCATTCTCGTCAACAAACGGTTGGAATCCTAGGCATCGTAGAATAAGACCAAGAAAGGGAGATGAAAGTGTACGGGACATACCTGACTCGTTCTCATTAACAGCAGTGATTGGTTTTTTCACTATTTGACTGGAAGAAGTGACTGCTTCGATTTCCTTGACTGGTGCATGTTTGCTGCCGAGACCCATCTTTAGCGTTTTCGTAGGTGAATTGTATAACCCGAAAACATCGTTCAAAGCTTCCCTGGTGTTGATAGTGACTGTCGGTTCGGCCCACAGACTCTTCCGTCTTGGCGCCACGGTGCGATTGGGGTCCATTGGATCATCACTCCGAGACTCATCCTTTGAGGAGGATGACGATGAAGACGAGGCCGCAGAACCGCGACGGGCTGGAGGTTGGGGAGGAAGGATTGGCCACTTCTTTCGCAGAAGACCCATGGATTTGGTTCTGGCCTCCTCTATACAATATTCACCGTTCTCTGGCGTGTATAATAGTGTCATGTCGAAATGTAGCTCCTCCTCTCGTTTTCCCGGTGGAAGCGGACTAAGCATGACGCTGTAGCGAGACTCGGCTGTGGAATGGGTGGAAGAAGATGAGGTTGGCTTGGAAGGGCGCTTTGAAGAAGTGGAGGCGGTACGAGAGCGATATTCTTCATATCTAGACTTTAGTCTTTCCAAAGGTCGGGCCTGGTTTTCAATGCCTTTAAGATAGACCCAATTGGCCTCAGTTTGCCTGATTGTAAAAATATGAGAAGCAAAAGGATGTTCCAGGATACGAAGACGCACTTTCCTCCCTTTTCCAGCACATTCGCGTACTCTTCATACAACAGAGCGTACTGTTTCCCAATGCCGTGCTTGTACAGATAACCAAAGACTGATAGCGGTGAATATCCGCCCCAGTGTGCATATTGTATCCAAAGTTTCAGATATCGCAGATCTGATGAATATCTCGCGTCTTTCTGAAAGGCTTTGGTGGCCTCTGTGAGCAGACGAGGCAGTTCAGAATTCGGATCATCGTTCTTGATTGTCCAATTGACGAATTCGACATAGACCGCGAGAGGATCGTCCTCGTCTTGTATCGAGGCAATCCTGGACCTGTATGTGTCGTACTGCTTCTTGAGGTCCTGATCCATGCTTGGGTTCTGTTCAAAGAGCACGTGACAAACGCGCCTTGTTTCCCGCGTTTATCACGTGGACGCTTGTCCTTTCAAGTTAAGTATTGCAGCCGTTATTAGCGTGTGGATCGGTGAACTCGTTGCGGGCCTCTCTAGAGGCCTCTTCAGCGTATTCATTCATCGAGAATGCGCGTGGCATGGCGAAAAGCGTAGACAAAAGGTGTCTTGTCTCAGTTCAGTGGACATGTGTGAGATGACGTCGACGGAGAACTTTCATTTAGGTAATCTAACACTTCAAAATTCCTCCACATTCCACAAATAATAAGCCTTTCCACCGTCGCAGCCAGGGTCCTCCACGCAGCGAATGGTCATACGTCTAAAAGGCGTGTCCAAAGTGGCGGCGCAACCTGCAAAGAATTCTTGTGCATTTCCCGCGAAGGAATCAAACATATCAGAAAACCGAGCATGCGTGTCTCTGCCCTTCAAATCCATATGCTTGAGATCTCGCAGGAGTGGGCAGTCAGAACTTTGTCCCTAAGCGATGGAATACATTTGAGTGAACTTCTGGCGCGAAGGTGATCATACCTGATTGTATCTGTCACTCATCCTGACAGGCAATGTATCGCCCTGGCTATCCCGGATAATGAGTTCCAGCTCATAGGCGAAACGGATTTGTTGCTGAGAGTCTTTACATCTTGAGCATAGTTTCTGCAGGCCTTGAATCCTGTGCGGAGTTAGATATATGGTATCGACTCGGAGAAAACGCGACCTACTCTGAATCGCACCTGGTGCAAAAACGACGGAGGGCATCGAGTAACGAATGAGGATATATATCGACTACTTTTGCAGAGAGAGAGGACGTATCGGGACATCGTCCCAAGGCTTTCATTCTCTTGATAGTGAAACCAGGAGAACGGGGGGTGTTGATTTGGCTTGGCTTGGAAGGGACTAGTTTGCCAGGGGCATACTTCTTCATCCATTCCGCTCTCCGTCTAGCAGAGCGCATATATGAGTAAAATTGGCAGCAAGTCTAAGCAAACAAGACTCACTCAAGCAAAGCTTTCAGATTCGTATCATAACTCGTATCCTCAACGTTCAGCTGTTGCACTTTGGCCTCCCGTAGCTTTCCTTCCAGATTGCCATCCAGACCCGACACCCTGACTCTAACATTTTCAATGGAGTAAAAACGGTTTGTTTCCAGGGTGCTAACAAGGTCAAGAGCTTTATCCGACATTTCAATGGCAAGCACAGATCTTTCCAAACCCTCAGGACACCAGTGTGGCTTCCATCCCGGGAAATCGTCGTTTTTCGTATAGTCCGTAACGTAGAGTAAATGGATATCGTTCCTATGACTCGCAAGGCGATACAACACCTAAACGGACGTTTGACATCAAAAATTGCGGGGGAAAATACTTATATATACTCACCTCGACAGTAATATCCGAATACTCATCATGTTTCGCGTCTTTCAAGAGTCGATGTTTGCGTGCGTTCCCAACGCGTCCAAACTCTTCGGCAATTTTCTGCACTACATTCTTCTTCGTCTGGAGTGCATCCCACCAGTCAGCCAAACGACGACAATAACCTGTCTCAGCTTGATTCGGTACATAGAATGGGGAAAACGTCGACTGTTCCCAGGGAACATTGGCAGGAATTTTTCCATGATGAAAGGCATTCCGAGTAAAAGATAAAATGGCCCATTTACTCGTGTTCTCTGCTCCTGTGAGGCTCACATCGCCTACATCCTTCTTGTATACGTCCCCCTGAGAGATGAATAATATCAAAAAGGTTTGCCCGAATGGATTGCCGCAGTCAGACTTACCCGAACATCAACCAGGATGATAACATCCCCTTCCTTCACCGGGGGCAGCCACTGCGTGAACTGAGGCGTAAAGCAGTTCACAGTGACTTGTTCTGGACTGCTAGGATCGGCGAGTCGGAAGGAACGGGCAAATTCTGCTCGAAATACTGTGAGCAATTGCTCGTCGAATTTCGATATAACGAAAAAAAGACATACTTCCATTCCGGGTCTGTTTAATATCACGAGTAGAGACAACCACTCCTGCTACTCTGTACTGAATTCCGTGTTGTAGCTGATTCAGTGGGGTGTAGTGCCACTTTGAGGATAAAGTCAGCCAAGGATGAGGTAGATAGCCTGACAACGTACCCCTCCATAAGTTCCGCCGGCAATTATATTCAAACTCCAGTCAACGTTCTCAGTTTGGGTGGAAGTAGAAGTAGAGGCAACAAGACTGGAAGTGCTAGAACATGGCTGGTTGATACTTGAAGCGGTGCCGGTCAAGAGGTACTTGGCACATCGATCTGCATCTTCCTTGGAGTCACTGACAGGAGGAATCTGATGAAACTCGCTAATTGTGGAGGAATGCGACGAAGGGGCAGCGCGAACTAGATGAGGTGGAACCGTTCGACTCGACACACAGTCAGAATCCAAAACACGAGAAACGGACACACTTTTGCTTGAAGAACTAGCGGATGGAGGACCCAGCTGCAAAGTCTGTGGAACCTCACGGGTTGTAGCAGTGACAGAGGAGTCATTGTGAGTGATAGAAACAACATTTGAAGTCTCAGTAGCGGTGGAGTTCGGCGGCATAGAAGAAGCATGATTCTCTGATTTACGCTCTTTCCTCTTCCTGTCTTTGTGCCGGTTTTTGCGTGATTTCGTTTGGGCCGGGCTAATATTAGAGGGTAACGGTACACTGAATGCAGGTGCAAGGATTTGACGTTTTGAATGGGAGGAGTGGGGAAGATGGGGTGGTCCCAAAGTGGTGAACGAAGGTTCGCACCAGTCTTCAGCATGCAAATCCAATTCTTGTTCCTCCGGTAGAACACCTTTGTAGGACATCAGCTACGAGTCAGCTTAGCTAGAAATCACTCACTACGAGTGTCAATGATATGATCCACAGGCAGACCAGGTTGACTGCGTTTCGTGAATTTGAGAAGAGTACCACACGAGTAGGTGATGATAACGCTGTACTGCAAGCCTTCCAAGGTTGGGATTTTTTCCTTGATGGAAAATCCACGCATAGCCAAAAGAAATTCATCTTGAACGTCAAACTGTACCCCCAGGAGTCTCAAGGACTCTAGTGACTGGCCGACAAAACGGACCTCAACTTTGGGCATGGTCCTAGAGTCCTCAATGACCTCTGCAAGCACCCTCATGTAAGTGGTATTCCATTTCATGTGCACTCTGCATGCGAGATAGCCAGAATCGTCCTCCGCGTTCTGAACGACGTCTGAGAAGGAACGCCTGTTGCCTGGAAAACCGCGTCCAAACGACGCAACGAATGGAGAGTCAACGTTGATGCGTTTTGATTCGTGTTCTAGGATGTCAGGTGCGTGTCTCTTCATGGATGATGGCAGTTTCGAGGCAAGAATCGGAAGTCGTATTTGACGCGTCTGGCCATGTGCCTCACTCAGGCTTGTGTGAAAAATTCTTTACGTCCAATATTTCACGAACTCGTTCCCGAGTCAAAAAATCATCCAAAACAGTTAAGACTATACTTACTGAAGAACTCGACCGATAATCCAACAGAAGGCATGTCTTTGACGCGAATGCGCCACTTTTTCTTGTGTCCGCATTGCAAGGGAGTCTCTCCCTCAGCTTCATTTTGAGTAGGCATTCTCGGCGTTCTCGATAGGCAGCAAGTAAACTTAAAGCTCCGATGACTTCTTTTGCAGGATTCTCAAATGGCTTCCACTGTTACAAATCCTTGGCCAGTCCCGTACATGCCTTCGCGCGTCCGTTGACTCTTTTTCTCGATCTAGAAGGATTTACTGACAGCTTGGATCCTCGGATTCAGCTTTCGGATCGGGATAGATTTATTGACCCTCGGATTCGAGACTTTGATCTACCATTCGGCTTTGTGCCACAGGCGCGCTTACCAAATTTAGTGAAGTTTTTTTTACTTGCCACAGTAATTCTGACATATTGAAATCCAATAAGACCCGATAGAAAGATTTATTATGCCAGACCACAAAAGCTACCTCGGAGACCTACATGAAGCATTTACTGGTGCTAGCGGGGCAAGCCACACCGAGGGAAGGCCAATTGTTCTCAGTAGGCAGGGTAGAGGCTTCTACCTCAGTGTAGCGCTAAACGCAACGCAGAGACCGAGTGAGGTGGGGTATACACGAACTTTACAATCCTACTTTTGTACTGTCTGTGTACTTCTTGAAATTGTATCTACGACTCGGAGCACGAAGGAACCGCCTGAAGGCTGAGTGTAGGTGAAGGGTTACTGGTGATCAGCGAAAGGCGAGGAAGTTTAGGGTTACATGGGTCGCCATCGAAAATCCAACGTTCTCGTATGCTAGAGTTGCATCTCAGCCTTTCGCAGAATCATGCTCTTACCATCGTCACGAAGCTTCCTTTCGACAGCAAAGTTGACAACGAACCCGAGCAAGACGGAGCAAAGATCTAGACGCCTCAGAGTTCTCGGTGCACATTCTTAACGATGGGAATCATATGCATCTCCGTCGGTGAAGCGCTTCTGCTGAACGAGAGGAACTTGCCTGTCAGAAGCAAACTTCCACTACTCAAACAGCTCGACATATGGGTTTGATGTCATGTTGACCTGACTGCTGATGATCATGCTGACAAAGCAATCTGGCTCAACAATGCCTTCCAGTGTCGATTTGAGCATCTCGAGCTGGAGGACATTGAGAAGACAACTCAAACTCATTGTTCCAGGAGGAGGACTTGTTTGGTACCTGGATGCTTTGAATCAGTTTTACTTGGCTCTGAATAGTAATGCGGATTGGGGTCGGTACGTTCAAATCTCAGTTCACTTTTACAGACCGAGTACCTTACATCGCTTCGGTGAAACTATAGGATGGTAGCCTTAGCTAGTTTATGCACGGGTTGCATGACGATATCACTCTTCATATATGTGCTACTGACACCTTGGATAAGGGGAGTAGAACCTGATGTACGTGGCCATTTTCTACAAAGTCCCCCTAATACTCAATATCAGTGCAGTATCGGTCCTGGAGAGAATCCGGAATACTATCCTCTGTCATTCCTGTACGCGTCTGCTATGTATCTGAACTCATCCCTGTGCTGATACAGGCTCAGATGTTAACGACTTCCATTGTCCTTGGTTGGCCGCTGCTCATTGTGTCATTAAGTCAGTACACGAGTATTGGATATCTACAAAGCGTCGTGAGCGGTAAGAATAGCCTTTACTACTGTTCTTCTTATTCTCAATAATGAATATCTCCCAGCCTCTGCCATATATGCCCTCACCTTTGGGATTCTCGGACTAATACCCGCACCAAAGGTTCGGAGAAGTTAGGAGACGATTTATCGAGTGCTGGATAAATGAGGACTCTCGTGTATTTTTGTACTCTGTTCATAGCTGCGCAGATGACGTGAAATGAGATGATGCGTAGATTTTGCATAGCCTGCAAATCCCTTTCTGTATCCACCATGTACAACTCGCAAGTAAATAATCCTTTCGTTTCCGACCCAACGAATGCCCAGTCGCGCTATCCCGATATCCAATCCTCTAATTCCCCAGACCCCAATGCAGCTCAGTTTACTTCATGGCTACAACCTGGATCATCTTCGAGTGGTTTCCAAATGAATCAACCCGGGGTGTACCAACAACAACCACAGCAGCAATACTCACCACCCCAACAACAATTCGGCAATGGCTTCGTCGGAGCCAATGGTTTCTCCAGTCCCCAATTAAGCGGTGGCACTGGATACCAACCCTCTAGTAATTTTGGACAGATGATGACGGGTTCAGTACATGGTGGCGCTTATGGCTATCTCAACGGACAGAACAACTCCATACCACAACAACAGACGAGTTACAATCCTGCTCAGCAACAGCTACAGAGTCCCTCTTATGTCGCTGCACTCGATCCCTACTCCTCCATCGGACAAGGCTGGAATGGTTCTAACCAAGGCCAGGGCATGCAAAGCCCCACTAGTACCAATCCCGGCGCATCCGGTTTCCAATCTCCAACGACGACATCAACCTCCGTTACAGGTCAGCGGCATCCACGAGATTTCATCAGAACACACAAGGCAGAGATCGAGGCTTGGGATCAGTATGCTTGGAAGCAGATGTTGAGCTCATTTGATGAACTGAAGGAGGCATGGTCGGCGAGGAAAAAGGAGATAGATGGGAAGGTCGGGCAGTTACAGATGCAGATGCAATATAGCGGAGGAGGGTATTATGCTATGCAGTATCAGCAGGAGATTGCGCGTTTGCAAGGAGTGCGTACATATTTCTCGTTAATTCGTCCTTACTCGTCTGATATTCTCATACTTTTGATGAACGTCAGTTATCCAAGGAAGCTGATCAACACCACGGTATGTCCCTCCCGTCTATCTTTCTGATATCTGTCCTGTTGACCATTTGCTTCTCTCAGACTCAGTTACTGCCTCATCGTTTCAAATACACGAGGTCTTTCAGAATTATCGTCAGTCTGGAGATCAAGCCAGTAAACGGCGCGTAAGAGAAGCTTCCAATGCTGCTCTTCAGAATCTTCCAGATTGGCCTCCGGCAGTCTAGTAACGTTTTCCAACATCTTCCATTTCGGATTACCAGTGGCATTACACCTTCTGTATCATAACGGACCTTCGTGTTTTATAAATACACATACAATCCAAATCTGGCTCCTTGAATAATTTACATTTGGGCAGTGATAAGGATACAGTCGTTGGCGTGTCATCACGAACAAATGTTTGGGTAAAGCCTTGAGGTAGGATCTTGCGGTATCCACCCACCCTCCAGTCCTCGTTGATAGCTCCACTCGTCAGCGTTTTCAGCCTGCGTGAAGAAAAATGTTCAGACCACTTTCACAGCGAAAGAAGGCGGATTTGATTACCTTCCAAGCCCAGAATATCCATCCATTAATACGTTCTCCGATCTCGATTTGGACTTCCCAATACCTACACGGAACAATAGGATCAGAATCAGACTCATGCTTGCATGCTAAGATGCTTGCCTTCGTAAAAAGGTCTTGTAATCGTTTGAAAACGTCGACATATCTCCTGTGAAACCTTGACATGACCCCAACACTTGCGAACCCGGAGATATAGAGCCATCCCAACGAGCACCGACGCCTGAAGGATCACAAACCAATCAGCAAAGACATTCATTTTTCTAACTTGAGCAACAGCACCTCGACCATTCAACCACTTGGCGCAATCAGTAGGAGCGTTCGACCATTCTCCGATAATTGTCCAAATGTTGCTAGCAGCATACGAAACTAGATCGGGTATTTGAGAACATGCAAACTAGAAGACTTATCAGACGACAGGCTATGAGGAACTAACAATAGACTGACTGAGATGTGTTCGTCATTGGAGCGAGATAGCTCAAGGTTGCTGAAGATTTGGTACATGTGCTGCAGAATTTTCGTCCAGGTCAAAACTGGCCTTTCCACATGGCCACGAGAAGTGAACTACCTTGTCCATTATGACCCCCTGCCCATTGGGTGCCGTCAAGAAACCATCCCAATTCTAACCACTTCTGTCAGAAGGAACTTCTTCCTTTATAAACGTAGACTCACATCCACACCAAGAAACGCATCTCCAATTCCAATCCGAATATCGTCTCCAACAGCGCCCCTCACTGCATCATACGAATCCTGAAAATACTGCCTTGTCACATCTGCAAACGTCTCCGACCTAAACCCCGCTGGCTCGTTCAACAACTCTAGTACATCAATCATTCCTCCAATCTCTCGTGCAACAAACACCATGGTGTCGATAGTTCTCGAGACGTTTTGGGAACTTAATGCCCATTGCGGATTGTCTGTCCGCTGACCTGAATTATCATAGCCATTCTGGCTTCCTGGCGCGCCATGCAAATCCACAATGACGTGGATATTATGCGTTGCTGCCCAATTTAAGGCCCTCAAGAGATAGGGCCATGCGCCAGGAATATAGGGAGATACAGACGTGCTTTGGTTGGTATCGGAAGGTGTGAGAGGAACAGACCAGTATCCCAGCGGGATTCTTAGGAAAACTATTAGTGGCTTTTCGACAATGTCAAGTAAAGATATCCTCGCACCTAACATGATTCAGACCAGCCGCTGCTATTGCGGCAAAGTCGTCTTCTGTGATCCACTATATAGTTGTCAGTCATAATGTCAAAAGAGAACGTTGAAAATTCCACTCAACAGTGTCCCAGTGGTTCTGCAGCATCTTCAGGGTATCATTGGGATCCGTTCTCTGTCCCAGTGTAAATTCATCTACTATTGCGTCGTCATTAGTGTTCTCGAATATACTCGGGGTTATCCATGGCTCCAGAACAAACCAGCCACCTCTGAAAAAGGCATGCAGTGTCAGTAAGTACTTAAAGTCAATAAAGGAAACAAACTGACAAATTGACTCCTCTGATCTTCTCATTTGCGTAGTCAAAAGGCGTCCGAGAAGGTAAGGCACTAGTACTCGTTGCTGTACTTGGAGAACCTGATACAGACGCAGACGAGACGGTTGCAGTGGGTAGAGTCGAAGGGTTTGGGTTCATGCCTCCCAAAAGGTTATTGAGACGTAAACGACATTGCTGGTTCGCTTCTGTAGACGTGAAGAATAGCAGACAAAGAAGGACCAGAAATAGAAAGCCCATAGAAGTATGAGCGAAGCAAAAGAGTGTAATACACAGTCGCCAACAGGAACGGAAGCTCAGTCGGAAACAAAGGTCATGGTTGCCACGAGGTGGATAGAAGTAACAGTGACGCAGTGTACTCGGGTATAACGATAAATGATGGAAAGCTTGTATGTAAGTACTAGGAAGTATAGACGTATACCAAAGGTCCGAAAGATGAAGAATTACACCACTAATTACACTTGTCGAGGAGTAATCCTCACGTCGCCCAGCGACGATTGTCTACTTACAGTAAACTGGTGTGAGTGTGGTGACGGGCTACCATGTCGGGATCCCGAATTTGAGTGCTTTCCATCATTGTCTAACCTCAAATGTGTCCTCTCGTCCGCCTGCTCTGCCCATTCATCTTCTTCCCTCAATCGATGTAAACCATGTTCTTCCCTATATTCTTCATCCTCCTCAAATGCATTAAACAGAGTTGACGTCTGGTTACGGTATAAGGAACTTCTCCTTCCGTGTCCTGCTGACCGTGGCGTCCTCGGAACTCCAGCTTCGAGCCAGCCATCCACAGAGACACGACCAACCACTCGGTTTCCGTTGGGAAGGGTGTCTTCTTCAGTATTATTGGCCAGTCTTGATAAGTTGAGGATGTGTACACCAAGGAATGTTACGATGAAACCGCAGAGGAGGGAAACGGTGTTGGTGGTGTTGGTGGTGTTAAAGCCTTGGAAAAGAATGAGAGAGGCTACGATGGTTGCGGTGGAGAAGCCGACATAGTACATTGCGTTGACACTGTGCAGCACAGAGAGGTTGTAATTAGTTTTTTTTTTTTTTTTCATGATAGAGGGAAACAAGGAAAAAATGAGCACACTCACATGTTGACAGAAAAAGTGTCCAGTGCTTTGTTAAGATAATTCATTTGGACAAGGATACAGAAAACAGAGATGAATCCGAAGACGCTGCAGTACAATTAGCTCGTCGACAGTGTTGAAACGAATAAGAAGACTCACTAAGTGCTAGGCCGGCCAAATTGGTTTTTACCCGCAAAGGTCAATTTCACGGCTACTCCGAAGCCTTTAATTGACATGACCGAAACTGAACCGACCACAGAACAGATCGAAACATAGACAAGAGGATTAGACCTTCCATAACGTGGTACAATGGCGTTAATCATGACGAGAGAGAAGACAAGGACGGTGAAGACATAGAGCAGGAAACCTGAACAACAAGCAAGTGATCATATTAGGAAACGTGCAGATTCCATTGAACTCAGGTACCCACCAGGCTGCACAGCGTACCCCAAGATCTCATCAACCGTTTCAACCTCCTTGTCCTCAGGAGCATGCAGCACGATGATCAAAGATCCAATCAAAGACAGCGTACAGCCCACCCGTCCAAGATGGCCCAGTTGCTCGTGTAGCAGAAAAGAGGCAAGGATCGCACTGAAGAGTATGGGCGAAAAATGTCAGCCAAAATGCACTTGCAAAGACACCAGTAAGCACGCACCCAATCAGCACACTGAGAGCTCCCAAAGGTGTAACCAAAATTGGCGGAGCAAAAGTATAAGCGGCGAAGTTAGCGACTGTGGAGTACGAAATGAGTGTTGAACCTCTGAGGGAAACAAGGAAGCAAAATTACTTTCGCCCAAAATCACTGAGTAAGAGCAAACAGATAAGTACGGTCTATGGATAAAAGGAAGGAACACATACGAGTCGATATACCAGCCCACCAGATGGGATTTCGCAAGTAAGATAGATTGTCCGACGCTGCGACACCATACGTCCCCGCTGCGTTTAAACCCTGGAGAGGATGATCAACGAGACAACAGGAAACTAATGAGGAGAACAATACCTTCTTTGTTATTATAGAGCTCATGCCTATGGCCATCGAGCTAGATACTGCCAACGCCAGCCCTATCCACTTGTCATCCAGTTTGTGGTCAGGATTGGGCATGGCACCACCGAAACTTGTAGATGGTTGTGGAAGAAGAGTGATGTTGGGTGTGGTGGTTGTGGTGGTGGTTGAAGTAAAGGGGGATTCGGGTTAGAGATGAAGATGAAGGATCAAGTGAACTTGGAACTTCAGGGTGATTCTTGCCGCGCGAAAATCGTCAGGTAGAAGGTGATCAATCAAAGAGCGACTCGTAGGGCCTCAGGCCGGAACAGAGCTTGATGATGGTGGTGTGTATGTAGAACACAAACTGTAAATTTGGTGGGAACACGAAGCCGAGCCGATTAATATTTACATAATCATGTTGCAACAAAACGAACTACTCTGACAGAAAGCTGGGAACCTAGCCAACGGCTACTTGCATTGTTACTAGGTACATGCTTGAGTACTTGGTAGTCTAGAGTTCCAGAAGGGTCAAGAGAGTATATGTACGTGTAGGGATTTCCTGAGGAGAAGCCAACAGGTTTTGTGATCGGAGGATAGAAGTAAAACGGGAACAAGATTGATGTATACGGTATGCGCCAAAATAGAAATACAGAAAGATGCAGGTGTGCGAGGAAGATGGGTTCAATACGAGAAGATACAAGAGCAAGAGAGTAACCGGGCCAGAAGAAACTGTAGGTATGGATAAATGTAGGTATAGTAATATGAACACGGGAAGAACTTTGAGAAGAACGAGCGTGAGCATATTTTTCAGGGCATAGAAGGGAAACAACAAGGATAAGTCAGACGTTTTCAACCCAGAAACGGACAGAACTGACCTGGTAGAAGTTTGAAATGCATTAAAATCCCAAAAAGTAAATAAGTTGGATTCGTCTGTCCAAACGCTAGAGGTCCGTATATACACTAGAAAGGTTACTGCAGAAGTCACTCTGGTTCTATGGTCCTGAAATTGGACAGAGGGGTGTGTATGGGCCGAGGCGAACAAAAACGGTAATAGTAATAGATATGACGTTCCCAGAGTGAGGCACGAAAGCGAGGCTGGATGATTACGAAGCATGCACTGCTGCTGCTGATGATACTGACAAGAAACATATAGGCGGAGTTGGGGTGTAGCGCGGACGGTGGACGGAGCAGCAAGAAATGTTATAGAACAGACAGCAAGATTGAGCAATAGTAGTGATCTGTTGGTAAAAAGTAAGATTGATTCCCATGAACGCCAGCGAGACACTCAACTCAGCGAATTGGTATAATATATGTCTCAGAATTCAGAGCAGGTATTCCACACGCGACGCGCACAGTCAGGATACCGTCCTCCATGACCGCTTGTACATCCTCGGGCTAGAAGAAGAGTATAGTCAACGAACGAGACTCTTGAACGGAAAATCACAGAAAATGAGAAAGAAACAACAAAAGACAAGGCCGCCGACACGACAAACACCATGCTGAGATATAGAGCGGATAATGCGCACTTTGGTATCGGAAGGTACTGGAAAAGTTCTTGAGAATTCTCCATATTTTCTTTCTCTTATAGAGAAATTAGCTGCCTCAATACGCTCATGAGGTGCAGCTAAGCCACCCGGCACTGTTCCAGCCCCATGCCCAACCCCAACTGCCGGCGTGGCACTGGTATGTGCACTCAAAGCACTTGCACCAGAAAACCCCTGTTGCGACTGTGCAGTCGCAGGAGGAAAAACAGGCTGAGATAATCCCTGAATCACGACCTGCTTGACTCTATTGAACAAGCAGGTTGATAAAGTTACTCTGAGGTCATCCTTCCTTACACCGGGCATCTCCAGACATGCAGTGAGGACGTTGGTTCGTGGGTCATACTGCACATCTGACCTTGAAAATAGTCAGCGAACGAGACTTACGAACGGAAAATCGCGAAAAAGAAAACCTTGGAACAAATCGTTGGCGGCGGGCTGGGATAGCTGGAGCTTGTGCCGGCGGAGTTATCTGGGTCTGTACTTGCAGTCGAGGCTGATTTGGTTGGCGTGAAGGTGGTTGTGGTGGTATTGGAGGGTATTGATACTGAGGCCGAGATTGCTGAGTTGGCGGGTGTTGTGGGTATTGCGGAACTGGATGCTGAGGAGGTGGGTGCTGTGGCGGAAGATAGTGGGGCATAACAGCTTCGGAAGGTGTCATTGGTAATGGAGGCGGATTCATACTTGAAGGCGATGTGTATGGCGTCTTGCCGCTAAAAAGCGAGGATTTAGAGAACGAGCTGATCCACGTAGATGATCGCGCACCTCGGTGCAGAACTGAAATTCAACACTCTGGGATCAGCAGAAGAAGGTGGCGTGGACATTGCTGACGCGGGTATCGAAATTATTGGGGTCGTTACCTGCGGCGAGCGGGTAACGACGGCCCTAGGATGTGTAGAACTCGAGCTCGTACTCGGTCCTGTGATTGAAGCTGCACTCTGAGGTCGACGATATGGGTGCATCCTAGTTGGGTTCGCAGTCGGGTTTGCAGGGGACTGGCGAAGAGGTTGACGACCAGAAGAACGAGCCGTGGGGCCTACAGGGCCAGTCGAAGTGCTGGCACGCATGGAGGTTGCATTGTCGCCATAATGCTCGCTGGTGAAATCTGCAGGAGACGGAGCACCGTCCGACCGTGGTTGTTGTGCTGGAGGTAGCTGAATCGTGTTGTGGTGGAGGGGTGATGTTGTCAGAAATTGCTCTGGAATCTCAATTTGGTGGGGGACGGAGGCAAGAATGTCGGGAAAGTCGATGCCGTGGGCTTGCTGGTGGTGCTGTTGCTGTTGTGTGTCTTCATGCTCATGCTGTTCAACCGGTTGTGTCATGTTATCAAGCGTCTCCCAGGTGGGATATTGGGGTGTCGAAGGGGTAGTCAAACTCTCCTGATATTGTTGCCCCGGAAAAGGGTGGGACATAACGATACTAGGGAGGCGGGGGAGCTCCATGGTGGCTTTTATAGGTTGACGCGTCGAGTCACAATTTGGTTCCGATCCCGACATGGCACACAATGGGTCACGGGTTTGATTCCCACGCAACGCGTGTCTTTTGGTCCCGCTCCATTTGAATTTTTGATTTAATTTTTTTTACTTCCGTCGGTGTTGCTATTTGCCCGTGGAAGCAAATGGCCAGAACGCCTGAAGGCCTGAAGAGTGAAGAGTAAGATTCATGAACTATGCCCTAGAGTCAACAGACGAAAGTTGCGCCCGCCTTCGAAGCCACCGCCCCCCGACGTAATAAGAGTCATGCGGTCACAACAGCTCCGAAATGCGCTCCTTGTGATATCATGCTGAATTCATTTTTCTTCTGTGCAGCGTGCGAGTCATAGAAGAAACACGCGGCCGACGCGGTCGCGCTTTTCAATGGTGACGGCGCTGCACTAGAGCCGAATACTTGGCTGTATACCCCGACGTCCTCGTGCGTCTCTCGTTCCTGAGACTACTTATTGCTCACAGCGCTGGCATGAAAGTCAAAAGGCAGTCCATCACCAGAATTCCCTTCTGTTCCAGCCATAATGCCCATGTTCATCATGACTCTAGGGAATCAGCAAAACAGGGTACTTCCTCGGAACTCCGAGCATTTCCGAGCTCCAGCAAAAAGAAATAGGAGACAGAGAACACACCTATGTTGACTCTGTTCTCAGACGGACAACATCAGCCATTCAATCAGGCTTCATTATCTTGCTCTAGACATTTCTAGCGATATTTTCAAAAACGTTTCTTCAAGGATAGGTTCTAACTTCTAAAGCAACAACGTCAATCAAACACTCGCAGAAAGAATCAGCCACGCACAAACATGAGGTAGAAGCGTGCATTCTTTGTCGCTGGGACCCTGCCTGGAATATAACCGCACCTATTATCTGCGCGCTTCCAGCAGTCTGAAAACATCCACGAAGTAGGCCTCGCTGAGGCTGGACACCAACCGCTCAGCGCACCAGTAACGATTTCGGATGTTGCTTGGAACCATAGAATCCTATATCGCATACAACTCATCTTTAGCTCTCTACATACAAGAGAGCATCATTTCTTGTGCCTTCGGTCCCGAGGGAGAGACTGAATAATAATCCATTCATCTAAAGGCCGTTGAGCGAAAGGGAACAAAAGCATCATCAAAGGATCCTCAAAATACGGGAAGAAAATAACGAAGAAAGATCTAGTCCTGACCTTTGTCGTAACCGCTGAAAATCCCAATCAACTAGGCGCGAAGACTATTGTTGCCTACGGGATCTTTTCATGGTACCGGTTGAGATCTCGAAGAAAGAAAAAGGCTGAGACTGGTGAAATGACCGATTTATAAAGGTCTCAAACTGGTAGACGATTGCAGGTGGACAGAATAAAGAGGAGACTGCTGAGAGAAAGAAAGGACGACATCGACGATCCAATTCACGTCCAAAGTCTTGATGAAGTTCTGAGTTGAAGTTTGAAAAAAGAGATCACGACACAGCCACCTAACCACCAGCCAAAAAAAAAACAACCTCGAAGCTTGGAGACCAGCAGGGCTATGGTAGAAAACAAAGCAAATCACCTCTCCAGAAAGCAGGATTTGTCAAAGCGAGGTGGTTTGATCATTAGTATGTTACAGTAGGTTGCCGTTTACACAAGATCAAGCAAGATTGGCAAGTATAAGTACAAGGTAAACTCCTCCGCAAAAATCATTTTAAAATCAAGTTCCTGGACCATCATTGACCCAATCCGGTTCCCGTGCCTCTGGCGCCTCCGTGGTAGAAGGTAATGGCATGCCCTGACCATGACTTTCTGCCCTACTTCTGCGTCTCGTCAGACTGCCTGTTTCCGCTACTCTACCGCCTCTGTCCATGCTCCCTCTTCGACTTTGACTTCGGCTGGCACTGATACTGCGAAGGTTCCCAGTCTCAGCCACTCGCCATTCAACACCTATGCGAGCATTGGAGTTTCGACGACTAAGAGGCTCCACGGGTGAAAGAGATTGGTCGCGGTATGAGGCATTCCCTATATGATACGAAACGTTTGGGGAGCCAAAGGACGAAGACAGTGAGGGCGGTGGGACGGAAGGGTACGTCAGTTGTCTCTGTGGGCCATGATTCGCTAATGTAGCATTGTAATGGGCGTGGAAGGAGGCAGATGACGAGGGTGTGGTCAGACTGGTTAGATTGCTAGCAAAGCTAGCAGGATCATCTCCGAGTGGAAAAGGTGATTCAGACATGGAAGAACCAGAGTGAGAAAGTGGTGTGTTGGCTTCGGAAATATTGTTGACTGGACGATGGATTTGGGATGGGGTCCGCGGGATAGGAACGCCATTGGCAGGGGGATGAGACGGCGATGGATAATAACCCACCGACGTCGAAGGTGATGTGCTCGACAGAGAAGACGTCGAACGCTGGCGTATAGGTCGTCGTGAAAAGGAGTCGGAAGATAATCCAACCAGATTGTCTACAGATTCCCCTAATCTGCTACGATGCTCTATCAACTCCTCTCTGTAAATTTCGTTCAGTCGGGATATGCGAATATAGTCTCGCTCAATGTCAGCCAGTCGGTTTCTGAGCTGCTCATTCTCCTGCCGTAGAGCCTCCAACATGACTTCAGTACTTGGATCTGCGACAAGTACGTTATTCATTGAGATTGGACCATCTCCAGAACCAGAATTGGTGCCATTCGTTTGAGCTTGTTGCGCCATCCTCATAGCAGATAATTGTCTGCTTAATCTGTTTACATGAGACTCGGATTCCGCCTCCAATGTGTTCTCCAGATCAATTTTTTCTTCCCGAAGCTATACAATGGCAAAATCGTTTGAGCAAATGGAGTCATGCAAACCTAGGTTCACCACACCTGTTCCAATTTCCTGGATAAGACATTGATTATTCTCTCTTCTTCCGCTTCGTACTCGTTAATGAGTATTTCCTGCTCCTTCAGATAATTCGACGAATTTGAGAGACGGCGCAAAGAAACCGGTGAGGAAGACATGAGCGAGTTCCACAGGACCGTGCAAATTCCAGTATTCTCGACAACCAGGGCAATCCTCAAGCAATCTCGGACTTGAGAATAAAGGCGAGCGGCAAACGATGGTGGGCGAAAGAGAGAAGTCACCACCCCAAATGCTGCCGGTCCGATTACGTCGTCGACGAGGCTTTCACTAACATTCTCAAAACCTTCCATTTCAGAGATGGACACTGCTGGCTACATGTCACGCCTACTCAGAGGAGAGCCTTCATCTGTAACAATCCGAGTGCTTAGCAAGTCAATGAGCAAGTTTGGCTTCAAGTTACTCATCGTTTAGACCTGCAATCTGGCAGTGGGACGCCTTGTAACGAAAAATCCTGATCTTGAATGTGACTTTGTCGGACTCAGGATTCCATCCAATATCGCTCTGGCGTCTTTCTCTCTCTCCGGTGTATCGGAGGACTGTCCATTTTGGTCGATTCGTATGTTTTCCAATTTGGTACCTTCAAAGGATCGCTGCGTCCTCTCGGTCTTCATAAAGTTTGTGCCTGGTAACAGCTCTCGGGCTGATCTTTTCGCATGTCTGTGGAGCTTTTCTCTATGTATATATGCTTGTGAACTATTTGCTGATTCCTGGTGGGTCACTATCGTCCATGTGTGCGTTTGGGCGTCTTATGAGGTGAATAGCAGAATTTGATGGTCCATGTAGGGAAGTGTTGCACGGACCCTTTTGTCAAGCTCCAAATTCAATGCGACGTTGATAATCCTTGGTTAACCTTCAACTCAGATGGCGGCCTTTTCGTGCCATGGCAAACTTTCCCAGTCGTAGCCAAGAACATGTCTTCTGGTCTTCTGTACAATCTCCATCAAAAACGGACTTTCTCTGGTTGCGCTTCGCCCATTGGCGTCTCCTTGTTCGATGCAAGCTAGCTGTCGAGCTATGTCATGCAGGGAGAAATCAAAGGACGACAGCAACCATTCAAGCATACGAGCATAGGTGTCTTATCCCCACCGACACCGAGTTTTGAAGGTTCTTGAGCGCCCGCAGACACCGTCGTATACAGTACGCATCCCACAAACATCAAACCAATGTATGCACCTATGTTTCCGAGGATACTCGGCAACTTGGAGTTTCTTGAGTACTTTGGGTACATACATACAATGACATTTAGGGTCCAAAAAAATGTCGACGCCCACAGAGCCACAACATGGCACAAGTATACTGTATACGTACGAAAATTCTGCGCATCCGACCCTTGATGATTGTCCATACACTCAATGAACACTGCGCGACCGCTCGCCTCCAGGAACACTGGATACATATATGTACAATGAAGGGTCTGCCAATTGGCTTGGCTTGCAATTTTTCAAGGCTATCTTTACTATGTACTACATATAATTTTTCAAAGGCTCTCCGGATGCCTCATGACACTGGACAGGTCTCCAAATAATTCGTCCCTACAGGGTAGCAGAATACCGCCGGTGATCTATTCTATTAATGTTTGGCAGATGCGCTGCTCTTTTTCCAAACTTCAACATCTTGTGTGTCACGGTGTATGCTAGTATCTTTTTTTCGAGGAAAGTCCAAAATTTATCGTCTTCTTTCGCTCTTCTTACCTCGTAGCAAGGCTAACAGACGCTAGCTTCCAACCAGCTTTCTGTAACTCTACATGCAAGGTTGCAAGGCGCCAGGAAGATTATTGAATTGGCTGCTTGAACATCACCATACACTCGCACCCGCGACGGTCGACGTCTACACTGGACAATTTTCTTTATAGAAGAGCCAGCCTCGAGCTGCCTCGAGGTCCATAGGCAAGGACTCCTCAACAGCGGGTATATCATTATACATATCATTACCTTATTATATGGCCTGTACAATCTTGTACAATACATTGAGGCTCCCAGCCTCGGCCCTCCCACTCTTCAGACTATCAATATTCAGTACTGAATTGCGGCTACCGGGGCCGCTGATTTGCAAGTAAGGGCAAACCTGGGCAAAACCTGGGCCCCAACATTGAGATGCCTAAGGGACGCCACATTTTACTCACTCTGCTCGTCTAAACGAGACCCTGTACAATGACGCAGTAGTAGTACAAGGAATCGTCCTATTTTAGAGGGCCTGAGATGCACGTGTGTGTTTTTTCTGAGCTTCTCGACTTCTCAGGAATTCTCAAGTCCGGTCTGCGAGAGATCGCCATCATCGGGACTGCATTAGAGGGTCAAATCTATACCTTCCATATTCAGCAGCTCAAATGGAAACCCATATCAGGACAGGCACTTCAGTGAAGTGGCTGTGACAGCTGTGCCTCCAACTAATTTTGCGTCAATCGTTTGCTCACTCAAATTTTAAAGTGTTGATGTGCAGCCAACCATTGTAATTTCCTATATTTCCACAAATCCTATCCGAGTTTTAAAGATGCAGTGATACAAGTACAAGTGATCTATATCCACAGTGCTAATGATATTGAAGGGTATAAATCCGCGAAAAATGCCAACGATGGCAGGTAAGACAGTATATCTGTCTGTATAGGTGCGTGTAGAGGGGGAAAGTATATCTGAATGGGTGTATGTTGAGAGGGAAAATGTGAAGTTAAACGAGATTAAAGGAAAGTGCAGCAAGCGGAACCGAAGCCGCAAGTCCTTTGGGAGGTTTTGAGTGATGTTCAACCGTCGAATACTTAGTGAAAAGCAAAGACGGATGATGTACTTATAGCTTTTGAAGTATAAGAATAAAGGGAATGTCCGCAAACTCGATCGCCTGCTTAAAAGGCAGCACCTTTCGTCTCGCCAGGAGAAGCGCGCTCCACATCATCGTAGTCACGATGGGTTTCATACTCGGTTTTGCTCATCACCGACATCTGGGGAAGGCTGGTGATAAGTACGCATAGTCGGGAAAGGAAGTAAAGATGGGGAAGTGGACGTACCTGGATTCGAGTTTCCTGCGGCCTTGCATTGGAGAATTGAACAGTTCCAGTTGTGAACCCTCCACTGGAAATCTGAGCGGGTCTGGCACCGGAATGGGGTGTGTACAAATCCACCCCCTGGCTGTTCACGAAGGTGTTCAATCTACGAACTACCCTGCAAGCTGCGACTAAAAGTGGCATTTGTCAATTTAGGTCAGGAACACGAAGAAGTTGACTAACTTGTGGCGATGGTACTTGCTGAAGAAATTGAGCGTCGATTAGAGAGGGCCAAGGTACCATAATATGAAACTTCTCACCTGGGACATCGGCTGGAGAAAAGTGGTTAGATGGTTCAGATAAGGGCATCAAAATGTAACTCACCAATGATAGACATTATTGGGTTGAGATTTAACACGCTGAAGACCACTGCGACCAAGTTGGCGGTGAACGCGATCAGGAAATACATAAGACCGTCAAGGTACAGCATTTTGACGAGCTGACTCTTTTGACCTGTTCCGAATCCAAGCTTGATACCCGTCAAAATCATGACGAGGAAGTCGAATAGCATAGAGTAGATGTAGACCGCGGTGATGAGTTTAGGGTCATTGCCTGTGACTTGACAACCTGCACCGTCGACCCAAGATGCCTTCACAAGCACGACTGTTCGGAGAAGAAGAACCCAGTGACCAAGGATAACGGCGACTAGAGGAATAATCACGTAATAGTGACTCTTCCAAACCGCAATTCTGGTATCAAAGGTGAATACAGAACCGAACGAGGAAGATGAAGCTGCGCTCACGTTCTAATACTCAAGTTGATGCTCGACAGTCCGATAGCAAAGTTACCCATGATTTGATTGAACATGTAGAGTGTCTGACAGTCTATCTCGCTGGAAACTTATCTTAGAAAGTTGAAATATTTGCATGAAATCCTCACTTACGTTGTGACGTTCATGGAGACTATTATCCCAACCAAAGCTGCCAGTAAACAGTACCGGTTAAGGAAGTAGAAAGTCATCGGCCATTTGTATTTCCGTATGCCAATCAAGACAGAGACGTCGAAATACAGGGAAGTGGCCCATTCCCAACTAGAAAGCATCAGTCACTACGTGACGCTCTTTGACCACACTGAAGACGACGTACATATATAGACCGAAGATACAATGCATGAACTTGGTGAACACGTCTAATTTGTTTCTTGTGTCAATCAGCAGGCGGAAGCAGTGACTAGTGCACTTACCAGAATCGTGTAACACCTCTGCAGTTGAGTTCCAGTCAACCATGATGACGAGTTATGCTACGGGGGATGGAACTAGGAAGAAATAGAGGTGGGGGCGAGGCAGATCTCGACACAGCTGGAAATTAGCGACAGCCCGTTTATAAGAAGTAAGGACGGAGTATAGTTGGCGGAAGTAGTTACGTATGACTTCATTTTCCCTCGAGGTTCACGGCGACAGGAAGGTTCTTCGTGTGGAAATTCGAAGCCATGGCAGGATGCGGAGATACCACTTTGCACTTGGAGAGCTGAAAGTAGTCACGTAACGACTTACGCGGGGTGTCGAAAATTTTCATCAACATATGCCAATTTGAGAAATTCAGGGTCGTACCTGTGTGGGGAGATTCAGAGGAGTTCACGTTTTTACCGAGCCAGATGGTAGGCAATGAGTTGCCTTTTTAGGAGCGGCGTTTCTTCTGCCTTATCCGTTGCGTAGGTTCTTGCCATCCTCTTTCGGTCTGCCCTGCTCTCGCATCAGCCATATGCTCAGACATCGGATGTTCTAGATGGAATCCCAGTTCACTCTCTCTGCCTCGGATTGGCGAATCTCCGAGAGCGCACTCCATACACAGTACATGAGAAGCAACGTATGGGTCTTTGTGGGTCTATCTATCTACCTTGTGGGTGTCGGTCTAGGCTGCTCTCCGTCTGCATCTAGGACCGGTACGGTATTAAATTTTCTGCTACCGACCGTCTCCGACTGTTCGAGGTGCAAGAAAGTGAGTGAACAGGGGTTCTGGTGGCCAGACCGTTTTTCGCGAAATCCGTAATATGTCAGGTTTGATAAAGTCAGTTAAGCGATTGAGCGCGGAAGAAGCACCAGTCGTGGGATTCACTTTAATCGGGTCTTCTACTTGTTCAAAAGATGACGGTTCTCCAATCTTTGAAACTCCTCGAGTTGTCTCATTCCCACTCTCACCACCAACTATCAATCTCTGTCCATATTCCCCGTCACCCAGTCTAGTAGAATCTGGCAATTCTCCGAACTATCTGTTGTTGAACAAGATATCATGTCGCTCCTTACTACCTTCGCCGGTCTTCTACTCTCGATCCAACTCATCATTCTCTTTACCAAATACATCCAGCACAAGAAATGGGACGTCAACAAACTACCTCGTCCAGTAAGTCTTGTCTAGCACGATCGGTACATCTCCTCGTATTGACCGATCACTTCCAGTCCACCAAAAACGCTAGCTGGATATGGGGACACGAACTAGAGATCTTCAAACATGAAGCCTGTGAGATGTATGGGAACTGGACGGCTCTTCTAGGTCCCGTGTATCGAATCAAAGCTGCTCTAATGCAACCTGACGTTGTGCGTCCAACTTCACTCCTTCACGATGGAAAAGACTTGACAATGGCTCATATTAGGTTGTCGTGGCGGATAATGCAGCTGCTTCGCACATGTGAGTTCCCTTTTCAAATCTGGATCATCACTCTGTATTGATTCTTCAATACAGCTTCCAAAATCCCTACAATTACGGTCGGTGATACCCTAGATGTACCCCGCATCCCCATTGAAAGATTTTCTTACAGTGAAAGCACCGGCTTTTCTCCCCATCGTCGACAAACTACTCGGTCGCGGTATTGTTTGGGCCGAAGGCGAAGAACACAAGCATCAACGACGACTACTTGCTCCGGCCTTCACGTAGGTTTCATTTTTTGTCGGAAAGCTCCTTTCCCATCTGACACGGTCTGTTTTAGCCTGAATGCTATTAAAGGAATGTCTGATGACATCTTTTCATGTGCGGAAAAGGTTCGTGTCCCTGCGCCCCCGCCGGATAACGTACACCCGAACCTAACTTTGTATTGTTTCCCCGCAGCTCGCTGGACGAATTCAGGCTCAAATCACTCAGGGTGGCAATATTGAAAGTGTCCTCAACATCCCTCCTTATACATCGTCATGCACGTAAGGTTATGATTGGTCTCCCAAGGAGATTGTACGCTAATCACGACCCATATACTTCGTTAGTCTTGATATGGTCGGTCGTATTGCCTTCGGACACGACTTTGGTGCTGGTGAAAGTACCGAGGCAAAGGACATAGCGACTTCTTGGCACCAGGTTCTTACTTCTTTCGTCTGCACGTTGAGGCAATGACTGTAACTTGTATTGCTCTAGGATGTCATGCTCGGACGTTCTTTCGGTGGATTCCTAGCTCCTATCCTGATTAATTTCTTCCCTTGGATTCCCAAGCTACCAGTCAAGGCTTTGCAGACGGATGGTGTTGCCAAGCAGATCGCTAAGCGACTAGCTGGACGCTTGTTAGCCGAGAACCAGGTTGGCACACACACGCAAGGCAGAGATATTCTATCCCTTTTGGTCGAAGACAACAACAAGAAATCCGTGGGCGAAGCCAAGCTGACTGACCAGCAGTTGACAGACAATGTGAGTTCGGTTCATATTCTATGATTGCAGAGGTGACTGATCGCTGTTATTCCAGATCGCCACCTTCATGTGAGTTTCCAGTGAAGGCGTGACAGAGAAACCCTTGCTTATGAATCTGATCTTCTCAGTATGGTCGGACATGAAACCACAGCAGCCACGGTTAACTTCACCCTTCTCCAACTAGCCCGTAACCCTGAAGCACAACGTAAACTTCGTGAAGAACTTAATAGCACTAAGGAGACTCTCGACTATGACACTATCAATAAGCTGACATACTTGGATGCTGTGGCAAGAGAAGGGTGAGTCTCGCACGAAATGATTAATGAAGACTGAAGGGAGTGACATGAATCTTTTCTCTAGGCTTCGTTTGCACCCTGCTGCCCCTCGTACTGAACGTGTTGCTCTTCGAGATGATGTTGTTCCCCTTTCAACCCCCGTGAAAACCGCCAACGGAGAAACCTTGACGTCCATACCTGTAAAGGCTGGTCAAGTGAGTGTGCTGCATTACTGTACTAGATTTATGTGAAATTAATGCTCTGCATTGCAGGTCTTCCACATTCCTTTTACCGTCTTAAACACAAACTACCGCGTATGGGGGAGGGATGCATCTATATTCAAGCCAGAACGATGGGTTGAACCCGAAGGTATACCATCTATATCTGAGCTGCCTCGGGGACCTTGGGTTGGTGTATCTACCTTCTGTGATGGACCGAGAAGCTGTATAGGATGGCGTTTGGGTAAGCGTTTGATAATACCTTCATCGATAGTCAGCTCATCTTTTTCATTTTCAGGTCTTCTTGAACTAAAAGTCATTATCGCCACCCTTATACGCTCATTCGAATTCCACCCCACTGATGCCGACGTCAAGCAATACATCTCTCCAACGCTTCAGCCTTTCGTCAATGGCGAAGGAGGTCTGATGCCGATGAAGGTGTCGCTTGTTTCCGAGCTATGAAGACAACACTTCTACCGGTTCAATCACCTTTTGATTTATACTTTTTTATACCCAAAATCTGGATTTCGGCCTGACAAGCATCAGGCTGCTGGACTTGTATGACATACGCATACAGCGAGCCGTGCAATGCAATGCATGCACAATACATCGCTGGGGCAAAGCGCATATACCCAATACCTGGTATATGATGCTCGTCGGACGGATTTGGATTTGGATTCATCATTGCTGCTATCATCATCAACGTACATACATGCTGTGACCTAGGATTTCTGTGCTTTCCTTGTATACACTTACTGGCTTTAATCCTCTAGAGATTATAATTGTTTATAGATACAACCAATTCAATTCTTGTAATAGTAGGATCTAGCATCGAATACATTGATTATCTGGATGATACTTGATCTCAAAGCGATCTAAGCTGAAGATAAAAGTCCGTTTAGGCAGCAGTGGATGGTTCGCTTATCGCAATCTGAGAATACTGACTAGAGCCGGTAAATTTGCGATTAGAGCCCTAGGGAGATTTACGGTAAGAGAACATTTTGATTGAATTTGTTCTAGGGAGATTTATGGTAAGAGAACGTATTGATGGAGTTGAGTCAGGCATGTCAGAAGTTCTCATTGTACAAGGATCCAATGAGTTCAAAGCAGCATGTCCTTCTAGGGTAGCACGTCAGGCTGAGGACGCATAATGCTCGCCAATCTCCTACGGCGCCACAGTAATGGTCAATATATCCGCTGTGTATCTCGTACTCGTCCAGGGTGCCTGATGCCGATGAAAAACCGCTTGAGTGGCTTAGGGAATCAATAGGCTACGTTATCAGGAGATCAAAGATAGGTCAAATGTCCTGCACTAGTGGTGATGAAGCAAGATGAAGCTGACAATCCCATCGCAGAGATATAGTGCAATGTCCGGAGATTACTGGTATGTCGAGAACAGACTAAAGATACATTGCAGATGAAGCGGAATAACTTCAATATGGATGTACAGTCGGATATCTCATAATGCATTATCTCATACTGCATAAATGTCAAAATGCATAAGGTTTTGGCAGAACAAAATGGCCTTTCCCCCCAAATCGTATCTCATAATGCATAAATGTCGAAATGCATAAGGATTTTCTGAAACGAACCCTACGCATTATGAGATATCCGACTGTATATAGTTTGAGACGAAGTTGTGGACCTCGACAGGCTGCAGGTAGATGCTACAGCCACATAAACTTATTTCCCTTCTCAGACCCCACTTCCAGCCGAAAATAGAACTTCCTATGGCATCGTGGTTGGAATAGGTGGAGCAGAAGCACCAGAAAGAAGATCATACGTAGACAACTGGCGTACGTCTTGAGCGCTCCGAGGGTCGGAGAGTGCGTATCCCAGTTCCTGGTAATATATGATGTATTATGATGCAGAGGCAGCAGAGCGGCGAAGAAGTGTGTATATTTATGCCTTTCGGCGTAGAGAAAAGCGTAGCTTCTTTGAGGCATTGTGACCCAGGTCCACTTGTTTGATGCAGAAGATTTATTGGCAGATTGTACTGGCGACGATGTCGGACGTTGGTCACTGGCCCCAGAGCGACTCATCTTCTGGGTGCCATAATGCTCCGTGAAAAATCATCTCTCCAATTCCAAATCAGAGGCACGACTCCAGCTGGATCTAGAAGAACATTTATCAATGAACGTTGGTCGCAGGACAGGAGTTCTAGAGAGTTCGGCAATCTTGGAACATATACCCTCGGACTCGGAACACGATAGATATAAACTAGAGGAGGGGTACGTGCACGGGGAAAAGCTGGTTGACGCGTTTTTTTGAAAGAGTCGGAGTTGTTGAGAATTCCGGACCTGTGTGACGTGGATTTTCATAGTGCAGCGACACTTTTTGAAGGCTCATAGATTCACCCTCATTCTCTCGGAGGCAGACTGAGAATGCAATGCTATGACTGCCTTTCGAACAATCCACTGCGACACTGATCATCTGCAATTTCCGCTGACAAGTTCTGTTTGAGTTCTGTAGTTGTGGAAGAGAACTCGGGCTTGACTTATCGTCTTTCTTCTCCTCTCCACCAGCCCAAGCTCTCAGATCTCATGAGGAAACTCCGTTAGGCTGCTAGAACTGTCTCAAGACCAAGAAAGATCTCGATAGAGATCTGCTTAGGTGTGTCAGAGTCCGTATAATCTACTCATGCTAACAGTGAATCGATGCTGACTCCCTTTGATTTCAGTGTCGTCTCTCCCCCCTAAAGCTGTTCCGCAGAGTTACTAGGCACTCTCTGCATCCGATTCGATCTGCACTCATCATGAACCACATCACCTCAGTGTCAAAAGACCAATTGGTGACTGCACAAGCAAATTTGCCAGAAGTCGGCTGCTAACACGAGAATGCATAAAGCTGCCCATACTTTCCTGGCCAATCCACTTTTGAACAGTATGTCTGGTCTGTCCGTTCCACTGTTTTACTCCTGTTTGATATTCTTCATTAACAGTCTGGCTCGCTACATGTCTCTATGTTGCCTTTGACATGGATAGTCGACCTAATCCCGGTTCCCATTTCTATACGACGCACGTTGACCTTGGTGTGGAGCCACTTGATCTAGCCATCTTCCATCGTATTTTTAATGGCGCTGATGCTCAGAAGATCTTGTGAGGACACGGTGCTACAATTCCAGGGGCCTTGCAAATCAATTGTATCTCTACTCACCCTGTCGACTAGTTTGAACTTTGGGCCGGCTACGCAAATGAACCATGACCTGTGGCAAAGCAAGAGACACATTCTCGCATCAGGCGGCGATCTTGCAGTGGCATTGGTCG
This sequence comes from Tetrapyrgos nigripes, assembly GCA_013368315.1. NCBI lineage: Eukaryota > Fungi > Basidiomycota > Agaricomycetes > Agaricales > Campanellaceae > Tetrapyrgos > Tetrapyrgos nigripes. Next base: position 400,978 of record JAACJM010000019.1, read on the forward strand.
TCGACTTTTGTTACCTCGATTTGCCACGAACAGGGCTAACAATCGTGCCCGTCTTAACGTCCTCGAAGAAGTTTGTAGATGAAAAGAAGCCCTTCATGAGCGTTTCGAGACATTTTGGAGAGGCAATTGCCCATTGGCCTTACAGTCCTAGGGGTTGTCTCATGTTCGCGACGTTGACTATTGCCTGCAGTAATGCTAATACTCTTCTGCCATGAACAGGAATATCAATATGATGCGCAGCGAGAAGGCCGCTCAAACCGAGGAAAGACCTTGGTAGGGAACTAAAAGGTAGAGGTTTGAACGATTCTGATGTTGTTCGAATCAGTGTCGAGGTAGGTACACACCGGTGCGTCCAATCTCACCCAACGCTGAACGGCATCACCTCAGTGCCAGAAGGCTAATTGATGAGTACGACCCGGTTTATAATCATCCTTCATGTCTAGGTCAGTGCACAAGCAAACTTGCTAACACGAGAAATCAGAATGCACAAAGTTGCCTATACTTTCCTAGCCAATGCACTCCTTAAACAGCTTGTCTCTTGTTCTTTTTGCTCTGTCATGAATTTGCTGTTAAACGATACACGAATAGTCTGGCTCGGTACACGTCTCTATCTCGCCTTTGACATGGACAGTCGACTTGATCCCGATTCTAATTTCTATCTGGTCCGTGTCGATGCGTGTCGATGTTGGTGTAGAGCCACTCGATCTGAGCGTCTTCCATCGCATCTTCAATGGTGATAATCCTCAAGAAACCCTTCGTAGACATGGTGGCAAACTCCCGGGTTTATGCAACTCAATTGTATATCACCTCAACCTGTTGACAAAGATTCATATCCACCAATGTACTACGACATGTTGCAGAGCAAGAAAAATGCCGTCCTCAAAGCAGGTAGCGACGTTGTCGTGGCGTTAGTCATTGTCGAGTTCTGCTATCTCGACACACCACCCTCAGTGCTCACAGCTGTAGCTGTCTTGTCTTCCTCGAAGAAGTTCGCAGATGAGAAGAAAGATCTCGTCAGCGGTACGCCGAGCCATTTGGGAGGGGTTACTCTTTTGGTCTTGGAAGCTGTCTGATGTTCATAACGTTCTCGACTAGTTGTAGCAAGGCTAATACTTTTCCCCCTTTGGTGTGTACAGGCATATCAGCTCTATTCTGTGCAGCAGCGAGGCCGCGCATCTGCGATATCATACTCAGGCGGTCAAGGTGAAGTTGAGGGTCATCTCCAAAGCTGCTAGACGTGGCCAACAGCCAACGCTGGATTGCGCCGGAATGTTACTCTGCAAAACAACTTGAACGTTCAACCCTAATTACAGTAATTTCAAGTTTCCTAGGAACATTATTGTCATTCCGCGCTCGGAGGACGGAGAAGAGTTACATGAGCAAACCCAGAATCGGGTGCCCGGGTAGGGCCTTGTAGCGAAATATGAGTTTGGGTTCTCAATTTCTTCTTTGACCTGCTTTACTTTTGACTACTTGGGGCTTCATCTTGGTGACTTCTTTACCTGTACTACTAGCATGCGTCTTCTGCCTCCAGATTGCTCCAACTACTTCGAATTCCATCGCAGACATGCCTCCCTTTATTCTATCCTTCAAACCACGACAATGATTGATTGCGAATTTTACACAATCCCATCTTATTGAGGTCAAATGATCAAAGGTATATACAATGGCTTAAATTGCTTGTAGATCGTCCATATTACATGTTAAGATAGTTGTATGTCAACAGCCTGTGCGTCTTACCATAAGAACTATTAAATGCCCCAGAATCGCGAAAGCGAGACACTATGTCTCAAGCTTCGCCCCCAAGGTTCCTCCTCCAGGGCGACCATTGTGAAGCCTGTGCGACCACTCTCCATGAGCCTTTGTATATGAGCTCCAAGCAGTGGAGAATGTCACCTTATCCTTCAGGGTATGTGCTCTCTTCCTCGCAACTTCAGCACCACCGCTGGCATACAGGATGACCTGCCTGCCTGCCCATGTTGTTCTCTCCTTGATTTCCCTTGCCCTGCCCTTTGCTCGATTATGCCTATACCCTACATGCTCGCGAATAATCTGGACGGTGCTCTTCGACTGCTCGACGATCAGACGGCGCTGACGGTCGATTGCCCGAACGAATTCGTCAATAACAACCAGAAGTTCGTTGTATTCGCTGGAGGCAACCTCTATTAGAGCCTTGACAGTCGTTTCGACGATTACTGAAAGGGAGTCGACTAGCCTAAGGCTAAGGCTTGAAGAGGACTCCTCCTCAGACTTCGGAGTGGTGGCAGGAACCGGGGGCGGCGTAGCTTTCGTGACGACATTCTCAACTTCGGTGGTGGGGCGGATTATCAGATCCTTCATTGCTTTGATGACAAGCATTGACTCAGCAGAAACCGTTTGTATGTCTTTGCTGGTCGATGGGGCAGCAGCAGCGAACGATGATGGAGAAGTAGAAAGGGGAGTGGGCCCTCGGCTAAAGATAGCGAGCGAATTCTTCAGAGGCACAGGGACGGTGGAGAGACTGCTGGTTGTCCGAAGCAAGATCGCTGAAGAATTGAGGGGAATGGAAGGGCCCAGAGTGACCCTCGAAGGGGACATCAGAGCTATGACGGTGGATGGTTTGGATGACTGAACACCAAGCGTGGTATTCAAGGAAAACCCAACTAATAAAAATAACGCAAATCTGTAAATACAGGTCAGTAGTCAGCCCAGAAAAAAAGAAATTAGAAGCTCACATTGTGACGGCATGAGCAGTGTTGAACTGCTCAAACAGTCCAGTCCAAGACCTCATCGGCGTGTGCAGCTGCTGTAATGATCGGCGAGCAAGAACGGGGTCCAACTTGTCGACGTCTTTAGCAGCGAACAGAGAGCAGGTGCTACGACCCTGCAGATAAAGTACTCTACTGGCTGGAATAGAGAAAGTAGACCATGCAGCTTTAGCTTCCTCGACAATGTTATCAGAGGATTGGGAATCATCGCTGCATGGGGTGATAACAGGAAGATAACGAGTATGCTCATCGAGCAAAGGAGGCAGAGAAGGAAGGAATATGACAGCCAAGGATGGCCGGCTCGGAGAAGCCCCCGAACGCGGCTGTAAAAGCAGTGAAGTCAGCTATAGAGAAATAAATGAGAAGATACTTACCACAGGAGAAGCACCGTACGTTCTGTCTGTCACGGGTATGTTATCGATGAGCTGGATGGCGCCGTATTCGCGATCTAGTACTGATTCGACAACACTGGATGAGAAGTGACCATCTCCCAAACCGGCCTTTCGTATGAGGTCACGGACAAATGTCCATTTGACATGAGACGATCGTCCGTACAGCACAACTTCGAAGTCACTAGAGAGATGTTCAATGGTTTCAGAGGGCCAGCTGCTTTGGACATCTTGAGCAAGGACCTCGGGTGTAGGGAACAAACTCGGATCCTGCGTTGACAAGGAATCAGACATTGCATCTGGCACGGATGACTCAGTTTCTTCACTGGAAATTGAGATGTCGGCTTCCGTTGGAAGAACTGTGTCGTATGATCTATTCAATTCATCTCGAGAACTGGTGAGGGGATCTGGGAAGGACAATCTAAGGTCGCGCAGAGAGTTCTGGACAGTGGATGGGTAGGAACTTGAGCGGGAAGCACTGAGGGTGCCTATGACACTCTGATCAAGACCATCTCTAACCAATTTCTCCTCCTCCGCAGTGTTGCCATTGGCGTCCGGCTCCGAGATCAGACCGATGTCGAGTCGGTGTTCCGGAGCGAGAGCACGGGTGTGGGGGGTAGCTTCATCTGCACTATCTTCAACAAAACCTTCCCAAGCCTCGACTTCGCCATCTCTTGAGCTGCCAGTGCTGAAAGATGAACGCCTGGAGAGAGAACTGGAAGCTGCTTCGATGTGCTCGCTGTCCCTGGAACTGAGTGACTCGTTGTCGGACTCACGAGAGATGTCGAGCCAGTCCGAGTCGGAGAAGCTGTCGATATCTGAAGAGACGTGGGGGTCTTGAGGATTGCAAGCATTGCGAGAATGATAGTCCATGGTGGTGGTCAAGGGCAGAAAGGGGACGACAATCGTCTTTTGTAGTCAGTCTGTTCACGAGACCACTATCTAATCTTATCGAGTATGAGCTCATCTTTCCAGGCTTTTCTTTTTGTTTTTTCCACCATCCAATCACCATCTCTCCGGTTTACTACTCTCTGGATACATGAGTTCTGTGCTCTTGAAGCTACCCGATGACATCCTGATATCCATATTTATTTTTCTTCTAGTTCAAGATATTCTCCATCTTCAACTGGTATGTACGTACTCAGACCCCTTTACAATAGTCCTTCCTGACTTTACACGTTTACAACACGCAGACATGTCGTGCTCTACATCGCTTCTGCAGGAACGATTACATCTGGCATAATATAAGATTCGATTTGCCACTTGACATACCTCCATATATTGATCCGAATGCCCTCTCAGGCATCGAACTTCGTAGACTCTGCGTGCAGGCTTTACGAGTGGAACACAACTGGAGGGCGCCTACTTCTTGCGTGAAGAGTATGCATCGTGTCTACCACGGCGATATCGTGTTCCAGACAATGTTTTTGGGTGGTTGGCTTTTGACATTGTCTCGAGACTCGACTGCGAGGACATGCGTGCTCTCCGCATGGAATGTGCATGATCCAAGCAACGCGAAGAGAGAACGATCGATTCTACTAGAGAACACCCAGAAAGCTCGTTTTTCCGCCGCATTGAGCAACGATGACATTGAGCTCTCAATCGCTGTCTACGGGACATCAAATCGTACTGATAAGGAGTGCGTGTAATTTTCAACTTTTCCCTCTTCGCAACGCATTGAAATTTGTTTATGAAGGCCAATCAAAATCTATCGTGTACCTTTGTACGGTGACTTTCCGCCGACATCGTATGCTCAGCCGAAATGCGCTCTTCTGAAGGAGAACGTCGACGGGACCATTTACGGTATTTCCATCCACGGAGAGATCCTTGGAGCTATAGTCGCCAAGTTGGTTGACACTTTTAGTCCTCCCACATATCGTATCGTGTTTCTTAACATCCGTACCGGTACTCATGTACTTGTGGACCGTCCTGGACATGCAAATCATCTGGGAGCACCCCAACTCCAGGTATTAATGTATCTATCTCATCTTGTATGGCTAATATCAATCCATCGCATTTCAATGGCAGGCATTTAGTACGCAACTTCGACTACGAGTCTTCGAGGATTATTTCGTCCTCGCTGGCACCGGGACGGGCACAGACTCTCGGTTACTCGGATTTCAGATCTATGACATTTCTCCCATTCTGGAGAAAATGGACTCTATTTGTTCGGAACAGAAAGTCGTATCCTTAGGAGAACCTTTAGTTCAGTACTTTCCACTGTCCATACCCTTCCATGGTTACGAGCACCACATCTCTGGTCTCACGACTGGATCCTATCTTCGATTTATCACATCCTTGTGCTTCCCCCCACCTTCCACGTCATCCTTCGGACATGTGGTCCATTTTCCCCTTCCACCAGCTGGCCGGCCAGAAATGGAACATTGTCCGGAAACCAGCATCGTGAAACACAAATTTCCAACGTCAGGCGCATCGTGGGATGCCCAACTCGTCGAGATAGGACAGACAGGGCGACGTGCGGTCTGGCTACAACGACATTTGGAGACGGACCAGTTTGTTTTTATGAGGGCGACGTTTCCTTTGAATCAAGAGCCTTTGGTGGGGAGTTTACTCCCGTCTCATATGGTATTTCCTTTTGAAGCTCATACCTGTCAATCTATCTCTTTGGATGAAGCGACCGGTCGCGTTTGTCTTGCATTTCACACTGGGGAACTATATTTGCTGCAATTGTGAGCTTTTCAAGATCTACCCAGAGTTTCTCAAATTGACGAGTCTTTTCAGTTAATGTCCCGATACAAACGAAGACAGAATATCTGTGCAGTGTGTAGGTAGTTATATATATATCTGTATCTTTGTGGAAGTGGAATTTATGAAGAGCTTATGTCCTGCCAGGGCCGTCTTGTGCGGTTGCTGTTGACTCATAAGCAGGTAGCCCCTTTGGGCACGTACCGCCAAAAAAAAATAAAACAACTTACATCCCTTCTTTGTTTTTCGTAGAAGAACTGGACGGGCAAAGAAGAAAACCGGTATCAGGTGAAATGAAGAGAAGAAAAGACGTCGACACATCCCAAGCACAACTAGAGAATGAAACGAACTCGACTCGCTTGAAACCAACGGCGTCAACGACAACATTACACCTATATCTTGATGTTTAATTGAGCATTCCCCCCCTCAACCGAAAGAAAGATGGTCGAGGCAGCAAAGCACTGTTCAATCCTTTCAGGAAACTCCCAATGAGTTGCGACCCAAACGTTACTAAAATTGACGAAAGAAAAGATACTATGGTACTACAACATTTGGTGCGTATTGGGTATAGGTATAACGCAGATCTAAGCAAGCGGAAAATGGAGGTCGGGGTATCTCATCACTACATTGTGAGCTCTCTATGCACTGGCGACAGGTCTGCCTTGGTCATCGATAGGAGTGACAGAGGCAAAGTTCTTGAAACGTATTGGGTGTGATTAGTTTAATAGGACTTGTTAATGAGAGTAAACAACTCACAGTTGTGATACCGAACGCTGCGTTGAAGAGGTCAGCTTGTCCTCCAGTCTTTGCTGCGGCACCGTTAACAGCTTGTTGGGCTGTCGCACATGTAGCCTTTGCAGTTGCATCAGCACCACACTTGTTGGTTAACGTGTCACATATGAACTGCGCGATGATGCCGATTGCCTGGGCGCTACCATGGTCGTACGAAGCTATGGGGTGAATGTCAAAGACCGTAAAAATGATAAGTCTCAAGACAACTTACTCTTGTCGACAGGCTCGAATGAGGCTAAAGAGCAACAAGTTTAGCAAGCAAAGGAAGAACCACCAAGAACAACTTACTCTCTTTGCGGTTGTCGAAGCCCTGACCGAACTCAATTTGGGGGACGGAACACGAGCCAAAGTCTCCAATACCTCCAGCTGCACTGCCAGTGTTGTTAGCGGCACCTGCACCTGCGTTGGCATCGTTGGCTCCTGCATCTGCACCAGTGTTGGCACCAGCATTTGCATCACCACCAGCACCAGCAGCACCTGATCCAGTTCCAGCAACAGCGTTTCCTTGGTTGTCGATGGCGGTCACCGAAGCAAAGTCCTACGAGAAGGAATAGGGGTAAGCAGATGAATAGTATAATCGCACCAAAGCACTCACAGTGGTAATACCGAAAGCAGCGTTGAAGAGGTCAGCTTGCTCGCCTATCCGACCAGTCAGTAATGAAGTGTGGTTGAGGGGATCAGGAGGACTCACCAGTCTTGGCTGCTCCAGTGTTCGCTGCTGCCAGGCCCTTTGCACAAGTGTCCTTTGCAGTTTGATCAGCACCACACTTGTTGACGAGGGTGTCACACATGAACTGATTGGGTATAATTTAGTAAAGAAATGTGCCAGTGGAAGTGGATCGTCACAAACCTGGGTTATAATGCCGATGGCCTTAATTGAGAGTGTTTCAGTAAGGGACTGTCAGTTTTCCGGGTAAATATAGTTTATCACAAACCTGGGCACTACCGTGGTCGTAAGAAGCTGGACAGAAAGAGAACGTGAGCTGATGAGATAGAGAATTTTATGCGAAGAGACAAACTTTTGTCCACTGGCTCGAAAGAAGTTTCCTTACGGCCGTCGAATCCAGCACCAAATTCAATCTGTGGGACAGAGCATGAACCAAAGTCTCCGATACCTCCAGCGGCACTGCTAGTGTTGCCAGCGGCACCTGCACCCGCATCGGCATTGTTGGCTCCTGCATCTGCGCCGGTGTTGGCACCAGTAGTTGCGTTACCACCAGCAGCAGCAGCGCCTGATCCAGTTCCGGCAACGGGTCTTCCTTGGTCGTCGATGGCGGTCACCGAAGCAAAGTCCTACGAGAAGGGATGAAAGGTAAGCAGATGGGTCTGCATAATTGGATCAAAGCACTCACAGTGGTAATACCGAAAGCAGCGTTGAAGAGGTCAGCTTGCTCGCCTATCCGATCAGTCAGTAACGAAGTGTGGTTGAGGGGATCAGGGAGACTCACCAGTCTTGGCTGCTCCAGTGTTTGCGGCTGCCTGGGCCTGTGCACAAGTGTCCTTTGCAGTTTGATCAGCACCACACTTGTTGACGAGGGTGTCACACATGAACTGATTGGGAATAATTTTAGTAAGGAATTTTGGGAATGCAAGTGAATTGTCACAAACCTGGGTTATAATACCGATGGCCTGGATTGAGAGTGTTTCAGTAAGCTGTCAGACTTCCGGGTATATACGGTGTTATCACAAACCTGGGCGCTACCGTGGTTGTAAGAAGCTGAATAGAAAGAGAACATGAACTTGAGAACAGAGAATATCATGAAAAGAGACGAACTTTTGTCAACTGGCTCGAAGGAAGTCTCCTTACGGTTGTCGAATCCAACACCAAACTCGATCTGTGGGACAGAGCATGAACCAAAGTCGCCGATGGCCCCTGCATTGCCGGTAGCGGCACCTCCAGTAGCTGTGGAATTAGAGCTAGCAGCGCCAGTTGCTACCGCAGCAGCCGTGGCAGCAACAGTGACGGTGACGGTAGACTAATTTGGTTAACTCAGTACATAACAAATAAGAAAGGAAATCGAGGCTCTTACCTCACAAGGAGGTACAGCGGACCCAGTTGCTATTGCTGCTGTAGTCGTGGGGGCAGCGGACCCAATTGCTATTGCTGCTATAGTCGTGGGGACAGCGGTGGTGGCATTTCCACCGGCAGCGCTACCGCTGTTGGAGGCACTGTTTAACGTCAGCTTAATCAACATCAAGAAAGATGCCTGATGAGGACAACTCACGCTCCACCGAAGGGTTCAGTGTTTGCTTGAGATCCCTTCTGGACAGTTTTCTGGGTGGCGGGGTCGAAGAAGAGGTTGGGGTCATTAGCGGGGTCTTGAGCTTGGACCAAACCGTTGAGCTCGGCGTTCTTGGGCGCCTGCTGGCAGAAAACTGAGTTACGGTTGGCGGGAGGGTTCGTGGAGAAATCCTAAAAGTTGATAGACAGATAAGAATCAAACATGTATCTGTGAGCAAAGCTTTGATAGCATACGGGAGGCGTGTTCTTTTCTGCTTGTCGGTACTCGATGGCGAGGTTGATCATGTTTTGCTTGGTGGCATCATCGAACTGCTGAGCAGCATCTGAAAATTAGTAAAATTAGTCATATTCTCTCTAAGAAAAAAGAACGAAACATACCGATGATCTGATCAGCCATGTCTTGTTGAGTACATTCGCCTTATGAACAAAGACCATGATGACAAGACAAAAAGAATCGCAAGAGAAGAAACATAATGTGTCCACATGTTAGCATTGATACTAAGCACATTGTATGTTACTTACCTTGAGCTGCGAGCAGAGGAGTGATGGCGGCACCTGCGAGCGTACCACAGACTTGTCCAGGGCAGGCAGAACTGAGCTTATCAATGACAGCAGGGTGTTCTTGACCAAAGCGACGAGGGTTGAGATGAACAGCCCTGTTATCTCTCTCCAACCATCTCATACGACCAACAACCCCATCCGAGACAGCGAGAACAGACAAAGCCAAGGCACCAAAGTTGGATTTAGAAATCATTTTCGAGCGTCAAGCTTCGGCAGAAGAAGGAAAAATTGAAAGAAAGTGTTTGCTTGTGGGCGTTGAGGGTTGACTGGGGGTTTTAAAAAGGAACGCTGTAGACCGAAATCTGGAAGGTGAAAACAGACAGACACCTGGTCAAAGATGAAGAAAAAGAAACAGGCCGTCAACGACACAGGCAAAAGACCAAAACTTCGCGAGAAGCAAGAGAGAAGACGCGTAGGTAAGGGAAAAAAAGAGGAATCCCAGCTCTTTTATATGGGATTCTCAGGCACATGGCCAGAGCGACCGGAATCAATAGGTGTTGCAGCGGTCTTGGAGCATCATCATCTTCCAGGGTCGGGTTCTGGAAAAATTTTAGAGGTCAATTCAAAAGCAATGCCGAGTGTGATAATCATATCACCGTTGCCAGATTTGTTGCTGGAGCCTCTGATAGAGCCGTGAGGTTCATGGTCTAAGGCTATTGCTTGCTGAATGGGATGACACTGCGAGTGGCAGAAGGAAGAGGAGAAGTGCAGGATTTGCTCGAGGAGCCGAGAAACCTCGAGCTTCGAGGTTATTTTCACACATGGACGATATTGGGACGATAGCTGACATTACCGAGACTCATTGCCAATGCAAGTCGATGTATCGTTGCACACTCCCGGGCATTATGCAGTATTGAGGTAACTCATTGCAGAGAAGGGTTCTATGCACTCCTTGGAAGAACCTAAGTAGGTTGCGAATGAGTGACCCCAACCTTACATTATACATACCTGGACTTACTCATACTTGGATTTCCTTGTGGCCGATCGATACGGCCCGGTAGTCGACATACCCGTCTCCCAAGGTACATCCAACCGTTGCTATCCATGGACCCTTGCGTTAGCCTGACAGATTCTGACCTTCATGCATATGCAGCACTTACGTTCTTCTCGACTTCGACCTGGCACGCAAAGAACCGGACCGCTCCAAAACCGTTCCCTCCAAAATTAATCGGTTCCTTGATGCATAATAGACACTCTTCCGGACTTTTTTCGGAAAATTAACTCATGATGCGGGTAGCTATGGAATTTTACAACATACCTTGGCCTTGCCTTAGCTGTTGAAGGCCCTCGCTACATCCCCGTAAGCTGGTGCTTTCCGGGTCTAGATTATTGTGAAACGCAGGCAGGCGAGCGCAGGGCTGCTAAATTATTCCAGTTTCCATGTGTACCGACACGTAGTTGATAGAAATTTACCGGACAGGTATGAACATGGTAGAGGCCAACTAACCCGACTCCGAGTACAGTGAAGCTCAGGGCGAAAGAGCATCCGTGTAACTACCACAGGCACCGAGCCACGACATCAAGGAACAACAACAGTGAAAGATTCCCGAAGACTGTTCTCAATGAAGAACGATGTGAGGTTGATCAGGTAGTGATCGTAACCAATGCCACCAAAGCCAAAGAAACTGATCATCAAAGAGAAGAGAGGGAAAGTTAGCACCTCGGCGTTTTATAAAAAGAAAAAAATTCGCGCTTTTCGTGTTTACCGCAACGGAATGTGGACTACAGACAAATGCCGTGCGGTAAGGAAAACCGAAGCGGATATGGGTGGACACGGAGAAGGCCTCTCGTGCACTGGTGGACATTGACGAACACCTTACGAACACCTTCCAACTGAAAGTAATAGTCAAAAGTAAGTAGTTCTCGTTGCGGCCTCTGGGGTCCACGACATGACTTCATCAAACACTTGTAAAATATGGCATCGAAGAATGTGCATAGACACCAGAGTTGGAATGGAAGGATAAAGGATAAAGAATATTATTTCCGAAACAATGTCGTTTACAACAAGGTCGGTTCTTCTACAAGTGATAATGTTTAGTGGTGGCCGTGGCCATGGTCGTCGTGGTCTTCGCGACCGTAGTAGTCCATCTGGTAGACTAAGAAGAATGTATGAGCAAAAAACTAAACTGAAAGTCACGACGCGTACCAGATCCACACTCTTGGCAACGGTTCTGCTCGTCCCTCTCGAGAGGGAACCAGAGGACATCGTGAGAGTCTGCAGGGGAGCCAGTGCAGCCGACAATTCGCGTGTGGCCCTAGAAGAGGAACGCGACACAGGCAAGTTGAATTCGGGTATGTCAGAAAAACCAAAAAAAAAAATGACGCACTCCGGAAGGAACGAGAATGGGATCCTTTTTGGTACCAATACGACTAGAGTCTAAAGGAGCGGTGTCGAAGACGGGAACTCCCTCAAGCTCTCCGAGGTGCTGAAGACGCTCGAGACCGGTTGACTGCTCGTGGATGCCGGGGACTTCACCATCCTTTACACCAGGACCGAAAAGTTGGGGAGGTGGAGGGCCGTGACCTGAAGTTTTGCGCGCAGAGACTGAAAAGGCGCGAGTAGCAGGTTTGAAGGAGGAGGCTGCAGTCCTGGCAGCAGGACGGACAGCCGTAAGAGCTCTGCTGAACATATTGGCTGGCAGTAAGAGGTAGTACTGGTCACGCTTTGTGACACACGAATTTTCCCGAGTCCGCCTATGCGATAGTCTCGACTGTGCCCAGTCCCAGCTCTTTGCTTTCTGTGTCCAAATTTTACTAGAGTTGTAATCAAACGAGTCACAGAACCACTCTTTGACAAATTTCAACAAGCGTATTCCTTTTCCCCTTCCTCCATCCCGAAAATTGCGCCCACAACGTCAGACATCGATTTCGAGACTGCGTCATCACGGATTCACGAAATTTTCACTCTCCAAGCAATGTCCACCATATCCCAGTCCCATCCATCTCCATCAAAGATTATAGCTCCAAACGCCCCTCAACCACAAGATTCCAAACCCAAGATCAAGGTCGGCGTCCTGGGTGCTACCGGTACCGTTGGTCAACGATTTATCGTCCTACTCTCTACACATCCATGGTTCGTTATCGATTCTCTTGGCGCATCGGCCAGGAGTGCAGGGAAGTCGTATAAAGATGCAGTGAAGTGGAAGCAGGTCACGCCCATACCAAGTGTAACCGCCAACCTCATTGTCAAGGAATGTCTTCCGGAACATTTCAGTGATTGTCAGATTGTGTTTAGTGGCTTGGACGCTGATGTTGCTGGAGATATCGGTGTGTGGATTCGTTCGTGCACACGACCATGTCAGACTGACTGAGACGTCTCAGAGGGTGCGTTCCGCGCTGCAAACTTGGCTGTATTTTCAAATGCAAAAAACTACCGTCGGGATCCCAACGTTCCACTCATTGTTCCCCTTGTCAATCCATCTCATCTTTCCATCATCCCTCAGCAACAAAGCTTGCATTCCCCACCTCTGACCAAAGGCTTCATTGTCACAAATGCCAATTGTTCCACCACCGGATGTGTAATACCTCTGGCAGCACTCGAGAAGGCTTTTGGACCACTCGAGAGTCTTATCGTCACCACAATGCAGGCGATCAGCGGTGCTGGCTACCCAGGAGTCCCTTCACTTGATATCCTCGACAACATCGTTCCGCACATCGGTGGCGAAGAAGAAAAGATTGAATGGGAGACTCTCAAAATTTTAGGAGGCATTACCGAGAAGGAGGATGGCCTGAAAGCCTTTGACATGCACTCGAGTAAACCTCTTCGTGTTTCTGCATCTTGCAATCGTGTCCCTGTCATCGACGGTCACACTGAATGTGTGTCTGTGCGTTTTGCTCGCCGTCCTCCGCCGTCGCCACAACAAGTACGCGAAGCATTGGCAGCATATACTCCGGATGCTCAGACTCTGGGTTGCCCGAGTGCTCCTCGGAAGACTATCGTTGTGCATGAGGAACCCGATAGGCCACAACCTAGATTAGATCGATACTTCCAAGATGGTGCCGGGGTTAGTGTTGGACGGGTCAGGCAATGTCAGGTGTTGGACATCAAGTTTGTTGTACTCGCAAACAACGTCAGCATTGGCGCTGCAACGAGTAGTTTGATCAATGCGGAATTTGCGGTGTTGAAAGGGGTCGTTCAGTAGAAACTAGAGGAAAAGAAGGATTATAGTAGAAGGTATATTTAGTTTGTACTGATCTCTGCGAATTAATAGCTCATTGAAACAGTTTTGTGCTCCACTGGTTACTGCTGTTTTACTTCGACGAGAAATGAAACACATACTCTCTGATTTGGATCCTTGGCTCCTTACAGCAAAATCTTGGTCATTTATGCATATGGCGGGTGACTTTCTTGAAACGCGCTCCTTTCACTCCCTTCCACCACCACTTTTTTCTTCTTGTCTTTCTTTTCTTTGACCGCTAGTCTTCTTCATTACCACTCTTTAATTGCCTCAAGACACCACGCTATAGCATTCCCATTATACACGACTCATGTATCAGCCTAATCAACTACTACAAACAGAAGAAGTGCTAGCTCGCTTTCACTCCATAACGTCGACCAACTCAAGAACATACCTGGGAAACTCTGGACAGTCGTCAAAGGCAAAACCTTTGCCTTTGTATCGCGAATCACGAAGTTATGATAGTTTACCTCACGAACGTAGCAGCGACCATGGCTGGAGGAGATGGAGTTGGTCTGGCTTGATGGATGGTTGGAGGCATCTGCTTTTTGGTTCCTGTAAGTGTATGTTACGTCCAATTTGTCGAAACGATTTCTGACCGATCCTTCCATCGGCGGTATAGGGTTGAACGTTCTATTATTGGTGGTCCCAGTTGCTGTGCGTCACTGTGATTTTCTTCCGTGTTGACAATAAATCTTATAGGTGTTACCTCGTATAGTGGGCAGTCAACAGGTTGATGCCAGATTATCATAGATTAATTTTTATATGCAAGTATCCTCCTTGTTCTATCCTCCGTCTCGAGGTTGACCTTTGCTTCAGTATGCCTTGTATCGCTCATTCCCCTTGTAAAGGTTTGTTGCTAATTATATGCATTGTCCGGACTCCTGATCAATTTATTGGCTTGTAGATGCACGACGTTACTAGCCACGAATTAGCTGTCAAAATTGGTGGATCGAGAGCAGGTCTGGTGAACGCTACATTGGTAAGTCATTTATATCATCGCATGCTAATGCCCCATCTGAACAGTTCTCACAGAGCAACACGTATGTTTTTCTTCACTTGCTCTTCCTGGCGGGCTGACACGCACTGGCTATTCAGTGTAGTACTCGTCATAGCCGTGAGCAGCTCTGTTTCCCGCTCTTTGGAACTCCGTTCTTACTGCTTACCTAGATCAGTGCTCTCAGAAAAGTAAATCCGCTAGCCCCTTCAAAGTGCAACTTGTAATTAACCTCTCCATTTTATCTTACTTCAGTGCGAGCTGCAGATTGTGCAATCCTCTTGTAAAGTGGCTCTGTACCGTTGTATCGGACTCATGAGGTTCATATATTTTCCCCAGTGATTGGTTCGCTTCTCGGAAAACTTCGTATGTATACAGTCTCTTGTGACATATATTTTCAAAGACTGATTTGCTGTCGCCGCCGGCAGTCTTGATCCTCGGATTGTGTTTCTTTGGCGGTGGTCTGCGCTTTTCGGAGCAGGTATTTGATCCTAGTAAGTCCGCCGAGATCCTTTCCAAACCACTCTCATCGAGTTCTCATCGTTTCTATCTATGTTTAGCGGCTAATCAAATGCATACTTCTCTTCTGAGCATTAGTGTTACCGCTCTTCTCATACCCGCAGCCTATCATTTTGTTTTAAGCCATAATCCGGATGTCATCAAGCCTCGCCAAAGAGAAGCAATTATGAAAATGAGTCATGGAGTAGGTGGTCTATTCATGCCGTTTTGTTGTGCGATTGAATCTTTTTTCTCTCTCTTCAGGTGTCAATTATACTCATCTTCGGTAAGAAATAATTTGACGGTCTTCATAGCCCGGTAATTGACGCGACATTATCGCTATGCAGTCTACCTTTCTTACCTCCTCTTCCAACTGGTCTCTCACACCCACCTATATGAAGATTTGCAAGAGAAGAGCCACAGACTATCCCTCAAGGTCGCTCCTATATTTCATCTTGACAAAGGCAAAACGCGGGACGACCAACAACCCAATAACTTCAGCGGCAGCGTCGATCGGGAATTCGAAATCGCCAATTGCTCCAAAAATGTCCGCAACACAATATCAGCTTCATCTTCCGATGAAAATCTGTTCAGACAGAACGCCGTTCCGGTTTGGGGTACACCGTATTGCAAATCTCAAGGTCAATGTGGATTTTCGTCCGCTTCGGATATTATGCTTGCAGAACCCCGGGGAGTCTACCCCGCTCTTAGAAGTGGAACTGTCCGTCTAATGGATGTTCACGGGAACCCAATCCAACGACAAGCCGATTTGACCGGTCGAAATGATGGGAGTGCAAGGTCTAGTACCGATCTCATAGAGGTATCTTTGCATTCTCAGAGGAAGAGCTTTTTGAAAAATCCATCCCCTGCATCGAATTCTGGCAGTGAAACGGAGATGCAGAGACCCGCGAAGCTCAGCTGGTTCATGACCATCATGTCTTTGCTTTTCGTAACTCTTGTATGTGTATCATCGTGGACCCTATATGAGTTACCAGAGCTGACTGTATGTGCATCTTAGGCTGTTGCATTCACTGCAGATAGACTTGTGGAGTCTATGAACGAGATCTCCTTCGTTGGGAAGCAGTGGGTTGCCTTGATTTTGTTGCCTGCTGTTAGCTCGATTGCAGGTCGGTCTTATAATTTTGGCCTTGGCGCTATTGATTTACATAACCACCTCTCGTTACAGAATGCGGAAACGCTATAGGAGGGTCTGTGAAGGATCAATTGACATTTAGTATAAGTGTTACTGTTGGCTCCTCGATTGTAGGTCAAACTTCTACCGATAGTGCTTCATCGACTCATCACACCTTTTAAAACTAGCAAACAGCCCTATTCGTCATCCCGTAAGTTATATTTTTCCTGTCGTCGGTCTCTTTTGAGTTTGATCTTATGCTTCTTATAGGTTGATGGTCACATTAGCGTGGGGTATGGGCAAGCCTCTTGCTCTACTGTTTGACCCTTTTGAATCGCTGGTACTTTACATGTCCGGTGTGTCCGTGGCGTATCGATGGCTTGCATGATTTTAATTGACCGATTTTAGTTCAAACCATGACCCATGTCATGGGAGACAACAAGTCTAACTGGATGGAAGGGCTGATTCTTGTGTCCCTATACTTCGCCATAGCCGTGTCTTTTTGGTTCTACCCAGGTATGTTGATCATTTTACAGAAGGCTTTTATTGCCAAATCTCAATCTCATCACCAAATCTTCTCACCTAGGACCATCTCTTCCTCCTTCACTCGGCGCTACTTGTGCTGTGTCTCTATAGGTCTACCTTCCCGGACAAAATATTATCGCTAGTGTGATTTGAAATCAACTCTGTTGTTCTATAATTGTAACACTCTATGGACAACCTTATCTCTAAAGCGAATCCGCTCAATAGTTTACCTATGGCCACACGACTTTCCTCGTCCTCGGGTCATGTTTCTGTATTCATAGACTATTTTAGTAGAGTTTCTTTCACAGACTGACCGCCATACTGCGGAGTAGACTCCGCATACCTGCTACGGACGGCTATGATCGAGCTCCAATGAGCATCCGACATATGCGGGACAAAAGGAACGGAGTTTTTTGTTTCCTTTTGTTGTGGCGAGCTGGTTTGTGGAGATCGCGGAGCTGTCTGCTTACGGCAATATTCTTTCCATTTACGGCAGTTGGTGCTCTCGTTTAACTTAGGCGACAGCCTCCAGACGAACGGTTGAGCTTCCTTCCTTCCCTCCTCCATCACCACCACTCTCTTTACTCGTCTCGCTCTTTCCTTAGTTTTTCTTCCCCACAAACTCAAGACGCCCCATCATCGTTGTACGCAAACTCATGTATCAGCCTAACCAACCACCCCAACCAGGAGAAGCGCTGGCTCGCTTTGACTCAAATCTCTCCGCAATGACCAACGACTCAAGAACATACCTAGTCAATCATCCAGGAATATCGTCGAGGGAGAAACATTTGCCTCTGTACCATAAACCGCGACACGCCCATGGTTCGCCTCATGATGGAAGTGGCAGCAGAGCCCATAGCTGGATGAAGCTGAGCTGGGAAGAATTGTTGAAAGGATGGAGGCTCTTACTTCTTGGATCGTGTAAGTGTGGATATCCGCCATTTAGTCGAGCGATTTTTCTGACAGCATTGGTGCGTCCAGGGTTGAACATTCTATTATTGGTGGTCCCAGTCGCCGTACGTCTCGGTTATCGCGTCCGTGCTAGTGAATAGGCCTAACATTCTTCGCCTTTCAGTGGGCGATTAGCATTGCGATGCCGGAATATCATGGGCTTGTCTTCATATGCAAGTGTTCTCCCGCTATTCTTTCATTCCAAAAACTAAAACTATTTTAGTCTGTCTTATCGCCCTTATTCCACTTGTCAAGGTTTGTTTCCCTTTCTTGGATCGCATTATCGGACCTCAAGGTAGCAATCTAGATGCACGAAGTCAGTACTCATGAATTGGCAATCAGAATTGGTGGATCGAAAGCCGGCCTCGTAAACGCAAGTCTCAGTAACACGTATGTCTCCTTGTCTCTTGTTCTTCCGTCAAGCTGAAAGTCACAACCGGTTTAGGGTCGAGATAGTGGTAGCCGTGAGAAAATTTCCTTCTTGTTCCTTTTCCGTCATCTGGACTAACGGCTCTGCACAGTTTTCTGCGCTTAGGAAATGTGAATTGGAAGTTGTGCAATCATCTTGTAAACTATTTCGTATTTCGTTAAACAAAGCAAATTGACCTTTTATTTTCAGTAATCGGTTCAATTCTCGGAAAACTTCGTATGTCCTGCATTGCTTGTGGTATTTTATTCGACTCACTGGTCTTTTCAGTTCTGATCCTTGGACTGTGTTTTTTTGCGGGCGGTTTGCGTTTCTCGGAGCAAGGATTTGACGCCAGTAAGTGGACCAAAAGACTTTTGAATCGTTCTTATCATTCCTATCTATGTTTAGCTGCCAGCCAGATTCATTCCTCCCTTCTGAGCATCAGTGTAACCGCTCTCCTTCTGCCTGCAGCCTATCATTTTGCTGTGAGCGGCGATTCGGATGTCATGACTCCACGGCAAAGAGACGGTATCATGGATATGAGCCATGGAGTAAGTGGTTTCCGTTCGTATCGTCTATTCCGCACTGAGTAATCTTCCGTTTCTTAAGGTGTCTATCATACTCATGTTCAGTGAGTGATTTTTCAACCGTCTGAAACTTTGATTGACATTGTTGCCAGTCTACCTATCTTACCTTCTTTTTCAACTGGTCTCCCACACCCACCTGTACCAAGATTTACAAGACAAGAGCCGGAGATTATCGCTTAAAGTTGCTCCAATCTTTCATTTAGACAAAGGAAAGACTTTGACACCCTCGCCTTCCTGTCAAAGTGACGGGTCCGATCGCGAAAACATTTCCAAGTGGTCCACAGATGTCCGTAGCGCAATATCGCCTTCATCCTCCAATGAATATCTTTCCCGATCTCCTTCTCTGTCCCCGCGCGGAAGGAACAGGGCTCTGGTTCCCGGGACAGCGTATATCTCGCAAGATCAACCTGGATTCTCAACCGCGTCGGAGATCACGCTCGCAGAGCCCGTAGGAGTCTATCCCCCACCTGGAGGTGCAACTGTTCGCCTGGTAGATGTTCGGGGAGGTAGGAGTTTCAGCGGATCGACCATCAACAGCCAACACCCTCCCGATCTCATAGAGATACCTTTGGACTCTCAGAGCAAGGCTCCTTTGCATTATCCATCCCCTGCATCCAGTGAAGGCAGTGAACCGAAGGTACAGGGACCTCAGCTCTCCATCTTCTTGACGGTCATGTCCTTGGCGTTTGTGACCATTGTTTGTATTGTTTCAGTGCTTGCTACTGCATACTCTGAGAGATCTGACTGTCTGTTAGGCTGTTGCATTTACTGCGGACTGGCTCGTAGAAGCTATGAATGGGATTTCCTCGACCATCAGTAAACAATGGATTGCCTTCATACTGCTGCCTGCTGTTAGTTCTATTGCAGGTTAGTTGTCACTGATTTCACATCTTCGTACCACTGATAAACTTCTCTGATTACAGAGTGCGGGAACGCTATCGGAGGATCTGTGAAGGACCAATTGACGTTTAGCATAAGCGTCGCCGTTGGTGCCTCTATTGTATGTCAAACTTGTATTCTTTAATCCCCTGTCTATCTGATTCTTCTTTTATCCACAGCAAACAGCCTTGTTCGTCATCCCGTAAGTTGCCTTGCCCACATCGTTTGCCTTGAGCTTGACTTTGAGCTCATATTTCCTGAAGATTAATGGTTACGCTGGCTTGGAGTATGGGCAAACCTCTCGCTTTGCTGTTTGATCCCTTCGAGTCTCTGGTACTTTACATGTCCGGTATGTCAAGACCTATGTCCCCAAGGGCTTCAGGAAGTCTCACGAGCAGTTTTCAGTCCAAACAATGACCCATGTCATGGGGGACGGCAAGTCTAACTACATGGAAGGACTTATTCTGATCTGTAAGAACTGCCATCCATGTCTGCCAGCTATTCTTGACTCTTTGCCATCCCATAGGTCTATATATTATCATCGCCGTATCTTTTTGGTTCTACCCAGGTAAGCTAATTCGTCTCAGACGGGTTTCTTGCTACTAACCTTACTTGCCCAGGATCATCTCTTCCAGCCTCACTCGGCGCCGCTTGTTCTACATCTCCATAGATGTCTTCATTAGATCCCACCATTCTACACTATATTTCACGGACAGTCGTCGCCACAGGCCTAATCACTGGACACTTAGCTGCCATTATATTACATAGATGCATGATCACTACTCCCTGACCTTCGGACGGTCCCGACTCGTCAATTGCAACATATCCTACAGAGAGAAGTTGAACTTCTGAACTTCTCGGTCTTCCACGATGGATAAAATTTGAAGGAACGCGTTTTTGTATCCATAGCACAGGTTGTCCTGAAAGTCACAATCCACCAGACTATATAAGTAGACGAACACTTTGTAGATTTGTAGATCAAATTTACTGACACCTACTATACACGCTATGTAAGTACAGTCAATCAAACGACGTAGGTTACGCTTAAGAACTCCATTCCTGCAGTAATGGGCAGTCCGGCGGCGAGTGACTGCCATCATCCTAGACACTGACAGAAAAGCCTCGCGTGCGTTGAGTAAGATTGCTCAAGCCGAAAGACAAGTCTCATTTTAGTTCTAGACTTTGGCGCAATCCGCCGCAATGTCGTACTGTTCGGGCGACCATTGTTCGTGGTATACACAGTCCGCCAATGATGTTTATTCCCGAACCTGGTATGAAGATACATCCTGAATCTACAGGTAATAGCGATCCCCTGCGTTGAACTGTTGGTGAGCATATATTTCATAGTTTGCATCCTATGTGAAGCCTCACCTATCTTGGTTACAGAGTCAGCACTTGAACAGAAAAGATTGTCTGGCACTCACCTGCCCCATTCCCGGGTCCATAAGCCAAACTCGTCGTCCATTACCTTCTGGATCTCCTTCCCCACGCTCACCTTCATAACAATTAAGAGTGTCAGTAGTCCATCCGAGCCAAATCATTGTGGGATTCGCTGACCTTCAAGCCATCCTTCTCTCATTTCATTGTCTACAGCGGCACATATGATATGTACGTCAGGGAACGCACGTCTAAGCACTGCAATCCCTCCCCCTCTAGCCACAAGATAAGTGATGAAAATGATGTGATCCTGCTTCACACCGTGGTCTAGTAAGACTCTTAAAGCCATGAACGCTGCAGCTCCTGTTCCAATCTAGCAAAAAGTCATTTTTGAATGGAGAGAACTAGAGAGAATCATGTCGAACCTGTGCATCAAGGAGAAAGACCCAAGTATCTTCGACAGTATCCCGCTTCCGAAGGTGGACAGGTAGCTTGACTTGTAGCAGCAGGGGTTCTGCGTCCTTGGAATATGACTGAATGAGTAGACTACCCATAGGGACATTGTTCAGCACGCGTTTGAATCCACGTTCAAGGACACCTCCACTAGAGAGGGATGGATATCAGATACTGAAGGACCTTCCAGATTGCAAACTGACGATCTTTGTATACAAACACCACAAATGTACTGCGTGGAAGTCAGCATCGATCCTGACTAGCGTTACTGGGACAAACCTTTGTATCCAATTTTTGGCCGATAGTTTGGACCCCTACGGGGGTCGTGATGGTATGTGGGCGATAAGGCAGAAACTGCATGGCATTCTCCACCAATAATGTAGCCATTCTATCGAAGAAGAATATCAGGTCCTGTCGGACGGTATCAGTGGAGCGAAGAATAGTCAGTATTCCCTGCAGGATGCGTCAGAGTCTTTCTACTCTGAGACTTTGCAACCTCATACCTGAACCTGCGATGTGGAAGGCAATATCTCAAGTCTGAGCTCTTCGTCTCCGGGCAAAGGTGATAGTCCTGGGCTGTAAAGTCTAGGCACAGCCAATTTTCTACGGAAGGCGTTCGAGCGCTCTGAAAAGTGCAGTGCTCAGTTTAAGGTCAAAAGAAGATACTGTCGTAGGCGTTGCACCTTGCAGCTGTCGTCGGACGTGTGTAGATATGAGTTCGATCGCTACGTCATTATTTGTACCTGGAACGATCTGCCATACCCTTAGCCAACATCAACAAACGCTGCTCCAGCCTTACAATGTCTGCGAATGCAGCCGTGGGTTGCACAAAATTGTCATAGGCCGGCTTGACGTATCGAAGATACCTGACGGATTAGGAGTGAGTGATTCAGATTATGGGTGGAACTATGCATACTGCTCCAGAATGCCCGAGACGTGTCGTCCTCGTTCCTTTACGTCGCGTTCAATTCTTCGTGCAAGCATCAGATCAGAATCGCACTGGACAAATATCTATCGCGAAAAATTAGAACACTTTCGGGCTGTTGAAAGGATAACGCACTTTCAAGTCATAGAGTTTCCGAAGGTGAGGATCATGAAGAGCCATGATTCCTTCAGCTGTTCATCTCAAATAAATAGGCGATATTCCTTCAGGCCTCGTAACACGCACCAATAATAACAGTAGGGCCATACAGATACTGTGTCTCATCCAATCGCTGATGCTCTGAAAACGAATAGACCGGTATATTGGATTGTCGACATGCTTTCAGGTCTGCCAGGCACTAGATCCAAGATCCATATCATTTGCTCCCAATCGTAAAATGAGATATTTACTGTAGCGAACATGGGCATGTCGATGGCATCAGGATGGTCAAAATCAAATAGACTTGCATGTGCCAAGGCGAGTTCTTCTTCTGTGTGTCGTTTGTAGAAGCTATCCTAGGGTCATTCCATGAATCACCGAAGGATATGACGAGTCATTATTCGTTTTCAATTACCTGAGAGAGGATGGCGATGGCAGGTATGGAACCCAGAGCTTTTACAATTTGTCTTGCAACATGCGTCTGGTAAAGGTTGAGGACTGCATTCGTCTTTGAAAGTGCTACTGGAATTTTCTACCTTGCCACTAGCAGAACCGCCTGAAATTTACAAAATTTGGTAGGTACGATGACAAGGAATGTAAAAATCTCAAAATACACACCGGCAACTCCAATCACAAAAGCATCGTGCATACGTTCGCCATCTGGGCCGTACCTTGGTAACAACGTCAAAGAAGATAGGATCGATACAGGATAATGCTCACCAAGGAGGTCTTCCATGAGATACAAGGACAATGTTCTTCTTCTGCGTAAGGTAACCTGTCCGACCTGGAAATCGTAAGCTCGATGAGGCGTTTCCGCTGTTCAAATCCGCTCTCCGGATATCGTCTGTTTCTTTCATTGACATTGTTGTGAGAAGCTTAAGGAGGATGATGAGGTTGATGTCAAGCTGATACCCGTGCTCGGAACATCGGTCCGATGTGGGGATGAAAAGCTAATGTATACACTGGCTTCGCAGACAGCGCTTAAGTACTACAAACAACCTCTCTAGATACACTCTATTCTTCCAACAAAAAATCCGATATCTTTCCCTTCATCTCACTTTCATCCACCTTCCTCCTCTCCCAGATTTCACCCCCGGCTTCCTTCAACTCTTCCTCCATGGCGACATCAAACGAGTCCTCCGATGGTATGGAATGCTTCAAATATGGCTGCACCCAAACAGGAAGCGGTAATGGGCCATCTGACCGAGCGGTTACTTTGCTGCTTCGGCTAGTAAGAGTGGTAACGCAAGAGTAGCAGAGATGATCTGATAGAGAGGGCCGCGAGGACGCCGGTGGAGGAGTCGAGTCGGAAAGTGATCGTATTGATATTCTCGCCTTCCATTCCTGAACACCAATCTGTAGAGAGCTAGAAGAATCGATGGCATTAGTTTGACATGAGCATTCGAGCATGCAAAGAGAAGAGTTATTTACCGATCACAAAGCACACAAGTCCCATTTGCACCTGCTTTCGGTACCAATTTACCACAGGTACGTGCAATCGTGGACACTGTAGATGGGTAATCACGTTCCAAACCAACAATGAAATCTGAGGGTGCTGCATGAAACATTCTGCGCCTGGAGCAATACAAAGCTATCACTCACCTCTCGTCAGGGCACCGATTCCTTGCTTTGCTCCTGGGTATTTATCCCGACCTATGACATGCAGCTCGTTCCACCATGCCCAGAAAGAGCATTCCTTCAGTCCAATATCCTGTAGCGGTCGGAGAAGCCGCACAGTCCGTGAAGTGCCTTCTCCAGCAATATCAGAAGACCATTTCTCTTGAGCCTCTTCTTTGACAGTAAACCCTCCACCTTGCGAAATGGAGGATATCAGGGATATAGACAGCGATGTCAGATTTGTCGCTAATAGCAAATGCGAAGAATTCGTAGATTGCGCTGTGAACAGGAGGAGAAGGCGAACGAGCATCCGTATTGCGCTTGGAATGGCAGTGGGAGTTGGAAGAGCAGACAGATATGAACGAAGTCGTTGGACAGGATCTGCAAGTGAAGTGTCTTCGAGCTTGGATATGTACAATGCTGAGGCATGAGTTAGCAGCATTCCCTTTGCCTAAATTTTTAATAACACACCTTCGTTCGTAGGATCTATAACCAATCCCTGACCTGGCTTTCCACCAACTTTCGCCCACCATTTATTGTCAAACGCGTCCTCCAGACGCAGTGAAACAAATTCAAAAGGTTCATACTTCAACACAACAGCGCGTGCCTCCTCCGTTCTATCATTCATCTGGAAGACTGGTTTGATCGATAGGAACGATAGAGAAGTAAGAAAAAATGTAAAACTCACATTCGGAAAAGCACTGCACACCTCTACATAACACACCCGTGTTTCCTGCCATATCATCTCATTACGAGGATGGGCCGTTCCGCCTTTCAATGACTCTGCTCGTCTTTCGGATTCCATTTTGGAGGGGAAGTATATACGATGGATCAAGTCCAGAAGAACCGTTGATCCTAATCCGCCAGAAAAGCCAATAAGAAGATTGCCTGAAGCCTTGAGGTACGTTCTACGGCCGCTCTTTTTGTCATTGATGAAGGATTCCAAGCAACGTCTAATCTTGCCAGTGAGTAATGGCATGAAGCAGTTTCTGCAAGAACGCGTATCAGTTCGGATAACTACAGAAAATACATTGCATTTGTCGCACTTGCAATAGACAGCATGTCGAATTACAATGTTTCCAGTATTTTCTTTACACTTGACGCAGAATTTGCTTCGGTCGAATTTGGGTCTTCCTGTCGTCGGTTAAAATGAGGCAATCGTGCGATGGAAGTATAGCGTACTAATCATTCGAGCATCGGTATCAGCAGTTGGATTACCACAAGACTCAGAGGCCATCGCGGTGTGGTGAAAAGAGTTAAAATGACTCCAACTTTGGACAGGAGGATTCGGCAAACTGAGTTTCTCACGGCAGCTAGACCTACTCACAACCTCAAAGATAAGATATGGTCTCCCTACTTTCTTTCCCATTCCATCAAGACGACTATCACTCCTGAAGAGCTACAATGGCCTCCGCTTTCTTCTATGGAACTCTAATGCACCCAAAGATCTTACTGACCGTCATCAACAATGATGGAAAACATCTAAGGATCACACCTGCTATCCTACTCGTAAGTCGAGGGCTCTTTACCAACTTTTCGATATTCATGCTTATAGAGATCTGTCCAAGAACTACACCAGGCATAGGGTCAAAGTATATTTTTTTTCTATCCCCACGATCTCCATGATCTAAGGTTCGCGTTTGTGCAAGTAGCGTTGTGAATATCCTGGTATAGTCCCCTTCGAGAGAGGCCGAAAGCTCTTCGATAGAGAGCTAGATCAAGATGAACGATCTGTTCGAGGGACACTGGTAACTGGTTTGACAGAAGGAGATTTAGACTATCTGGACCAATTTGAAGGATCTGTACGTTCACTACTTATCCCCCCTCTACAAATCTCATCACTCGCATATGAACAGGAATACAACCGCGTCAGAGTGGACGTCCACCCTCTCGGAGAACTCCTCGATATTTCGAACCACTCCATCGAAGACGACTCTACCTATCTACCACCTGTACCTCCACCAATCCGTAATCCGGATGACCTATCCCGACCCGTCCAAGCGGACACATATGTCTACATCGACAGCTTCAACCTGGAACCCAAACTGTGGTCATTTGAGGATTTTGTTAGACACAACGCTTGGAGATGGCATGGCAAGGAAGCGGGTAGGAATCCAGATATCGCAGAGATTGATAGACGGAAGGCTCAGTCTGCTCAGAATGGATCTGCGTCACCTAGTCCTCTCGTCTAGACAAAAAAGTAAGAGTATATACAGTATTACTACGATGAAAAGATGTATAACATACGTAAAGAATTTTGTACAGTAGAATTACTAGATGTAAGTATAGAAAGGGCAATCCGGAGTCTCTACATCATGGCCATAGTCCGAGATCAATGAATGTGCGAATCACGCTCAGCATTGAACGCTGACAATCCTACCCCAGCCATTGTCTCCAAATCGTATTCTGCGGTATTGCTTCTGCCGTGAGGTATTCTTGTTCTCTAGATTATCATAGTCATCCTCCAAATCATCGTCGAGCCCATAGTCATCTGAGAACGTAGATCTACTCGAAAGATTAGACAAAACATTGTCTTTGCCACCGAGAACCAGCGCAGTCAACTGCCTTTTGTAGACCTGGATGAACAGAAAATCAGTTGTATTCTGTAAAACCGCTGATACCGCTTCACGTACGCATCCAGTGTCCAATCCAATTGACCAGCGTTTGATGTCCAGCCCGCGTGAGGCGGCATGTCCATAAATGACAGTCGCAGGCATACAAGGAAGGGAGCCTCTATCTTCTGACTCGAAACCGGCGCACATAGACATACTGTTTTTCCACAATTTCGACCAAGGGCGACCTTCTTTATCCCTATACGAAGACATGCCGCCATCAGATCTTTGCGAAGAAAAAACAGAGCTGATGCCGTACTTTGTTACCTGGTTTGTCTTGCGCGTAACCCCTCTCATGTTCTGAACATTCCAAGTGACCATGTTCTGAGGAACTTGCGTCAGGATGGCGTCTTCCTGTGCGCGTCTGAGGTATGCACGGGTGGAGTTCTGTCCGCTGGCAGCAAGGTGCTTGGGGATCTTGGGTACTTTTGCAAGTGGTTGTCGACTATGAGTAGGTTTGTAGTTGGGATCCGAAGCCAAAAGACCACCGTGAACAATGAACGCGTGAGCATGAGGGATGTGTAATTTCAGCGGTAACGACTTCAGATAGTCGTATTGAACCGTCGACATCTCCATCGCAATCTCAAAGTGATCACCCAGAAACTGCCTGTTCGGGACTCTTCTCCACCACTTTCTGTGAATGGTGTCGTGCTTCATTTTCCAGTCCACCCAATCCTCAATATCCTCCTCTCCCTTCTCCTGAGCATTCTCCCATTCCTTTATGGCATGCTTGAGCCATGCTTGTCCGCCTTTCATAGACTGTATCCAGTTAAGCCAGCTACGCCATTCTAAAACCTTTTGATCGTGATTCCCTCGAACTGCAGTGGCGTTATTGGAAGCCAAGAAGTCGAGTACTGCCATAGATCCTGTGTGTGGGCCTTTGGTGAGGATGTCGCCCACACTGACCAAGACATCGGAGGAAGGGTTAAAGGAAAGTTTGGAAAGAAGCTCCCTGCAGAAAACAATCAGTGTTCATGAAATCATACAAAGAAGCTTCGGAAGCGCACAAGAGCTTCTCATGCATGCCATGAATGTCACCGACGATGACCACACGTCTATTTTCGTCGTCTATACAAATGTCAGTAGGCAGCGCTCAGCGAGAGGTTGCAACTCGCCTATAGGAAAACTATCAGGGTTTACGACGGCTATATCAACGAATTTGGAAAAATCTGGTGTGGCTTAATCAAAAGTCAACGACGTTGACAGAGCGTACAACCTATTCCGGAAGACTGACTGTTGACCAGATCTGGAAAAGCTTCTGATAATCTGTCTGCGACAGGGTAGAGAATGAAAAAAAGTAAGATAAATGCGAGACTGATATAGACGAAAATCTGCCTAGCAGATGGCATGATTGAAAGGAATGAAAGGCTTTGAAACACGGTGGAATAGGAGGTCTTATAATGAAGTTGTGAAGCCACGAGGCATATGACGTTGTCATTGCTTGCATACTAACGCGCGCAGGCTTGGCGCAGGCACACCTCTCTGCTCTGCCTATGGACGTCCCAGCTGATGCACTGGCTCCTACGCCACTGTCTCCTGCAGCTCGGGCACTGAAGGAGATCGCTTTTGGAAGCGTATGTTCCAATTGCACTACGTCATCAAATTGAAGACTGATTTTTGTACAGATTGCAGGCATGGCATCCAAAGTGTTCGAGCACCCCTTTGATCTTACGAAAGTACGATTGCAAACGCAAGTCCTGGATGATTCGGCGCGCTTCAATGGCCCAATTGACTGCCTTAGGCAGACTTTCAAGAATGAAGGGATACGAGGGCTGTACCGTGTAAATACATCCTTACCTGCGTCTGAGTCCATGGTGCTAACTCGAAATTTATTTTTTCATATAGGGCCTTCCTGCTCCAGTAGTAGGAGCAATGGCAGAAAATGCCTCTCTTTTTCTGTCCTATAGAGAATTACAAAACTTGATCCGACAATTTACTGGAGACCCACCATCCCACAAACTTCCCCTCCACCAGCTCACCCTTGCGGCTGCGGGCTCAGGTGCTATTACCAGCTTGGTGCTGTAAGTGTTCCACATGCATACCATAATCCGAGTGGCAGTGCGTGCCCCCCCCTTGAGTCTTCACCTTCTCACTCTCCTGAATTCCCATCACTTCATGTACTAACACCCTCTCCTTCCCCCTCCCTTCCCCTCCTAGGACACCCATCGAACTCGTAAAATGTAAGATGCAAGTTCAGCTCCTTGCCCCCGCAAGTGCCCTGGGCATCCCAGTCACTACTGCCTCTGGCTCTGCCACTGTGCCCGCTCGTCTTCCCGGTCCTATATCCGTCTTGATGTCCGTCATTCACACCTCAGGATTTCGTGGCCTCTGGTTGGGCCAAAGTGGAACATTTATCCGAGAAACTGGAGGCTCTGCAGCTTGGTTCGGGACAAAAGAATACGTCGCGTCGTTACTCATCGCAAGACGCAAAAAAGGATCTCAGAACTCAGACTCTTCTTCTCCTCACGAACTGTTGACTTGGGAATCCGCTCTTTCGGGTGCATGTGCAGGAGTAGCGTTCAATTTCGTCTTGTTCCCTGCTGACACGGTGAAAAGTGCGATGCAGACAGAGGAAGAGTTGAGACCAAGAGGACCTGGTGCTACTGCACCAAAGTCGACGTTTATAGGCACTTTCCGCCAGATGTACAAGGCCCAGGGTATTAGAGGGTTGTACGCTGGATGCGGGATAACGATAGCCAGATCTGTTGTGTCGAGTGCGATGATCTTTGTGATTTATGATGAGCTCAATAGACGGTTTGGGTGATGGACCCGAATAGAAATCTATGTATACTATGTATGTACGTATAAGTACTTGGTCCGTAACTTAGACTGTGCGTGTAGTGTCTCATTCTGACCTTTGTATTATTTGAAGATCCGGCATAGATAGTAGTAATACACTACAGTCCGTACAGATAGTCGAAAGGAAAAGAAAGGAGTTGAGAATACTTTTACACTTGCATTAACAGATGAACGCAAGGTTGGTTTCAATCGGGTGCGAAGCTGACAGCTGTTGCACAAGGAAGTGAGTCATCACCAACAACGGCGGAAAGGAAAATCCATACCTGAGGCTTCTGACTGTACTTTTCACGAAGAATCTGTCGGATGTTGACCAGGAGTGACTGGTAGCTTTGCTGAGGGTTTTGGCCTGAAAGCGATAACTATGAGAGCAGTCTATGGCGTTTGAATAAGTGGAACCTACGGAGTACAGTCATGAAAGCCTAAAGAAAAACATGGTTGTAGTGAGTGAATGGAAAGTTGGACATAAAAAATGGTAAAGACTCACGTAACTCATAGCACCAGTAGCCTGCCCAGCTTCTTGAGTATCCGCACTCGTCTGCGAGTCTTTACAACCACTCCAGGCAATCTACCACCACCACCACAAATCAGTCATAGCTCAATGCAACAGCGAAATAAGGAAACCACGTACAACATCAGCAGGACTAGTCTTTGTTCTGCGATTCTTCTCTGCAGCTTGCTTGTTGCCGCCTGTGACAGTCTTGAAAAGACCTGTCGCTGACTTAAAGACGCCACCCATGTCTCCCCGTGCATACGAAGATACGGCCGAGAGTAGACCTTGCCCAGCCTCGGCGGCAAGGTTTGGTTCTTTCAACTTGCCTTCCGTAGAGTACTAGAGAATAAAGCATGAGTATGATAGAATGCATCAATCAGGCTTACAAAAAGTAAAGGATATTAAGCCAAGACGTACGAGGTAAGGTAGATCTGGAAGAAAGACGGGTCAGTGGGCTGCTTGCAATCTGACTACTCTCGTGACTTACCCAGAGATGTCCCGGAATGACAAGACTGAAGAGAAGGCATTCAGTAAAACCGAGTACACATGAATGTCGCGATCTTACATCGAAAATAGCAGTCAGTCGACAGCCTGCAGGCAACGACTTAACCATTATCTCATGCATTATCTGTAGCAGCGTAAGCATTTTGAACGTTCACAAAAGGGAAAAAATGTCTGACATCGTCTACTAAATGACCAGCTTCTTTATGATCCACCTGTCAAAAAGGGAACATTGCAATGGATACGTTGGTAATGCCAAGTGACATCTTTAAACCAAACGTACGGGGTAGATAACTTCATCAAAACCGTCATCTTCATCACCATCCGTATCCTTAGTCTGACCTCCGTGACCAGAGTAGTGGAAAAAGAGTGAGTCGTTCGGCGCAGCACCTCTGACAAGCCATTGCATGGCATCGATCTGCACGGACAACTATAGCACGATTCAAATGCTACAAAATTCGACGCACTATGTTCTGGCGAGTTGGCATTTTTCGCCAGTCTTGCTGATCATCCGTCAGCATGACAATATCTTCGAGTTTGTACCCGTATTGCGCTGGAGCGGTGCGTCACTGAATGAAACCACTTCTCGGGAACAGAAAGACTCACAGGACAAGAACTGCTGAATGTTCCTACAACCTCCAATATTTAATAGCGATCAATATTTGATTATACCACATACCTGGCATCGTTGATACAACCCCGCAACTCTCCATCTTGGCCGAAATAGTTGATCCCAATCTTGAAGCAGAGAAGATGAGTTAGGATGATCCACCCAACCAACGAATTCACGACTCACGCAGAGTGCCTTCTTCTTTCCGTTACATTGAGAGTATTGAAAGTAAGGTTGCATGTCACGGTGCTGCGCGTCTTCAAAATGGGGCCCGTAGTGTTGCTGCTGCGTCGGAGGCATCGGGGGAGGACCGGCTATTGAGACAAATTAGACGGTAGGTATTGTAATTGGCATTGACATACACGGAGCAGCGTAAGAACCATAGCCTTGACCCGGTGGTGGACCAGCTAGAGGAGATTGAGCTGACAGGGATTTGATACGTGCACGTCTACGTACTGGGAGGAGCATAGCCACCATATCCACCATATCCTTGACCAGGAGGACCCGCTGACAGTAGCAGTGAATAATGAGAACGGAAGAACGATTCAAGATACGTACGAGGAGGCGCCCATCCTCCATGATGTTGTTGAGGGTGTTGCTGAGGGTGTTGCTGGTGGTACTGTTGGCCTGGATAAGATCCTCTTGGGACGGCAGGAGGAGGTGCTCTGTAAATCTGCGGTTGAATATCGTAATCCGACACCATAGCAAGATCGACACGCACCCGTTTGGAGGGGGATAATAACTTGGGTTATAACCAGGATTGCTGAAAAGCCGGAACGAGTTTATAAAGTTTAAGGCATGTCTCTACAGTGAAGGCTCACGCTTGAGGGAAACTGGCACGATTGTGAGCTCTCTTAAAGACACAGAATTGATCAAATACTTACGATGGGGGTCCAGAGTTGTTCCACATGATGAGGGTTGAGAGAGAGAGGTGACCGGTGCAAGGTTGTCGCAGTAGAAATATAAGAGGCGCTTCTGTGGCTGTACTGGGCGGTGTTAGGGAAACCGATCTTTCTTTCCTCTATGTACGACAGAAAACTGCGCCTTGTCCGGATTAGCATGTCGCGAGCGCAAAGCCTGTCCATACTGGATATTGCTGATTGCATCGTTTTGGCACTTCTCTGTCGGCAGTCTGCCCCTCAAGTAATTCGTATTGCCTCGAGTCTCTGAGAGGATTTTATGACATCATATGAATTGGGATTATCCTGCGACTTTCATGTCTTAGGATTACACTAAGCCTTTCCGATAAGCGATGGAGCTGGCAATTGCCTGATATCGTTGACCCTGACGAGGTCTGAACGATTCCGCGGCCGGGATTCAGAACTTCTCACTGGATTTATATTCGCCGCCCAATGTGGCCCAAAAAAACCGCTGCAAGTATGAAGACGGTGAAAGATAATTTTGCCTGGAGAAGCTACTGGCACGAAACAACCCTCCGTCCATTCCAACAACGCGAGTCCATCGTCTGTGAATTCATTATTCCTTTTTCATGAGTGCTTATGGCATCTCCGACACTCATTTCTCAACATGTACTACCAGTGGCTACGCTAACCGACCAGGACAGCTTCCCTACTCCCAGATGTATCTGCTTGTCGAGACTTCGTTACTAACTGCTGCCAGAAAGCTCAGAGAAAGTGACCTGCATCTTCGACTTGCCTAAACGAAAAGTTGGGGAAAGTTCCAGACATGGCCCTTCTCTGTACTACAGCATACTCCCTCTTAACACATACACCCTCATAACACATACATTTTGGGACAACATAAACCCACTTCCCCTGTCAGAATCCCCTCTCGTAGCACATAATCTCCCATAGCACATAGCGTTTGGCCGTTACCGAGGGGTATGTGTTAAGAGGGAGTGTACTGTATACTACACATCATGCGTGCCCCGGGACCGGGCTTTTCTCGCATCAATATGCTGCCTACCCCTAGCCTACCCCAGTCTTGATTCCAATTGCTTCAATAGACGTAGTTGGCATAAAAATACGACCGGACCGAGCGCGCAGGTGACCACCTGAGGGATCCCGTCCTATAAGTGGGCAGGATGAGAGCGAACTAACAGCCGACTCTGTCTCTTCTCTCTCATCATGGCAGGAGGTGCTGTTGTTTCCACGAATCGTCGCAGGGCACTTGCCGGCGAGTCAGGATGGGTGTGTTTCCTCTACGTCGATATTACCATTAATTGACCTTAGCGATCATAGAGAGGTCTAGTGCGGAATCGGAGAATCTTCTTCATCGCGGTCTTCGCTTCTCTCGGAGGATTGTGAGTTTTTCCCATGACTCACCGTCTTCCCTATATGTCTAACCAGAGTTGGCTACCAGGCTCTATGGTACGTTTGAACTGTCCATGGTTTGGATCCTTGTTCGATAATGAACTGCTCTTAGGTTATAACCAGGTATCTCTCTCCTAGCTACACTCGAATAATGAGACGCTAATGGCGTGATGCTAGGGTGTTTTCTCTGGAGTACTTGCGTGAGTGTCGTCACCCTCTTTTTTCTCCAGAAATCTAATGTTTCTTCAGCATGAGGAACTTCGACGACAGGCAAGTGTGGGATTTCAATACTATGGTCGACATCGTTCTGATGATTCTACTTTTTGCGGACAGAATGGCGTCTGTAGTAAACAATCCTGGATTGAAAGGCTGGTTTGTCGCAATCCTGGAGGCAAGTCCACGTTTTCTTTGACTTGACTTGCCAAACACTTGTATTGAACGACACTGAAGCTTGGAGCCTGGTTCGGTGTTCTCTTGACCGGTACGTGCGTTTCGAAAAAATACCAGGCAATCAGACTCAAAGGTTCATAGGTCCTTTGACCGATAAGCTGTCTAGGAAGTACACCATTGTGCTTGGTTCGCTTTTATGGTTCATTTAACTTATCAACTTTGCTCAACGACGCTATGCAGCTGTAATTGTATTCTGCATTGGCGTCATAGTTCAGACTGCTGCTCGAGGCCCTTCGTCCATTTATGGTGGTAGATTCATAACAGGTCTGGGAGTTGGATCCCTTTCCATGGCCGTTCCACTCTACAACGCCGAAGTAGGTCGCCCCGTCATTTCATTTGACAAATTCTTCTCTAAGACCTTTTGCTCAGCTGTCACCTCCTGAAGTCAGAGGGAGTTTGGTTGCCCTCCAACAGCAGTCAATCACCGCTGGCATCATGTAAGCGTTGTCTCTTCTGTATAAAGAGTCGCAGGAATAATTTGAGCTGCAGGATTTCGTTCTGGATCGACTACGGTACAAATTTCATTGGTGGAACTGGAGACACTCAGAAAGAAGCTGCTTGGAGAATCCCTTTGGCTCTTCAGCTTGTTCCAGCCGTTGTTCTTGGAATTGTACGATCTTTTTCTGCTGTTCCCCACACTCTAATGGGCTGATCTCGATTGCGACTACACTAACAGGGTATATTGTTCATGCCGTTCTCACCCAGGTATGTCACCTCTGTGATCACTACATTTTTGAACTTTGTTCATTCCGTCATCCCAGATGGCTCGTCAACCAAGAGCGTGACGATGAGGCGCTCGCTGTTCTAAGTTATGCTAGAGGAGTACCTGTGGACGATGAACTAGTCAAGATTGAATTTTTGTATGTCTCAACCCTGTGTAGTTGTGCAAGCCACTTAACCAATCTTCAGGGAAATCAAGGCTCAATATTTGTTCGAGAAGGAGACATCTCAAGCTAGATTCCCCGACTATCAGGACGGATCCTTTACCTCCAATGCCAAGCTTGGACTTATGGAATACTGGAGCCTTGTCACGAATAAGAGTAAGAGACACTACCGAACTGTCATGGGTATCATGTTAATGCCATTGTTATGCAGTCTTATTCTGGAGGGTGGCCATCGGATCTCTGTGAGAGCTGTTCCTTGTGACCTTGTAATGCTACTTTTTCATCGCTGATGGTTCTATGAACAGAGCAATGTTCTTCCAACAATGGACTGGAGTCAATGCAATCTTGTATTACGCCCCCACCATCTTCCAAGAGTTGGGACTTACTGGGAGCACTGTAAGCGCCTATTCTCCTACTGATGGGTAACCAAATAGTGACAATGTGCCTACAGGTCTCCTTGCTAGCGACGGGCGTTGTGGGCATAGCGTATGTAGCACTGTCTGTCTACTCATCTGTCTTTACTCATCTCGGAGGTCAGCATGTGCATCGCGACCATCCCTGCTGTGTATGTAGCAATGTCTGTCTCATTGGTCTTTACTCATCTCGAAGGTCAGCATTTGGATTGACCAAGTTGGGCGTAGACCAATCTTAATCTCGGGAGCGTTTTTGATGGCTGCGTGAGTTGTTTCGACTTTTAACGGTGTACTGGACATTCACATTTTCTTTGATGTAGCTGTCACTTGATTGTAGCTATTCTGACTGGCTTGTTCCACGATTCTTGGGACTCGTGAGTTTATGACTTCAAATTTTTTGCCCTCTCCAGGAATTCATCCTTTTTGTAGGCATGTCGGTATGTCATGACTTCGCTCGCGCAAGTCACTTGATAAAGTACGTTCACAGCTGCTGGATGGGCTGCTTGTGCTATGGTGTGGCTCTTTGCCATTGGTGAGTTCTTCTACGCTTACCACGTGCATTGTACTGAAAAACATGAAGGCTTTGGTTATAGGTGGGATTTTCCTACGTTAGAATTGTACTCTTTCTGATATCATGCTCTCTTTTTATCGGCGGGTGACAGCTGGGGTCCCGGTTCGTTTGAAGCTGTTTCTAGTCCGTTGTTCATTCATTTACTCTACTCTTGACGCTAGTATGTTGGTGCCTTGTCGCGGAAATTTATCCTCTGAGCATCAGAGGGAAAGGCATGTCGATCGCCTCGTCCTCAAATTGGGTAAGAGCACCCAGTGTCTCCGCTGTAGAGATGAATACTCATTAACATCACTCTCAGATGAATAATTTTATCGGTGAGGCGATCATGTAACGTTCTTTGGTACTTTCTTGACAGTGTATCTGCTATGTAGTCGGCCAGGTCACTCCATCGATGATAACACATCTCGGATTTGGAACGTTCATATTCTTTGGGGTATTCTCATTTCTCGGTGGCCTCTTCGTTCTATTCTTTGTGAGTGATCTCGTTCGTTCTGAATCCATTTAGCCACTGAATGATGCGTTCAGGTACCGGAAACAAAAGGTGTCACTCTGGAAGAGATGGAAGTGGTCTTCGGGAACACCGGGGATAGTTTGGCTATGGAAGACCAAAGAAGGATGGATGCAATTAATGCGCGTCTTGGTCTTGTCGATGATTTGCAAGTTAAGGATTCTCATGAAGAACATGTCGAGGAAAAGATAGTTTCCTGAAGTTGAAGTTCCCTGTTCTGGAAAAATCGTAAATACACAATGTACACGAGAATAAGCTACTCAAGGGATTGTATCAAATGTTTTGCATGCTTTCTGAGGTATCTCGCGAATGGAACTCCGGAGTCGACTACTGAATGTATTGAACTTCGATGATTTGCAGGTGGTCACGTGGTTGGGCGCGTCGCGTTCGTGACGTTGTGGACGCGTATTTTTGCCGACTCTTTTCACTGCCCTCATCTTTTCTATGCTTCATCCTGAGCCCACATAAACTTCTAACAAGATTATTTCTTTTAGGCGTTTGTTCTACCGGCAGAGTTCTTCGCTCATGAACTCGGGTTATCTGCAAACGTTGAACCCAGCCCAGCTCAAAGGTCAGTGAACTTATACTCCAGTCCTCAAGAGTGGTATTCACTGACATGCTTCACTTAGCTGTAAGACATGATCCTGGCATCCCTCTACAAATTCTTGCGGGACCAGGAAGTGGAAAGACGAAGGTGTGTCGCAGTGAAGAGTCGTCAAGCTCGTTTTCAAATCACTCTTCTAGGTTCTTACATCTCGCATTGCTCATATCATCATCCAACACAATATTCCACCCTCTGCAATATGCGCTGTAACATTTACCAACAAAGCCGCCAACGAAATGAAGGAAAGGCTTAGCAAGTTGATCGGGAAAGAGAAGGCCGCTGAGCTCAAAATGGGAACGTTCCACGCGCTCTGTGCCTTGTTCCTCCGCAAATACTCCAAATCCATCGGATTAGAGGGGAATTTTACAGTTTGCGACGCGGACGAAAGGTGCGTGGATTATATTGGCCTCTAATAGAGCGCTGCTGATATTAAGCAGCAAAAAGATAGTCGCAGCATCTTTGAAGAAATACAAAACCGACCTGTCGGCCAAGGACATATCACTGAAAGATGGCACTGTGCTCTCTCTCATCTCCAAAGCGAAAGCGAAAGGGCTGTCGTCAGCGGATTTCATGAAGGAAACACAAGCAAGACTCAAAGCCTCAAAGTCCAAAGACCCGTCTAGCGCTGGTTTCATCTCCAACGACATAGATTTCATCGTTGCAGAAATCTACGAAGATTATGAGAAGACTCTGAGGCAGAACAATAGTCTCGATTTTGACGATTTGCTGCTCTTCGGACTCAAGTTGTTTTCCCAGAATGAATGGGCTGCGAACTGGTGTAAACATGTTTTCGTGGATGAATTGTATTTCCAATGTTCTTTTGACTTTGCTATCGTGTTGATATTCTTCTTTACAGCCAAGACACGAACATCACACAATATGAACTTATGCGAGCCATCGCTGTTGCCGGCTGTGTAACTGTTGTAGGAGATCCCGACCAGTCCAGTACGTGACATTATCTCGAGGTGACGCATTGACTAAAGTATCTACCAGTTTACGGCTGGAGGTCCGCAGAAGTTGGCAATCTGAAGAAGATGCAGAAAGGTAAAGCAATGCCTTCTGTTAGTTTGTCATCCATTTGATGATTGTTTCATACGTCAGACTTTTCTTTGGTCGAGCAAATTTTCTTAGAGCAGAACTACAGGTCCACAGGTTCGATCCTACGTGTCAGTATGGCTATAGTGGACCAAGGTACCTCACTGTCCCTTTCGCTGTTCAATGGGCCACATCTAATGAACGGTCAGACAAATCACGTATACAGAAGTCGCTTGTCGCATCTCATCCAGCCGGTATAACCCCTACTTTAAGATGCTTCTCGTCAGAGCAAGCAGAGGCGGCATTTATCGCAGGAGAGATTAAGAGGCTTGTTGCACATATGGGTGGACTATTACGTTGGGGCGACTTTGTTATACTGCGTAGGCTTCTTCTGAGGTACTTGTGGATCGCGATTGATGTTGATGCGATGATCTAGTTCGCTTCAACGCACTTTCTAGAGCGATAGAAAGCGCATTGCAGAAGGAAGGCATACCCAGCCGCGTTTTGGGCGGGCACAAATTTTTTGAACGACTTGAGGTATGCTCTATGACATGTTGATGGTACAGCTCATGGAAGATGCTCGGACTAGATTAAAGACCTACTCGCCTATCTTCAACTTATCGATAACCCCCACTTCATTCCAGCCTTTACCAGAGCCGTCAATACCCCAAGTCGTGGTATTGGCGAGAAGGTACGCCTAGACTGCTATATGAATGAATAGCGCTGACTCTCAGTTTAGACGCTCGCTGAGCTTCTCGCCAGATCAGAAAAGGCCAAGATATCTGTCCTAGAACTAGTCGAAAAGATACACGAAGGAAAGACCCCAGACATCAAACCGCCGGTCAAAAGGAAATTGGCTTCCTTCGTAACAAATATCCGTCTTTTAAGGAAGTTGGCAAATGAAGATAACTGTCCCGCTGATTTGATTCGACGACTCGTGGAGGTGATCGAGTATCAAGATCATCTTCGAAAGACACAGCCAGATTGGGAGACGAGATGGGAAAACGTGCAAGAGCTGATAACTTTTGCGAGTGATGTACATGTGGACGTGCTTTCTGTGGAGCCTTCACCTGAGGTTAGTACGGGAAGCATTGACGAAAGCAGGTGAACGAATGAATGCCATGTCAAAGTTCATTCAAGTACTCAAGATTTGATCAGGGACGCGACGCCTCTTCGTTTATTTCTCCAGGCTTCCATGCTTTCCTCTGAAGGTGATCACCAGAATGAAGAGAACGACAAAGAGGCAAGTCAATTGCTGGGTTGGTCCTTCCTTTATTGACCTCCTTGCAGAAAGTCACGATCTCGACTTGCCACTCCGCTAAAGGGTTAGAATGGCCGGTCGTTATGATTCCTGCAGGCAAGGAGAACGCTAGATCCTTACGTCTTCCACTGACTTGTTCATTTCTGCAGTGGAAGAAGGAACGTTCCCTTTCTATCGATCCGACGATATCGAAGAAGAAAGGTATGAACTAGGTGGACACTCCTATACCCTTTGGATTGACTTTAGTTATTGCATGACCAGGCGATTATTATACGTGGCGTGTACTCGTGCACAGTCTCTCCTATATCTTT
Source organism: Tetrapyrgos nigripes (assembly GCA_013368315.1). NCBI lineage: Eukaryota > Fungi > Basidiomycota > Agaricomycetes > Agaricales > Campanellaceae > Tetrapyrgos > Tetrapyrgos nigripes. The sequence continues at coordinate 440,421 of JAACJM010000019.1, forward strand.
CTCATGCTAGCCAGAGAAAGGTAGCGGGAGAGACGAAAGGGAAAGACTTGACCACCTTTATCTCGGCGATAACCAAGCAGAACAACGTAAGTTCAAACTCCATCGAGTGACTGGGAATCTGACGATTTCATACTAGACTTTGTTCACTGACCAACTGGCACCCTTTTCGTCGCCCGAAAGAGCTATAATTGCAAACGTTTTGGATCGATCTGTACCAGCTGAAGCAGACGTTGCAAAGAGCGTCGCAGAATTGCAAGTCCCTTCTCTGATAGAGCAAGTTATCTCCGTTAATACCTTTGTACAGCTATCAAACGATCAAGCATCGTGCTTCCGAGTTTCATTTAGGTCCTGTTCCAGGTCAGCCTAGCGGTAGCGGTAAGTAAACCTCACTCTGATTTGGAACACGTTGTCAATAGGTCCATTGTATTAGACCTCCCCGCGAACTTTGTCAGACCTGCCATCCATTCGCGTGGTGCAGTTGCCGCGACTACATTCACAACTTCTTTCCCCCGGCCATCTCCAGGCAATTCTACGCCTCAGCCACCAGCTCCACGGATGAGTATGCCAAATGTTCCAAGATGCTCGAATGGGTTCTCTGCACAACAATCGAGCAGTTATCGGAAATTTGATACTGCACTCCAGACCTCTCAAGCATCCTCTACATCTTACGCACCGCCTAAGCCTGGGGGAACGACAAACACACTGTGTGAAGTCCAGAACATCGCTGTCAGTGCTCCAGGCCTCCCTCAGCCCAATACTGTCAATAACATACGATCACCAATGCCATCACCTTCTACCGCAGGCGTGAAACGAAGATTAGGAATGGGTCGGAGCACTACCGGGTACACGAACAAGAAGTTTAAGCCGCCTTAACAGATCGAGTCGGGAAGACTAGTCACTTTGCTTTTTATCGCTTTCATTCGGAGGATATCCCATGCATGCATTTTTAGAAAACGAGTGTATTGTAGTGTACTGTATAGATATATGCGCGCGTCATCGATAGGATGGTGCCGATAGTCCTGAAGGATAACAAGAGGTCAGCGAGTTTCTCATGAATACAGACAGAAAACAAGGAAAACGACGTTCAGAGTCAAGAGGATTCTCCGCAGTGCTTGAGGCGTTGGAAGTCTAACATGCTGTTTTGACCGATGGCAAGATGCCCATCATGACAAGAAGGTAATGATGGAACGGAGACTCACCGAATGAAACCAGATGGATGCAGGTCAAGAGCAAGCTGGCTTTTGTCGAAAATTTGTGTTTACAGTAAACAAAGCCGGCAGTTGGGCTGCCTCGTGCATCCAATGAGGCTTTCCCCAAGACAATGCATCCGGATAAATTCCCGACATCGATTTCCTACCGCCAACGAACTCTGTGCTTGCTTTCCCCTCGTCTTTGTTTCAGATCTTTGTCGCTGCAGCGGTCGATAATCTCGTAGTAGGCTTTGCTCCGGATCCTCGTGCATAGCGCAAGGTTCTCGTCACTGTCTTAAAGTTCTCTGCACGACAATTTCCTATCAGGCTCAATCTCTGTCGGTCCTGTCCTTACTTTCTGGGCCTATATAACTGTCATTCTCGTGCACCATTGGCAGCTCAGCCATGCCTACGTCTCGTAAGACTGCCAAACCTACCCAGGGTCGTCATCTCGACAAGAATTCTACCAATCCTAACACACCCACCCGAATCACCATCCCATCTTCCAACGAATTTGACCGTGAATACAGCCCAGAGAGGATTCCACCAGTGTACCACGACTCTTCATCCAACTCAAGGTCGCCTTCTCAGGACATTGCCGATTTCTCTGTAGATGACTCTTCTGTGCCTCCCTTGGATGAGAGCGGGCTAGAACATGTGTGGGATGCTATCAGATCGAAGAAGGAGAAGAAAATGGCGAAGGAGCGGCCGAAGGTTCAGTCTTTACAGGAACCAGAGGAGTTTTCCCTCATAGAGCCTCCAGAAGTGGAACTACCTGTGGTAGAACCACCAAGACCAGAGAACAGGGTGTTACGGAGTCAGAAGTCCCTGTGCGTATGCTGGTTATTCCGTGCCTGTAACTTCACTGATCTTTGAATTCATAGAACTTCTTTCCGTGAATCTTCCGATGGTAGGACAATCATTGCCTTCATCGATGTACAAGGTGTTGGAAAACAAGATGTACATGTCAGCTTCCAACGGAATCGGCTCGTCGTTTCATGGGAGGTCGTGGAAGTAACAGAGCATGAGGAGGATGGCCAGATCGTCCGTGAGCGGAAAGAGAAGAATTTCCAGAGGACTTTTCCCTTACCGGAAGGGACAAGGGTGAGCCTTTCTTCCTGGGCTTCTAGATCTTCATGCTGATCCATGACACAACAGTTCGATGAGATTTCTGGTGCTATGAACGGTCGTAATCTCGTTTTACGATACCCCAATAGTCGGTCGTTCAGAGTAGAGAATCGCACAGCTTCGGTGCAGTCATGACTTCCTACTTATGTCGTTTTAGATAGGTACTTAATGTAGCATAATTGGGATATTTACGGCAGTATTAGTGAAGTTTTTCTGCGAAACCACGCTTCCTGCTCCTGATCAAAGGCGCCGGATGGGGGCGAGTACTGGATGAGTACGTACAGATATCGGTGCCTCGAGTCAATTGACCATCAATACTGCTGAGCTGGAGGTCAGAAGGTCTCTAGTTACAGTTTGGTTACAGTACTACTTTCCATCTCAACTCTTCCATCATGGCTCTTGTCAAAGTCGGAGAGGACAGCTGGAGTCGTGATCCACCCACCGTCTTATCAGTTTTGAAATTCTCAGCTAGGGAGTTTGGGGGCAGTACGGGTGACCATTTCACGTCTTGTTGTGGGATGGGTTGGCGATTCAGAGTCTCTCCGGACACAATGCCTAGATCAATCTTTGGCCCAGCGTTGACCCATCCTCTTGCTGTCCTTCACTTTGATCCTTTCTTCCTTCAGCCTTTCACTTCGCAAACCTTGCAGATTCGGGTCCTGATCCGAGTCAGCAACTTCTCGTTCCCTTCACTTTCACCTCCACCTTCAGTCGCTTATTCTGCCATATCCTCTATGGCGAAAGAGCTGTCCAAGTTCGCGTCTAGTACTGATGCACGAATTGAAGTCACAGTAGCCTTTCCTGATATTCGTCTCAATCCTACTCCACCAGACCCTGCGCCTGTCCAGAATTCCTCCAGATATACCGATCTAATTGCTGCTTCAATACAAGGGCAAGACGTGATCGATACTGCGTTCTATCTGTTTAGTAGCCGGTCTCGCTCCGAGCCCATCTGGAATAATCCTCACCCCGTCTATGATAGCACTGCTCTTCTAAAAGGCCATTGCTCCTACTTGGATACCTGTGATGGTTTTGACGTTACTTTGTTCGAACAGAAACTGACGCAGTTTAATTTCTAGTGCTCTTTGACAATAATTTCAAGGAAGCTACGGGTACCAGTGTCTCCAACATGCCAGCATCGGTGAAAGACTACGATTACGAGTCAGACAGCGATTTTGAGTCTGACTTAGAAGGTGACACGGATGTGGAGGAAACTTCCCATGTCAATACTCAAGCGTCGTCTTCTCCGTCACTGACCCAAAACAAATCCAATACCGCCGGTGAATCCAAAAGCGACTCAGGACCTGGTGTAGAAAAACTTGATGCAACAGGTGAAGCATCGTCCCAAAAGGATGTCGAGCTAGTTTTGAAAAACAGTGTGAATGTATTGGACCAAAGGCGAATAGTTCGCTCAATTTCTTTGACGTCCTTTGCCTTCAGAACGTGAGTCAGTTCTAAGATCTCTTCTCCGAATCTGATGCCCCCTTTTCACAGTTGGAGAGCCTTTATAATGTATCTCGAAGTCCAAAGAATAACTTTTAAAGCTTTGAGATCTTCACATCCTTCTAAGGCTGCAAATGTGGAACTCGCATGTTCTGCCAAGTCGATGTATCGTCTCGCGGATATGGTATAGCACTTGTAGTTCTTTAATTGCTGTAATGCACTGATATCAAACCCCTCAGGTTGGCATGGAAGACCTCAAGACGAAAGCCTTCTTACACATACGCTCGTCAGTCAGCGAGCAAAATATTATAGAGGAGTTGCTTTCTTCATTCGGCCGTCGGTGAGTCTTTCATTCCCATCTCTTGAGAGGCCAAACATTCTCTTCTGAATCAGGCTTGGTGCTGCAGATATCCAGAAGTGCGGTCGTTTGAGATCGATTTTTTACTCAAATGTCCATTCAAGCTGGACGAGTTCTGTCAGAAGCTAGCGGATGGCCATTTGGTGGAACACCAGTCTGTTGTTGCGGAGGTCCTCAGGACGAAGCTAAAATCCAACTTATCCAGCAGCTTTCAAAATCAATTTAAAATCCAAAAGGTATAACAAAGGGTTTACTAGGTGAACATCTTAACACTGTAATAATCTCAGCGAGTTGGTATGTGCTGAGGAAAGAGTTGTACACTACCATTACGAGAAGCTGTCGAGACCTAGTTTAAATTTTCAGACTGATCTGAATCGTCCCAAAATGGAAATGACGCTTTCACCAAAACCCCAATGTACTGTGTGCCGCAGTTTCTATAAAACTAAGTCCTCCTCTCTCTCAACGGTGACTTTTGGTCGACTTGTCCTACCGCTTGCCAAATAATAATAGGTTGCACTTGCCATTTGAGCCTCGTGCTTTAGTGATACTTTAAAAGGTAGGAGGTCCATTCTTTCTATAACGCTCACCATGGCTCTTAGCAAACTCAAAGACGATAGCTGGGCTGAGGGGCCACTCTCCGTGACCTCTTATCTCTCCTTCTCCAACCAACATTTTCAACGATATCCTGATGAAAACTATTCACCCTGTTGTGGGATGGGCTGGAGATTCTACGTGTCTTGGTCGTCGACGGTACCAGGGCAGAGGAAGATTGCACTTCGTTTTGATCCACATCATCTGAGTATTTTCCCTCTGCAGTATCTTACCCTCACGGTTAAGTGCAATCAAACACTTATCGGCTCACCACCACGCCAACTCCAAATCACGTCGTTGTCCAATGCACTTCTATTGGTTCGGTTACAGAAAGCTGTGGATGCAGAGATAGAAATGCAGATTTCATTCCTTGATAATGGACCTACCACTTCCCTCCCTCCTGCTCCTCCTTCTTCCCTGCCTCCCCAGGTCCTTGATTTGATAACTGCCTCCGTGGAAGGTCGAGATGTAATCGATGTCGCATTCCATCTTTACCGCGAACGATCTCGCAGGCAGCATTTGTGGACTTGTCCTCGTGCCGTTTATGGTACCACCGTTCTTCTAAAAGACAAGTGTTTTTACCTGGACGCTCGTGCGTATCTGTGACTTTCAGACTTATCGCATTCTAATCAAGTTTGATGCTCTTGCTAGTGCTCTTTGACAACGACTTCAAGGACCCTTCCATCTTCAGCCTGTCCCAGATTCCATCATCCATGGAGGATTACGATTATGAATCAGATAGCGACTTCGATTCGGATTCAGTCTTTGACGGAGAGGCAGAGGAAGCTCCTCAGGACATCGGCGACTCTGTTGGCTTACCATCGTCTGGCCAACGTGGTCCTGACCCTGATACCCACTTGAAGAGCTCAGAGGGTACGACCCTTGTGGACCCAACCTCCACAGACCAAGTCGCGACACAGCCTGAAGTCACTGAGAACAGAGGCCGAGATCGATCTATTCGTTCCATTCATCTAACAACTTTCGCATTCAGAACGTATGTCCAAAGATGCATTTCACCACGACTGCCGTTCTGATCTGTTCTTTCAGTTGGAAAGCGTTCATCCTGTATCTCGAAGTACAGAGATTGGCCTTTAAAACGTTGAGGTCTCAACGCGTCGACCGTCTGGAGGAAGACAGAACGGCGTGCTCCCCTAGATCCATGTATCGTCTTGCGGATATGGTATTACGTCTTCGCCTCATTGAAGAAAAAATTCTGAACATAACCCTCTCGATATTAGGTTGGCCTGGAGGACCTCAGAAAGCAAGCATTCTCGGCCATTCGTTCATCAATAACGGAACAAAACATCATTGAGGAGTTATTTTCTTCTTTCACTTCTCTGTGAGCTTCCTTCTTGCGAACGGACGTTACATTTTGTCTGAATCCCTCCTTGACAGATATCCGGAAGTGCGGTCGTTTGAGATTGCTTTTCTCCTTGATCACCCAAGCAGTTTGAACGAATTTTATGGGAAATTGTCCGAGAGTCTCTTTGTTGAGCATCAGCATGTCGTTGCGGAAGTTATGAAAGCTTTGGGTGCGAGGGCGGGACAACACCTTCATTACAACTTGTAGCTAATGGTGAGGATTGCGCATAAGAAGTTATTATAGGTTTCTGGCAGGCTGTATAAGAAATGGATGTGATAGTCAGTATCAGATGACATCACGCACCTGGCTCAACCTTGACACTCTGTCTGTATACACATGTCAAACATGCTCAAGGTCTTCTGTCTCGTGTTGATGCTGCCATTGTGTTCTTGCACTCGTGTTCTGTTCTGGTGTAATGTGGATTTAAAGCCTTTCAAACTGCTTTTGGACTGCCCCACCTTCAGACATGTCCCTCCTCAAGATTGCAGATGATCGTTGGATTCGAAGTCCACCTTCTGTCAAATCCGTTCTATGCTTCTCAGCCAATGCATTCAAGACAGGCTCTAGTAGTAACCATTCGCCATCTTGTGGACTTGGTTGGCGGTTTTATGTTCAAACTGCCAGCAAGATACCATCATGGGGCAATATGCAGCTTCCTGCTATGCTCTACTTTGACCCGTACTTGCTACGGCACTCTGCTTTCAAGAGGTTGACCATCATAGTCAGTACCGGCTTCGCTAGTCTGGCGAGTTCGCATTATGTCGAGACCCTAGGAGAGGTGGTGGAATTGTGGAACTTCCTCAGCTTCGATACACGTCTTGAGATCACAGTCGAATTCCCGAGCGATTTGGGACTTGATTTTCCTTCTCAGCCCTCTCTCAAAATGTTTGATTTGGTCGCTGACGCAGCAGACGGTCGAGACGTGTTTGATGTCGTTTTCTTCCTATACCATACTCAATCCCTCCGCAATCTCAACAAGCGAGTTTGGATTCAACTTCGTCCTATCTATGCCAGCACAGCTCTCCTTAGAGATCAGAGCTCTTATTTGGACACCCGTAGGCCATTTACTCCCCATGCCAACACAAACCCATCTCATTCTGTTTCCAGTATTGGGTAACGATTTCAAGGAAGCCTCTTTTGTCGATGTCTCGGACATTCCTTCATCAATGGAGGAGTACGATTATGACTCTGACAGCGACTTTGAAACCGATCTCGACAATGCTCTCGACCGTCCAGCATCTGCGCAGGATGAGGCTGAGAATAATCATCCGGAAACTAGTGCCGCTAAGCACAAGGTAGATTCCTCTGCTGAGTCTGCTCTGCCAGCTGCCTCAGAATCGGATGATATCAAGCCGAGGGGTGAAGTCCAGAACAACGCAAAGACTACTTCTGCAAGGCGACTACCGCATCCTATTCCTCTGAAAAATTTTGCCTTCAAGACGTGAGTCCATTCAGCTTAATTAACTGGTTCGGATTGACAGAATATTATCAGCTGGAAAGCTTTCATTCTGTACTTGGAGACGCAGAGGATCACTTTCAGACCATTGACTTCTCAGAGTCCCGCCTTACCGGGGACTGTGACTGAGCCAGCCTCATGCTCTCCCAAATCCATGTACCGTCTTGCGGACATAGTATGTCACCTTCGCAAGATATACCTTCTGTCCAGTGGAGTTCACCTATTTCCGATTCCAGACAGGCATGGAGGACCTCAAAAGATTGGCGTTTTCTGCCATCCGTTCCTCCATATCTGAAGATAATATTATCGAGGAACTGTGTTCTTCCTTCGCTTCTCGGTTAGCCAGCGCATTGTAGCTCGTGGAGATCACTAACTTGATGATGTAATTCCGAACAGGTACCCAGAAGTGCAGTCATTTGAGATCAAATTTTTACTTGATTGTCCTCAATCCAAGATCCGAGAGTTGTGCCAGAGATTGTCGGATGGTGCTTTCGTTGAACATCAGCCTATTATTGCGGAAGTCTTAATGGCATTGGTGACTGGAAGGATGAGTCCCAGGACTCCCAGGCCGGCGAGTGTACCGAGTGTACCGAGTGTACCGAGTGTACCCGGTACACCCACTCCACTCAGAGAGCCTCCTTCACTAGAGCCTTCTCGAAGTAAGATTGTGTCGTTTCCAGAATATTGTCGCGTCCTCATTTGCGTTGTAACAGTGGTACCTATTCAAGGTTGGACGCGCAGAAACTAGCACTCAACGGAGACTTGCACTGAGGTCAACGGACGTGAAGAAAAGCGTTCGTTGAGCCAGTGCAAGGTGTTATGCTACACATGTAAATAGTCTTTTGTCATCTGGTGGACCTGGTCCACATTATGTCTACGGTACTTCTACGAACAGTACCGAGGGTAATTAGCCGCGGTCGTTAAAAACCACTGGTCTTGCCTTTCTTTGGCCTTCCTCTTCTTCATTATCTACAAGTTAGCACGAATAGTTGAAAGCACCAATGAACAGTAACTTTTTCTCTTCTGCTTTGAAGTGAAGGTATCTAGAGTCCTTGATTCTAGGGACGACATGAAGTGTTTAAATAAAACCTCATTCTGGCATTTCCAACATGGTTGGAAGTAGAACGACATTGGAGGAGAGCCGAGCGGCAGGGAACACGTGTTGTTTCTTTTTCGGACTTTCGTCTTTTCTGTCGCCGCTTGGAATAAGAGGTGAGCAGGCCTCGTACTGATGTCGTTTATCCCCTTGCGCGTTTACTGTCCTGTTCGACCATGTCTGAACCTCTCGTCTCTCTCGTCTTCAGCCTGATTCTTCGTCAAATTCATTGTGCATTATCTTCTGCACCGACATGACAACAGAGCAACCAAAACCTCCATCCACAACCGAACAACCTGCTACCTATGCTGGACCTCCGCCCCCACATTTCATTGGCGGCGCCATACCTCCATTGCCACCTGGATACCCTCCCTTTTTCACCTACCCTCCTCCAGCCGAAGGTCAGCAGCCCGACTCAAATGGTTCCACAGCACCTCCTTACCCTCTAATGTATCCACCAGGAATGGTTTACGCATTTCCTCAAGGTTAGCAGCAGGTTGCCCCTTCAAGCTTTACAGTGTCTTACTATACCCTTAGCACCTCCTGCAGCGCCTCCAGCACCGCCAACTACCCCGCGTCCAAAACGTAAACAAGTGAAAATGGCCGTATGTTTGACATCCTTCAGTTCAAATATTTCGAATACCCATTACATTCCTAGTGTACCAATTGTGCTGCAGCATCGAAACGCTGTGATGAGAATCGTCCTTGTAATCGCTGCCAGAAATACGGAACTGCCGACAGCTGCATGGATGGGCAAAGAAAAGAAAGAAAGAAGGGTATTAAACGAGGACCTTATAAACGCAAGAACAAGCCACAGACGGTCGAATCTGCATACGGTGGTATGTCGCGTCGTCTTCATTGCTTTTACGATTTGCTCATTTTTCTTACAGTAATTCCTCCTCCTGAGGTCGGAGAATGGCCTCAGGGGGTTCCTCCACCTAATGCAGCTGGTGCCCCACCTATATATGCCGTTGCTCAATTCCCTCCTCCTGAAGGATATTACCCTGTTTTTTATCCTCCGCCTACAGCATATCCTCCTCCTCCTGACGGTCAACCGAACGCGGATGGTTCTCAAAACAGTGGACAGCCTCCTCCTCCCATTATGCCTTTCTACATTCCCGGCTTTCCTCCATTCCCATATCCTCCTCCTCCAGGCACGGTCTTTCAGTTTCCCCCGCCGGGTATCGTTGCTCATCCACCCACAGCTTCTCAGCCGGCTACGGGTGCTGCAGAGTCAGAACAAGAACAACAGGCTGAAGAGAAAGACGAAGAGGCGACTTGTGTGAATCCAGCCGATTTATCGGATGCTGCTGCGACTGATAGCCACAGCAAAGCTCATGATGGAGATGCAAATAAGACTGATGAAGATGAGAACGTGGAAGATGGGTCTCAGGCTTGAGAGGATCGTGTCGTTTTGTCGTTTTATTGTTTTCTTGCTACTCTTATTTATTGACGTGTAAAATAGCCGTGACTTCGTAGGTTGTAACTGTTCTGTAACTTTTTTGGTCCACACAGCGGATGGAGGAAGGCGTTTCTTATTCAGCGTGTGTGCATAATAACATGATACAGAACGTTCTTGACCTTCAGTTCCACAAATGCATGTCAATATGTTCACCATAATATCTGTCCCCCGTAATCTCATGCTTTCCAACGGCCTCGTTAATTGATTCTAGCTCCTCTGCGGTAAACACGATATCACCTGCCTCAAGATTCTCCAGCGTACGAGAGGCTTTGGACGACCCGGCAAGAGGAATCACGGTAGGACCTGTAGTGCACACCCAAGCAATGCAGAGTTGGGCAGAAGTAATGCCTTTCTTCTGGGCAATGGCTTTAAGATCATCAACGAGCGCCATATTGTTGAGGAAATGCTCCTCTTTGAAGCGCGTCAAGCGGCTGCGATGGTCGCCCTCTGTATGACCAAAGTCAGTACATTTTAATGTTTCTGTATAAGTACTCGATCACTGACTTGGAAGGTCCGCTGGGCTTTTGATAGTACCGGTTAGGAATCCATGACCTAGAGGGCTGCAGCACAGACGGTACTGGTGAGACAGAAAAATGCACAAAAGGAAGGATCCGTCTTACGAGTAAGCAGCAACAGCAATATTCAACTCAGCAGCAGTAGCAATGACCCTTTTTTGTTGTTCTCCATACTCGAAGGGGCTGACTTCAATTTCGGCGACAGTGATTGGGTAAATCTGAAATGGCCGTATCAAAATTAGCCATAGCCATGTAAGAAGGATGTCCTCACCGAATGCGCCTTCCTCAGAGTATCGGCATTGCATTCGGAGAGTCCGATATGATCAAATTTGCCTTCCTCTACAAAGCTGACTAGGGTTTTCATGATATTCTCGATACCAACATTACGATCGACACGTCCCGGTTCATACAAATCAATTTTCTTGAGAGGTCCAAGAGCCTTGATGGAGCGTTCCACGCTCAGTTTGAGAAATTCGTAGCTGCCAGGGATCAAAAAAGCTACCATAGTACTAAGACCAGCGAGAGACCACTTACGAACAGTCTGGGCCGTGTGTTGCAGGATTGAAGCCACCTTTGACCGAAATGAACGTCTTCTCCGCGTAGTCAGGATGCTTTGCAAAGAACCTCGAGAGCATCTCAAGGTTTCCCAAGCCTCGGTTTCGATCGTAAAAATCGGCTGATAGAGATTCGAGAAATGTTAGCCAAAGCTTTATCCAGGAAAAATGACGAATAAAAACCCTTACCAGTGTTCAGAAATGCTTTCACACCAGGTGGTAGTGCGTCCACACCAGCCTTGATCGCTTCAAAACACACTTCATCGGGAACGGGATCGACAGCGGTTCTGTTAGCCAACTAAATAAAGGTGTGGCAGAAGTATAGAGCGGCTTTCGACTCACGTCATCATCATCAGTCCATGCTGAAATATATAGTTAGTTGAGCGAGTTCATGCGCAGCGAGAAAGGTCCCCTACGGAAATTCTAGCGACCACAACATCTGGAGCAGTGCCACCGAGTTTGATGCTTCGAGAGACCATTCTTCACGCTGGATATCAGGGATGAAAATCTGCTAGGATCGGGATACATATCCTGCAACAAAATGGCCACTTAAGAATGGACTTGCAAAGTTGACGTGAGAGACAGGGACGATCCTGCGGAAAGCACGCCTAAATTTGTGCCGTCGGCGCGTCACCAAAAATGACTGTTGGAGGAGCACTAGTACTGTACCTCTGCATACTGGAAGTATAAGTTGACGGACTGATCAGCCTGTGGGATATTCAAATAGGTTTCGTCTAATGGTGTAGTTGCTTCTTTATGTTACACGACTTACATGGATATACTGTACGCTTTATCGGTAATGATAAAAGTCAGAATGTAGTATGTGCCATTCTTGTAAAAGCAGCTTCACTGCCAAAGATGCACATCGATGCCTTCACCGAAGTAGCGATCGCCGGTAATCTCGTGCCTCCCAATGGCTTCATTCAGCTCCTCCAGTTCTCCTTCAGTCAGGACAACATCACCACCTTCGAGATTTTCCAGCGTTCGAGATGCCTTGGAAGATCCGGGGAGAGGAATCACAGTAGGACCAGTAGTGCACACCCAAGCGATGCAGAGTTGAGCCGGAGTAATGCCTTTCTTCTGAGCAATGCGTACAATGTCATCGACGAGTGTCATGTTGTTGCGGAAATGTTCCTCCTTGAAACGGGTCAAACGAAGACGTGGGTCGTCCTCTACGTGATGAGAGAGGGTAACAAAAAAAGGTCATCAGTGAACCATCGCGAGTAGTACGATAATATTTGCGCACTTGGCAGATCGTCTGGGCTTTTAATTTGACCAGTGAGGAAACCGTGTCCAAGAGGGCTGTAATGTACGCAATTTGAGGAAAAGCGAATACAGATATCCAGAGCTCACTCACGAGTAGGCAGCGACAGAGATATTCAACTCGGCAGCAGTGGCAATGACCTTCTTCTGCTCCTCTCTGTACTCGAAAGGGCTCACTTCAATTTCAGCAACGCTGACTGGGTGAATCTGAAAATAATCACGATAATCGGCTATACTGCAAACGAGATACAGCATAGAAGGTACTGACTGAATTTGCCTTCCTCAAAGTGTCGGCATTACATTCAGAGAGTCCGATATGATCAAATTTTCCCTCCTTCATCAGGCTTACGAGGGTTTCCATGGTCTTCTCAATTCCAACCTTGCGGTCAATACGGGCTGGTTCAAAAAGGTCGATTTTCTTCAGCGGTCCAAGAGCTTTTACAGAGCGATCAACGCTTTTCTTCAAAAACTCGTATCTGCAGCGAGAGGGTCAGAATTGGCTTAGAACTGGACAATAATATTAATATAGCGACTTACGAGCCGTCCGGAAAAAGATGAGACGAGACATTCATACCGCCTTTGACGGACACAAACACTCTGTCCACATACTCAGGATACTTGGCGAAGAACCTCGAAAGCATTTCCAGATTCCCAGTTCCAAGATCAATGGCGTAGAAATCGGCTGGTAGAGTTGATTGAGCATTCGAGATGCCATGTCCATGCAAGAGCAACTAACCAGTGTTGAGAAATGCTTTGACGCCATGCGGTAACGCGTCGATACCTGCTTTGATAGCTTCAAAGCATACTTCATCGGGAACAGGTTGAGGTGTCCAGCTAAAACCAACAGTGTGAATAGAAGCAGGAGCAGAGTTCCTACTGGTCCTCACCTCATGGACATCAACCCATGCTAAAAACGATGTTTTTTGTAAGATATGCTGCCATATCAAAGACCAGACCACTCACAGAAACGCGAGCAACTGCAATACCTGAAGCAGTACCACCGAGTTTGATGCTTTGAGTGACCATAGTTTGAGTAAGTAGAAGGGGGATGATGTCAGAGTTGTTCCCAACGTCGATTCTTATATGGTCGTCGTTGGGATTCGCACAATAGGTTTCGACCTGAGCCTTGTATGTGACCTCTTGATCCCGGAGAGGCAACGCGCGTCAATGGCATCTGGAGAGAGAGAAGGGACTCGGATGAGTAGCCGATATTCCGTTTTTTACCGTTAACCGAACAATATCAGCATGAGATTTACCTCTGCTTAGGGGCTACGTACCAAAGGAAAACACAAGAAGTTATCTAGTCATCAAAATTACTCATAATCTCAGAATAAGAATAAACTTTACTCAGCGTCTATTAGTAGTATCCTTATCACTGCTTAGCAAGCCTTGTGCTTTGCAATTGCAGCGAGCTAATTGGATTATTCACACCGCGAACGGCGATGCATATTTGGAGCATGGAAAAATCTAAACTTAAATGACGGATTTTTGCTCAGCCCCAGGAATACTCCATATGGAATATCGGCCTCAAATCGGTCCCATATGGAGTAGGCCCGGCGAGCAAAAGCTGCTTTGAAAAATCAGTAATTTAAGTTTGTGTTTTTCAATGGCCCAAATATGCATCGCCGTCCGCGGTGTCATATATCAGCAACGGTGAACAAAAGCCAGCTATTTATTGCAAGGAACTATGGGATTTTTTTTGCGCCTAAGAAGAAAAGGTTGTGGTTCAACAACTTCGGACTGTTCAAGGGTAGCAAAGTGGGGACAAGAAAGGCGCCAGCGAGGGCACGCGTCTTCAGTGCTGCGCTGGTGAGCATGCCGCAGCTGATAGGTTTAGATGCAGAGCATAACTCGTCGTTTTGAGCTAAAACACGGGTTTGACGCGAGCCAGAGGGAAAAAGATGGATGTTCAGAACATTGTTCAGACACGGCGCTCTTTAGATAAAGATAGTTGAAGACGCGTTTGGCAGGACCCACATACATATCGGCTTTGTTGGACTACATATCGGACGTTGACTTCAAGTAGTTCCGCCTATCCTCGTCGAATTGGCATGATGTCGGTCTGAAGAGAGTACATGATGACTGAAGAAACAGAACACGCTATGATATGGCCAGTTCACGCATGCGTTAACGAAATGGAAGCTAAAAATTGCCTGCCGTAGTCGTCATGTACCTGAACTGCTTTATAATTATTCGTTGTCTATCTTTCACTCCTTCACCTATCTCCGTCCTCGAGATGTCCAATCATGCTGGACCTGCACCCATGACCGCGAGCGAAAGTGACCCATTACTGCCTTCAAAGAGGAAGAAACCTTTCTATCGTCCGAGGCCTCTATGGTATGGATTCGTGACCTTAACGCAGTCAAGACACTAATCGTTCACCAAAGGCTGGTCCCATTCGCAATTACTGGTGCCTTAGTTGTGAGTACCAGTTTCCTTCCTAAGCATGCTGGAGGTCTCATAAGATGCTATTTTCAGCGTGGCATGACCTTGGCTCCTCGTGTTGAAGTCTTCACGCAATTATCGTGTGCCACCGTTCACAAACACCACCCGTACAACCATACAAATGCTATTCTTATTCCTCATAATCCAGAATACATGTCTATCTACTCTGCGCTCGACCCTGTTGGTCCTCATTTATCCTCGGTGCATTCTACTTCCGTATTATTACCGTCACACCAAGACGACGATGACGGTGCACAAGAAGAGGACCCGCGTCGACTACCTTCAGAGAGATGCATATCCGACCCCAAAGTCACAGCGGGTGCCGCGCGTCTTCAAACGATAATGACGACCACGATGGGTTTTTTGTCTGCATTAACAACGGGCTGGTGGGGTCACTTCAGCGAACGTCATGGACGTACACGCGTCTTGGCCATCTCCACGCTTGGACTGTTTCTAACGTACGATTTCAGCTTTCTTGTGGGTGTCACAAATTGAGATTTTGTTTCCAGTGATCTCACTTTTATCCTGGTGGCTACTCCTGGCTCGGCCTTGTCTTCGCATGGGCATAAACTTCTCATTCTTGCTCCTTTTATTGAGGGCTGCCTGGGAGGCTGGTCAACTCTGCAGTCGGCAACTTCGTCTTATGTTTCGGACTGCACATCCGCAGGCTCTCGTGCTAAGATTTTTTCTCGATTCACTGGCGTTTTCTACCTTGGCTTTGCTTTAGGCCCTACTATTGGAGGCTGGATTATCAGGAACGGGATCCCTGGGATTGACAGAATTGGAACGTTACATGGCCAGGTCAGAGCATCATCCACGTTGTTTCTTCGTAAGCTAACGACGTATTATATGATCTTGGTATGACAGGGTAAAAGCGTCACCGAGGTTTTCTGGCTCGCAATATGCTGTTCATTCATCAATTTGTTTCTCGTTGCATTTGTCTTTCCGGAATCGTTATCCAAGGAGCAGAGAGCTAGAGCAATTGAGCAGTACCACGCAAATTCGAAAGGCAAAGGACATGCATCAAATCAGGACTCAGATGGCAGTGTCTCTCCAGCGCCTGCAGAAGCGCCACCTAAACCTGGCGCTATTCGGCGTTTCCTGAGTCCTCTTGCAGTATTCTTCCCTGCAGCCATCTCACGACCTACTGCCTCTGGTGTTGTCAAGACTAGGGATTGGAGTTTGACCTTTTTGGCACTCTCTGTGTTGTTATTTATGTTATCTACGGTATGGCAACGACACTGCGCATTGGTAACGCCGAACTCAATTATTCTTCCTGCAGGGTATCTATCAAATCAAGTATATATACGCTGAACACGTTTACGGATGGGGAGCTGATAAGCTCAGTTACTATATCTCCTTTGCTGGTGGACTGAGGGCCGTGTGCTTATTATTTGTGATGCCTGGTATGTCTTATGCGGACGATGCTTTATTTTTAGTGTTTCATCAGCCCGCCCTTTTTTTTTTTCAGCTGTCATTTCCACTTTCAAACCTACAGTCCAAAAATCCACGAACAAAACTGCCAGTCCCACGAAAGCCCAACTTGCCCAAGAAATCCATTTTGATCTCATGCTTACGCGCATCTGCATCTGTATTGATATATGCTCGCAGTTCCTGGTCTCTATCTCCCCATCTCCGTCCAACATTCATGCTGAAAGCATCCGTTCCTTCCTAACTTCGACTCCCAGCCAAACTTCAGCAGATAGACGCAGCGAAATTTTCTTCGTATTGGCTTCGAGTCTCAGTGGTTTTGGAGCTGGATTCTTGCCAGCTGCTCAGAGTTTAGCGTTGTGCATCGTTCAAGCGAGACAGTTGCTCGAGAGCACGGCATCAGAAAGAGACGCCAGCGCTGTTGCTTCTGATGCAAGAGAGGAATCCATCAAGCCTAAGGGGGACTCGGGAATTGGAAAGCTGTTTGGCGCGCTCTCGGTATTGCAGGCGGTAGGACAGATGATTATGGGGGTGAGTGGTGGTTTCTCGTTTAGTGTTGATGACAAATCTCATGTTCGACCTTTCTCGTGCATAGCCACTACTCTTCGGTTTGGTATACAGTGACAGTGTGGCTCAGTTCCCTAAAGCCATCTTCGTCACTGCCTGCGGTATCTTGGTCGGTGCTCTAGGATTCGCGTCTCTCATCCGTAGTCCCGTTCAAAGAGAACGGCCTCGTGGTAAAGGGAAGGCTCCTATGAAAGGCGGTGCTCACAGAACCAAGAGTTCGAGACTGTCGAGGGCAGAGGAAGAGGAACGAAGGGGTCGTTCACGAGCCAGCAAGGATCTGTTTGGATACGGTGTCCCTATAACCAGAGATAATGAAGAACAAGTCCAACGTTCAACGCAAGAGGCGGGTCCTTCGTTGTAATGAGGTATCTATTGTGAGGGTTTGGGCAGTTAAGTGGGCAATTCTTTTACAATACCTAGAACATAGTATGTATTATCATTCGTGTACATTTCTAGATACTTTATGCGCTCTTTTGATCCCTAGTAATCTATGGCTGCTCCAACTTGCTTCCGTGTGAGACGTTCCTCGCTCGGTATTGCTTCGAGAAGGATTGGAAAGGACACCTGGAGTGGACTGAAGTGGGACGGACTGTATATGATACCTAGCATAATATATTATATACGCTCATACATGTACCTCAGCATTGTTTTAGCATTACTCCAATACTGCTGAGCAGCGTCATGAATCATATGTCCATACCTCAGAATTTACACCCAAAACCTCAGAGCCAAGAGGTCCACTCATATACCCTGAATACACTGGTGGTTCATGCTGCGAAACTCCAGTCCCTGCTGCTTCCACTAGAGGAGCACCAGCTGGAGGAAGATTGGGATAGGAATTGGGGTTGAGGTGATGAATAACAAGATGGCGATCGAGATCGAGATTATGAACAGAGTCCTGAGCAGTCGCAGGACTGGCCCTGAGAACAGCTATATGAGAATTGATGTCTTCGACGAGACCTGCATAGTCTATCCAGGCAAAGCCGGCAATTTTCAATGCGTCTCGTAACCTGTTAGAATAAGAGGGGGAGATTGAGAAGAGTGACCTTGAGAGCAAACCTCGAGCCGACGCGCCGAAAAATCCATCCTAACTCACCTCTCAAGTATCCGGATCCCCTCGCTAGCCGACATAACCCCCCAATTCATCACATCTACTGTAAACTGCACCCATCTTTTCAAATTCCCACCCACAATTTTCTGCTGGGCCAATCTCGAAACCGAGTATATATCCTCGATCATCTCGGAAAATTCGATGGCAGCTTTACACGTTAGGGCTCTAGCATCGACGAAGATTGGTGCCAGTTGTGCCGGCGCCAAGCGACCACCATTCACGTAGCAATCCACTCCGGTGACGGGAAAGCTATCATCTAGCCCCGCATTGTACAAATCTGTCCCGATGCCCTCTTCCAACATTGCCTTGATCGTCTCGTAGAAATACAATGTCAGGTTTGTCCATGCAGCCGAGACGGTTCTGACGGTAAGGAGAATGTACCAGCTCTGTTTTTGGACTTGACGAGATAGCAGATGACCATGTGTCTTGAAGGCATCGCACACTTCGTACAGGAGGTGAAGATAGGTGAAATAGCGTTTGACTGCTTGAAAGTCGAAGCGGCGACCTCGTGCGCAAGCTATACGATCAGAGTGTCAATGGGATGGCAACGGATGGGTAAGCAGGTTCGCCAGTTGTTCGCTAAAACAAAATTGGAATACTCACGTCCACTAATATTTTCGTACACCTCTCTTGCACCTGATGTAACGTGAAATATGACTGAAGGACATACATGCGCATTCAGCATGGTTGAATAAGACAGTAAAGTCTGCAACTCACTAGAGAGAAAACAATCATAGAACTGCATACAATCACAGCCTTGACTCAGTGATGACGCCAAATTTTCCAACGGTAGCTGTTTGTGACCACATATGAGGTGCTCATCGTGAGCGGAACTAGAATAGCAAGTGCATGAGCCAAATGAACGGAGGGAATGGAAGAAGACAAAACCCGCAAAGAAAGGAACGCACAAAGCTACAGATCTGCCTGAATGGAGAGCGGACATTGCATCAGCCACCTAAAGAGCCAAAGACCTAAGATCAACAAATGAAGTAGAAAGAAACCAGAACACCCACCAAAAAACACGACCATGTAACCGAACGGACCATACTTCCAATATTCGAGTAAGGCTGCGCCTGTCGATACCAAGACTGGGCAAGTGTTCTAGCTTGCCATGAAAAAGCTGCACCGTATGAGTATGGACTGTCGTGTTCTGTCGGCATTGAGTAGACATCCCTGAGTCCATCACCTCAGAACTGGATACTCACCACTATCCAATAATGCATCTAACAAATAACAACTCGCCGCACTCTCAGGCGACACCCATAAAGCTATTCCTTCAATCTGTGCCTGCCTCAACGCCTCCACTTTCAGTTGATGACACAAGCCAGCTCTCTCTCTCCGTCTACCAATATCCCTTAGGTCCAATTTTATTCTTTTCACGGGTTGGGCGGTAGTCAGAATACTGGTCAATTCTGCAGAAAGAGGTTCTGAACCGATAATAAGGGGGTCAATAGACACCAGAGATGTGACGGCGAAGATGCAGTAGAGCAGCACACATTCTGGAGATGAGAGAGAAGATAATTCCCAGCCACATTCTACAACACGAGAATGCAATTTGTCGTAAGGGATGATAGGGAGATTATAGTAGGGTGTATGGACGAAGGCTAAGCGTGAATGACTGAGGTTTTAGTTCGAGGACATGTTAAGGTGCAGAACACGCACCATTGAATAAATCTTGCATCAGACGTCTTGGGAGTTGTATCTGAGGACCAGAGAAAACCGGAGTGTCGGCAATGGGCCTTCTATATCCATCGTTGAAAGCAACATAGTTCGCCAGCACATATGTCTGTGTGTATGGTAATCCAGCAGACAAGCTCGTCAAACCCCCTGCCGTTACAAGCTCTTGGCTCTGAGACGTCGTTTCATCCCTGGTAGTGTCATGAGTGTCGTCTTTAGTGCTGTGGTATCCTTCCCTGGCCGTAACCACTTCCTTCCCAGCTGTTATTTCACGCTGTTTTCTACGTTTTCGGCGGACGGTCGGTGTAGTTGTACAGCTGCGATGATTAACACTCGCTAGAGACATCAATTCGCCCAGACACTCACTGTACACCCTTCTCAAGGCATCTAGGACAGGACCTTCCAAATGGTTGGGGATGGCACAGAACTCGACGCGCCTTGCAGTGGTCGCATGCTGGTGGTTTCTTGTAAGGTTTAGTCGTAATTTCCAGAGTCTCCATTCGCTGATAACATTGCAAATCAAAACTGTTGCGAAAAAATACAAAAAGATTACGCGCACGGCGCGTAGTAGGACTAGTGCTAAGCGCTAAGCCCGGATCCGGCTCAGACTCGACCTGTGGGGCAAATTTTTCGGGAAAAAGATCAAGGTCCCACTGCTGGTTTCTGAAAAATTTGGTCCAAACAGCGCCTACGGCGGGCGTTGCTTTTTTCAAATTTATCCCGTGCAGTTTGCAATTTGGGGCAGATTTTGCCCAAACTGGGGTCAGTCAGCTTCACCCATTGACGAGGATGCTGATGTTGGGCAGTGACGGGACCCCTACCTGTTGGGTCGGTGCATCCGGCTGCGTGAAATTTCACCCAAGATGTCGGGATTTTTTGATAGGGTCTGGCCGCAGTGGATCAAGATTGGAGGTTTTGGCCAAATATTTGTCGGGATGGGGATCCGGGTTAGTAGGGTATACTTAGAGTCCTCGCGGAGTTCACTTCTACACTCCGACATCATTATCAGCGTGAGATAATTTGCCCCTAGCAAGGCCGCCTTGAGGCCGCCCGTCATTGATTATTTCCTTACAACATCCTACCATGTCCGACGACGAACAAGCAAAGGGGCGCAAAATTATAATTAGTGCGAGCGAAAGCATATAGATTGGGTTGACGCGGGGAAGGGAAGAAAGGGGGAGCGCGACCGTCCACAGCTGCTATGTTTTTCGTGTGAATATCATCGGTTACGATCCGCTTACTAAGCGCTTAAAGCCGAAACGCGTTGCTATCTAGCCCCTGTTCGGTTTCGGAAAATTATGAATCACTTCTTTCATGCCTGTAAGCCCATTCAACCTGTAAACATTGCTGGAAATACCTCAATTTCTCGCAGTCATGTACTTCAAGGGGCTCATTCTTAGCTGTGCAAATGCAACTCGTTGGCAACCTATATAAGCAGGTCAAATTTCGAGGATGGATATATCTCCATCACCCTCAGACTACAACCGTCGAAGTCTCCCTATCGAACTAAAGTATGGTCACTCAAAGCATCAAACTTGGCGGTACCGCTGCAGATGTCGTAGTTGCCCGAGTTTCTGTGTGTACCTTGCTTTAAACTTTCTCGATGAAGAGCTGACTTGGAGCTGACTCGTACACGACATGTAGCATGGATTGATGGCTATAACGTGAGGATTTCTTACAATCTACTTCAACCTAAATTCGCTATAATCCTTTTCAGGTGGGCTCCTGAACCCGTTCCCGATGAAATATGCTTCGAAGCTATCAAGGCTGGCATCGACGCGTTGCCTCCTGGTGTCAAAGCATTTTTGAACACAGGTGCGTATAATCCGTGAATTTCTGTAGGCTCCAGCAGCTAATTCATACCCTTGCCAGCTGATTTCTATGCAATGGATATGGGCACCGGAAACCTTGAAATGCTTTCAAGGTTCTACGACAAATACCCTGAGTACGCAGAGAGAACGTTTGTTTCAGTCAAAGGTGGGATTGATCCAGCCAAACATGGTCCAAACGGATCGTAAGTAGTTGACTTCTTGTCCTCAAGTATTGACTGACTGATCTCGACATTTCATTTTTATTCACAGCTATGAATATCTCAAGAAGAGCGTAGAGCGCTCCATCGAGGCTCTTGGACCCCGTAAAAAGATCGACTTGTTCCAACCAGCCCGTATCGACTTGAATGTCGGCATCGAAAAGATCATGGAAACTCTCGTTGGCTTCGTGAAGGAAGGCAAATTTGATCATATCGGACTTTCTGAATGTAAAGCCGACACTTTGAGGAAAGCGCATTCAGTGAGTGTATGATGATTCCTATTTTTTTCTCATTTTAAAACGTCCCTTGTCACACCTTCAGATTTACCCCATCTGCACCGCTGAAATTGAAGTGAGCCCTTTCGAGTACGGAGAGGAACAGAAGAAGGTCATTGCCACTGCTGCCGAGTTGAATATCTCTGTCGCTGCCTACTCGTGAGTGAGGTCTGAATATCTATATTCGCTTGTCCTCAAATTGCCTACACTACAGCCCTCTTGGACATGGTTTCCTCACTGGTCAAATTAAAAGCCCAGACGATCTGCCAAGTACGCAAACATTATCGTACTACTCGCGACTCATGGCTCACTGATTTCGTTTTCTTTTCTATTTCTCATCACGTAGAGGACGACCCACGTCATCGTTTTACCCGTTTCAAGGAGGAACACTTCCGCAACAACATGGCACTCGTCGATGATATTGTACGCATTGCTCAGAAGAAAGGCATCACTCCGGCTCAGCTCTGCATCGCTTGGGTGTGCACTACTGGCCCTACTGTGATTCCTCTCCCCGGATCTTCCAAGGCGTCTCGAACGCTGGAAAATCTCGAAGGTGGTGATGTTGTCCTGACAGAAGGAGAACTGGAGGAGCTGAATGAAGCCATTGGGAGGCACAAGATTACCGGCGATCGCTCTTTTGGTGAAGGCATCAATATGCATCTTTGGCACTGAACTCCTAGTCAGGCAGTGACTGTCAATTGTAATACAGAACTTCCAGATATGTAGAAGAAGTTAAATGTTCAATGGGTTACACCTTCCTGAATAATTCATTGACGAAAAGAAGTTTGAGCCGGGGCCATGTCAGCGCCAATTGGGTGACAACATATTGACAGGAAGCCCCGACGATAGAGTGAGTTTTGCGATGTTATCGTGAGAGAGGATACCCTGCAACTCATCGAATGCTGAGGAACTGCGAAGGTGACCGAGAGATGCATCGGGATTACAAAACTGGGACAATTTGTTTGGGCTTTGTTCGCTAGTAAAATGCTAGCCACGTCCACAGTCCTTAAGAAAGTTCTCTCCACAGTACTCTGCAACTCTGAGTAACGAAAGATACGTTTTTTAACATGGAAAGCAATACGATCACCAAACATATTCATACAGATCCCAGAACCACCCCCAGCAATAAATACTTGGGGGACAGGTACAAAAGACGTAGGTCGTACACGCGGGAAACTATCGTCTGACACTGACAGTGAAATGAGTGCTCGTACTCTCTTTCCACTTTCCAGAACCAAACCAGACAGGCCCAAGTCGAAGGTTCACATCACATCTTCATCAACCAAGGCTTATTAGCCAACGTCCAATCATCCAAAATCTTCCAAAAGTGAGCAACTGTACTTTTGTCGACGTGTCGTCGGTGTTGGTCAATCTGTTGAGGTTGAGGAGTACATGTTAGTTGGGATCAAAGAGGGAATAACGAAAGGGAAAGAGATATGAAGAAGAAAAGAATATTTGGGTGAAGGGAGAATATGATCAATAATCACCTTGAGCTCTGTGACGTTCCAATCTTTGATCTTATGGTTCGGGGGATCGTTTGCCCAGGCGACGTATATTCCTTTTACTGTCGAATGTCAAACACGGCGGTGAGAAACAAATATCAGAGCTATTGGATAGTAACCATGAAGACAGGGAACGAACCATGATGAAACAACACCCTAGGCTCACTCCATTTGTAAGGCTTGAACTGCCATGGTTGGCCTGTGGTCATTACGCAAATAACTCGGTCCCAAGCATCTGCGCCGAATTTTGAGAGGGCTTCGACAGAGTCGACGATGAAGTATCTGTGGATTAGTGGTAAGATAATATGAATGAAATC
The DNA here is from genome assembly GCA_013368315.1 of Tetrapyrgos nigripes. Classification (NCBI taxonomy): domain Eukaryota; kingdom Fungi; phylum Basidiomycota; class Agaricomycetes; order Agaricales; family Campanellaceae; genus Tetrapyrgos; species Tetrapyrgos nigripes. Next base: position 464,194 of record JAACJM010000019.1, read on the forward strand.
GTAATGGAATAAAGTTAGGATACGTACTTTGCCTGAGTACTCGTCTCCTTCCCACTTGAATCAATAGTGGTGAGTTTTCGATACAGAGGTATCATATCTTCGGGACGAGAGTTGCCCTCAGCTGCTGCCCGTGCTCGAGCGGCTTGACTTTGTTCGAAACTGATGGATCATGAAATAAGGAGAGACGTAATTCATTCAGGACGAGGACAAGTCATGGGAATGAGGAAAGAAAACTTACGTAGATTCTTGTAGGAACCGTTTGACATTGTACATGGTGATGAGCGCAGTGGGTGATGAGGAAATTATGATGATGGGGTAGTTGCTGCCTAAAGACCGGGAAAAGTGGGTAAAACGAACATCAACAGAGTATGAATGCATGACGACTCACGAGCTTTACGAGCTTGCAATTTAGGATCGGATGTAGATGCACTAGACAAAGGCGGTGCTGCACCAGGCCGGGAAGCTTCTTTAAGTTTCTTGAGTTTCTCCACGTATGCCTGGCTGACGGAGGAAAAGTTCTGCAAACAAGGAATTAGTTTGTCGTCCGCAAAGGAAACAAAATAAGACACACATTGGGCTTACTACCCCTCAAAACCGTATTCCTACCACGAAGCTCCACTTCCTGCTGCTTAATCCTTTTAACAGCTTCTGCATCCGCTGTATCTGGTACATATCGTCTTTTTTGTGGTGAGGTAGATGCAGTTGATGATGAGGGTAATCCAGAGGTTGACAATGACGAAGTAAAAGTAGAGGTGGAGGAAGTTTTTTGTTGTGAAGTTGAAGGCAGAGACGCGGCAAACGACGAACGTGGTGGTGTTCCCGGTGGTGTCGTTGACTCTGGTGCGGCCCCGGATGTAGAAACAGCGCTCGCAGGTAGAGCACTAGCTATCCTCCCTGGAAAGTCAACCACATTGCCTTCTAACCAATCTACAACACCTTTTCTCTCGGTGACACTGACAAAACCTGTTGGAACACCGTTATCTCGGACTTGTTTGACGTATTCTGCACTTGATGCATTGCGAAGGAGCCAGGCTAGGTAGACTGCTTCGAGAGTGTAGAATTCATTCGTTCCTTCGCGGAGACGCGTCGGAGTTGATTTTGGGAAAGAGTTGGAAGGGGGAAGAACGATGTTGGTGGCAGATGCTAGGTCTTGAACGGGTGAGCCATCTCCATTGGCAAAGGAAACGGACGCTTTGCTTTGAATGGCCGAACGCAGGCTCAACAGCGCGTCAGAGGAAGACATTGCTTTGTTATGTCAGCAACTTTTGAGAAATATTCAACTTTTTTTGCTCATTTCTACTATTTGTCAAGGATACTACTTCTAACTACCATCGTCTACACACCCTGCGGAGTGGGTTGTTGCATAGGAGCTGACGAGTCCTACGATACGGTTAGCTCGACATCAAATGTGATTTGTGGATTCAGGCGCTTACCACCCTCTGCTTCTTCAACGGCCGTGGTCTGACTCCGTTATTACCAGCCTTGGCTCCTACGATTGGTTTGGGTGGTGATGCCGCATTCGCAATCCCATTCATAGCCTGCGCCCCATTCTGCACCCCATTAATTCCACCACCTTCTTCTCGTGGCCTCTTCTGTCCTCGTGCAGCTCCAGCCCCAGCAACAGCACCATGACTCTGCTGTTGAACTGCAGGAAAGCCACCTCCAGGCGCACCCAAGGAGCCCGCACTCACCGGTGGTGCACTCAAAGGATGAGGCACAGTCGGTGTCCCGGCCCGAAGGGGTGTGCCCACTCTCGCGCCCGGGGCCGGGACCTGTACAGGAGGGGGCCGAGCACTCCCTGGCCTGGGAACCGCTGGTGATACTGGTCTAGGCGTATTATTGACAGCGGCGCCACTTGCAGGTGCAGCAGGTGCAGTCGTGGGTCTTGGTGTACCAGGCCCTCCCGTTGGCCGAGGCGTTCCTGATGACACAGACAATCCAGGCCGAGGTATTGAGGGAGGAAAGGAGCCAGCAGCGGTCGGTACTGGTGCTTGTATTGTATTGGCGTTGGCGTTTGGTGTAGCAGCAGAGGCAGCTGTATAGGCTTGCTGGTGTGCTTGCAATTGCGCTTTTGCCAGTCGTTTGAGTTCTTTCTGTAAAAGTTTAGACGCCACCACAGATTATCGTTAGTTTCCCTATGAAACCAGTCGTGCCGAATACTAACCCGCTTCCTTCGATCTTCCCTCGCCTGCGCCGATTCCACGACGAGAGTAGATGTATTCCACTAGTGAGAGATCAGCACCGAGACGCCAAAAGACGATTTCCACACGTACGCCTTTGATACCCTCCAAGCTAACCGCAAACGAATCTCTTAAAACGTTGCTTGTGAATATCCTCATCTCGCTCCTGGACTTGGGTTCCATAGACATCAACATCGTGAAATAGTCATCCTTCTTCATCGAATGTTTCCCTATAAACATTATTGAGTACGGGCAGATGCCGGTATAAGAAACGTAAGTAACGTACCTGGAACACCCTTGATGAGATGCTTGTAGGTATTTTTTTTCTTCTTCTCCCCCTTGCCTCCGCCCTCTTCATCATCACCGTCCTGCCCATCCGCTGCAGGTGTCTGGGGATATGCAGCGGGTGTCGAACCGGAAATCGGGATCTCTCTCCCCTTGCCTTTATCCACTCCTCCCGGTCCAGGCGTTGTCGGTGACGCTGGCCCATCCGCTCCCATCTCTCCCATTCCACTTCCTCCAACACCAGACCCACCCTCCCCTGGTGTGGCGTAGAATGGCGTAACATACTTGTTATAAGCCTCATGAAGCTGGAATTGTCCCAGAAGATCGTTTGTGCTTTTGATATATGAGGCTTGTGATGGTTTCACTAAGAATGAGGCCGAGAGCGTATCGAAAATAGTAAGAGGTTGAGTATTCGGTAGAGTGGAGTAATGGAGCGCCATGCGATGTAATGACACGGAAGAAGGATGACGACCGGTGGCATTGGACAGGATGGGATATAGCGAGGATATTGCGTTGAGAAACAGAGGTTCCGGACGATGGAACAAATCATGCATGAATCCCTGAGCATCAGTACAAGTCAATAGACGAGTAAAATGTGCAATGTGCACCTGTGCGTAAAAACAAAGGCACTCTCAGTCCGTCTCCCTCTGGATTGTCAATGTATGAATTTATGATGGAACCAGGTATAGGTGGAGGAGAAGTTCTTGGTTTGGAGGGGCCCGCGACAGCGTTTGAGCTGTCCATACGATCCGCTTTGAATTAGATTGACTGTTCCGTTTTGAAGACGACGGCGGGCGTTCTGGGACGCGAGAATGACGACGACGAAGAGGTGGAGACGAGGAGGAGGGCCGTCGGGGTCGTCGTGGTCGGAGCGAAACTGTAAGCAGACGTCCTTCACTTGGTCACAAACACCTGCAAATCGCCTAATTTGGATCAATACTAGTAATCACATTTTTCCACAACGACTAGTATTGTCTGTGACATTCGCACGTTTATCCGTGTTGGACGCCGGGTTTGTGTCCAAGTATGTCAGCCCAGACGAGTCTGGACTCTTGTACAAAAAACCACAGCTTGTTCTGCTGAGGAAGATTAACCACGCAGCTCTCTGTTTACGACACTATCCGGAGGTGTTCCATGATTGACGGGAGTCAATCTGTATTCATGTTGTTTACAGCGGATGGTAACATACGCATACACACTTTAGCCATTCATAGCTACTCGCCAATTGCCACATAACCAAATCCTGTGATATCACCCCCACAAAAGCTTCGCCGATAGATTCTCTTCGCCGAAATATCTATCACCAGTAATCTTATGCTTCCCAATCACTTCATTTATCATCTTCCTCTCTTCTTCATTCAACACGATGTCTCCAGCGGCGAGGTTTTCTAATGTACGAGCAGATTTCCTACATGGTTGTGGTTAGCTTCGTATCAGTCACACCCGAGAGTAGCTACTAGTCGATTTGAAACTCACGTAGACCCAGGCAAAGGAATAATCTTTGGACCTAACGAACACACCCAAGCAATACAAAGCTGCGCGGGAGTGATCCCTTTTTTCGCGGCAATGTCAACCAAGTCACTGACGAGAGCCATGTTGTTATTGAAATGTTCTTCCTTGAAACGAGTGAGATGTAATCTGAAGTCGCCGTCTGCATAGTAGAAGTAAAAGAAATCATAAATAATGAGACGATATACTGAAAGAAAGAAAGAATACTAAGTACTCACCAGGTAAATCAGCAGGACTCTTGATCTGTCCAGTTAGAAATCCATGTCCTAGGGGCCTAGATAATAAACATCAGCGAATGGGCACATGCGAGTCGAGAGGACGAAGAAAAGAAAACATACGAATACGCCGCAACAGCAATCCCCAATTCCACCGCTGTAGCGATAACCTTTTTCTGGTTAACACCATACTCGAAAGGACTGACTTCAATTTCAGCAATCGAGACTGGGTAAACCTACGCATTCCAGCAAATTAAAAAGATAATCAGCGCCCTATACTTAATACACAACAACCCAAGACTAAAACACGAAACCAAGAAACCAAGAAAGACGACACGAGAGAAAGACACGACACAAACCTCATTCGCTCTCCTCAAAGTGTCCTCATTACACTCCGAAAGCCCAATATGGCTAAACTTGCCTTCTTTCATGACAGTAACAAGATTCTCCATAAACTCTTCAACCGAAAGTTTACGATCAATACGTGCAGGCTGGAACAGATCTATCTTCTTGATGGGTCCGAGAGCTTGTTGGCATTTCGTTGCACTCTTTCGGATACCTTCTAACCTGCACAGCGAGAGAAAAAGATATGAGTATGAGTAGAATAACAAGTATTAGATTAATGCAATAAGTAACAAAGACACTTACGAAGAATCATACCCATCCCTCGGATTCCCAGCGCCCTTGACCGATAAAAACGTCTTTCCGGCATATTCAGGGTACTTGGCGAAAAACCTCGAAAGCATTTCGAGATTGGCGGTTCCCATATCCGGGGAGTAGAATTCACCTGATTGGGAGTCATAGTTGCATGCCAATAATCAATAATCGCTACCATGGAAGGTGGGCGGGGGTAGATGGAAGGATGGAAAGACGGAAAGACGGATAGGTGAGACGGATAGGTGACGGCGTCACTTACTAGCGTTTAGCAAGCCTTTTACACCAGGTGGTAAGGCATCGATACCTACTTTGATTGACTCGAAGCATTGTTCGTCGGGGATTGGGTTTGTTGTCCATCTGATAGTGAGTGTGATTACGGTTAGAACCTCTTCAACTGGGAGGAAGGTAGAAAAAAGCAAAGATACGCACGTCATGGTCATCAGCCCGTGCTATAGAACATGAGTGAAGGAGTCAGCAAGCACGTCTGACGAGACTACTAGTCGTCCTGGTAGTCGAGATCGAAGAAGATGTATGTATCACTCACCGCCACTTTCCCAACGACGATATCAAAGGCGGTTCCTCCGAGTCGAACGCTTTGAGAGACCATGGTGATTTTGATGTGATTCTGAAGGTACTGGTGATGAGTTGAAGCAGATTAGACCGTCGTGTCGGTTTTGGATCTTCATCTTAGTTTGACCACTCTTTTATAAGGTGCGAATATGTACAAAGAAAAGATAGGAGGCCTGTTGGACAAGGTCATAAGCAGTATTGCTAAAAAAGATTTCTTGACGACTTGTCTGGATGCTATGAGAAGTCGCTGCATTAGCGATTGCGTTGACATTGAGGAATAGCAGTCGCAGGGTATGCCACAAGATCGGTTCGAGAGTGGCCGTTCTGCTTACAGATAATCAATGCCTACCTATAGAAGAAAGCAAGTCAGAACTACGTCAAGATTCCGGATAAATCAACGCGTACTCAGTGCCAAATACAGTCGACGCTACGTCAAGATTCCGGATAAATAGCGCATACTCAGCATTGAATACCAGTCAGGATACATCGTGCAGCTAGGTAAAAGTCAGCTTCCGCAATACTTACGAGGTGGCTAGTCCACCCGTACACTTCCTTCTTCATGGGGGAATTGTCCGAGTCGGTGAGACAAGATATTGTTGCTTCTAGACGTCTACTGTACAACTTGATATAATTGCTCGAGATACAAATTACATCGTGTTCTAAATCCTTTCGTTTACTCTTCAGCTTGACCAGCCGTTATCACATCATCTGAAATAGAAATTTCAGCTGCGGTCATTATAAACTCTCAAAAGTAATGAGCTTACCAATTTTGAGTACAGCCCTAACGAGCTGCGTGGCAAGCAGATACTGCTGCCTCTTAGAAATTAGAGGATCGTATACAAACTGCTTCTTCATGTCTATGAAAGAAAAGAAAAAAAAAAAAAACTAGAATGAGCACTGGAAATTGGGAAACAGAAAGGTGAACCATACCATTTTCCCCTCTTCCGTTGCAGTCAATGCCCAGTCTGGAGTCGCCTTCTTTGATTTGCCTGCTCTTGACATCAGTAAGAGTGTCTATTGGCGACAGGCCGCTGTTCTCTGCGAGAGCAAGAGGTATGGCGTCCAGAGCAGACGCAAAAGCGCGCATGGCATATTGTTCAATGGAAGGAATCTATTCAGTCAAAAAAAAGGTTCAGCATCTCATATGTAACCCAGGGCCAGTATTCACCTCATCGGCTGCCTTGGATACAGCGAGCGAACAGCAAATGTCTGCTGCTCCACCTCCATACACCACACGGTTGTCTACCACGAGGTTACGGACAGCACAAATCGCATCATGCAACGCTCGTTTGGCTTCGTCGACAATCTATACCAGAACAAGTTATTGATACGATTGGAAAAGGGAAGCAGAAGAGAACATACCATCTTATTACTTCCTCGCACGAAGATGGTTACAGCACGAGTGTTGGCACATTCTTCAATCACCAACATCTTATCACGTGTAGTACCAAACGAGATTTCTCTGACGATTCCTGCTTTACCCAGCTTGGCAGCGGTGAGGTCTTCAAACCGGGGCACGATACGACCTTGGGTAGCGATCGCAATAAGCTATGGCTCACATCAGTACAATGTTTCATGGTACAAGTAACTTGACCGCACCTCGATTTCTGGGCCGCCAACCCATCGTACTGCAGGTAAATCGTTCTGCATTAATAAGTGATTGGCTTCATCGTCGAAACCCCATTGACATATGACCAGGTTAGCTCCCGTATCCTTCACCCTCTTGATCATATCCGTGAACTTCTCCTTCTCATAATCCCGCAATTTGTTGAACTCGTCTACACTGGTGATTTCTAGCTTATGTTTGGTTTTGGGTCTTGGAGGCTCAAATGGACAAGTCAATATCGCAAGTTTTGCGTCTTGAACGGAGCGGGGCATTTGTTGATGTGACATGTCCTTGTCCAGGAGTACACCTTTGATCAACTTGGTGTCTGCAAGGGAGCCACCAACTTTTCCGTCAACCTTGATGAGGTCAAAGGAAACATCTCGACGCTCAAGGTCAGCGACTTGCAAAACAGCATCGACGGCAATTTGAGCAAATTGTTGATGTTCTTTTGATACACTGCGATGGAACGACAGTGAACAAGTGTGCAAGGATGATAGTATTGGACACGCACATTTTGCTGCCCAGACTAGTCATAGCAGTTTTTAGCAGATTCTCGCTATTTTCTTTCGAGAATTCGACACGATCTGAGATGCGATCCAATTGTTCCACAGCAACTGCGCAGGCGCGGTCAAATCCGTCTGCTATACGGATTGGATGGATTCCTCGATCGAGCAATGCCTCGCTCTGCTCAAGGAGAGCGCCAGCAAGAACTAAGACACCCCATTAGCTCAGAATCCTGGGCGTAGAAAAATTGAAGCGCACCAACTACACCAGTTGTACCATCTCCAATTTCATCATCTTGACTTTTTGATAGTTGGACCAAAAGTTTTGCAATCTGATGTTCCACCTCCATCTGACTCAAGATAGTCGCGCCATCGTTCGTCACTGTTATTTCACCATCGGGAGATATCAGGATTTTATCGAGACCTGATTTGACCGGTGAATAAGAATTACTCGAGGACGAAGAAATGGACTCGAACAGACCTCTTGGACCCAAAGATGTTCGGATGATGTTTGCAACCGACCTAGCTGCAAGAATATGTGACTGATCTTCGTCAAACAATGATACGCTGGAAAGTGGAATTTGAAGAGACAGACCTTGATAGCTTCTACACCATGAGATCGTGTTTTCTTCCCTTGTTCCCGAACAATGATAAAAGGACGACCGTACTGGAAAATCTTAGATAAAGAAAAGTCTTTTTGAAAAGATGTATACCTCGTCCGTAGCGTATGCAACTTGCGGTTCTGCCATGGTACGCGTCGCGGTAGAAATTGGGGACAAGTGTGACGCGTGACCTTTTTACACTTTTTTCTTCAACTTCAAGCTTGCTCGACCTCTCAGATCTACTTAATGTTCCCGCCTTCATGTCATGAATAGTCGTTAGCAGGCGTAAACAATAACTACGAATAACTACAATATAGGTAGATAAGCAACTACAACATTACTAGGCATGTGTTGATAGTCCAAAGCTCGTGCTGGAAAGAGAATACCGACCGTCCAGGGTATACTTAGATACAAACAAATAATACAGCAACAGCAAGCATCAGCCTCCAACCAGCTCACGTCAAAAACCCTGTCATCGCCGCCCACTGATGCCTAGATTGGTCATACTGCGATTGCTCGCGAGACTGGAATCATAACTCTTCCTCCCTATCATCCCCATCCTTCCATCTTCTGTGACCGGACTCCTCGATGAGGCTATCGAACTCGGGTTCCTCTTCGTATCCAATGAGAGCATGCCACCTTTCCCACTGTAGCTATTACTGCTCGTATGGGTGCCTTTCTTATCCAATCCCCCAACAATAGGCATACTCAACCTTCTCATCCAGCCCCTGCCCTTCTCCTTGACCGGCGAGGACGATACAGGCGATCTGTCTTGTGGAACGCTTCTTGAAGTGTTGCATGTGTCGCATTGACAATACGGGGCATGATTAGACGCGCTACTGAAACTTGAGCTGGGTCTACCATAGTCACCGTCGTCGCTTCCTCCAGTCCTAGAACCCATTCTTGGGGGAACGAGATGCGTTGCGCTAGCTGAATACTGGGAGTGTACCCGTGGTCTAGGTTGTACAGGTGAGACTGGCTGCTGCAATTGCTGCTGTTGAAAAGACAATTGCCTCTCCCGAGGTTTGATGGGTGGACTTTCAGGTTCTTCGGCCACGGGACTATAGGTCCTCAAACTCTTCGAAGGACCACTATCATTCTGTGAGCGTGGGGACTGTGACTGCCTCAAATTCATGCGTTCCCTCTCCAGTTCAGTTGCTCGCATTTGAAGCTCTTGCTCGCGTAGACGAAGTGCTTGCTCCTTTTCCTTGAGCTCAAGCTCGGCCAATTGGTCGATACGCTGCTGACGGCGTCGATGAGCAGCTGCGTCTTCTTCTAGAGTGGGAGTGATACTTGGGGACGGAAGAGCCTCGACAGATGATCGATACGCCACTGGTGGTGATGACTGCCCGCGACCTGCGTCAACTTGGTGATAAGAATCTACTGAAGGAAGAGAGCGACCGCCTTGGGGTCGTGGTGACGTGGATCGGTCGTATCGTGAAGCAAGATCGTTCACGCTGAGAGGCAGACGAGGTCGAGGTACGTCCCTCGGTGGAGGTGAAGAACCGTCAGACTAAGCAAAGAATAGTCAATGGAACGAAGATAATCAACACGGCAAGAGCACGCACATTCTGGGAATAGCGATTCCTCATTGCAGCGACAACACTCCCATTACTGCTTGACCTGTCAATGTCTTTGGCACCAATGTTCTGACGCTCCGCATCCGGTTGTTTCGCTAGCGCAGTGGCCGGGTTTGGCTTTCCAAGACTGTTGACGGCTCTCTCTGCACTTTCAAACGCTTCATCTATTGTCTGCGATCTGGTAGGAAAGACGCGCTTAATCACAGGACTGGGAGGCCTTGGGTTCAGTGTCGTCTGCTGCTGTTCAGCCTTGTCCTCCTCTGCTTCAGATTTCTCGGCAATCTTGTTCTCGGGAACACTCGTTTTCGTGGGAGATGGAGGTACTTCGTCCATTCCGCTTTTCTCTCTGATCGAGTTTGGAGAGTCAGCGAAACGAACGTTGGGCGAGGGGAAGCTTATATTGGATGTCGAAGAGGACGTCGACGGCGATTGTGAAGGCTGTTGGATCTGCTGGCGTTGTCTCATCGCCGGAGGAAGAGGGACGTGTGTCGGAGGTGCAGGGAAGGCGGAAAGAGATCGTACAGAGCCATTATTATCATCCAACCATTTCCGAGGTGGTTCGTAGGACGAAGGAGGTGCTGGTGACTGTCTAGTCTCGTTGGGTATTTGGCGTTGCAGGAATTCCCGAGGTTGGGCCTGGGATGGCGAAGACAAAGGGGATGGCTGGGGGCTGTCGTTCAGCTCGAGTCGGCCTATGTTATTCATTTGTTCGGCCGGAGGCTGCAAGCCTTCCTTCGTGTTGATTGTTGTCTTCAAGGTAGCGTCATAGTCCCCCTCCGCAGAAGGGGTATAATCAATGTCAGGGAGGTCCGGGGGAAGAGCACCAGTCCATCCCCCTTCACAAAGCGCCCGCCATTCACCTAATTTCCCGACAGTAGGAGAGTAGCGCCTCACACTCTCACAAGAACGAAGCCATTCAGCATCTGCGACTCGGGCCACACAAGAGGCGACACTATACGTTGTCGCTGTATGCTTCTGGGTGACTAGAAGGGAATGATTGCTGCGTGAGTCAAAAGATGAGTTTCCTTACATATTCCACCGTGACTGAGTAATGACTTACTACTTTTCCTGAGAGATTTCTGGGCCCATAGCACTGATAAGGTTGATATATCGAGCATGTTCGTCACTTGCATCTCGGGCACTCTTCTTGGATTTCTTCTCATATATTTGGCCTAGAAGTAGATAAAGCTTCAATAATGATACAGATTACAATGATTAAAAACTCACCGGCTTGCTTGATCTTTGCATTAGCTGCAGCGATACGATCATCATGAACCTTCTCCTCTTTCTGAGTTTAAGATAGCGTTAGGACCGAAGCATATCAACGACTGAAGCAAAGGCAAACGCACCGCTAGCTTCTTGAACCATTTCTTCACTTCTCCGCTTATTGCATCGTATTCCTTATCCGCAATCTTCGCAAACTTGGTGTCGACTTCACATAAGGCCTCGAAGATACTGGCACTAGCATTCAGAGTGTTTCCTGGTCGGGGAATTTACGAAACCAATTAAAACTGGAACATTGTGATAACATACCTGCAATCTCTTCTGTTACTTTCATCCCTGCCGTCTCCCTTAAAGCCTTGGCCAGTTTCTTCTGAAGAGCGACTACAGCCCCCGCAGCCTCGCAATAGTCATTAAATACGCTGAGGAGTGTCTCGATAGATTTGCAGGCCTTGTGTATGTCGGTTCTCTCAGCGAGAGGTTGAGAAGGAGCGGCCATTGCGAGGAGGATCGGTCCTCGCCTGGAGGAGGGTAAAGGCAGTCTTTAGGTCGAATGATGTCAAAAATGGGCGACTTCCTTCACACGCTTCATCGTCTTGACGTCGATTGCCCCTGAACTAAAGTATTACAGCAATTTCATAGCTCGACACTGGAGGTCTACAATATACATGACTGGTACAATTTCTAGATATACTCTTCTGTACTTTCGTAAACAGTTGCCCCTTAACTCTGCTGCAGGGCAGCCAACTGTGACTTTAGCTTCTTTAGTGTCTCGACTTCGTTCTTTATTTTGGTGTCCAGCTCGGCAGATTTAGGCTGGGACTTCAACTGGCGGATCAGATTGCCCTGCTCCGTGATCTCCGCCTCCTTTGCGAGCATCTCGGGTGTCTTTTCACCTGCAAACACTGGAGCTGGTGCTTTCCCCGCCTTTCCCTTGGATTTGTTGGGTGCAACTTCAGCCGCAACTTCCTTCGTTTCCGTGCCTCCAAACCGCTGTCGGTAAGTCTCTGCCATCTTCTCGTCAATCCTCTTGAAGAGATGGTCCGGTTTTCCAATTGTGTGACCGGCCAAAATATCTGTGGACAGGACTTTGGGAACCGCACGTGGAGGGGCATTGAGTTGCTGAAGCATGGCTTCAGAAGTGGCAGGCATGTATGGGTACACCAGGCAAGACAAGACGTAGATGAGGTTGAGAGCACGGGACAAAACTTGTGCACAGCGAACTGGATCTTCGGTCATGAGCGCCTTTCCGAGACCAGAGGATTGCAGGTACTGGTTTCCTCGATTAGAGATCAGCATGATGGTCTGCAGGCCCAAGCGAAGCTTGACAGCCTCCATGGCATCAATGTAGTCCTTCAAGAGTCCATTGACCTCGGAGATGAATTCAGCATCATGGGCATCATTGGGTGATAATGGTCCAGGTTCGTCACCACTCTCTGGAAGTACGCCATCGTACTGAGAGGATATGAATTTCAGGACTCGGTTGACAAAGTTGCCGAAACTGGAACAAACCGCATGTTAGAGGATCCAAAAATATGGATACAGCAGACTCACTTGTTCAACAAGACGTTGTTGTTAGCAGTTATCTAGAAGGGAAAGGTTACTACTGAGAAGTAGACAAGCCATAAGTGGACCTACACAGTCTGCCCACGAGAACATGGAATCTGCTGTTTCTGGTCTTGTTGAGAGTAGGTAGTACCGCCAGACAGATGCTGGAATGCCGGTCTCTTTCGCTTGTGGACCGAATACACCACGATTTCTACTTTTGGAGAACTTTCCGCCTTCGTAGTTCAAGTACTCTGGAAACGCAATTAGACATTTTAACTTCTATCTTGAGCAAACACGCGCACCAGTGGTAGAAAGATGATGAAGGGTAGTCCAATTCCGGCCATCACCAAGCTGAACTGATGGGAAGTACACAGTATGGAAGTAAACGTTATCTTTACCCATAAATTGGTAAAGGTTGACGTTCTCGGGGTTGAACCACCATTGCTTCCATTCAGGTGTATAGTTTGCTGTGATACTCGGATATCCAATCGGGGCGTCATACTGTGCACAATCCCAGTTCAGGCATGTTGCGATGGGTAGCATTGCTTCTCACTTACCCAGACATCTGGAAACAACTGCATCAGCGACGTAGACTAGACAAATTCACAGAAACTTGCTCACAAAGCACCTTTCCAGTCATGACTTCGTCTTCAGGTGTGCCCAAAGGAGGAACCGGTACACCCCATGTCAGATCTCGTGTCAGTGGTGCAGGAATCAATCCTGCTTTCATACGAGCATCGACTATCTCTCCATCGGCATTTATCACTGAGTTTGGAGACCATTTCCCTTTTTTCCATGATTTCTTGATCCATTCTTCGGTTTTCGGCTGGAGAACGTCTAGCTTGATGTACATGTGTGTAGAAGTCCGAGTCACGACTTTATGTGACTTGTCAATAAGACAGCGAGGCTTGATTAGCTCCACAGCATCCAATGTTCTGCTGCAGCCATCACATTGGTCTCCCCGAGCGTCCTGGTCATTGGTATAAGCCTATGAACTCGCTGAAATGATGGCATATACGCACATCGTAGCCACAATGAGGACATGTGCCCTCCACAAAACGATCCGCAAGAAATCTGAAGATCAGAGTGGGTATGATAGCGAAAGTGGCCATGGTCAATGGCTCACTTTGAACAATCTTCGCAGTAAGTCTGCTCTTTGTTTTGTGACTCTAGATATCCATTCTTGCCCAGGTTTTGGTATATCCCTTGACAGATCCTGAGTAGATAGGTCAGACAGCGTAGTGAAAAGTGGACGTTGAACTGACTCGGTATGATGTTTTGTGGACGTTCTGCCGAAGATATCGAAGCTAGGGGGTTCGAACAAGTCAGATGAGAAGCAAAGACACCTATTAAGCGACGCACCCAATCTGAAACCATTCATAGGTCTCTTTGTGTAGAGCATGGTACTTGTCGCAAAGCTCCTTCGGGGTTACTTTGTCCTTCAATGCCTGTGTTTCTGTCGCCGTTCCATACTCGTCAGTGCCGCAGACATAGAGGGTATTGCGATTCCTGGTTCCTGAAATCCCTCTCAGAGTGATACTCATTGTTTTCAAGCCGAAAACGTACGGTTATATCTGCAAAATCGTGATTAGCAGTGTTAGCAATGCAGACTACAGAAAATATACCTGCTAAACACGTCCGCGCTCAGGGTACTTCCGATGATATTTCCTACACAAAGAGTTAACAATTCGTATGCATTCGTAAAATGAGCGCGCACCAAGGTGCGGAACATTATTACAGTAAGGCAAAGCAGAAGTGATGAGGATATTAGCTTCTCCTGGTTTTGGAAGGCTGCGAGCTGCTTTAGCGATTGTCAATTGTGATCAGAGCGAGAACGAACTCACATTGCAGGAGAGCCCGGAGGTGGTATTACTTGCAGAACACCGTCTGCAGGCCTAATCTTCTGTGCCATGTAGTGAGTGCAAAGCTGTAACAATCGATGACTCGACGCGATTTCCCTTGATTAGGATTCCCACGGATGACGCGTCAAATCTCCGAGTCGAGCGCGTCCGATGTTTCTGCGAGACATTATAACATATACACATATGGGAAGACTATGGACTGTATCCACAACTACGCTGATAATGCAACAACGAACTAATTACAGATGCTACAAGAAATTGAAGGATACATCACAAAATGTGCGACGGGTATAATGTACAGAGTCGTCCAAAAAAATTCCAAGGAGATTCAAGAATGCCATGATCGACCAATGGTATCATAATACAGTACAAGAAAACGATACGAGCGAAAGCAGTTGCACGGAATCGATAGCGACAAGAAAAATGTGAAATCGGGTTGGGTTAATCAGGATACAACAATACCATGCTGTCCAGGTCATCGTCCCAGAAGTCGCCTCTGTCATCCCAGCAGTCACCAACATTATCCCAGCCGCCACCTCTATCACCCCAGCCGTCACCAACATTACCACTCCAGTCACTAACGTTGTTGCCGGAGCCACTATTTTCGACCTCCTTCACGGCGTCATTTGCCGAGGCCTTCAAATCCTGCATCACGCCGACTTGCTCCCTAGCAGAAGACGGTCCATGAGCTATGGTATCCGGGTTCTCAGCCATAAAACCTGCTAGGTCCTCACCAGGAGCAAGATTACGGTGGGGTTCTTCGTGATCGGGAGACACAGATTTGTGCAATGACAATGACCCTGAAGTGAAAGACAAGTTGCTCTCTTTGAGACGACGGATTCGTCTGAAGATTTCCGTTGTCATAGAAGGGAAAACCAGAGGATGAATGTTGTAGCGTTCAGGAACAGACTGTGTTTGCGACTCCGAGCTCGCCAAGGAAGTTCGAGAGACAGGTGCCGTGGTGTCTAATGGTTCCGATGTAGGTGGTGTTGGGTAATGCTTATCAGCCTTCTGGGTCTCGCATACAGAAACAGTGGAAGGGGAGCCACTAGCTTCAGGGGGGCCTTTCCCGACAGCGGTTCGTCTGTCTTTAACCTTTGCCTCTCCTGCTGCATTTCCAGAGACAGCCTTCTTATGAGGCGTCAAATCTGGCTTGTATTTTGTAAAGTCAATGCGAGGAATCTGGCTGCGGCTGTCATTGACGGGTGAGTCATCACCAAGACGTGCTGTCGAGCCACGAGCAGGTGTTACAGCGACGGCTGTTGGAGTGTGCAGTTGATCCAAAGTAAAGGCAGGAAACGATTCTGCGGATTGGCGGACAGGAGCCAGGGGTGGCGAGGGCAAGAACAACGGTTCTGGAGCTGACGAGTCGCAAGACATAGCCAACTCATCTCTGAAACGTTTCTGAATTCTCTGTGGAGCGGTCAAGTTGTCCCGGTAAGAGTCATCGACGCGCTTCCTCTTTCCAATACCCAAGCTGACGCTGTCATTCACGGATTCGCGTCTTCTCGAAACCAAAGTAAGTCCAGACTGAGAAATCCGAGAGATTGCAGGACTTCGACTCGGAGCAGCTTTCGTATTCCTATAGACATCTCGGGATGTATCATTCAAGGTCTTATGGGATGAGTGATCGTTAAAAACAGAGGTGTGTAATGCAGGTTTCCGCAAAGGTGTACTAGGACCAATGTGTCTCTTTTGGGTGGAAGAACTAGTCTTGGTGGAGGAACCTGTTAGACGGGATGGCTGTGGATCACTGTCATCAGAAAGACTAATGACACCAAAATCTGAAGGTGAGGTTTTGGTTTTCGAAAGTTGCTTGTGGTCACGTTTAGTAGGTGGTGGTCTTGTCCGGGTCGTGATTTTGACTTCCTCGTCAGACGACTCGATCTCGATTGCGTCACCTGCATAGAATGGCAAATGAACATTGAGGAAAGGTGGATATATTTCAGTGTGGTAGGACCCAAAGAAGATAATACGAGGATAGAAATAGAGTATGAGAAAGATGCTATGTTAGCAAACGAATAATGGGAAAAACAACGTTCTAGAAGACCTTGGGAAAAAATTGGCTTCAGAGATGATCTTCGTCGTGCCACTTTGGTTGATACATCTGTTGGGCGGCTGCTCTGAGCTGCATTCCTAGTGCTGGAGATTTTATTACAGTCTTTATTCTGCGGATTGAAGGCTGATTCTGATAATAAGTGAGCTTTAAGTTCGCCTAGAAGATGTAAGACAGAGACGGACGCACTCTTGAGTATGGCAGAAACAGTTGGCTCAGGAAATTCGTCGCCTGAAGATAATACAGCAGCATCATGATCCCTAACAAGAACGGTGGCCGATCTAATCTGTGAAGGACTGGGTGTTTTCAATTTCCTTGAAGAAGTCTGCGGCTTCTCAATCAAAGTGGCATGTTGCTTTGTTTTTTTCTTCTGGTTATTGTGAGCTTTATAAGTCTGGGAAGAGAGTAACGCTGGATGTCGTTTTAGCTACACAAGCTGAAAAAGCAGTGAACATACACACCTCTCGGCATCGTAGATGATGAGATTGGTTTTCGTGCGGCGGGCCTCATCACCGACTGACCAGGTCGAGTTCTGGAAGGGGTGGGATCAAGCCTACCGATTGGGCCTCTTATTTCGGATTTGGACGAGAACAACTGGTCGTAACCATCGTCTTCGTCGACTTGTGTAGAGGGAGACGATGATTGCTGGTTCGCCCCTGTTGCCAAACGGAGTAAGCGTTAGTTGCTGGATGACAAGGCACTGGCAGGTGCATGGAGACAGGCTGGGCATACTCACCTGGGAGCGTCGTCCGTGCAGACATGGAAGCGATGGTGTGGATGTTGGATAAGGACGAGCTTGAAGGTCGCGTCTACGCGTGCATGTCGGCATCGGGTCCGGCATCTGAGTCCTTAGCCTGGACTCCGAGCTGGAGACCCAGCTTTGAAGTGAAGTCCTTCACTCCTTTGCTTCCGCAGCAACTCCTCGATATGTCTCTTCCGTTCGCCCATCCGAGGCCATATCACATTGTGCACCTTGATCGTCAATCTATAAATGCCGTTCTGGGTTGTACGTCATTGAATATGACACAAGTTCGTCCAAATTCTCAAACTACTCAAGACAGTAGCACGTTCTACTACCTCGACCCATGTATCAAGCTTGAACCACAAGTTTTTCAAAGCTAGTTCATGAAACTGTGGTAACTTTTGGGGTCTCTTTCGGCTATGTCTCCACGATTACTCCTCCTCTCCTCGTTTCTGATGTCATACGGCTGCTCATAGCGCTCATACACGGTGATATCACAGCTGACCTCAAGATACTCTCGATTACCGAGATGCACCACTTTGTGCTCGGTATATAAGCCCCTACGTGCGTCCAGAAAAAGCAGAATCAACCACTCCGACACATCTACTATCACATTTTTCACGCTTTCAACTACAAACCATTATGTCTTCTGGTATCAATGCTCAAAACTTCGCCACTCAGGTAGAGCGCAACAACCAAGGGATCGTTGACGGCCGTCAGGCAGGTCAGTATCCCACAGATGTTCCAGCATCCGCCAATTCTGACCAACCGTTTCAGGTCAGCAACCATCGCCAGCACCTACTACACTCGACACGTACGTCGACTCCGACGCATCCCTCCAATCCCATCATAACCCTACCGTGAACACCGCTCCACTTCCAGGATCAACGTCAGCTGAGGTGGAAGCAGGTGTCGGTGATCACTTCAAACCTACTGGAGGCATGACCTCACAAGAACTACACCACAACGGTATGGGAGGAAGGAAACGAGATGCTCAGGGCGTCAGCCAATGGGGGCCTCCCGCGCAGAAGAACACGGAGCTTGACAGAGCAGAGAGATTCACAGGGCAGGATAAGGAAAGGTTTAGGCAAGATTAATGTATTCGTCGATGGACAAAAATGCCTTGTACATTAGACTAGTAGCATTGTAATTTGCATGGATTGATGATGTTTATAACACTGGCATCTGGCTGGCCGTTTAAGGTGTCTATCCGCAGGAGGGTTGTGACTCAGGACCCAAGGCGACAATTATAAAGCTCTAGCTGACTTACAAAATCCGACCCCCCGGGGGGAAAACTCTTGATCGTACAAGTACAACAAATGGCCGATTCTCCGCCGCGTAATCCATGTTATATACACTGGGACCCAACAATACTCTATATCATAGTCTCTGGATCATGTACACAACATAGGGGCTAAACTACGCGAGAACTACCCGACGCCGACGCGCCCGTATCATGTGCTGAGTTTCTTCTCAACCATCATCTTCGCTCTCCCCCCTTGGTACGAGCGACAAGACCGCAAGATGACCGTAAAGTTATCCCGAAAATCTTGTTTTAGAGGTGATTGAGCTCCCTTTGTGTGTCTGACGTGCTTTGATGACTTACTGTGTTCAGTACCGCAAACTGGGATGACTCGAAACTGAGGTTTGTTTTATCATCGATTTCTGAGTTCAAAACAGTACGTATATTCCTCTACACCACCTCTGTCTCCGTAGAGTCATACTCAGCCTTAACATAACTAAGTAGTCACTTCTCAATCTGCAACATCGCAAGCACTTAAGGAAACGACTATCTAGGGATTCCGAGCACGCGCCAGCTTACGTGACTGAGCTTCGGAGAACCAGCAAAGAATTTCTAGCTCGACGAGGAGGCTGAGGAATTGAGGTACTCGCCCAGCTTTAACGGTACTAGGTGGGTGCCTGATCCTTTTTTCTTCCTTCTTTTCCGCTTTAGTCTTAGTCTTGTCATAAACAGTCTTTGAGTCAAGGGAACAGTCTATGAGGACGGGGGGACGAGTGCGATGGAATGTGGGTGTGAGAAGGACATGGAGTGGGGAAGGAAGAGGGTATGTAGAAGGATACGGGTGGGGAGGGGGAAAATGAAGGAAGGTACGGTTTTAACGTTTAGTTTCTTGAATTCTCTTTCTTCCTTGTGACTGACTTGTTCAATGTTTTAGTTTTAGTCCCTCCGAATATGTGCATCGCGCACTCCAGTGTTGCTCTCAGGCTTCTTACCGTCCTTTCTCTTCTGACCGTCCTTACCCTGACTGTTATTCTCTTACTCGGAATCTTCTATCCGTCCTTCTCGTTATGGACGTTCCCGTCCTGGTCCTGGTTCTCTTCCTTGTACCCCTTCTTACGGACTGTTGTTCGCCTTTCGCTCCGATACAAATTTTATCCTATGCTACACTCTACTATCCTCGACCACATACAGGGATTATGATTTGTACCCATGGGCAACACCGTGGCCGGCGATGACTAGTTGGAAGCTTTCCTGTTACTTCTGAACTCGGTTGCTGGTTGACTGTCTATTTCATAGACAAATTGAAAGGAGGGATACATGTATTAGAACATCCAAATTCTCTAGTCATAGGCAGGAGGCGCCATATATCGACTCATTTCCCTTGTCAGCATGTCAATCCGCGCTTGCATCTGCCCAATCTGTTCCTGTGTTGCAAAATTTTGAGATGGCGAATTTGCCCTCTCCGACTCCAAGTTCTCAACAGTCTCCGTCAGCTCATCCCTTTGTCGACGCAATTCGGAGTGTTGTTCAGATGCGGATGAGGTCAAGTTCTGTGATGAATGATGTTGATTTGACTCTTGCTGAGATTTGGTTGTCAAAGATGTTGCAGCCGGTTGGGAGCCTGTAGATGGGGACACCACACCCTTCCTAGATGAAGGGTTTTCAACAGGACTCGGTAAAAGGAAGGGCTCGATTTCTGTGACAAAAGAAAGCTCAGCATGCAAATCTTTCAAGCTGGCAAATCAGACTAACCTAGATTAGACATAGCTCGGGTATTAGGAGGAGGAACCTGTGTAATTGAAGTCTCATTCTTCTCTTGCCGAGTCTTTTTTTGTCTCTGTAGAATCATCCAAATGCTTACAACCAGCAATGCTAGCAAGACTATGCCTCCAACTGTCCCACCTGCTATTGCACCTTTGTTTAATGTATTGGAGTTTGGAGTAGGTGATGGAGTTGAGGAAGGAGTTGGGGATGGGGATGGGGATGGGGAGGCAGCAATGGTAGGAAAAACAGGCTTGTCCAGTAGTGTATCAAATGATGCTCGGTAGGTCAAATAATCAATGACAACTGAAGTGTTGCCAGAGACATCATTGACAGTCATGTAGAGGGTGTGGTTTCCTTCTGTGAGAGAGTCTGCTCGGAAATAAGGAAAATGTGGTGTCCCAGGATTATCCAGATTGCCATTTGTGATAATCACCTCCGTAGAATTTCCATCAAGTGTGAAATTCAGGGATATGTGAAAAGCACTCTGAGCAGGGTCGAGGTCAAGATCGTGTTCAGACTCAGACTCGATTGAGTGATCATATGGAGAAACACCAGCAACAAGAATTGAGGTGCCTATTGTGTACAAAGTTCTGTTATTCCTTTTTATTCAGCTTGTAAAGAATGGATTACCTTGAAATTGGAATATAAATGAATCTCCTGCTGTATTGCTGTCATGAGTTCCATTCCCATGTGGCCTGGAAGGGACTGCTCGTGATGTTGAAAACGAAGACGAGTTTGTAGTAGGTAGCTGTGCGTCGAAAAAGAGTGTGTAATTTTTTCTTTCCTGCCATTTTCCTTGCCATTGAATTTCCTCCACATTTTCATCATCAACCAGAATAGTCTGATTGCGCAGCTCCGTAAACTCTGCAACTGTAAGAAGAGCATAATCAAAGACCAACAGTGGGCCGTTGAACTGCAAGTCAATCGAAAAAATGGATGATTCCGAGACACCAAGCGTGGTGAACCACAGTCCTCCAATGTTGGGCCCATAGAAAGTGATAGGAGGGAAGAATCTAACAGCTGATCCTCCTTCAGAAAAGTTAAACGTTTGACTGGTGTCCAAGGGTGGGGTATAACCATAAAAATCTAGGCGTGTTCCTGGAGGAGATTCAATCAAATTTGGAAAAGAAGTCATTGACATCCATCTATTGGCAGATGGAGATGATATGGTAAGGTAAGTAGATAATCTATTCACCTTCGTCCAGATGATGTGAAATGAAACAGCCTGTTTTGCTGACCACAAGTGTCCCATTAAAGGCATCCCGAAGTGTCTCAACGCCTGAAGTTCCATTGAGGATAAAGCAGTTTGTGCCGTCGACATCAAAGTCAGTGTCATCGAGCACAATTGTCACAGCAGATGTATTCTGAGACATTGTGCAGGTGGACACAACTCTCACTGGCTTGCAGATCAAGTCTTCTGATACGTTGCTGGAAGACGGTAAGATGGCGAAGAGATGTTGGAACTGTATGAACTACAGCATTATAAGTAAAAGGATGCGACCAGATTAGACTAATTTGATGTTCTATGACAACCCACATGGTGTGGCGGCAATAAGATGGGTACAATTCAGGACACCCTGGCATGGGTGAGCAACTTGAAACAGCTGAGCGGCAAAGATTGGCTTGCGTTTGGCTCTCACAGCCCATACAGGGGGTAGCATATATGTGTACATCCTTCCAAGCACTGCGGACGAAACCATTGATGAGACCGGTGGCATCTCTGACGTGGAGATCCCACCTCCCACTGCCATAGCGACGGCTCCTTGCTTTGACTTACAAAAGTAGCAAAACCCAAGAGAAGTCGTATCATATAAGGACAACAAGTGGCCAATTCTCCGCCGCAGAATCCATGTTGTATACATAAACAGCTTTGGGGCCATCTTCACTGGGGCCCAACAATATTGAACGCAGAATTTGGCGGTTAAGGGATTGCAGCGCGTCTTTTGGCGGCGAGTGAGTGCCGTCAGAGTGCTCTGTTTAAACTCCGCCAGTCGTGGGTAATTGCGTGGCTGCGTCTCCATCAAAAGTCCGCTCGGACCTTCATCTAGCCGACTGGGAACGAGTCTAGTCGGAATCCAAAAAATTGAGGTAGCATCGAACACAACCGGACAACAACTTTTGGCATTCCTCAAGGTGTGTTTCTTCGTCAAAATGCTGCCCGCTTTGTCCTAGGACCCGAGACTACATGCTGGATTACCCTGGAGAATGTTTTGGGAGAAGTGGAACCGCTGGAATAGGTGGATTCGTTGACTGGCGGTTGGATGTACTTGGGGTTTTGGAGTGATTTCATTGGGCTGTTAGGGCCAGGACAAACGACCCCTCGGGCAACGACTGCGTTTCTCTCTCCTTCTGTGCCTCTTGCATCGATCTGTGTGACTGACCTGTTATCCTCTTGTCAGACTCCTCAAATGGCCACCACAAAAACTCCCAAGACCGGCAAGCCCGCCTCCAAGAGTAGGCACCTATTCTTCCGTGTAGAGTTTCCGTCTGAACTCATGGATCATTTCATCTTCTTCAGCACCAAAGGATGCCAAGGCCAAGGCAGCAAAAAAGGCTGCTCTCCAGGGCGCTCACTCCCACTCCTCTCGCAAGCCCCGATTCTCAGTCTCCTTCCACCGACCCAAGACTCTCCGTCTTTCCCGTGATCCCAAGTACCCCAGGAAGAGCATCCCTCATGTCCCCCGGATGGATCAATTCAGGACGATTGTATCGTGCGTTGTTCGTTTAACAAACTCTTGCCAAACCTCATTTTGTGTTTCTCTTAGACCGCTCAACACTGAATCAGCGATGAAAAAGATTGAGGAGCACAACACACTGGTGTTCATTGTTGACATCAAGGCCAACAAGCGCCAAATCAAGGATGCCGTGAAGAAGTTGTACGATGTCCAGGCTGCCAAGGTCAACACACTTATCAGGTATGTAGTGGCCTTCGTCTGTTCAGCAAATACCTATGTTCATACGCTGTTCGATTAGGCCCGACGGTAAGAAAAAGGCATACGTGCGCTTAACACCCGACCACGATGCTCTGGATGTTGCCAACAAGGTGTGTTGAGGTATGCTCAGGGTTTTCAGTGTACTGATAGTGTATTCGCAGATTGGATTCATCTAAAGGGTTATCTGCTTTACTTACGTATGCCCGCTTGTATGCCCTACACTATGCCTATTTCTGATGCAAGCCATGCCTACGCTTCATTTGTACCATAGCAGTTTGCTTGAGCGAGCGTGAAGAGAGGAATATGAAAAAATTTAGGCCTCTGTCGAGCATGATAGAACTGAATGATATTTGTCTGTCTATATATACCCAATGAAATATTGATGTAAGACGGATTGTAGCCAAGATCATGTAGGTAAGGCACTGAGGTTAAAAGTATGGACTATAGCTATATGGTGTTCATTACGGATGATAGACGGTTGATAGGAATGTGGTGTCGCAGTAGCATAAGCATGGATGGGGTAGCGCAGTTGACGATAGGAAGTGGGTATCGGCAAGGGAGAGTGACATGTGCAAAAGAAAAGGTGTCGCAGTAAAGCTATAGTCATATACAAATCAATGAAGCGGAAGAGTAAGGATGTAAACTGAGAGGGATGGACAAAACGAGGAAAGAGAATAAAACGAGGAATGAGTCGTGACAAGTTGGAGACATTGCATGAAATGGTAAAGAGAGAAGAAATATTGCAGTAGATTCGCATTGGAGTAAAAGTGACACCACTAGGGAGAAGACAATAGCTTGGGAGCATCGAAAAGCCTGAGTGGCTTGATGGGAAGGGGATCATCAAGACTGTGTCCTTCCTCATCATCGCTGTCTAGTAGGGTCTTCGCTGTCCTCTTGCCAGCCTTCTTCCGCTTGCTAGCAGCTGCGCTCGGGGAGGATGGTTCAGCGATTGGCTGAGCTCTCCTTCTTCGACTAGGCCATAGCACCTTGGGAGCTGCTCGCAGGTCAGGGGAGAAATCTGGATGCTCGGGAGGAAGCAGGGACCTGGGATCGGGTGACTTTGCACGTTTCTTTTCGTGGTCGTAATAAGGATTCGGGAAAGCTTTCCTGACACCACGACTGTACCAAGGAATTAGTGAGTGCTCCATGGGTCTGAATAGAAAACACTTACAAAACAAAGTTGACCTCCTCCTTTTCTTCTAGGTTCGGGGAAACGAAGGGAGGTAGCACTAGATCCAGTTCGTTTTCATCGACCGGCGATGAAAGAAAAGGATTGTCTGGCGAGTCTCTGATGATAGCACCTCTAGAGATTCGCGATTGTGGCGTTGTAGGAGGAGTTGATGCGACGGTGCCCGCTGGGCTGTCCTGCTTATCTTCCTCAATGGCTGGAGGAATGACGGGGACGGCGACCTTCGCTCCACGGGTCCTTCGATGAGAAGGAGGCGGAGAGACAGGTGCGGAGCCGGTCGTGGACTGGTTGAGCTTGCGTCGCAAGAGGAAAGGGACGTCCTCATCTTCCTCAGCAGTCAGCGTGTTGGAACGCGCGCTGTCAGCTGTGGGATGTTGAGATTTCTTCAAGCTGCTTCCTCCTGCTGTTTGGCCGCCCGCCCAGAAAGCATCTTCGTCCTCTTCCTTCACTTCTGGAACGTCACTAATCCTCCTCCTCTTACGGTTCCTTTGCGGTTTTTCTTCGTCTGTACTACCCGCTAGACCTCCTCCTTCGCTATCCTCTTCACTGGAATTGTTGGTGCTCCTTGAGCGACGCCCAATCTTCTTCTTTCGGTGCTGAGTCCTTGGCGGCGTTGGCAGCGACGCGGTAGAGGCCGAGCGCTTGAGAGGCCGACGCGGAGCATCAGGGAGTGCCACAGGAGAATGGGGCATTGTGAATGGGTTGATAATGGTGAACGAGCAGATGGGAAGCGGATTGCGAAGAACTTGGTAGAAAATGAATGAGAGAGAGAGTAGCAAGGAGGGGCACCAAAAAGACTCAGACAAAAACAATGAGGCAACACCTTATTGTTGCCAAACACAACCAAATTCCGCGGTCCGCTTCCCACCCTGCTCGAACGCGTCTTGTCTCTCAAATGGCCGAAATCTACTCCTCTCTGTCCCTCTCTCCCAAGAAAAGACGCGTCTCCAGGTCTCCAGAGTCGGATGATAACATTTATTCTCCCAAAAAATTGAGGACTGCGTACGTCGAGTATCATTTATGCTTGTTCTATTCTCACCGGCTACGTACAGCCCACCTACACCTCCCGTCACACCCTCGAAAAACAAGGATAGTTCAACTGAGGAGTTGCCCTCACATTTGACGCGTTTGGAAGGCATCCAGACCGCATTACAGCAGGCCCTTTCTCATGCTCTTGCTACATGTGCCGTCTCTCCATCAGAAACGGGAGTCGTACGGAATGTACTGAACCATGTCTCTCTGAATACCTATGCTGGGCTTTCCATTGCATTTACCGTTGACGACTTGCGTCGTCTTTGCTGGATTTGGGAATGGGATGGAAAATCCCCAGCAAAGATAGAGGATGATGATGATGAAGAAAATCCATTCGTAAATCCAACGACATCTTCCAAAATCAAGGACTGGACTCGTGGTGGTATGAGTATGGTCATCACTCCTACCACTCATCTATTAAAGGCTGAAGGCAAACGAGTCCCTGCATATGGCCTTGGAATTGAAGTGGAGGTGGATCTAGACAAAGATCAGGAGAGTGGGATGGCTGCAGTGGCCCGATGGACTGCTGCCGCTGAGACGCGCCGTATCCAGTTCCATGAAAAACTGATTAGCTGGACTAAGGTACGCTCAATGATATCCTCGGATTCTTATCATTTCTGACCACATATGCCAGATGTATTCTAATCCTATCCCAAGGATTCCCCTGGCTGATCTCCCTGCTCTGAGCCTGCCCATGAAAAGTGCCGCTTCCAAGACGCGCACCATGCCTGTCAGTATCTTCCCCCCGACACCTTCATCCAACGCGTCGCCCACTAAGCGCTCTCAAATAAGCTTGGATGCCTTGAGATCTACCTCTCGGCCCTCTTCATCTACTAAAAACTCGATACCTTTCCCCAGCACCCCATCTTCCCGTTCAGAGAGACTTGCCCAACTGTTGACACCCAGAACGCCACGCATCTCGACCTCGTCAAACGTTTCCGTTCAAGATACCCCTTCAGGGGATGCAACGCCTCGAGGCCGCACTTCTTCTTCAGCGTCGCAAACACCGACCACAGCCCGGCGTGAGGCCTTGTATGAGCGTATTCGTCAGCGTTCGTTATCGGCTTCTCCTACCAAAAATCGGCGTATAACAGGTCTGGACAGCGATCAGACGCTGTCAAAGGACCAGGTATTGAAGCTCGAGCAAGAGGAGACCCGCAAACGATTTCTGCTTGGTCGTTTGGGTAATGTCGCGGAGAGTGTTTGGATGTGAGTGGTCCTCGTATATTTCTAATGTACCATTTGCTGATTCTTTGCAGGCTGTTCTCTACTCCTGCTACAGGGACTTCGAGTCTTCCTACCAGTCGAAAGCGGCGCGCTTTGGCAAGGCCAGAGGTGACCAAGGCCATCGTGAAATCTTCAGCTGTGCCGATTTCGTCAGCTGAAGCTAGTGAATCGCTTGACATGTTGACAAACCTATGTCCCTTCTTCTTAAAACCTCTGGAAGTGGCTGGAAAGGATTGGTTAGAAATGCCAGCTTCAACTCTCAGGGATAGCAATGAACAACCAGCCGACAGTCAGAAAAAACGCGGTCGCAAACCTGCGAAACAGGAGGCTAAAGGACTGAAGGAAGTCAAAGAGATCATTCAACGGGAGCTGGAACTTCGTGATGAATGAGGGTTTTGTCGCAATTTTATCGTGTCTTTATCTACTGCTTGCCGTAAATTTGCTTTGATAAATTGCTAGATGTTGTATTTTTAGTAAAGAGGTATATAGTCGACATTTTGATTTCGGAACGCGTCAACTTCCTCAAACACGTGCATTTCTGCGTCTCTGACGTCTCCGACGTTTGCCATGCCTTTGCAGCGGTTGAGGTTCGTTCGTTTGCTCATATTTTCTGCTCAATCTCATCACCCTCATAGAAGAGCATGGAGGCGTCTCTTCTCGGCTTACCATCCAGAAGATTCCCTCGCAGAATTCACCCTTCCAGCAGTAACACTTGGATTACTCATCGGGTCTTTACTATGTTTCACCAATCTCTACTTTGGCCTGCAAACAGGGTTCATTAGCATGTAAATGGTCCGAGTCTCTCAATATTGGCTCAATTATCTCAACCCTTGTGTAGGATGTCCTTGCAATCAGCTCTAATAGGGTTCCTGATTAGCAAAATGCTACCGACTCCGTTAAGTCCTCAGGAAATCATAGTGGTCCAAACCACAGCGGTAGCTACTGCAACCATGCCATTAGCAGCCGGTTTCGTTGGAATTCTGCCTGCTCTGGGATTGATCAACGAGGAACGAGACGGACAGCCGCCAATTCATCTCTCCTGGATATCTGGTATAGGATGGTCGTTGGCAGTAGCTTTTTTCGGGTTCGTCCTTCTTTTACTTACCTACTTGTGTGCATTTTTCTGACTTCCGAATCAGAGTCTTTCTCTCTCCTCCCCTTCGGAAGCAAGCAGTATGTATCCGAATTCCTCTTTTCCGCAACTAGCTTACAGCTGGAACAGATCATCGAGGAAAAACTTGCCTTTCCCTCCGGAACCGCTACGGCACAACTTATTTCAGTGCTTCACGACATGCCTGCCGCAACAACAACTGACGTACGCCAGCGAAGAGGATATCAGACAATAGAAGACGAAGAACATGCGGAACCATTACTGCAGGATTCTGATACTACACCTCTCCGAAGTACACCAAGAGGTAGTGATCCAGATGGGCCATCTGTTAAACAAACTGGATGGCATGAGCTCATATGGAGTTTCCTTGTATCTGCGATAATGACTCTGGCAGCATACTTCTTCCCCATTGTTGTTGCCATTCCTCTTTTTGGAAACTACCTGGCGCGAGAATGGGCGTGGACCTTTACACCTAGTCTGTCGTACGTTGGACAAGGTACATAAGGGACTCCGTCAACGCTGATTCCAGGTGCTAACAAAGTGTTGATAGGCATAATCATGGGATTTCCGACCACTTTGAGCATGAACCTCGTCAGTCGTTCTTTTACTCAATGAACGGTTCTTGACCTCGTTCTCTTAGGGTATGTTTCTCGGCTGGGGAATTCTTTCTCCTATCTCTAAATATGCGGGCTGGGCACCTGGTCCTGTCGGTGACATGACTACGGGAGCTCGGGGTTGGATCCTCTGGGTGTCTCTGGCAATCATGTGTGCAGACAGTCTTGTATCATTGACCCCTCTTGTTTTCGAAACCTTGGTGGATGTGATACGGAGGAAGGCAGGTTACCGTGGCGATGACAGTTCAACCAAGAAAGAAGATAATGAGGTGGAAACGGAGGATCGTTTAGTTCCCTATCGTTGGGTGTACATGGGATGGGCGGTCAGTGTGGTAGTGGGTACGTTCTTGGTGTGGATCGTGTTCGGGCACGAGGGTATCAAACCATGGGCAACCATCCTCGGCTATATTCTTGGCGGATTGCTCAGTGTTCTGGCGTGAGTCTGAACCGTTGACAAAGCTTGTCTTTCTCTGATTCCCTTGACAGTGTTCGAGCTTTAGGAGAAACAGATATAAACCCTGTTTCAGGACTGGGAAAGATATCCCAACTGTTTTTTGCCTGGATACAGCCTGGTAATATTGTTGCCAATATCATTGCAGGAGGTGTCGCTGAGGCTGGAGCACAACAGTAAGTGAGACTCTGACAATTTCGTCTTGGAAATTCATTTTCCCTAGGGCTGGAGATCTTATGCAAGATTTGAAAACTGGGCACCTGTGTCGGGCATCACCGCGAGCACAATTCTTTGGTCAGCTTATAGGATCAAGTTTCTCCATTCTGGTCACTACATCGGCGTACTCTCTGTACACACGAGCTTACCCCATTCCTGGGCCATCCTTCCCTGCTCCCACCGCATACGTGTGGCTAAGCTTTGCAAGATTGCTTCGTACGTTTGGAAACATTAGGACGGGTTAAATTACTGATCACATTTGGCAGGTGATGGCCAACTACCAGAGAAGAGTGGATTGTTCATGGTCATCTTCGCCATTTCCTTTGGTCTGTTGGCTTCTGTGAAGACCTACGCAGCTCGTCATCAACTCTGGTGGGCCAAATGGATACCTTCAGGCGTCGCATTTGCGATAGGGTTCCTGAACACACCCTCTTTCTCAATCGCACGTCTCATTGGTGGTATTTTGGAGTACGTTTTTCGTACGCGTTACGCACGAGATGACAGTGATATTCGTCTCATTATCGTTGCGAGTGGATTTGTACTTGGGGAAGGGGTAACTAGCGTGATTTCGCTAGTCTTAAGGACCTTTGGAATTGGGGCCGTGTCATGTTGGGGTTGTGGTCACGGAATGTGCGGGGGATGTGGGGCTTGATTTACAGTGTAGCGAATAATACGACACTTTAATAGATAGAGTACTGCATATACACAATGGACATACCGCATTCGTAGATGCTACGTGCAAAATTACAACTTTTAGTGTTACACGTCAGCGCTACGCGGCATCATGGACAGCGCCTTCTACATCATCCTTCCTGAGTCTGATCCACCATGTCTCGAGAGAAGCTGTCTAGCATCAAAGCATTATCATTCTACCAGGACGAGTTAACCAAGTCGCGGAGGACATCACCAATTCCCCAATTGGTTTGCGTTGGCGGACCATGCAAGTACTTTCAGCCGGAAGGAGTCCGATGTAAGAATATTGGCGGCCAAGGGACTGACGTAGATTGGAAGGTAGGATCAGGATGTCTTCCGAGACTTTCCCGACAGCTAAACGTTTCGCTGAATAGTGTGAAGCTGATCTGCCTGAGGCTTTGAGGTTTGGAAAGGTGCAGGTGCGTGTTTTATTTCCGTGTCTATTGTGCTTGAAGCTCAGTTTCGTATAGGTGTCTTGTGAAGGATGGTCAGGTCCGGGTGACCCATTCGTGCTGAAGGATTCCTGTTCCTTGGAATATCGTCTCGTGGAGGTACCTCGTAATCTGCGAAACCCAGACTCAGATCTTCCCGCAAGTGCGTACATTTTGATACAAATTACAATGACTTTCATCATAACTAAGTCATTTCATGTAGGGAAAGACTGGGACGTTTTCGGGACGGTGTTCACCATCATTTGGATTCTGGTCCTTTTTTTCATCCTTTATTCCTTCCTCAAGTCTTGTTTCGAACCTCGTAATCATAATGCATCACAAGACAACAGAAGACCTGGAGGTTCTGGTTCCGGCTGGTTTCCAGGCACTTTTGACGGCGGTGACGACAACCCTGTGGACCCACCACCTCCATATACGAAACAGCCTCCGAGCGGGAGTCAGAATGGGCAAGGGTGGCGACCCGGTTTCTGGAGTGGGTTAGCTGTGGGTGGATTAGCTGACCGTTATCTGTTCCCAAGAGCAAGAGACGCTTATAATGCTCGGGATAATCGTGATGAATGGAGGTCCGCGAGGCGGCAGTACGATTGGGAACGCCCAGCAGCCCCTGGTTTTACTAGACCGAGTCCGAGGACGAGAGCTTGGTCGTCCGAAGACAGGGGCGAGGGCCCGTCTAACTTGGGCGCAACGCGACAAAGTAGCGGCTTCGGGAGCTCTACGGTTCGATGAAAACGATGAAAGAATGAGTGTATCGACTTGATTGTAACTTTCTTCAATGCTATCAAATACTTTGTGCTATTGAATGTCTTGGCGTATGCAGCTCCTTCAGTCCAAAACTGGAACGTGGTGGTTGTCGGAAAATCTGCATCGAGATCACGACTCGTCAAAGCCACCGTTATATATGGCATTTCTCTCCCATTCTAACTCAGGCGTTCAACAGATGATTGACTGGTTGATTCTCGGTGACCAGAATTGATGCAAACCTCGGGGCAGATATGTATGACGCTATGTGTCTCCGTGGAAATACCGTGAGTAGATTTAGCTCAACTCACTTTTTTGATTTTAAATCTCGGAAAATCCAAGAATCTGTTCGAAGGAAACGCATGATTAGACGGAAACCTTTCGGTGAATCAACGGGTATATTTTTTGACGTGTTTATAAAAGCCATGCTGTGATTTCGAGACTTTACCGGTTTCCGCAATGAGGTCTCTCTCTGCCATCGCTTCGCTCGCAGTTCTTCTGTCTCTCTCGAACCCCGTTTTATCACAATCTCCAGCGTGGGGTCAGTGTGGTGTATGTTTAGCTCTATCTTTTCCCGATGGTGCTTCCTTAACCTTCTCTTTGACTATAGGGAATCGGATGGACAGGAAGTACAACTTGTGCTGCAGGTTAATAATGAATTTGTCTGGACCTGGTATTTCTTGCTAAATTTCCACGTCAGGATCCGGCTGCACCGTTGTTAACCCTTGTAAGCCTTATTTCTGTACAATGCTGACTTGCGAAGTGTAATTGCAATGTGATGTCACAGACTATTCCCAATGCATACCTGGTGCTTCAGGAGGAGGAGGCAGTCCTACTACGTCTACACCACCAACAAGCACCTCAAGTGCTCCCGGTACCGGTGGTACCTGTGCAGGACGAACTAAGTTCAAATTCTTTGGTGTAAACCAATCCGGTGCTGAATTCGGCAACACTGTCATCCCTGGTACTCTAGGCAAGGATTACACTTGGCCTGCTCCCAGGTAAACACTGAGTCGTCATGAGATGTGGCAAGACACTGACAAAGAGAATTTGCAGCTCCATCGATGTAAGTTTCGAGACGTCTTTTGCAGGGAACTTGAACGTTCAACACTGATTGATTCTGAAATCCAGTATTTCGTCGTGTTAGAATCCGAACTAGATAATACAGAGAAAGTATAAGATCTCTGTCTCGTAGTAGCGAAGACATAGAGTAAGTACCTAGATAATACAGAGAAAGTATAAGATCTAGGCATGTTAGTAAATAATGAAAAAGGATGAAAGAAAAATAAATAAGTGGCTCACCTCTGTCTCGTAGTAGCGAAGACAGAGGTTCTCTACTGTAAGTAAGAGTATATATAGTGTTCTACACGTGTAATGGATGAAAGAGTCGAATAAAGAAAAGAAGTAACCATATATTAACCGGTTCAGATGCGTCAACCCCTATTCACGGTGTATTCCTTACACTCTGACACTCCTCCTCACCGTGAATAAGTGTTCTCCTCCTCGCATTGAATCCAAATCCTCCTCAACAGAGACCTAGCAGATCACGAAGTCGAATGAAGTCCGCTTTGGAATGGGTTGCTTTCGTGAAAATATCAGCAATATTGTCGTTTGAAGGAATATACTTCAGAGTTAAGTCATTCGACTGAACGCGTTCGCGGAGGAAATGGTAATTTGTGTCGACATGCTTGACACGATAGTGAAGGGAGGGATCTTCGGATAAGTTTATGGCTGAAGTGTTGTCGCAAGACAGGATGGTAGGAATATCTTGAGTGAAATTGATACCGGCCAGTACTGCACGAAGCCAGATTGCTTCCTTCGCAGCTTCAAAACCAGCCATGTACTCTGCTTCACAGGACGACGCGGCGACGGTCTTCTGTTTGCGTGCAGCCCATGACACAACTCCAGATCCCAGATTAAAACAATATCCTCCTATACTTCGCCTTGTATCTAAACAATTTGCCCAGTCCGAATCTGTGTACCCCTGTAAGGATATAGAATTTTTCGTACCACCAAGTACGAGTTTCAGTTCGCGTGTACCTTTTAAGTACCGGACAAGTCGAATAGCGGCGTTCCAATGCACGTATGAGTAGTTGGTGAGGTACTGGGATAATTGTTGAACGGTATAGGAGATATCGGGTCTCGTTCCGACCGCGAGATAGATCAGGCATCCGACTAGGGAAGCATATGGTAGTCGTTCGAGATCCGATTTCTGAGCTGGAGTAAGTTTATCGATATCGGGCTTTCGCATCTTAAGACCAGGGTCCATAGGGGTCACAGGAATAGAAGCGTTGGATGTGTATTGTCCAAATTGTTGGACGATACGATCGATGAGGGCTGTTTGAGATAGGGAGAAAGAATTTGTTGTACGATCTCGAGAGACGCCTATTCCAATGCAATATTTTGGTTCACCAAGTTCAGATATTACCCACTTCGTCTTGACTTGGGCCTTGAAACGTTCAGCCTCTGCCTTCGAATCTGAGACAATGAGGAAATCATCGACGTGGACAGCCGTGATAATTACCCCTGTGGATGTCTTTCGATAGTAGATACAGGGTTCACACCCAAGTGCGGTGAAACCCCACTCGAGCATTGCGGCATGGAGGGTTTTATTCCATATCCGGCCGCTTTGTTTCATCCCGTACAAGCTTTTCTTCAATCTCCATACGTGACCCTCTTGGCCCGGTTCCTGAAAGCCCGGCGGTATCTCCATGTACTGTATTTCGTTCTGCGGTAGTATCCCATGTAAGAATGCTGTTTTGACGTCGACTTGTTCTGCCTCCCATCCTAAAGTCCCAGCTATATCCAGTAGAATTCGCCAGGATTCCATGCGCGCTGTCGGTGAGGAGGTTTTGGTGAAATCTCTACCAAAAATCTGCTCATAACCTTTGAAAACCAACCGAACTTTCCATCGTACGGGCTTCCCGGTTTCATCTCGCTTTATGGTGAACACCATACGCCCCTTGTACACTTTCATTCCTGCAGGGACATCTGACCTCGGTATCGCATCATAAACTTCATGATGTTTTAATGAGTCAGCCTCCTCCTGTCTAGCGTGTTCCCATTTGGTAGAATCGCCGGATGCCTGAGCCTCCTTCCATGTACGTGGTTCATCCGCAGTCTGTAAGTTTTGTACTTCCTCGCAGATTGTCTCATAGATTTCGTGTACAAGGTGAGCTTCATCAGGTTTCACCTCTTGCTTCACTGCCTCCATGATCAGCGCTTGTAACTCATCTAGCGCTGGTCTATCCATCTGATCCTGATCGACTGGAGGGATCTCATTCTGCATTGCTGCAATAGTCCTCTTCCGTTCCTCCTTGGCCGCCTCAGTACGTTCAGCACTCTCCCGGACAGAATCAACGGCTTTCTGATACGGAGTACGATTGTCGTAGTCTGGATTTTGCTTCTCAGTTAGTCGTGCTGATCTTCGTGGTTCAGGAGGCTGTTGATTAATTGGTTGAATAGGCGGATCAAGGTCAGCGATCGGAGGTTGATCAGGAAGTTGATCGGGGAGTTGATCAGGTACAGGGTTCCCAACTGGAACGACGTCATCTTCGTCGAGAATAGGGGTATTTGGACTGGGAGGTACTGTATTAGGATCTGGGATATCAGATGTAGCAGACGACGAGGTAGGTGTAGTAGATGGTGAGACAGGAATGGTAGATGATGAGACAGGTGTGACAGATGGTGAGTCAACCGGATGGATTTGATGACTCTCGATGAATTGGACATGGTAGGAAGATAAAATCTTCCCACTCTTTCGATGATAGCATCTGTATGCCTTCGAATTGCGTTCGTACCCAACAAGTACGCATTCAATTGATCTAGGGAATATTTTGGGATTATGCGTTTGGATTAAGACAAAAGCTTGGCATCCAATCTCACGCAAATGAGATAAGTTGGGTTTTTGACCATACCATAGTTCGGCAGGAGTCTTTCCATCAAGTGACTTCGTCGTAGTTAAAGAATGGAGATACGAAGCTGTCACGTATATCTCGTCCCATAGATAATTGGGTAACGTAGCTGCAATCATCATCGTCCTTGTCTTGTTCATTAGTGTGCGATGGAGTCTTTCGACGCGGCCATTCATTGCAGAGGTGTGTGGCGCTGTAAAACGCAAGGTAATTCCTTTTGATTTACACCATTCCGTCATCTCCCTGACTTCAATTCTCCATTGTCAATCTGAATAATTCCGACTTTGAGATCCGTTTCACGCTCTCTCGCCTCTACCCAGGCCTTGAGTGGTTCAAAAGCCTTGTCTTTATTGGTGAGGGGGATAGACCACGGGTGGCTCGAAAAATCATCCACAATATCCATGATATAATAATTTCCCGTTCTCGAACGTACAGCCTGGGGGCCAGTTAAATCTACAAACACTTTCTCTAGTTTACGGGTAGCCTTATGACCATCCTCACGCTTCGTCGGTAATGAATTCGAAACCTGTTTACCGAGAGTACAGGGACGACATTTAGAATGCGTGTTGAATTTGGACAGATCAATCGGCATACCTTCAACTGAATCCTTCTTGGCCATATCAACAATAATTTGTTCATATGGATGGCCAAGGCGCCCGTGCCATGTACGTGGGGGAGGATCGCGAGAAAGGTAGATGTGTTCTGCTTCGGCATGGAGATTGAGGTCGTATAGGTGATTAGAACGCAAAGTTCCTCGAGCAAGTATAGTATCGCCGTGTTTTGGAGTAATCCAGGCGCCATCATCATTGAAATGGGTAGTGATTTTGGAGTGAATGGAGAGGGAGCCGATGGAGATAAGTCTGACGGTGGCTTCAGGAACAAATAGACAATCGTGTAGGACGATATGTGCGGATTTCCCAGCTCGTAACTTGATGTTTCCAATACCATACGCAGCAATGGATGTTCTTCCAACGCCTTTTATCGATCGAGGAGGGATAGGGCGAAGGTCTAGGAAATCAGTACGATCTGGGGAGATATGGGTGGTTGCGCCACTGTCCAGAATGAATGGGAATTCGGTCAGTGAGACTTTGGTGCGAGTTTTCTGACTCAATGGTTCGCATGTAATCCCAGCAAAGTCTACGTCTCTCCTCCTCTCGCGCCAGTCCACTGATGCCTTTACATCTTCAAACGCCAACCATCCTTCATATTCCGCCCTCTCCGGTTCAGTAATCATCGATGGGTCAATGGAATGGATTGAATCACAGGCGATACCCGCAAATTCGGGTGTAGATCCCGAAGGAGTCGCTCGGATGACAGTATTGTTGTCCATGTTTATGATATAGGCCTGCCCATTACTTTCTATAACATGGTACGCGGGTTTCTTCGTCTCCCCTGATGTACTATTCTCCTTCTTCTCCCGCGCCTTCATACGTGCCTCCCTCGATTCCGTAATTGACTTTCCCGCCATCCCGCCTCCCGGAGAAACACACCACTCCTTCGTGTGACCGAGTTGTCTAGGACATTTGGGATTGGTACACTTTGGGCGGTTTTTGAGATTGGATTTCGGAGAGGTCTGGGACGAGAGGGCAATATCACCGGTCCGTGAGTCCGAATCATTGAGACCCTGGGCCATATCAAGTGCCCGTTTAATGTCCGATGAGTCGTACTTCTTGGCGTTCGGGTTGTCTTTGAAATCGGGGTTAGTCCCATCAGATTGAGCGAAGGATTGGGCAACGTGTTC
The DNA here is from genome assembly GCA_013368315.1 of Tetrapyrgos nigripes. Taxonomy (NCBI): domain Eukaryota; kingdom Fungi; phylum Basidiomycota; class Agaricomycetes; order Agaricales; family Campanellaceae; genus Tetrapyrgos; species Tetrapyrgos nigripes. Next base: position 500,648 of record JAACJM010000019.1, read on the forward strand.
GCGTGTAGCACGGAGTTCGGGGACATTGGACATAGCGTTGATCATGAGAATACAAAGGAATGCTTCAGGGGTAAGGGATCCCATTTCCCATATACGATCGTTAAGAGTCGTAAGTTTGGAGGATATGGTAGCGAAGTTCTCGGAAGGGGAGTAACGGATACTAAGAGCTTCTTGAATAAGCTGGACTTGTTTAACTGGTCCCTCCTGCCCATGACGTTTTAAAAGAGAAGTCCACGCGATTTGAGCTGTCTCAGCCTTCGCAATCGCCTCCTGTTCCGCCACCTCGACACTTAACCCCATAAAACCCAAAATGCTCCCATTATTCGCCTTCCAGTTACTCCATGCGCGAGGCTCGGTCTCCTTATCAGGTTTGATGATACTGCCGTCAAGGTAACCATCGGCGCCTTGATTCATACGCAAGGTCTGGATGAATTGGTACTTCCATGATGGGAAATTGTTCTTGTCTTTGGAGAGATGTTCGTGTTTGAAGAGCGAGGTATTGAGGGCAATGATGGATACGGAAGGTCGCGTGGTGTCGGCTGAAGGTGTAGACATGATGGATGAAAGAAATGATGGGGACAAAGGGACAGATGGGATCTGAGACGATGGAAAAGACGATGGAAGAGACGGTGGGAGAGATAATGGTGCGAGTTGCGGAGGAGACGAGCCAGGGATCTCGGTAGAGTCGATTTCAGAACCTGGCATGCGCGTGGAAGATGCGCGAGACAAAGACGAAAGACTCGGACAGAGTCTTGAAAGAGATAAAAGAGGTACTTGATGAAAGGGCGTCGAATTCTAACGTCGGTGTGAGAATCACTCGACGATATGGCCCATAACCTGTTAGAATCCGAACTAGATAATACAGAGAAAGTATAAGATCTCTGTCTCGTAGTAGCGAAGACATAGAGTAAGTACCTAGATAATACAGAGAAAGTATAAGATCTAGGCATGTTAGTAAATAATGAAAAAGGATGAAAGAAAAATAAATAAGTGGCTCACCTCTGTCTCGTAGTAGCGAAGACAGAGGTTCTCTACTGTAAGTAAGAGTATATATAGTGTTCTACACGTGTAATGGATGAAAGAGTCGAATAAAGAAAAGAAGTAACCATATATTAACCGGTTCAGATGCGTCAACCCCTATTCACGGTGTATTCCTTACACTCTGACACGTCGGGCAAGGTTTCAACTTCTTCCGATTACCTTTTCCTGCTCGAACGTCTGACCCCACCATCCACTGGAATCACTGGTGCATTTGACTCGGCCTACTTCGCAAGTCTGACTCAAGTAAGACATCCAGCTCCTCAATACCTCCGATTCTCAATGGAACACTTAGACCGTGAATTACATTACTGGCAAAGGCGCTTATGTTGCCATTGAACGTCAGTAGAGCAGTGAATTGTCGATGAACTGATTGTTGATATTCTTACAGCTCACAACTTCATGATCTACAACGGACAGACCCTCTCCAGCACTTCTGAGTAAGTGTCTTTGTTCTGCATAAATTTTGACCTTGGAAAAGCTAACGTCGTACCCACAGCTTCCAAACATGTAAGTCACCCTGAACTTGGTTAGTAGCTAAAATGACGAGGTCGCCTTTAGTCTGGAAGAACCTTGCCAGCCAATTTGTGAGCTAGCTTTGATCTGCCATTAGTGTTTCTTCTTGACGCATCCGATTTATCAGGTTAGCAACAAGAATGTCATCTTTGGTGAGTAGTATACTCGCAGGAATGAGCACCTTGTCATCTTACACATTTACCCAGACCTCATGAACGAGCCGCATGACATCCCTGCTACAACCGTCTTCCAAATGGTCAGACAATTGCGTATGCGAGAATGTCCTCTATGCTCACACCTCCGTGTAGATGCAAGCCGGTGTCAACGGTGTTCGATCCTCTGGTGCTACGTCTCAATTGATTCTCGTTGAAGGAACTTCATGGACTGGTGCATGGAGTACGTCTTTTCTTGTTGCGCCTAAACACCAAGTTTCCTGAGACTTACCTTCTTGTAGCTTGGACATCCTCAGGCAATGCTGCCGCTTTCGCAGGATTGAAAGACCCTAACAACAACGTTGCCGTCCGTCAGTGCTCGAATTTCTCTCAGATGAAATCCAGACTTATGACGGTTATTTACAACAGAAATGCATCAATACTTGGACTCGGACGGCAGTGGAACTTCGCCGACTTGCGTCTCATCTACGATTGGCTATGAGCGTCTTGCCGATGCGACTAACTGGCTCAAATCCACTGGCTTGAAAGGTTTCCTGGGAGAAATGGGTGCTGGTTCCAACCCAACTTGTATCACTGCTGTCAGCGGTGCTATTTGCGCCATGCAACAAGCAGCCGGTGGTGAGTCTTGATCTACAGTGTTTTTATTTTCGAAGTGCGCTCAAGACCTTAACTTTATTTCTCGAAAAAAGTTTGGATCGGATTCTCCTGGTGAGCGTAACTTGACGCTGCCAACTCTAGCCTGATTGCTGATATGCTTCTACCCTGTTCTCGTTAACACGTCTCAAGGTGGTGAGTTACAGTGTTCAACTCAAGCTCTGAATTATTCCTGATCCTCCCCAATCCTCCTCCTTCCTATAATCCTGAACGATTTTCGGGGAATTTGAATAGGGCTGCAGGTGAGTCTTCCTGATTCTATGGTTGAGGTATGGTCTGGATATAGTCTGACTGTGCCGTTATAGGTCCTTGGTGGGCAGATTACTTCCAATCCATCGAACCTCCCAACGGTGCGGCCATCTCCCAGATTCTTCCCCAGGCATTGAAGCCGTATCTGTAAACTTATACCCTCTTCATGGAATCTCGCGCTCTTCGGGAGAGCGGGGACGAGTAATTACTAGTAGTAGGCACATATTTGAAGTTTCTAATATCAGTTTTCTGCGTCCTGACTCCTCAGTTGCTCGTTGCGGGCTGAGTTACTGGCTTAGAAAGAGTCAACGATGAGAATTGGTATTTTGGTCCACACATTGCTGTGGACTGCGGCGTTCCCACGCCCGACGCAACGGGGCATCCCGCCTGTACATGTATGTCAACCCAATCAGAGTCCGCGAGTAAAATTAAGATAAGTTTTTTATATTACAATCACTCTGCGATTACGATGAGAGACGAACATCAGGTCCAGGGATCCGCATGCGTGTACGAATGAAACCCAACAAAGTTACCGAGGTGAAAATTAGGGTTGCTGCAACAACAAAGATCGCCTTTGAAAAGGTGCCTACTGATGCACCATACGTGCCCGCAAACAAAAAGGGCTAATCATCAAAGTCTTAGTTATCTCCCTCTCGTGCGACATGCTATCTGCGCTCACCGAAATGATATGAGCAATAGCAGAAAGAACAGCCATTGCCCCAAACAGTGAACCAACTTCCGAAGTGAACCCATTCGCGTGCAAACACACCGCCCCGAGGGAATGCAAAGTTGGATTCCCCCCGGAGGTGAATGAAGTCACACAAGAGAGCGTAACAAAAGCGGTTTGGAATGACGTCGGTACTAAGGCAATTAGGGCGTCTGCTGAGCCATCAACAGCGAAGGAAATTTGGGAGAAACGCTGGTCAAAACGCAATTCTTCTTCTATCGGTACAGGTTGTCCGTTTCGGGGTTTGGGTTTGTATCGATACACGATAACTACGGGTCGATCAGTGATTTTGCTCAGGGCCTAAGAAAATGAACTGACTAGGTACGACAAGCAGAAGATTAACAGCGCGAGCTATCCATAATAGTGACATGTAGAAGCCAAGCTAGCAGGCTGTGAGCACATAGTTCCAGCAGAGAAGATGAGCCACTCACTTCTTTAGTGTCCCAGTTATAAGTGTGCTGGCCGTACAAATACTTGATAGGGTATATTCCCTGCATAAAATTCATCAGAGTGAACTCCACAGGGAAAGACTATTGCAAGACTTACGATAGAGATCAAATAGATGAACAATGCCACCCCGACAAACGTCAAATTCCAATCTCTTGCAGTATATGTTGAGGTTCTGACAGTCCGCGGAGCGAACGTAGATATGGGAGACAAAAGCCCAGCAATGAACAAAGACGAGTAATATTTCATGTTATCAAATGCTGTGTTCGACCGACCTCCGGACAGGCGAGCCATATTCTCTTCCCCTAACCTTGCCTCATCCGGCGGCAATGACTCCGGACATATGAAAGCGAGGTATGCTAACAATATCACCAACAGGGAGGAACTCATGAAGAATGGCAGATACGGTGAAAAGTCTCCGAGAGAAAAGATTAGGCCATTGAACTGAAGGATAGGTATTAGCACCAAGTTTTGTGATTTACAAGCAGACTCGTACCCATGGACCCAGAGCAAGCCCTATAAAGATGACCCCCTGCATGGACGAAAAGACAGTCGCCCTCGATCCGTGTCGTGTACAGTCTGAGGTATATCTGTACAGGTAGCATTAAAAAGGGCCGTATCTCTTAAGAATATCCGACTCACGCATGTAGAACTCCATTGAAGGCAGAAAGGCCTCCGAGTATCCCATCAAGTATAGGGCCAACTATGATGAGACTTTCAGCGTGGTTGTAGAAAAATGTATCTTTTCGCGTTACGAGAATGAAGACCAGCTCACTAGCACCAGAAGAGTGGATAAAACACACCATGCAGCTTGATTCGGAAAACTTACACGATCAAAGCTCCAGTCATTGTCAAAAAGATGACCGGTTTCCTGTCAAAGTGCAAAGAGTGAGTGACAGAAACAGAAGGTAGCTAGCTTCTACCAACCTGCCATGTAAATCACCCCATCTACTCCAAGGACCTGTAGCTATCGCACTCAGGACGCTCATGGTGGTAGTGATGGCTATGAGACCAGCGGGGAGTTAAGGGTATGCAACCTTCAGAATAGGGAAGGCATACAGGCTTGAATCCTTGCAGCACGGGCCTGGACATCATTCGAAGTAGAACATTCCGTTGTCGTTAGATCCAGAGCGCGACAAGCGATTTCCTTGAACACTTGTATGCGAGGGGATGCGCTGATACCCCGCTATCGACAGTTTCATTAGTGCAGATTGCAGACATAATACGAGGACGGCTTACAGCCATAGAAACTCCCAGATATATCGGAACGACCCTACATCCACATCAATGTCAACGACTTCCAGCTCCCTCTAGATCTAGGGCGAGACGAACCAATACGGACTGGCATCCCAGCGAGTTCTTTTTACTCTCGTCGGGCTGGGTGGGCCTGTAAGCAAAGGTTCTACTTCTTGACCAGGGGCTCCATGATAGCGGAAGAGCGCAGTTATACATAAGTCTGACAGGCATCTTCGAAATCTAACGCGGAAAGAAAGTGTATTACATATTGGTAATCAGGGCAATCTAAACAAATCCGACGGTGCAAGCGCTCAAGGCTCAAGCACTTTCTATCTCTAAGCTTTTTGTAGCTAATGCAGAGGTGTCTACCATCTGACAGTTTTGTCATCGGCGGTAGTGACAACGGAAGAGTAGTCTGAGTCTCCTACTGATCAACGTCAACAAAGTAAGTAAAAGTAAATCTCGTTAACCACTGGACTTTTGGGCTCTTTTGGAGGCATGGCTATCATAAATAGTCTGAATCGCTTGGAGGACCCGCCGCTCGTCAACGAAAAGATCACATTCTCCAGTGAAAGTGATATGAAGATCCGAATCGTTGTCGAGGTTAGAGTTGTTGAAATACCGTACGTTGGACTGCAAACCCCAATGAGCTTGAAGAATCTTTAAAGAATAAAGTGCCTTATAATTATCAACTCACCGATCCTAAATGCCGACAACGTATATCCAATCTCCTCAACTCTCCAGGTCCAGGTAAAGCTCTCCCCAACTCTGAAAACCTATTCATCTCCTCTTCAGCTAGTTCATGACTGGTTAACCTTCGTCTCTTTTCCACACATGCCATATTGGGCTCGTGGTGGATGGTCAGTGAGATTTCTTGGACCTTCCAAGCATCCCAGCTGTCCTTCAGGCGGTTCCGAACGACAACCATTTGCTGTAAAAGATGAAGCTCGGGATTTTAGCTAGGAAGTGTGCCCACTGGGGCATCATCTGTGTCACCTCGACTCCGACCCTGTTTATGCTTGTGCTTGTGTCACTGTGGGCGTCTGGCCAAGGCCTGTAGAGAGTAACCCTCTCAAGGAGAGGATGCCTTGATATGAAGTTCTGCAAGTCCACCCACTGGCAGCGGCCGCCCCTGCCCGATTCCGACCCCAAGGCTAAGGCTTTCAGACTCAGGGAAGGCAACTCTCGTAAACCAGTGTAAGTGGGCTGCAGCCAGAGAGAAAGGGAAGGGATATGGTGATGGTGACTCTGATTCCCAAAGGTCAAACCACCGGTAGCATGGGTACGGTGGCCAAAGTCGACCTTGACGGCCTGCACCCCACGTTGTATGAGAGAAAGAATGAAGTTGTAAGGGGTTGTCTCGTCACAGTCTGTGCCCGCGGCCGGGGCATTCATCATTACTAGTCGGCCAATGTCGATCTCGAGAAGGAGTCGGTTGAGACTGGGATAACCCTGGAGTGGGAGTTCAGAATTGGACCGAGCATGTCGGCCCTGCCGAGAGACTAATGCTGTCAATGCTGAAGAAGGACAAGGACAGAAAACACGAAGATCGTCGGATGGATGATGCTCGATTGCGTGGAACACCTCCAGCCTCTCAGTCTCAGTCTGACTCTGTTCGGCCCAACGGCCTTGGAGATCTAGATCAGCGAAGGGATATTCAAGAAACTGTAGTTGGGGACATGACTCAGAATGGAGGAGGTGGAGAAGGAGGAGACGGAATGATTGATGAAAGTTACAGAATGATTCGAATGAGTTGTCGTGTTCTCCTGGACTTGAGCTTGAGCTCAGGCTCAGACTGCGCGTGTTGAAGTGAACGTGCCTGCGGGCCAGGGAGGGGAGGTAAATCCACGTTGAGCACTTGGCAGAAGGCAATCAACGTAGCTGACCGAAATAAATTCATAATGTGCGCATATCTGGACAGTGACTTTATCAGTTGAAAAACTTCATCTGATGAGTGAGGAAAGCTTTGCAAGCTACCGAATGCATATGTAATATGTATTTCATCAATCAACCAATGGTGTCAGTGAGAAGATACTGGCAGAACTAGCTTACCGGAACTCGACTTTCCGAAATAGGACTGGAAGGTATATGTTTCGTAGTCGTTTAGAGACCAGTGTAAGATAATATGCTGGATGACGTAGATTGATGTCCTCAAATCTAATACCAAATACTGGACTGAAAGCCTGAGGAGGCTTCACTCTTTCCTCGGTATCCAAGGCAAGCTGGAATTTGAAAAAGTCCGCCGTCCAGGAGATTTCTAGGATTTTTAAAAGCAGCTCATCGGGCAGGTTTTCGAGAAGAGATAGTTCATGTTCATAATTGGCCATGGAAGTAGGCTGGGATGGCTAAGCATGATGAGTAACGTTGTAAGTAGTTGTCAGATAAAAGTAGATCGTAGACCTACTGCATTGAGGTCATTTGTAACTTGAAGACCCGAAAGGAGAGTATGGAGATTTCCTGCAAGGTTCAAATTCGACATCTTCAAAGAGATACCGCCGCCTAGTGTTACTGTGGTAATCTGGGTGCCCTGCTAAGTAGTTTCGGAGGGAAGGAGATCTAGAGGAACGTGGCCTGGGCTGTTGGACAACTTGGACTAGAGATACCCAGGAACAGTGACGCCTTTTAAAGCCTCGAATTGAATTGTAATTTGACCGTTGATCTGTTTACCGCAAGTAAGAAATGCCTTGACCAAACAGGTGGATGAAGCAGGGTGAGAGTACGCACAGGTTGCTGCTATACTCGACGAACGCGAGACGTGGACAAGACGTGGACGAAGACTAAGACGAGTCGAATCTGATTCGAATGGCATATTTCGTTCTTATTGAGGGTGAGAATACGCATTGAAGGCATCATTAGAATCACCGGGAAAAGGGAAAATCACGCAAAGACATACCTGCAAAATCTATCCAAAATCCTTCCATACGATCAGTCCCCTTCTACGACCTCAAAGCGCAAAAACGCAACCTATAGAGTGCACTGACTTGAGTACAGTAGTGCTAGCGCAAAGAGACATGACTGAAACTGACGTACCGCAGGAACTGGAAAAGCGACTCGAAGCCTGAAAAGGCCTGGGTCACTCCTATGGTGATAACGCGCGCCGAAAAAATCTATTTAGAACTCCGTGCCTCATGTATCTGACTCGCAGTGTTCAGTGTGACGCTACGAGAGTGCAGATATCTGGTCCATGCACGTCCAATGCATGTCCTCAATTATGCTCGCATCATCCCGGAGCCGCGGAGTATGCAAAAGAAGCGCCCACGGAGGCTCGGAACCACCCTTAGTTCACCAACGTTTGCAATGCCAAAGGTGTACTTGTCATTCTGGTAGTAAAAAATAGATAGTAATAATAGCATGGGAAGGACCCGCAGCCTTTACTGGACACGCAAGATGAATGCCTCACTGCTTACAGAACGGAGCCACCGGTAAGCCCTTTGGTATGGAAAAGTGTGGTTAACGCTTTATTGTCTGTTTGAAAAGGGAAGCGCAGAGACTCACAATACAAGGCAGTGTATTTGACCGTGATGGGCGCTGATCCAGGAGTACACTAGACGAACATGGTCAGTCGTTTGTTTCTGGGCTGAGAGAGCGATTACACAGTACCGAAGCTGGAGGTTGACCACCCCTGGTGTCTGTGCGATAGATTTCGTTGGCGAGCGATCCCTTGACATTAGTCAAAAAAAGCCAGTCAACATCCGACGAGCCTGTCGGTGCGGTTATCCCAGCTGCTCTGGCAGCAATCACAAAGGCGTCGGAATTGCCTGCAAAGGCAGCAGACGTAAAGTCCCATTTAGGACTGATGCCTGAGCCAGTGACAGGGTTGGTGACGAAGTAGTGTTGTCCGAGGATACTTGAAGCTGCGGAAGGAAGGCACTGGATCGCAGTCGAGGCGTCAGCGGAGGCAGGGAGCTGTTCCCAACATTGAAGAGCAGCGGATGGGAGTTCGGAAAGAGTTTCTGTGCCGTAGAGGCAAGATACATCGAACACTTCGGCCACTGCACCGGCAGTGCTATAGAATTATTGTTAAACCTCGCAGAACATCGCAAAGAAAAAAGACATCTTACGTGTAGCTGCCCGCGCTTGTGCAGGTATAGTTCTGTGTTCCGACTCCAAGAGCCAAGAAGGAAACTTGATGGGTCGGTGGAGTCAAAGCACTGTTTGCAGGAACGTCGACCACAGCCGAAGAAACATCACAGCTGCGGCGGGTAGGAACTGCAAGAGCCATGGAGGTGAAAAGGAGAGGAATGAGGAGTTGCATCTTGGTAAAGGAGAGGGGAGGTAAAAGAGACAATTCACGACTGTGGAGAGACCGTGACGGAACTCATGCTGAACGGTCTGCTTTAAATATGTGTTGGGTCTGAGACCTGGGGTAAGTGAATTCTCCCATTACCTTTGCTTCCCTGGAATTTGTTATCGATCACGGTCATGTAGAATGGTATTGTACCTTGACCTCAGTGCTCACGTCCAGAAGGGGGGGTTCGGAAGTCACTTTCCGTATTGAGGGAAGCCATCGTAATGAAGCCATCGAGAGCTGAACGAATGTCAACAAATTGTTCTTGTGAGCAGCCAACATCAAACCCAATTCGAGAGGAATAGAAAAAACCCAAGAGATCGCAAAGAGAAAGAGTATTGCCGGTGGCCTGGCAGGCGCTCCCTGAGTTTTGAAACAATGTACAGACAGGGTGGCACAGTGTCAGTGTCCAGGTTAGAGGTTTAGAATTTAAGATGAAACGAAATTATTTTTGCGGTACCTTGAGGCGGATACTGGCAGATATCAAGGGGAGAGGTATCCCTGTACATTGCTCAGTTACACAAATTTGACAGGGACTTGTGACCTCTGTGACACAAATTGACACATATCCATCCACCTATGTATTCCAGACACAAGAGAATATTCAGGGCAGTTTATGGACGGGTGGGCTGTCAGGGCTGCCTGTATGCGTTGGGGTTGAATACCAAAGTATGTACACATGTTGCAAAGAGAAAATGAAAAATATAGGCTTACGCAAGCCTGGCTGAACAACTCAGGGCCTGTTCGAGCACAAGCGCTTCGCTTACGCCTACGTTACCAATATGTTACGGCGCAATCATGCAAAGCTGCAAGATACTTACCCATCCACTATACATACCCAACTATGTACCTGCCACACGAGCGCCGAAATCTATTCTTGATTCCCGCTACCGTTAGGTAGTGGGTTTTTCCAGTACGATCAAATTTACAGTCAGCCAAAAAAATTGGCAGAGAAATGTAAAACCGGTCTCAGCGGACCGCGGCTCGTCGTTTCCCGCCGTTAATTCTATTGTTCGCCAGCTGTCACTCTGGTGATACTGCTGCCTTTTGTCTTTTGAAGTTTAGGAGTTCCTATTCCCTTCCTGGTCCATGTTTTTGGTCAAATGAGCCCATTGCCATCCCTTAATTGGTGTCTACTTAGGTTTCCAGGAGAATGGAGCCCAATGGTATGGGGGTGTGGACTAGGTGTGTGCAGGTCAATTTCTTAAGTTGCTTGGGAGTACCAGACCTGGCCAGAGGACAAGTCCAGTTGCAGAAAATGACAGAAACTTTTGGATGTGTGACACAGATGAACAAGTCTTAGTCGAGTGGATTGAGCAGACTGGGAAAATGGTGGAGACTGTTGGATGTGTGATGCAGATGAATGAGTCTGTGTTGCGTATATATTTAAAGTGACATTTGTACTTAGTCGAGTGTACTTGGGGATTTTTGCAGTGATGATGTGCAGAGGTCAACCAGATGCGTTGGGGATGTAGACTTGGAGAGCCAGCTGCCCACTGGTGTGTGGGTAGTGGGCTTTGCCGCCCCGCTGGCCCTTCACCAGTTATCTTATACCACCAAGGGTGCCTGGACTGAGAAATCCTGGACCGGGGGTAGGTAGGTAGGTTCCCCCAGCGGGGGTCTAAAACTTTTTTGACCCCCTCTACAACATGCTTCAAACCCCTTCCAGAAGCAATTTTGTTCTGAAAACCACACCTCAGCAGACTTATTGAAGGTTTTCCAACTGTGACCACAATAATTTTAGGCTCTAAGCACAAGCCGGTCAGGATTGACCAAAGGTTCTCACCACTTGGGAAAGTGCACATGACAGAGGTCATGTGAAGATACTATATTAGGCAAGTAAGTATGTGTGAAATTACTATATATGGAAGGTTAGGTAGGTAGGTTCCCTCCACCAGGTCCTTAATTTTTTTCCGACCCCTGGTATGTAACTTTTTTTTTTGGAGCCCCTTGTATACCACCACATCATCCTCTAATCTGCTACCTCTTATCTGCCCAGTACAGTTCAAGCTCTCAAACTCTCAAGTTTCATTCTATGCTCAATTTCAGCATGTTGCTTTTCAGTTGACGAATCTTTTCCCATTCTCCTGCTCACAGAGGGGCTCTTCTCAGAATCCCTAAATTCCTAATGAAGAAGTTACTCTCGTATCAAATGTTATTCTTGTCGTCCATGATGATGCTGGCCCAGGCAGGATGATCAAAGTTGTGCCACTTGTTTTCCTGAGTACAGCAAGTACAACTCTACTACCATCAGGGTTGCATGCTACAAGTGCACTGGGAGCTGTGGTAGCAAAAGTACCATAGCCATCTAAGTATACAGCAACCACTAGCAGAAGATTGTCATGACAGTATTATTTCAGGGTATTTTTGTTCATTTTCTGTTTCTTTTCTTCATCAGTCACTGCCTTTTGATCATTGTTTTGATCATCCTTTGCCCTATCTTCTGTTCATCTTTCCTTGATCATCTATGCACAGCTATTATCCCCTGTTTCATCATTTGTTCATCTTTTATGATACATCTCTTACAGGGACACTACGCACAGCTTGTTCATCTTTTGTTCATCTTTTGATGATACATTTCTTTCTGTTCTGTGTATATAAGCTTAGAGTAGTAGCTCCCTAGTCCCCATCTTGACCTCTTCATCTTGGGACTAGGTGAGCATCTCATGTATTTCTTGTTTTCATTCAATATTAACTTTGTCTTGGGACTAGTTTCTCATTGTCTTCTGTCTTACTGCTGCTCTGTCTATGAATACTGTTTGAGCCAAGTGTGTGCTCTACACCACAAAGATTTCCTTTCACTTGTCATCCATGATCTCTCTTGCATGTTAATCTCTACCTTTCCTCCTTCAAAGTTACTTCCTCTTGACGATGGTGATCTTTATACTCTCTACGAGAATATAATTCTAGTAGCCATGGGGTCACTTTTTTGTGGTGTCAGTGCTGTACTTTCATTTGCAGCAATGTACCAGTTCCTGTAAGTTTATCATGAACTTTTTGTATGCTTGAAGGATAACTGCTGATCTCAGTTTCTGAAGAATGAAAGGAATTTGGAACTCCAAACCACGACTCGTTCTCTGTACAGTGGTGGCTCTGATGTTCAGCTTGTCAATAGCATCTCTTGTCATTAATATTGGATTTATCTTGGTCGAGTACTCGGTGGCGTACAACTTTGGTGTTGTCCCCAGAGTCTTAACAAGGCTGAGGATCACATTGGATTTTACTCAAAGGTTAAATGTGAGTTGCTGAGGAGATCATTAGATGAGAACTTGCCTCAAACTGATTCATACTTAGTATCCCATTAATGATGGCATTGTGATTTGGAGAGCCTGGGTCCTGTATCCTCAGAATCATGTCATCAAGGCAGCTCTGGCTTTGTGTGTGGTTGGGTCAATCAGTGAGTGCCAAGCAATGCAATTAGGCTGTTTCTCTGACATAACTTTTACCATGATGGTGAAGCTGGGACTCTGGCTGATGCTCTGTTTGGAGTAGTCTATATTCGACGTGACCATAATGCTGTTGGAGGAGAGCTCCATGTGATGATGGCTATTCCTCTTCTTTTGACGAATATGGTTGCAACAACCTTGATAGGATACAAAGCATGGTGCGAGGTCTCAGTCTGACACTGTATTTCAAAATTTAACCCATCTGTATGGCCAGAACAGGTACTATCACCATCACATAAGAAAGAATCTCAGCTTGACTCCAGGTCCTCTGACCAAAATTCATAAAGTTCTCTTACTTTTGGTTGAGTCGGGACTATTTTACTGCACACTTTGGGTGAGTCACTTTCATTTGAGTGATTATCTGAAGTTTATAAGGTACTGGGATGATGACCTTTGGGTCATTTCTTTAGATTGTTTGTCTAGTCACATCAATGCAACCCAGCCTTCAGCAAGTTACATATACAACTTTTGCTACAATGATGCCTTCTCTAGCTGCAAGTATCTATCTGCTCAACTTCATCATCAGGCTTTCTGCTGAGGTTTCTGAATGCAGGCCTCTTATCCAGTCATTATTATCCTCATAGTTGCTTTGGAGAGGTTGGAACATGAAGTGAGATCTGAGAGCAACATGTCTTTGTCTCAATCAATGAGGTTTGCCTCAGTGCCACTGACAACTGTGACACAGACTTCTGGTTGAACATCTTGCAGTCTGGAAGTGAACGTTGAGTTTGCTGGCTCTGTTGCAGAGTTGAGTGGGAAATGACTGTAGGATACCAGCAAGATGATGCTGTAGAATAACACAGTGTTGGGAGGAAGGCTGGTGTGCTTTGTCTACACAAGATAAATGTATATTATCAAGCAGGGATAGAAATGTGGAATTCAATCTGGTGGCAGTAAATCTTGTCCAATGCATCAGGGGCTAAGAGAGATCAATGATTCAAAATTCAGTATAGATTAAGTGGCCTCTGAAAAATGCTTCATGCATAGTACATACTATGGGCCATTTATCAGTCTTTCTGAAAGAAATCTGCCCCTGTGGCATGGTCAGATGTGTAGATGTGCTGCTTGGAGGTGGGGAATAGAGGTGTGGGAATTTGATGGCAGCCAGTGAGAATGGCAATGTGACCTTTGTTTTGACCTTGAAGTTTGTTGCAAACTTGGTTCTCTGCCCTTTCCCTTGGACTCCTCCTGCACCTCCCACCTCAGGAAATACCTTATTACACCACAATAGACCACCCAGCATGAAAAGTCAGCTCTTAGCCTCAACTGAGGCTTGCACACTTCAAGTATGTGAGATTGGAGGCCTCATGCCTTCACTTTACTTCTTGACCTGCAACCACAACTTCGTCTACACCATGAAAATGTCAGCTGTAATAACTTCAATAGGCACCCTTCATGAATGTGCTTGCTATTACTCCTGCTTTTCTTGATGCTGTCTGTCTTTTCACTATAACCAAAGTCATTGATTATGCCAACATTTCTCAGCTCACCGCTTTAGATCAACCCCCTGTGCTCAGATAGCCTGCAAGAATGATAGCCAATGTGTTCAAAAAGCGTCTACAGAGGACTCTAGAGGACTGTAGTCTTGAACTCAAACTTGTGCTGGTGAAAGACACAAAAGGTATGGTGACTTGAAATCTATAGCCATTAGTACTTAGTAGACTAAGGGTCACTATTCACATTTTTCATGGCTTGCTGTTTGCTTGTTTTCTACAGGTCTTGTGAATGGCACTATTGGGACCATCAGTGACATTGTCTGGAAGCCTGGTTGTGCCTGGTCTGATCGTTCCTCATCGTGATCCTGACATACACAGGGCCTACTACCTAGTACTCTCTAGCAATGTTAAGTCCGGGCAGATCCTAGTGCTAGGAAACACTATGGACCTGGGTGTGGTGGTGGGCACAACCTGCAACGCGAGGTTGAGGAAGGCGAGGAATTGCTGAGGACGAGGAAAGTGCCACTAAATCTCGGGCTTGGCACTTAGTCAGCTGCACACTCGTTGGGTGTCGTATGTGCCCAGGTGTGATATAATGAGTCGGTCGGTACATTAGTATATATTTAGCATAGAAATTAGTATTTAGTACGCCTAATAATAGATTATTCTTCCATATCTTCCTCCTCTTCATCCCATGAGGGCAATGTCTCATCCATAGGCTCATTAACCTTGAAGAAATGCTTGAAAGTTGGCCTCCCTAGCTCATTATAACGATGGAGAGCACCCTGCAATACTTCTGCACGCTCTGCCTTCTTCCCACACTTTGTCTTCTTGGGAACGTTGAGAACTTCCATCAAACGTAAAACGTCAAGTTGTTCATCAAGCATTTGAACTGTCAACCTCTCCGTCACTTCATTCAGTTCTTTCAACAAAACCACCTTCTTCATGCGATCCTTCCTCTCCCTGTCCCTCTGGTCCCTTGCTGCCTCCTTTGCTCTCGCAATTTCCGCCACCTTTTTGTCAAAAGCCACTTGTTGCTCTCGTCTCTTGGCCTCCAGCTTACTCGCATCAAGAAGACGTGCTTCCTGCATGATGAAGTTGAAATCTTCGGCCGTAAATTTTGCATCCATGAATGCCTGGGTATTGTTTCGTGAATACAAGACCATTGCATTATATTGCAGGATTGTCAAGGTAGGTTTGAACCTCATCATGACGCGATATGATCCTAGAGCACCTTCGTTGATATCATTCGTAGCTGGCATCCATGCAGCATTTCTCTCGTCTTCATCTGCCAAGTCGATAAGGCTTCCTGGTGCAAATTCCGCTGTAAATCGAATGTATGTGGCCAGAGAACCCTTCAAGAACTCGACTAATAGTCCAGTTATGTGTGGCAATTCATTGAGACGTGAGTGAACGGCATTAACAACATCAGGATTTGACCAGGGTTTGCCATCAAGAGTAGCGTGTATATGAGAGTCGACACCGGAAGTGAGGAGAAGGGAGGGATCATCGATGAGTTTCTGTAAGTGGTCCTTGACTTGCTGGTGCCATGGTCCAAGAGTTAATGCATTGACGTCCTTGTTCTCCCGAACAACGCGTAGGTAAGGAACTGTGATAGCCTCATGAATGAGGGCGAGAACGGCAAGTTCCTGGAGTGTCTGCGGACATTTCAACGCATTCACCAAGTTTTTCTCGATGTTTGTCCAACCAGGTTTGTGCTTCTTCATCTTGACAGTCTTGAGAAAGTCAATCACCTCCTTGTCGTGCAGAAATAGTACCCCCGCCGCTTTACCATGTGTTGCGAAACGGCCGTTACTCGTATCAGGAAATTGTTCAAATTTGTCGCCCTGTTTCTCTTTGAAATGCGCGATGTACACCTTTCCTTGACCTTTCCGTTCGTCTCAATTACGCAGGACAGCACCCGCAATTGCTGCCGTTTTTGCGCCACCTCGTGTAGAAGACTCCAGAGCGCTTACTTCAGCCTCGGTAAGTTCTCGGTTTCATTGTGCGTTCGGATTAAGAATGGGCTGGAGTGTTGCTGCATTGGCTTTGTTGGCAAGTATGATGGGGCCCTCGAGACCGTTCTTCTCCCAATACAACATCATCTGGGTATTTCCTGCCTTGAAGCTGTTTTGATCCTTGTGCATACAGCATCCGGCCCACAACAGCTCATCTATTGCCTTCCTTTCCGAATCATCAAGACCATCATACACTTCTTGACCCAACTGCATCATCAAATCCTTCATGACCTTTGCATCTAATTCTGCTTTCTCTGAGGCCGACAGCTTATTCCAGGTGTCAATCCCTCCCGCCTCATGTATCTTCTTGTTGTTGGTGTCCTGAAGCACGGTGAATAGGTAGGTTATCTCCATTTCCAATAGCTTCTCTTCCCCTAACTCTTCAATCCCCATCTCATGCTTCCACTCTCTAATCAGCTCTGCAACAGCCTTCTTGTTGTTCGCATGATCACCATTCATGCCTTTAATTTTGCGTGCAATGATTTGCAAGGTAAGTGATAGGCCTTCTTGCTGAAAGAGTGGACTTCGTATGTAATAACTGATGATTGTTGCAAAGTTCTTCAACCAGGCCAATTTGGACTGATCGGCTGTGTGATCAAGAGTCGGTTGAATAGAAAGGACACGGGTGGTAGGTGTTTGTTTGATTGATATGTCTGTTTGGCCTGACGCATAATCTGGGACTCATAGCGCAGCATGATGAGCCTCGATATTCTGGTGCTTGTGACCTGTACTGTCCTGGCTCAATGTTATGGCTACAATGTCATTAGTAAGTCAATCTTTTGGAATAGCTTGAGGAGTCGAGACTTACTTGGAGTTTTAGCCATTTCGTATCTGAGCTGCACTTGAGCTGCAACCCAACCTTCCAAGATAGCACGTCCTACGGTACGCCTACTCATTGTTCCCTTCAGCTGGATACCAAAAAGAGCAGCCGTGCTATTGATCAAAGGACCAATCTTGCTTCGAGAACAACCAAATTTCGCCAGTTGATGTGCGAGAGCCCATATTTGGGGAGTGTATGTCCTTTTTTCCTTCAATTTGGCAAGGTGCGGCATTGCCTTCTTCGCATTTTCAAGCTGCTGTGGGATTCGAGCACATCGGGCATTGAGGGTACGTATAAGTTTTGACTTTTCCGAGTTTTGGTTCTTCAGAGTCTTGACATGTGCCAGCAAATGTTCTAGCTCTCGGGCGTGGTCTGCACAGCCGGAAACAACTTGAAACTCGAGTTTTGAGCCCTTGGACACTGCCAATGACAGTTCCGAGGAGAGTGTTTTGACCTGGATCATCATATGTGAGTTTTTCGCTGCCATCCGTGCCATTTTCTTCCTGTCATTCCTCCTCTTTCTCTCTGACTCCTTTAACCTCTTTATTGTCTCCTCCAGATGCTTCTGAATCCTCGCTTTACCATCCCTCAACTCAGCATTATCCCTTTCCAACACTTCTACTTTTCCTTGGAGCTCCATCAGTGCCTTTCGCGTCGGTTTTGGGGTCCCTTTGACTGGTGTAGGGCTTTTTGGCTCGGGATTTTCTTTATCCCAGCGAATTTGGCGGGCTTTTTGAGCGTTATTAAGCTGAGCAGGGGTCTTGTTATGTCGAGCTGGAGTTTTGAGGCGTGGCATAGCAGCGTCGATGCACTGTTGCGTCGACGATGTCGAGCAGGAGAGTATAAACAGAGTCACAAGCGCCTGTGACATAACGCGTTTGTCGCATCTAGCACCCTCGCGACTTAAGGTACATTTTCCAGACACAGTAATGCACCTATCCTCGTTCTTTTTTCTCAGATCTTATTTTTTTTACTTAGTCCCTATTTCGGATAGAGGAAATCTAATGGGCTTGACAATAAGTATCATTTTATATAAGTAACTAGAGCTATTCTGGCATGTTTAAATATTCCTCTATCCAAAATATAGCTATAGATGTTTTTGATAGATTCTGGTTCACAATTTGAAGGAAGAGTAAGCGGAGGAAGAGGAAAGTGTACCGCTGCGAAGCTTCTCAGGTTATAGGGAGAGAAGCTTTTGGTAAATAGTGACAAACATCATGGTGGGTTTGCGGGCTATGCCCAACACCACTGGGTGGAGGTCTATGGGAAAGATTGGAAAGATGATGAATCTGGACAGAACCAGACAGGAAGGGAATAGACAGGAAGAGATAGGATCTGGTTGGAATGACTGGTGATATAGCAGGTAAACACCTGGCCATGCACCCTGTCATTTTGCGCACTTCTAATCAAAGTAGTGCGAACTCACTATATATGCAATCAAACCTATGAATTGTCTAGCTTGTCCACTAGAATGACTCACAAACAGGTATCCTTTAAGACGATGATACACTGTACAAAATTGCTGTATACACACTTCGATTTTGGTCCATAATATCAGTTTTTGACGTTCTTCAAGGGAATAAGAGGACTAGGGTGAGCCCTGAACTGCTGGTTAATACCTAGCAGGACTAGAGAACAATGGTGCAATAACATTAAGTGCTTATGGATGGAGAAACAACTCATTCTAAGTACTATGATAGATATGTATGAGTTCAGAGCTGTAATAGCAGACCCACCAAATAATAAAGATAGCCTACAAAGGCTTTCAAATCCTATTATAACAACTAGTACCACTAGTGTGATCCAAAGGAACAGTGAAGTGTGAGGTAGCCCCTATTTGTGGGCATAGGAACACATAAGCAGCACAATCCTCAGCTGAAAGGTCAATCAGAGAAGACAGCGCTAAGATCAGACATGCAGACAAGCACACTAGGTCTAGATCTATGTATCGGTAAATCCCGTAGTACTAAGACGGCTTCAAGGGAATCTTAAGTATCTGTAAAAGGTATGTGGGGATAAAAGTAGGACAAAGTATATATGTATGGGATCCCAGAGAGTTCAGCTATCCATCAGTACAGAGGGGATAGTGAATGGATGTCTCTACACAGAGATATAAGGGACAGAAGCACTAAGTTGCAGTACATCTGAACGATCAGAATACAACCCAAATGGGTAACATTATTTCCAGATAAGGATAAATCTGTCAGTAATCGTCTAGCTAGGCATTGAAAGCATTGAAGGAGGAATAAGTATGCAAATGGGACTGCAGAAGAGCTGGACTCGTATGTAGGACTCAGTAGTAGACTGTTGGCAATAAATAGAATGCAAATAAAGCAAGATCGGAAAAAAGGGAAAGGAAAACTGAACAGAATAAAGAAACTACAAGAAAACCCTATGCCCCTAGTGTAAGGACACGTATGAAGGACCTAGCAGTCATAAGTGGAGTGTTCTGAGTCATAGATGCGATGCTTGCTAACCAGGATGGTACACAAAAACACCAGATGGCTTACAAAGAGGACTGAAGAAAGTTCCTACAAATATTTAGATAATATTGAACAGTTTCTGTATACCCTAATAAGCAAGTCTTTACTTACGAGGAAATAGGTAGAACTCGCTAGCAGACTTTTCAATTTGTTTTATATTTTCTCTACGTACCTTTTAGTGGACCTCGAAAAGAAATAGGTAACTGTATAGTTGTCACTGCAAGTAGTATAAAAGGACCAGATATTACGAGTAGCTACCCAAGCCACATACTGTAGAGTATTGGATCTTGCTAGCAATAGTAGAGGACATGAAACACAGACTAAAGCTTCTAAACAAACTTTACTGCACTCTCTACGAGTATAAACATTGTGTTGGAGATAATAGAGTTTAAATTGAACATTTTGTGGTTATAACTGTGATCTTTGTGTTGACCTTTTGGTCTATTAAGTGTTTGATTTGGGACTCGTTGATCCTCTTGGTGTTAAACTTGTGTTTGTTGTGTCATGCACTAAGCACTAACTTCATTGAAAAACCCTGATCAAAAGTACTTATAGTACAAGTAAACTGGGAGTTTGAGTACTCTGACTACTCAGAACACTCATCTCATTTACATTTGTATACAGTTTTGTGTTTGGGTGTAGTTCCTAGCACTTAATTACAAAAACCACCTATTATACTGGAGCCAGGCACCGTGAGGGTGTTCCATTTCTCAGTTTAACTTACTACTATAAGCACACTCAAGCTAACACTCACAATCAAAAGCTGTCAGAGCTCAGGGTCTCGAAAAAGACAATCAGTTACTCTGTGCAAGCAAATACTGGAAGCCTGATACAGATCCTTCCAGTAGAAAACCCCCTAAACAGAGGAACATCCAAGTTTCGTCATCAGCGTCTAGTTCCGCTAGTGTAATATCTATGCTTCCGTACATCTTTCCGATCATATCCGATTCTTTTCCAAACTTCTTTTCCTTTTATTTCGAACTTCATTCCCTTTCATCCCAAACACTTTCCGATCATTCATTTCCGATTCATATCCGAGCTCCACTATTAATCTCCACAAACAGATCCCATCCGGGAACCCGTGATTCATTTCGGATAACTACTGGATAGCTCGTATCTAATCTCCAAAACTTACTCCACTTCATCTCCAATCTGTTCCACTTTGTTTCCACTTTGTTCTGCAGTACTCCATCCATCTCCAATAGCACCATGTGCTTTTCCTTTATTTCTGAACCATCCCTATCTTACTCCTCTTCATTCCGATAGTTTCCGAAGTAGTACTTAAGCTAGCAACTTTGTAGTAGATAGCTTAAGTCTAAAATCGAATTAGCTGGTCTCCTAACCTCATCTGACTTCAGACAACATAGTACTGTCTTAACGGATTCCATTCCGTGTCTTCCTTATACTTCTATCTCAAAGACTACCAGTTCCACCTGGATTCGTCTTCATCCTTTCCCAAAACCCCAATAAGACTTCCGCTCGGGTCCGATGTGTTTCCTAACACTAGGATCTGCCCGGACTTAACAGCTAGGCTGATCGAATCAAACGTGTCCCCTGTTTACAATCCATACCCTACAAAACCTCCAGTGAGAGAAAAGGCAAGAGAATCAACCAGAAAGGCAGCTGGAAAGAAGCCAAAGGACAAACCCTAGAGACCTAGTTTAATGGGAACAGTTGGACCTTCAGAAACTGCTAGCTACCTTCAAGAAACTCTTTCCCCTCTCTCACCACTAGACAAAATCTATTTAGAGAATTTCTACACACCACCGACAAATATAGATACGATGGTGGAAGATACGAGAGTACAGACTAGTGTACCTGGTCTAAAAGTGTCGCCTGCAGTGTTGAGATCAACGCAGAAGGACAAACTACCAAAACCCAAAAAGACGGCGCCTTCCTTTGACAAAGAAGAGCCAGAATTACTTGAAAGGTACTTCGCTGAGTTGGAGAGTCTTTTCGAAGACAATGACATTGATCTTGATGAAGCAAAGATCCTCCTAGCGATGAAGTACATGGAGTACTGGACCAGGATGTGTCATGAAGAAGATGCGATGGATTGCGGGCCTGATTGGGAAACTTTCAAAGGCAAGCTAAGGGATTGTTATCCAGAATCTGTAGCTGGTGAATTCAGAAGCATGGATCGACTCAAGGAGATCTGTGCTAAGTACACTGGAATCATTGTAGGACAGTGGGAATGCCTTTATGTGTATGTCAGGGAATTTAAGCTTGAGACCAAGAAGCTTATGCCCAAAGATGGATCCCATATCATATTGAACAAGGAGGCAGTTTCCTACTTTGTTAGCACTTTAGATGAAAGCTTGAGGACGGCATTGGTGCTCTTTCTTCTGAAGTGATAAAAAGAGGAATATGGAAGATCCTTTCCCATTGGAAATAATCATCCAAGCTGCCAGAAGTGCGTGTCAAACACACATTGCAAGTCTGACTAACGTAGGGATAGGAAAAGCAGTGAGGAAAACAGAACCTACTGCACCCACAACTAAGAAAGTTGTGGATAATTGGTTAGCGGATTCTCGCCTAGTGCCAATCAAAGGTGAATCTGGCAGCAATGAATGGATGCTATGAATGTCAGTGGCGACTGATGCGAATCAGGGTAGAATGAAGGAGATAGTGGAAAAGTTGGACCAGAATACAACAGTCTTGACAAGCATCGCTAAGCTCCTCATGAACCAAAATCAAAATCAATCTAGGGCTAATGCTAGCAGACAGTCGGGTGGCTACAACAATTGAGGTTTCAATAACAATAGTTATCCAAACCAACCTCTGAGATACGGGTTGAACTCAAATCAGACTGAACACAAGTGTTTCTTCTGTGGAAGTCCAGATCATCTGTTACCTGACTGTGATATCTAGATGAGCTTCTTTGAGAAAGGATGGATCATCAAGGATAGCTATGGGAATGTTTGTATGAAAGATGGAAGTACCCTGCCAAAAGTCAATGATGGTGATACAGAGACCAAAGCTCAAAAGATCGAGAAGGTTGCTAAGGAGAAAGGTTGGGTGAAGAAAGTGCTGTTTGCCTCTGAAGCAGAAGCTATGGAAGCTTATGGTGAAGGAAATGTTACTCTCAGTACCTTTATGGGGAAATTATCTACGATGGTCTCAACCATAGATAAGAAACATAAAGCGCTAGAAGAGAAGCAAGAAGAAGCTGAGTCACATCGTAAAGATGATATGGATCTAATCCAGAAGAAGCTTGAAATGCTCCTGGCAGGAAACTGAAGACTCCAAGGATGGGGTCTGAAGACAAATCAGTGTTGCAGTTTGTCGCTAACCAGGATAAGACCCCTGAGGAGGGAAAGCAGACTTGGATGAGACCATATGTGGAAATACCAGCTATTATGAAGAGGAAAGAAAAAGCGGAGATTTATAAACCTCCACAAAAGAGAAATGAGGAGAGACCAATGGAGACAGACAAATCAGAGTCTTTGTTGAGTGCAGAAAAAGGGAAATTGAAAGAAACAACTACCCCCAACTGAAATGTGGCAAACGCTAGGCCATTTGATAGGAATATACCTATAAATCAGGAAAGATTGGCTGGTAACAATCTGCCTGAGGACCCAAAACCTATCGAGAAGCTGGCAGTAACCAAGCCTAAAGCTAGGTTAGTGGAGCACCCATTGTTGGAAGAAGTAGTGGATTTGAGAGAACCTTTAATGTTGACGGAAATAGAAGAAAGAATAGTTGATCAAATCATTCACAGAGAAGTTTCAATGCAAGCATTAGAAGTTATGGCTATAAGTCCAGTAGTAAAGAGACTACTTAAACAGAGACTTAGTAATTTAACATGAAGCCCAGAATAAGAAGGAAGAAGGTTAATGTCAACCAGCAATCGCAAGTAGATGGCTTAGATCTCAAAGAAGAAGTATACTTCGCTGTAGAGGACCTAGCACAGCCTACAATGCACGTCTATGTACAAGGAAAGGGTAGACTGCCCCCTAACACGATTGTTCATAAAGACATAGTTAAACAGTTCTTGAAGGAGAGGCCTGAAGAAAGAGGGAAAAAGATTATTATTGCAGCAAGACCCTCTGATGATCTTAGGGTAACCTATCCCTCGATCAACAGCTCAAACCAGATGGTAGAATGTATTATGGACAATGGATCACAGATCATCTCCATGGATACCAGAGTAGCTATGAGTCTTAGGTTAACTTGGGATCTGGACATAGTTATTCATATGGAGAGCACTAACAGTGCCATTACCCCTACCAGAGGCCTAGCGAGAAATGTCAGCTGTCGCTTTGGTGACTTAAAAATCTTCTTACAAATTCATATCATGGACAATTGTCCTTATGAAGTACTTATGGGACGACCATTTGATGTCTTGTGTGAAACGACAGTACAGAACACACGAGATGGGAACCAGTTCATCATGCTACATGATCTGAACTCCAATTGCAGGTGTACGATACCTATGTATCCCAGAGGTCAGAAGCCACAAATTATACCTCCACCAGAAGAGAAGTTTGTAGATGCTGAAACTGGGGAAGAAGTACCTATACCTGCTAGATGGAATGATGATGATGAGAAGGGTGAAGCAAAAGAAGTGGATCAAGAATCCTCAAATTTTCAAGGGTCCTTGATGAACTGTTAGAGTTACAGGGAGAGGTGGCCCTGTCCTTTGATTATAATGATAAAGGAGAAATATTTATTACAGGATTCTCCACAGCTAGAAACAGGAGTTTCACAAAGGAAGAATTAACAGAAGCATATGTTTATGCTTTGATGGACAGTATAAAGAAGAAGGATAAGAAAGCAAGTGTCCTGCTTCATCAGTATAAAGCTCAGAAAGGAGTTAAGAATCCCACTGTGGTCAACGCTAACATGTTCAGAGCTCAAGCATCATCTCTGAACTATGATGCAGAAAATGGGCAGCCTAGCAGGGCAACAGATGAGGATGAGCCTGACGTTAAGAGTGCTTTTGGGAAATATAAGCCTGTAGTACTTAAAGTGAAACTGGTCAAAATGGAGTTACCTCCTGAATACCAGATTACGAGGAATATAACAGGAGATCTGCTAAAGGATATGCTGAAGTTACCTACTAATCCACCAGAGTTCACCCCTGGTGAGCATTATACTGAGGAAAGAAAGAAAGTAATTGATGAGAATCACCCAGAAGGTTTCCTGTGGCCGGAAGAGTGAAAACTTATGCACATATTTATGAAGTTGCAGGAGTTAGGGTTCACTTGGAAGACTGAAGAAGCTGGTAACTTTAAGGTAGAATTCTTTCCACCTTTAAAGCTAGCGGTAACTCTGCATGTTCCTTGGGTAGAGAAGAACTTCCCAATTCCACCAGGAAAATATCAGGAGATTTGTGTTCTTAAGAAGGATGGTCAAGTCCAGATAGTACATAGTCTGGAACCCCTGAATAAAGTAACTATTCAACATTCAGGTGTGCCACTGGCAACTGCTGATGTCGCTAGGGAATTTATGGGCAGAGTGTGCCTTGGGACACTAGACATCTTTGTCAGCTACAATCATCGATACATTGATGAGTCCTCAAGAGATATGACTGCATTCCAAATGCCCTTTGGACTTCATCGACTGGTTAAATTACCAATGGGTTGGACTAATTCAGTCCTGATTTTCCATGATGATTTTACTTATATTCTCAAGGAGGAGATGCCTCACGTCACTATTCCTTACGTAGACAATGTGCCCATCAAGGGGCCACTGTCAAGATATGAAACTGAGGATGGGGGCTATGAGACAATACCAGAAAATCTGGGCATAAGAAAATTCATCTGGGATCACTTCCAAAATTTGAATTGAGTAGTGCAACGCATGAAGTATGCTGGCAGGACCTTCTCTGGGAAGAAAACATTCCTCTGTAGTCCAGAAGCTAAGATAGTTGGTCATATATGTACTTATGAAGGTCGAGAACCGGATGAAGAAAAAGTGGAAGTAATTAAGACATGGCCCATGCCAAAAGACCTTAGTGAGCTTAGGAGTTTCTTAGGTACCACAGGTATTCTTAGGATGTATGTGAAAGATTACAGCGCTATAGCAGTACCTTTATATGAACTTACTGGGAATGTAGCTTGGCATTGGGGACCAGAACAAGAGAAAGTTTTCAAGATGGTCAAAGCCGCTATATGCAGTGCACCAGTGTTAAAGGCAGTGGACTACGCTAGCGAAAAAGGCATAATCTTATCGGTGGACACTTCATACATAGCAGTGGGATATTATCTATATCAAGGGAATGAGAGGGACCCCAAGCAGAAGAATTATATCTACTTTGGGTCAATACCTTTGAATCCGAGGGAGAAATGATTTTCACAGCTGAAATGAGAACTTTATGGTCTCAAGCGAGCTCTGGAAGACTTGTTCTACTATACTTACAGATGTAGGGACCTCCATGTTCACACAGATGCTAGCTACATTAAGGGAATGTTGGATAATCCTAGTAGTGGTCCTAATGTGACTATTAACAGGTGGATTGAAGAAATCTGCAAATACCAATTTGAGCTAGTACATGTAAAAGGAAAAACTCATATCCTAGCAGATGGTTTATCCTGATGGGCTCCAAATGAAGGTGAGAAGTATCAGAAGCCAATTCTGAAAGTAGATGAAGATATTGAGGAAGAGGATGATGAGCTACCTCTGCACTTCAGTATGGGAGAAGGAGAAACTGAGGAACCCTATGATTTCGAAGAGTTTAAGCACTTAATCAATTATAGGGGAGGCTATTTCAATGGCTTAGCAGTTGGAGAAGAAGAAGTAGAGGATGAAATTCAAAGTATTGGGGTAAAATCGCTGAGAGAATCGGAAGAGATTGCTAACCCGCCTCTTCAACAATTCGCACATGTTATCATGGCACCACCAGATAGTGCAGAATGGTCGAAACAACACCCCTATAGCAAGACTCACCGAACCAAAGAAGCTAAAGAGTTTGACATTATGATTCCTCAAATTATTGAATACTTAAAGGACCCTACAGGTTCCTCGTTGAAAGAACTTAGCGTAAAGGCTAAGAGAAAGGTTATAAAAAGAGCTACACATTTCTTTGTTAATGAAGAAGGAAGATTGTACTGAAAGAACCCCGACGTTCAAGGACAGCATCTTCTCTACATACCTAAAGAAAGGAGAATGTTTATGATGCATGCCATGCATGATCATTTAGGACATAAAGGAGCATATGCAACAGAGGGTTTAATTGCTAGATGATTCTGGTAGCCAGACATGGAAACCGATGTTCAGTGGTTTGTTGGAAGTTGCAATGTTTGTCAAGCTAGGCAGCTCAGACTACCAAAAATACCTCCTATGCTAACTCATACTCCCTCCTTGTTCCAGAAAGTACACGTAGATGTTTTCAAAGTATCACCAGCTAGCAACGGGTGTAAGAACATTGTGCATGGTAGATGTGCACTATCAAGATGTCAGAAGGACACATGTTAAAGCATGATACCACTAGGGCCATCATCGAATGGTTCTTTGAGGATATAATATGCAGATGGGGAGTTCCTGAAGAAGTTGTGACAGATAATGCTCCTCAAATGAAAGCAGTTCTTCAGTGGCTTGAAGATAAGTATGGGATTCAAGGTATAACTAGGTGTATAATTCTCAAGCTAATGGAGTAATTGAACGCACACATTTCGATATTAGACAAGCCTTAGTAAAAGCTACTGGCAGTGACTTGTCTAAGTGGTTTTGGTTCTTGAAACCAGTGCTATGGGCAGATAGAGTAACTCCTAGGAGAGGTCTAGGATGCTGTTAAGTCTGGGCGGACCTTAGTGCTAGAAAACACTTCGGACCCAGGCAGAGGTCTATAGGAAATATGGGAACAATGATGAATCCAGATGGAACTGAATAGGAAGAGAATGGATAGGGAAAGAGGGCTTTCCAGTCGGGACGACCAGAAAGTTAAGATGGAGAGTCTATGGCACTATTAGTACCACCTCACTAGTTGTCTAGTCAGAATCGATTGGAAAGAATAGGAGACCAGCTAAATTGATTTTAGACTTAAGCTATCTACTACAAAGTTGCTAGCTTAAGTACTATATTGGAATGGAACAGAAATGAGATAGGAAAGGTCCAGAAATGAAATAGGAAAAGATCAGAAATGAAAGATAATATAACTAAAATAAGTATTGACAAAGGGAACGCTCAATTTGCTATCATCGCATGGAAACCCTTTGGAAAGAAAAGGAAAGGGGAGCACATGGTGCTATGAGATATGAAACAGAAATGTGAGAAGTATAAATACGAACTGTCTAGTTAGTATCCGATATGAATCGGATAGGATCTGATGGGAATTATGGACTAAACGGATTTGTGGCAATTCAGATATGAATCAGAAATGAAAATGAATCGGAATTGAATTGGAAGTGAAATGGAATGAAAAGGGAAGAGTCAGAAACTATTCGGAAATGTTCAGAAGGAGTTGGGGAAAGGCATAGGCTTTACAGATGCTCACCATACTTTATTGCTCTGGGAGTGGAACCTATTCTACCTTTAGATATAGTAGAATCGACCTGGTTAGTAAAATTACTGGATAGAGTGCTATCAACCGAAGAGCTAGTGGGATATCGAGCTCAGGCGCTAGCTAAGCATCGAGTGCGCATAGAAGAAATGATTGCTAGAGTAGATGATCAAAAGAGGGCTGAATTGAAGCGCTTCGAGAAGAAGTATAGACATGTTATTAAAAATTGGGACTTTAAACCTGGAACTTTAGTTCAAGTCTGTAATACTCGAATTGAGAAGAACTTAGACAGGAAGATGTATCCTAGGTACATAGGACCTATGATCGTTATCTGAAGAACTAAGGGAGGTGCCTATATCCTAGCAGAAATGGACGGAACAGTTCTGCAAGAGAAAGTGGCTGCCTTTAGGGTTCTACCTCATAAAGCAAGATATGAACCAATAGATCTCTCAGAAGATATTCATAAACTTATTGACTTAGAGCCAGAGCAGCTCCAAGCAATGGTTGAGGATAATTCTATGGACAAGTCTTGGGTACTGTTAAGTCCGGGCGGATCCTAGCGTTAGGAAACACGTTGGACCCGAGCGGAAGTCTTTTTGGGGGTTTTGGGAAAAGATAAAGACGAATCCAGGTGGAACCGGTAGTTTCTGAGATCGAAGTATAAGGAAGACACGAAATGGAATCCGTTAGGATGGTACTATGTTGTCTGAAGTTGGATGAAGTTAGGAGACCAGCTAATTCGATTTTAGACTTAAGCTATCTACTACAAAGTTGCTAGCTTAAGTACTACTTCGGAAACTATCAGAATGAAGAGGAGTAAGATAGGGATGGTTCGGAAATAAAGGAAAAGCACATGGTGCTATTGGAGATGGATGGAGTACTGCGGAACGAAGTGGAACAGATTGGAGATGAAGTGGAGTAAGTTTTGGAGATTAGATATGAGCTATCCAGTAGTTATCCGAAATGAATCACAGGTTCCCAGATGGGATCTGTTTGTGGAGATTAATAGTGGAGCTCAGATATGAATCAGAAATGAATGATCGGAAAGTGTTCAGGATGAAAGGGAATGAAGTTCGAAATAAAAGAAAAAGAAGTTCGGAAAAGGATCGGATACAATCGGAAGGATGTACAGAAGCATAGATATTACAGGTACCAGGAAAAGACTACATCTTTGATCATATGCCTATGCTAGGAGTGCCTCAATATGACTCGAACAGAGAAATAGTAGAGTCAACGGTTGAACCAAATGATGAAGAGAACCTAGCAGGAGGGTCAGATGACAAAGAAGAGCTACCTGAAGCAGAGTCGATGACGATTGGACCTTGTACAAGAGCTAGGGCCAAAAACACTTAGTGGGATAAATTATGATGGAAATAGTGGTCAATTAAGTAGGACTAGGGTGGATAACAAAAATCCACACCTATCTGCAGTGGGTAACATTTGATCCATAGGAGCAATTGACTGCTATAGATATGCAAGGCGCTACTGAACACCGCAGATAGGTGATGGAATGCAAGTTCTTGGATTCAAACCAAGGATTGCGAGGATAAGACAACACCGACACTGCATCGGTGTTATCTCATACTTCGACACTGTGTTAACCACTACACTAAACTTGCTGTTATTCCTATACATAAACCCAGTTGAATGAACTTATGAACACTTTGGAAAAATCTGTAAGCGTGAGCTTACATAATATGGGTGGAATAACCGAATCAGGCAATCCCGCTTAACGAGATTAATACATGGCCATTATCTACTTAATACAAGGACGAGGAACAATCTGGTAGTGTTAACAGTATGCTACAGCCTGTAGGACCTAGTGGACGAGTCAAAGAAACGCTAAGGGACAAGGGTTACAGTACTTACTATGGGAAAAGTGTTTATCCCGCCTTTGGTTTGCCGATTGAATAGATCTGAGGACGTGTTCTGGTCTATGATGTTAGCGACTATGTGTGGCAATCAATTGATGTACTGACGATTGACTCATGGAGATGGCAACAGGTCGTCTACGAGTAGCACGACTGAATAGACAAGGGTTGGATTTTGAAGTCACCCAACATTGGTTAGTGAGAAGAGAGTCTGTAGGATATCTTTTCAAAGCCAGGGTATGGGACGTAGACCTCACATCTTGACATTGGTGAGGACAGAGAAGGAAACAGGACCAATGTCTGAGAATACAATAGAACAAGTCTGGAAAAGTGGCACTAAGCGCTAACAGTTTATATCCTGCTCAGAAACATTCTGATCCAAGTCTGAATGACGACGGAATCTGGATCTGAGCAGTGGAAAAGATGATGGAGCTTAGGAGAGATCAGAAGGTTCAATAAAGAAAGATTTATTGATAGCTAGCAGACAGTGTACCTATGCGAATGATCCAAAAACCGAATTTGACTACCTAGCAAAAGCTATACTAAGGGTCTACTGAGAGGCCTGAGCAGCTACAGATGAGGCAGAAGTAACCAAGCCCATCGGAATAACAGAGATAGACTTATTAGTGCTACTCTCAGGAGAAAGGTCCCTAAGAGACTGTTTCTCGGTCATGGCAGCATCCTTCAACTCTGTACGCTCGAGTTTAGCGTCAATAACTGCGACTAAATTGTCGTAAGCCCCTCTGTAATGCGAGGCAAGGAAGTGCATTTGGTGAGCGACAGACAGCATTTCCCCTCTCAGGAAGTTCTGCATAGCATTCAGAGACTCATCAGGAAGTTTCTTATAGTTGAAGAAAGCCCCGACGTTGGTCTTACGGAAAAGCTCCTTGGGTGTATCAAGCAGTTCTAGAAAGGAAATCATAATGAGCCACTAGGTAGGAAAAGATAGAGGAAATAAGTACTTACCAGTAGATGGAGGGTTGAAGTTGTTCACAGAACCAGTGAACACATGGCTACGCTTGGTATGGGCAAGCTCGTCCTGACGATTAGCCTCAGCCTTATGAAGGTAATAGTCAGCCTTGAGGTATTCTCGAGATGAGGTATCAATGCCCTTGACGAAGGAGTAATGGAGACATACGGTGGTAGCACGAGTCGTTGGACAAGGGGTATCAGAAGTTGCACCAGAAGCCTTGACCTAGTGGGAACAGTCAGAATACTTTAAGTACTAGAATAAGTGGAAGAAACTTACCTTAGCGATCTTCGGAAGCTCTTTAACATTCTTAGGAGCATGGCTAGACGCTCCGAGACCACAAGCGTCACCCATCTTACAAAATAAGATGAGATTGAGGGGTATAAGTGGTTAGAAAAAGACGCAGACTTACCGTAACATCATCCTCAGGAATGTCTTTGAGATCAAGCAAAACCTCAATGTCAGATTCCCCGCTATCTTTGATAATAGCTAGGAAGAGAGTCAAAATAAGTAAGATGGTTGATAAGGAAAAACACTAGCTAGATGCATCCTGCATTTGCCTTTATTGTTCAACAATTCCTCCTGACGAGCAACAGCCTTACAGAGAGTCTCTGCGAAGTTGGTGATTTTGTCCAAGCTGTGAAGCTTGTTTTTGTCAACATTGAATTGGTCAACCTAACCCTTGATGGTCTCAGCATGGCGGAGATAGGCAGCAACACAAGCCTTGGACTTGTGGAACTCCTTAGTGTCTACAGGCTTGGACTATCAAGAGAAAATCAGAGGTAAATTGATGGTATAGGCAATAAGTATACGTACCACAGCGTCCCCATAGCTCTGAAGAGCAGTAATAATGAGGAGACCTGGATTGCACATATGGGCAATCGCAGCAGCATTGTCGCTAGCATCCAAGACCTTGGCAAGCCAAGAGTCAGGTTGAAAAGAGGTAGAAGTAGCAGCAGACATAGCAGACAGGGATAAAACGACAATGTGAGGTTTCGTGCTAACGAAAAATCAAATTTCTTGCAGTCTGAAGACCAGTAACACTATGTGTCATCCTTGATCCTACTATGACATCTTCATCAGGACAATGAATCTTTTAGTTGGGGGGAGGAGGTGCGCTGCAACCTAGCGATTTCCAAAAATGGCAGTAACACCATTGGAAAAATTCAGACATCAAGTATTGCAAATAGGTAGAGGAAGATATGAAATTCCTATGCCTAGGGCAATGTTCAAGCATGGAAACAAGATGGAATCAATAGAAGCATGTATTCCCAACAAGGATACGACAGAAGGGTACTCAATAAGAGCCTAGCGAGGGCCCAAAAGGCAGAAAAATCGCCCTGTCAAAGGTGGAAAAAGCATATATTCAAAGAGAATCAGGCTTTAGATACTACAAGAGGGCTCTATGCTAACGAGAAGTCGTAAATACGCTACTCAGAACAGAGAGAGTGACCCCTAACGAATGTCTGAGTAACTCACAAGTTCAAAAGCTTAAAATAACTTAGTGTTCATACAGAATGGGATAAAAGAGATGGATACATATAATTTAAGGACTTTCAAAGGTCCTATAGACATACATAAAGCTACACAAGTAGCTACAAGAAAGGCTACAAGAAAGGGAATACAAAATCCAATACTTAAAGACTACAAAAAAGGATATAAAAGAAAGACTACAAATAAATGTCCTAGTCAGAATCCGGATACATCAATTTGAGCTTCTCATTGTCTTCTTCATTGTCTTCCTCAGGGATAGGAGCCTGGAAGGCAGTATTGACAAGGTGGTGATGAAAAGCCTGAGGTTGGAAACAGGGCAGGAGTCCAGCAGCAGTGCTAGACCCAGAGGTAGGAGGATTTGATGGTGACTAAAGAAGAAAGATAAATATGTTAGTAGCTAGCGTACAAAGGCAAAAAGACTTACTTGGATGTGGGAACTTGAAGCTCCCCCCTCTCAAGGCATGGGATGGGAGGGAGACCAATACAAACATTCTTGATGACAATGAAGGAGGCGGATGGGATGACCAGTCAAGCACAAAAGGAGGAACCTAACCCAGTAAGCATAAAGAAAGGAGAAAAACAAAGACAAAAACTTACTCAGATTCAATTGTGAACTTGGTCTTCAGCCCAAGCCTGAACCTTGTTGTAGTTCTGAAGCCCCAGAGGAATGCCTGAACCTTGGGAGGATAGAGCCCCCTGAACGGCAGAAAGGTTCGAGGCCTTGGCACCATGGCTAGCAGATGGATCCAGAGGCAGGACGCTTGTCTCAACCTCAGCAGTAGCCAAGGGAGAGCGAGTCAGCCTACGAGACAGAGGCTGAGGAGATGGCACCTAGACAAATCAAAATGAGTCCAAAAAGTAAAGGAAAAAAAAAAAAAAAAGAGAATAAAAACTTGGACTTACCATGTCCTCCATATCCAAATCTGGAAGAAAGAGAGGATAGGTGGGAGTGGTCACTGGCAGTACTGGAGGAGGAGGCGAGGGATGTTGGAGTTGAGAGGAAGGAAGGCGGTATTGATGAGACAGAGGCTGGCAAACCCCCTGGAATGGCCAATATACATATTTGGGCTTGGGAGCCTCTGGCTAGCGGATAAGCGTCAGCAAAAAGTTCAAAAAGGAAAAGAGGAAAAGAGAGAACATACCTGTGAAGGGGCAGGCATATGACATGCATTGCACCCTGATCCTGGTCCTTGGCCTTTTGCTTGCCCTTGCTCTTCTTCTTGTCAATGTTAATGCGTTCTTCAGCTGTGGGAATGGACTTGCTTGTCAGATGTGAGAATTTAGGAATGCTAGGCTGGAAAAACAAGAGAGTTCAGTACGCAAAAGTACATAGAAACGAGACAGTGGAGACTTACGAGTGATGCTGCAATTGCAGTCTTGAGCTTTTTGAGGGGAGGCAGCTTGATTTTGAGAGAACTCAAGCTAGGGACACTAGTGAGTTCATGGGTTTTGAGAGAACTCAAGCTAGGAACACTAGCAAGTTGATCCAAGTACAAAGGCTCATCCACCTGTAACAATAAAGATCGTTAGGCACCTCGAGGAGGCAAAATAAGGAGGACTTACTAAATTGTCTTGACGAGGCAGGACTTCCTCAAAGTCCCAGTTGGGTAAATGATCAACAATCATCAACCAGGAAAAATCCAACAATGGGCACAAATTTCGATTTTTGAGGTTGCGCTTGGCCAGAAAAGTGGTGATGACCAAATTGAGGGCCATCACGACCACCTTCAGCATCCAGGAAGGAAAATTGTCAGGACGAGTGTATACAGAGTGCCATAAAGTCGTGCTAGAAACCAAACAAAAGTGAATATGAATGAGAGGAAAGGAAAAATTGAAGGACGCATGATGAAAGGAATCCTGGTCACCACAAAATTCAGATCATCATTGCTCAAGCTTTGACAACTAACCCGAGCCTGACGGTACACACTCTCATACTGATCGCGTAGTTCCAGTAGCTGACGGTGAAGTTCACAGCTGTGAGGATTGAGGCAACGGGGATGGAAAGAGGAGTCACTAGTGGGCTTCAGCATGGTTGATCTTGGAGACATAGCGACAGAACAATAAGTGAAGAAGAGGGAATTGATGAGAGGTGGTTGACAATGGAGGAGAAGGCAAGAATGGGGACTTAGAAAAATTTCAAGTTGAAAAGCTTTTACCTACTTCACTATAATCATGCTAGGGTACGGCCAACAGCACCCTGACCCCAGATCGCAAGCCTCAAATGGGCACTGGCCTTTCACAATGTCCCCAACCAGAAAATCCAATCAGAGCTGGGACCCATAACTTGAGAAAAGCTAGATTAGCTATTCAGGTAATCCCAAATATATAGTTTGATGGCTGGAAAGTGAAGGATTCGTACAAATGGACACGATCGCAGGCTTCTTTTCCAGAAAACATATGAAATGGGGACTGTGCACGCTTACAATGATTGAACAAAGAAGTCGGGCTGGAATGGACTGCGTGCTAAGGCCGAAACCTACCCAGAGCTCAAAGTGAGTTAGTGCAGCATTGTCTTTACTGCTATCGAATCCATTGATCAAGGGACGGTCAAGATCTTTAGTTGGGGGGAGATGATACGCCGTACAAAATTGCCATATACACACTTCGATTTTGGTCCATAATATCAGTTTTTGACGTTCTTCAAGGGAATAAGAGGACTAGGGTGAGCCCTGAACTGCTAGTGAATATCTAGCAGGACTAGAGAACAACAGTGCAATAATATTAAGTGCTTATGGATGGAGAAACAACTCATTCTAAGTACTATGATAGATATGTACAAGTTCGGAGTTGTAATAGCAGACCCACCAAATAATAAAGATAGCCTACAAAGGCTTTCAAATCCTATTATAACGAATAGTACTGCTAGCATGATCCAAAGGGACAGTGAAGTGTGAGGTAGCCCCTATTTGTGGGCATAGGAACACATAAGCAGCACAATCCTCGGCTGAAAGGTCGATCAGAGAAGACAGCGCTAAGATCAGACATGCAGACAAGCACACTAGGTCTAGATCTATGTATCGGTAAATCCCGTAGTACTAAGACGGCTTCGAGGGAATCTTAAGTATCTGTAAAAGGTACATGGGGATAAAAGTAGGACAAAGTATATATGTACGGGATCCCAGAGAGTTCAGCTATCCATTGGTACAGAGGGGTAGTGAACAGATGTCTCTACACAGAGATATAAGGGACAGAAGTGCTAAGTCGCAGTACATCCAAACGATCAGAATACAACCCAAACAGGTAACATTATTTCCAGATAAGGATAAATCCGTCAGTAATCGTCTAGCTAGGCATTGAAAGCATTGAAGGAGGAATAAGTATGCAAACAGGACTGCAGAAGAGCTGGACTCGTATGTAGGACTCAGTAGTAGACTGTTGGCAATACATAGAATGTGAATAAAGCAAGATCAGAAAAAAGGGAAAGGAAAACTGAATGGAATAAAGAAACTACAAGAAAACCCTATGCCCCTAGTGTAAGGATGTGTATGAAGGACCTAGCAGTCATAAGTGGAGTGTTCTGAGTCATAGATGTGATGCTCGCTAGCCAGGACAGTACACAAAAACACCAGATGGCTTACAAAGAGGACTGAAGAAAGTTCCTATGAATATTTAGATAATATTGAACAGTTTTTATATACCCTAATGAGCAGGTCTTTACTTACGAGGAAATAGGTAGAACTCACTAGCAGACTTTTTGATTTGTTTTATATTTTCTCTACATACCTTTTAGTGGACTTTGAAAAGAAATAGGTAACTGTATAGTTGTAGCTGCAAGTAGTATAAAAGGACCAGACATTACGAGTAGCTACCCAAGCCACGTACTGTAGAGTATCAGATCTTGCTAGCAATAGTAGAGGACATGAAACACGGACTAAAGCTTCTAAACAAACTTTACTGCACTCTCTACGAGTATAAACATTGTGTTGGAGATAATAGAGTTTAAATTGAACATTTTGTGGTTATAACTGTGATCTTTGTGTTGACCTTTTGGTCTATTAAGTGTTTGATTTTAAGGCAACTGTGGCCTACAAGTGTTTGATTTGGGACTTGTTGATCCTCTTGGTGTTAAACTTGTGTTTATTGTGTTGCGCACTAAGCGCTAACTTCATTGAAAAACCCTGATCAAAAGTACTTATAGTACAAGTAAACTGGGAGTTTGAGTACTCTGACTACTTGGAACACTCATCTCATTTACATTTGTATACGGTTTTGTGTTTGGGTGTAGTTCCTAGCACTTAATTACAAAAACCACCTATTAACGAAAGCTTTCATTTAGTTTAATCTCAAGAGTTTTCCCATAAATGCAGTTGGTGACATGCTGGTCGAAGCACACTTGGACTTTACTATCCTTCATTTGGATACAGTCACTTACAAAACAGTTCATTTACCAGATTTCTGACTTCGTTTTACTACTCGGACGAGAGATATCTTATCTGGACTGCGATTGATGATGCGTTCAACATGTATTTACAATCCCTGACTCCTATTAACACTCAACAATTACCTACGAACTGTGTACAGACTCAGAGGCTTGATGGACCATAGTAAACTACTATATAGTACTTAGCTAATTGTGTGGCTGACTATAAAAGCACACTTTGATTACCTTATCATACAAGAACTGCTTATAACCACCTTCATACAGATACAGTGCAATGGCAATACAAGTATTGTTCCTATGGAAAGTAGTCGTCTACAGTTCATCTTCAGTAGAAGGTGTCATACCCCTTGAGCCACTTAGCTTCGTCTTCTCAGTGCTCAGTCTTTTCATACCAAACAATCCACTTGTTGTATTGTGTGGTACCTTGCAGAGGTGTACTAAGTCTTCTTCGATTCCAAGCCAGTTTTGTTTTCACCTTCATCCTGTGCTTAGTTTGTCTTCAGAGGTAGCTGCAACTATTCAAGCAGTGTATTACCATCCACTTCTGCCCATCCCCAGTTTCATTTTGTGTATTTGTTGGCATATCACCACAGGGCACCCATATATCCTCTCTCCATCATCTATAATCTTCCTACCTGCATTCTACCCATCCTCTACCACATTCTGATCCTCCACATCACCTTCCTTTTACATCCTTTTACCCTTTATCCCCCATCTGAACTAGTCTTCGCCCAGCTGAAGTGCTACTCCATCTCATCTTGACTTTGATTATACTTCTTTTGCTTCTTCTTTGAAGATTTGGTTCATCTAGATCTACTGTGAGAGCTTTAGCGTCTCCCTACCCCTGAACTATACACCTCGTCTTGAGTGGAAGGTAGTTGTTGGTTGAGTCATTCACCTTCGACCCCACACTCAGCGTCTCACCAGAAAGTCAAGACGGAAAGTCAATGGCACTATTAGTACTACCTCACTAGTTGTCTAATTGGAATCAATCGGAAAGGATAGGAGACCAGCTAAATCGATTTTAGACTTAAGCTATCTACTACAAAGTTGCTAGCTTAAGTACTACATCAGAAGTGTACAGAATGAGATAGGGAACTATCAGAAATGAATATGGAAACTACTGGAAAAGGTAAAGACAAAGGGAAACACTCAATTTGCTATCATCATGTGGAAACCCTTTGGAAAGAAAAGGAAGGGGAGCACATGGTGCTACAAGATATGAAGTGGAAATGTGAGAAGTATGAATGTGAGCTGTCCAGTTAGTATCCAATATGAGTCGGATAGGATCCGATGGGAAATGTGAACTAAACGGATTTGTGGCAACTTGGAAATGAATCAGAAATGAATCAGAAATGAAATTGAACAAAAGGGAACAAAAGGGAAGAGTCAGAAAGCATTTGAAAACGGTCGGAAGGAGTTATGGAAATGCATAGGCTTTACAAGCAATGTGAACCCATGAGGCTTTTCTGAAGGCTTACCTATCATTCCCATTGATGATTGCCACATACAAGCAAGTGTTTGACTTGAAGGGCCAAGTATTCAGCCAGTCATAAATATTGATATTTTCACAACTGGCACAGGCTGTCACTGTTCATAGCTCATAAATCTCAGGGTCTTACAATAAAGAAAGCTTAGGTTAATGTTGGACTGGGTAGGAAGGAACTCTGTGCTGGTTTGACATTTGTTGCATTGTTGAGAGTCACTGATATTAATGGTCTGATGGTACAGGTTGTGGACAAATTCGACTACTCGCAGGTGAAAAAGTTGGACATTGTTGTTTGGAATGAGTGAAGAGTAAGTTTTATTAAGTAGACACTACAATGTAAAACCTCTACTACTTTGATTGAAGAGTGAGCTTTTGCTGCTTGGATTGCGAAGCAAGCAATCCCACTGTGCTATGCTCTGAGTCTCAGAAGTGGAGGTGGTTGGGAGGGACTGTGTTGGGGAGATGTTTCGTGTGATCAGCCTTTTGAAGTCTCTGTATGCCTGTGTATTCCAGACAAGATTCTTGTCTAGAATAGGCAGGGCCATCTTTAGACAGGTGGGCTGCCTGTATACTGTGTCAGGGGAATATCAAAGTTAAGAGTCTGAAATGAAACGAAGGATGAGTCTTATGGTGCACTTTTTTGTCATCGTTCTAACCTGCATCACGTGAATGCTTTGTCAGCAGCCCTGGCTATGGATTTCGCTGTCAATCTATCCTGCATCTGTATCCATGAGTTCTACTGTACATCAACCTTGCTAGTAACTTTGCTAGGCACCTCAACAGTCCTGTTCCCTGTCACATCAACACCAAACTTTTTCACCTCCTTACCCATCCCTTGTTTTGTGTACCATCAAGTCCTCCATCTGACCAACAGTCCAGAAAGCTTGAGGTTGCTAACACTTGTGCCAAGATTAGGGTTGTAGGAAAAAGTCTCCTCAAGTTTTTCTCCAGTTTGGAACAGGCACATCCTCTGAGGGGGGTGCTCAGAACTGTTCCTTACTCCACATGATCTTGAAAACATGATTTTCAGCTCATTTTCCTGCCCAATCTGCCTCTGGCAGCACTGCTGTGCCACATTTGTTGAGGTAGCCCAAAACCCCTTCTAAGTCTTCCAGGCAGGTTATAGGTGCACTATTTACTAGTTTAAGTTGGCGTAGACCACCATACCTTTTCTCCAGCATCTAGCTGAAGGCTACATGTGATTTCACCACAGGTGTGACTGGTGAAAAACTTTTTGGGGAATAACTCGGAGTTTTTCCCACAACCCTAGCCAAGATCATTGCTGCCTGCTATCAAGGTTTCTGGGGCTTTTCTGCCATGACGTACACCTTCCCATGTTGCTTCTCAATAAAACTGTCTGGAGTGTCATCGTATGTCATGGTCCATAACATCCTCTGGTGATATAATGATGTTCATATATGCAGATTTGATTACTGGTCTGTCCAATGTTGCCTTTGATTAAGAGAAAAGGTGGATTAGGCTGATTATTTCCTGCATGAGGTACGTTCTGCTCATCACTATTGCCATATCTGCCTCATCTTTTCACAAGGGATGTGTCATTGGTGAACACATCAATTGCTACACTTGCCATGTATATAACAGATTGTTGGATTGACAATGATATCCATCTGTTCATTGTCTCAGAGCCATCATATGAGTCATGTATGGAGTGGTACTAAGTTGTGTGCTTCCTATTGTAGTTGCTCATGTTGTTTCACTTTTTTAGATCCTCAAGCTGTCCTGGAAGGAGCCAGCTCCACATATCTTTGAATTGTGTGTTGTCTTAGAGTCCTTGTACCTAACTACCAATTTGTCTTGTATTCAGCATTAACAGATCTCTCAAGAGAAAATGGGCATCCTTGGTTTGTCACAAATCTGGATCTTTGGTTGTCTAGGTACTACTTTACATCTCTTTATTTTACTAATACTAGTGATATCCTTGTGAACATCATGCAAATCTATTCATAGCGCACAGTTTCAAGAATGTCAAAGGTGATGAGAAGTTGTGAAGAAGCAATGGGGATATTACATGCAACATTGTGAGTTCTTTCTATTTGTCTTCTGTTTCATCTGGCACTCATTTGGGGCTTTGTCTCACTCAATTTCAGTACTTGACTTGGAGAATAGTTCTGCCAAACACTGTCAAATGGTCCTTGGCTACATCTTCAATGACTTGGTCAACTACACCACTGATGAACGTGGTCTTAAAACCATGACCAAGGTCTTGAAGGGCAGGTGGTGAGATTATGGTTGGTGTTAGTGGGAAAGTGACAGGAGAACTGGACTCAAGAACCTGAATGGAATTTTCACACTGAAGCAGAAGTCAAAGATGTGTTTTTTTTTTCTTGTTCTTTCCTAATGCTCTGGAACACTTTCTACATAAAAAAGCTTCAGTGGTTCTACATTAGGGCTCCTAGCAGATCGGATGATCCAGCACCTCTCCACTGATGAGGCCTCAGATTCGGATGGCAGATGGGCCTCTGGAGATGCACCCATCTGTCCATCCATAGATGATTGTCGGATGGCTGAAGTACATGAGAATGTGTTATACTTGCCCAGTTTGGTTCAGTCTGGTCATCCGACAGATGCCATCTGCTGATGCAGATTGGCATGTTTGAGCAACTCATCCAAGCAGATGGATCCACATACAAACAGCATCCAATCTGCTAGGAGCCCTATTCTACATGTCTGTACAGGAAATGAGAATACAGTTTAACACTATTTAATCTGAGGTGCTTAAGCCCTGCAGCCTCATATTTGCCACACACAGCATTGGCCCATATCCCTTTCATATAACTGTTCTAGCTTCTACTTTTTTGGACTTGTCCTGCCGCTGCTGGGGGCCCACATCTAACTAGTACATACACATGTTGCAAAGAGATGCAAGCTTTGCTGCCATTTAATTCCATGTTTGTATCCCTGCACTGCTGATAATATACAGTAGACAAAGTGCACTGTGTTATTCTATGGCATGATAAACTTACTCATATCACACAATTGTTTCCCACTCAACTCTGCATCAGAGCTGGCAAACTCAATATTCACTTCCAGACTGCAAGATGTTCAACTGGAAGTCTGCATCACAGTTGTCAGTGGCGCTGAGGCAAACCTCATTGATTGAGACAAAGATGTGTCACTCTCAGATCTTGCTTCATGTTCCGACCTCTCTAAAGCAACTATGAGGATAACAATGACTGGATAAGTGGCCTGCATTCAGAAACATCAGCAGAAAGCCTGATGATGAAGTTAAGCAGATAGATACTTGCAGCTAGAAAAGGCATCATTGTAGCATATGCCTGATATGTAATTTGCTGAAGGCTGGGTTGTACTGATGTGACTAGATAAACAATCTAAAGAAATAACCCAAAGGCCATCATCATCCGGGAGCTTATAAACTTCAGATAATTATTCAAGTTACAGTGACTCACCCAAAGTGCACAGTAAAACAGTCCTGACTCAACCAAAAGCAAGAGAACTTTATGAACTTTAGTCAGAGGACCTGGACTCAAGCTAAGATTCTTTCTTATGTGCTGATGATAATACCTGTTCCAGCCATACAGATGGGTCAAATTTTGACATACAGTGTCAGTCTGAGACCTCTCACCATGTTTTGTATCCTATCAAGGCTGTTGCAACCATATTCGTCAAAAGAAGAGGAATGGCCATCATCAAATGGAGCTCTTTTCCAGCAGCATTAATGTCACGTAGAGTATAGACTACTCCGAACAGAATATCAGCCAGAATCCCAGCTTCACCATTATGGTACAAGTTATGTCAGAGAAACAACCTAATTGTGTTGGACTCGCTTGGCACTCACCAACTGACCCAACCATGCACAAAACCAGAGCCGCCTTGACGACACAATTCTGAGGATATAGGACCCAGGCTCTCCAAACCACAATGCCATCATTAATGGGATACTAAGTATGAATCAGTTTGAGGCAAATTCTCATCCAATGATATCCTCAGTAACTCACATTTAACCTTTGAATGAAATCCAACGCAATCTTCAGCCTTGTTATGAGTGTGGGGACAACACCAAAGTTGTATGCTGATAACTCAGTGAAATTGGCCAAGGGAAATTCTGTAGCAATGACAAGAGACACTGTTGACAAGCTGAGCATCACAGCCACCACTATACAGAGAATGAATCGTGGTTTGGAGTTCCAAATTCCTTTCTTTCTTCAGAAACTTGGGTCAGCAATTATCCTCCAAGCATATGAAAAGTTCACGATAAACTTACAGGAGCTGGTATATCGCTGCAAATGAAAGTGTAGCATTGACACCATAAAAAAGTGACCCGATGGCTACTAGAATTATATCCTCGTGGAGATCAAAAAGATCACCATCGTTGAGAGGAAGAGAAAATGTAGAAATTGACATGCAAGAGAGATTGCGGATGGTAAGTGGACGGAAATCTTCTGCTGGTGGTTGCTGTATATGTAGATAGCTATGGTATTTATCATGCCACCACAGGCTACAGCAAGGCTACAGCCCCCAATGCAATTGCGGTATGCTATGGCCGGACAGCTGATATATAACCTTGATGGTAATAGAGTTGTACTTGTCGTACTCAGGAAAACAAGTTGCGCAAGTGTGATCCTTCCACCCGGGCCATCATAGACGACGAGTTGAACTGTACTGGGCGGATGAGGTAGCGGATAGAGCGGATATGAGGTAGTGCTCCTTTCACACACACTCTTAAGCCCTTCTCGTTACTCGGACTTGTTATCCATACCCAAGAAGTGATAGGAAAAATGTCGATGAATTAAAACTTGCTCAAATCTTTACCGTTGTCCGGCAAACCTCAAGTATGTGAAATAAACGTCGAGTTCATCAAATTTACAGGGTTTTCCGAGGGATTTGGATACACTGGAGGGCCGACAAGGGGCGTTTTGTGACGTGTATATACGCCTCAGCTTTTCACCTAACAAACGGTCCAAACCATTAGAGATCCCCGTGGGCCGTGGGGGTAAGGGAAAGTTGGACAAGGTTAGGACAAGGAATATTCTGGTGAAATTAAACATGTAAACATGTACACTGGATCGTTAACGTCAACTCTCCCTTCCCCCTCGGTAAATGCGATGTGTTGCAAGGAAGGGAGGAAGGAAGGAAACGCGGTATGTAACGTAAAATTTGAAGGTATTGAATGACGAGAACGAGGTCTAAAAACCAAACCAGGAACAGCAACGAAAACAAATCAGACGGAAGAGAGGTCGAAAACGCGTACGCAGAGGCACAGTTTTGTCTCTCGTTTTTTTTTTTTTCACTGTTGGACATAGTAATCATACTGCATAAACATCCAGATCATGGAGGCGACTGTGGAGAGGGTCAGACACGATCGGCGATCAAATGAAGAAGGCCTCACCCGACACGACAAAAGGAGAGAGGAGAGGAATGTCGAGTTTTGCGGAGCGGAAAATAAAGTATTCGGAAGAAAAGTGGGCGAAAGCGATGAGGTAGGTGAAGAGTGTTATGTCGTAGACGCTGCAAAGGTGTTAAAAGGGAGACAATGAGAAGAAAGGAGTACCTACGCCTTAACGTGGATATTGTATGCGGCGTAAAAACGAACGACCGCGGATGTGAGAGTCCATATGGCAAAAGTGCGTGCGTGAAGAGGGGTGACTTGTTGTGTGTAGATTCTCTGGGTCAATTTGAGAGTGAAAAAGTTTTGGATGGTGTTGAAGAGGGCAGTGGTGGCTACGAAGAGTTGCCAGTAAGGCAGCCAACCGTCTGCTGAAGAAGGAAGAAACATTTGTGGATTAGATAAGCGGGAAGCGGGTTTGGTGTTGACCATGGTTAGTTGATTTATTTTTTGTGAAAGCTCGATTCTAACGGAATGCAGGATGCGTTTACTCGGCCAGAAGAGTACAGACACTCGGTGACCACGCAGACTTCCGACTTTTCTTCAGTCTATCCGCGTTCTACAGATTACGAAGATGAGGAAGAGGAGGAAGAGGAGCAAGCCGAGCCGAGCCAACCGTCAGACGATGTCTC
This sequence comes from Tetrapyrgos nigripes, assembly GCA_013368315.1. NCBI lineage: Eukaryota > Fungi > Basidiomycota > Agaricomycetes > Agaricales > Campanellaceae > Tetrapyrgos > Tetrapyrgos nigripes. The sequence continues at coordinate 544,824 of JAACJM010000019.1, forward strand.
GTATCGTCTCCGACTGCTCGTCAACAACAACTACTTTCTTCCGCCGGCCCATTCTAAACCACGAGACTTTCCAGCTCCTCCAAAGAAAGCATCTACACCTTTCCTAGATATCTTTCGAGTCGGCAAATCAAGGTCAAAGCCCACTACCCCGACTACTCCCGTATCCCAGGATGCTTTATTGCCTCCTCCCAAACCCGCCCAATCCACCTCCCCAACTTCTTCCTCAAATCCAGGTCGAGTCGTCGTCGTACGAGAGAAAATGGCTGATCTAGCTACTGCAGCTAAACAAGCCCAAGACCAAGCCCGTAGAGAACGCGACGAAGCTGCTCCTTCTACCCAACCTAGACCAGACGATATAATCGACATTGACCCAACAGACGTCGTAGACGTTCCACCTCCCTCGTCAAACTATCCTTTTGCATTACAAGCATCCATACACGGATATGGTCTGGGTGTAGATCAATCAGTCGGTGCGGCCATTTTGGCGGACAAGTTGCCTCCGACAGACTCTACGAGTACCCCGAGTGGTGCACACACTTCCAATTGGCGAGAACAGTTGTTAAAAGCAGCCGTAGGCCATTCTTTGGAGAATCTGCCTAAAGTTGTAGCAAAGCAAAAGACGGCACTTGTGGATAATAGAATTATTTCCAACCCTGTTTTGGATTCTTCTGCTTCTTCTACCTCGCATACAGCTACGGCTACGCATGACGCCACTCCTACTCCCATCTCTCCCCACTCCCCCTCCCCAACCCCAACCTGTCCTACACGAGCAGAAACACCCGCTGCCCCACTTACGCCTCTGGCTCCTCCTCCTCGTACCCCTCGTAAACAAAGACCTGTTTCGATGATTAATCCCCTCTACTCCTTATCTCAAACGGATTTGGGGTTGACGAGTCCGGTGTCTACCACTTCCACTAGCGAGTCCCAGTCTCCAATCCAATCTACGTCCGCGTCTGGGTTTGCGTCTGCGTCCACGTCAAAACCAAGTCGTCTAAGGCCAATGTCTATGGCGCTAGAGTTTTTTGATGATTTGGAGAGATTGGATAGATTGGATAGATTGGGGCAGGGTGAGGATCCCGGTGAAGGGGAAGCGAATAACCATAACCATAACTACGACAGGCATTTAATCATGACGCCCCCTCCTAATCATCCTGATCCCAACTCCAACTCCAATTCCAATCTCAACCCTAATTCCAATTCCAACGCCTCGGCCTCAGCCTCGAAATTAAAAGGAAATGGAAAAGGGAAATTAAAGTTAAAAACCCAACCCGCCACTGGTTCCTCGGTGTTTATGGGGTCTTCTTCAAGGGTAGTAGGACCGAAAGGAGAACCAGAGACAGAAATTGAACCAGAGCCAGGAACAGAAACACAAGCAAAGTCAAGGTCTACTCCCGTGATGTTTCCCACTTCACTTTCACCTATACCTATATTATCGCCCACGTCGCCCACGTCGTCGATGCCGATGCCACCACCACTATCACCGCTATCACCCGTACCACCTACAGCTCCGATGTCCTCCATACGATCCGTATCACCCACGTCTCGCATGTCTGTAATGACGACTACTTCGTCGGTGTATGATTCGTTTGGGGAAGATGAAGACGAAGAAGACGAACACGAACGCGAACATGAAGGTCAGTATCATCACTATCATCATCATCCCGACAATGAGTATAACGCTAGGGAATCGCAACTACATTATGAAGACGGACACGAAGAAGGAGAAGACGAGCACAAAGACCTATCCCCCTCCCCAACAGCTTCGGCGTTTCATTCCATGTTGGATCCTGGGTCTGGGTCAGGCGCAGGAATGGGGATGGGGATGGGGATGGGGACGGGGTCTGGTAGTGGCAGTGGCTCAGGGTTAGGGTTAGGTTCGGGGGCGGGGACGGGGACGAAGGAAGCACGAGCGTCATTGTCGTCGCTGTTGCACCTGCCTCTGTCGATGCCGGTGCTGATGCCTGGGCCGGTTCCAATGTCGATGTCTGTGCCTGCTGTCAGTCACAATCATCCCAATCCCAATCCCAATCCCACTCCCACTCCTCTCAGTCCCAATCCGAGTCGCGCCACAGCTCCAAACTCGACACAGAATCCAAATCCGACTTCAAAATCAAAATCAAATTCAGACCCGGTGCAGCGCCAAAGTCAGAGCCACAGTCAGAGTCAAACGTTTTTACTCGTCGAGCCTCCTAGCCTCAAGAAAAAACTCTCATCTTCTCTTTCGATAGCAGAAGAGTCGGGGTGGGCTTCCGAGTCTTCTGCTTCTGCTTCTGGGTCTGTGTCGGGTCATGACCATGAGCATGATGATAATGACGATAACACTCGGGGTGTAACAGTGACTGCACCACCTCGGTCTACGTCTCTTTTGTATGGGAATTTGAGGAATCCGAATGTAGAGCCAGAGTCAGGGTCAAGGTCAGGATCAGGATCAGTCCCACTAGATGTGGAAATACCCATTACACCAAAGCCTGGGACTGCTTTTGGTTTTTCGAGACCTAGTCCTAATCCTGGTCTCAATCCCAGCCCTAGGCCGAGGCACCACCACAAGGATCGGGAAAGGGACACACGGGAAAAACAAAGACACAGAACGATGGGAGGAGATTGGTCTGAAACTGCTTCTACGGCTTCGGAGGATTCACATTCTACGTGGGGGGATGAAGACGATTACGACTACGACGACCAAGATGGAGATGGCCAAGACCGAGTGAGAATGAAACCTAGGCCCAGAAAACTAGACATTTTAGCCCCGGAACCTATTACGCCTCCGTTTCCTTTGACGCCACCTGCGCATTCGGCTAGTCATTCGAAGGCGAAGGGGAAAAAGGCGAATGGGAATGGGAATGGGGGGAAGACTAGAGATACAACCACGACCACGACCACGAGTACAAGCACCATTTCTGAGAGAAGAGGAAAACCTGGGTTGAGTGAGTTGAGGATACCTGGGAGTGGTACTGGGGCTGGGGCTGGGGCTGGGGCTGGAGGGAGCAGGGCACCCAAGTCTGCATTAGGCCGTCCAAATCAAAATCCAACCAAAGATTTTGGACCGAAATCTGCCCCTGGCCCTCCCACATCGTTCTTTGATTTTTTCGACTCGATACAGGCACAGCCGAATGCGATGGATGATTTAGATGAGAGTGAGAGTGAGAGTGGGAGTGGGAGTGGGAGTGAGAGTGAGAGTGAGAGTGGGTTTGGTGGTGGTGGATATGGGAGTGGGTATGGGGGTGATAGGTATGGGAAGGGCAAGGGCAAGGGCAATGACAAGAAGGAAGCGGGGAGTGATAGTGAGTTTGGGGATGGTGAGAGTGAGAGTGAAGATGGAGTGTTGAGGTATCCGTCGGCGTCTATACCATTTGGACATCCGCCTTCCGGTGGCAGTGGTAGAGGTGGTGGTCATGCAAAGCCCATTGGTACAAGGACAAATCCATCTACACCCACACGTGCGGATTTTTCTTTGGGAGGTCTAGGACCCCTTCCCTCCCCTGGTGGTGCGATGGGAACAGCTGCAAATTTGATGCGTTTAGGGAATCAGTCGACGCCTTATGTTTCTGTTTCTGTTTCTGCTGTTTCTTCTGCGGCGTCGTCTTCGAGTTTATCTGTGTCTTCTGATAGTCATGGACATGGACATATCACCAATTCTTCTTCATCTCCCAAGTACCCGACGCAGAATCAGAATCAAAAACAGAATCAAAAACAAAAACAAAAACAAAAACCCAAACCCATCATCTCCCCACTCTCCGCGTCTACCGGTACTTCTAACCCCGCTCCTGCTCCCTTTTCGGTAGCAGCCTCAAATCCTAATTGGAAAGCCGTTGAATCACCTTTGGCTGCTACGTTTCCTTTTACGCCTAGTTCTACGCCTTATTCTCAATCTCAAGGTGGCGGTGGAGGGGGGGAAAGTGGAGCTGCGACTCCTACTGCGTCTGTGTTTCCTCATACTCATGCTCACCATGCTCACGAGCCACCAACACCTTTATCCCCGGCTTCAACGTCTACTTCACCGTTCAGGAGATTGAGAGATAGAACCTACTCTGCTGCTTCTGCTGCCAGTACAAGTGCCAAGTCAACCAAATCCACCTCGACCAAGTCTACGAGATCGGGGAGTAGTGGACACGAGCAGAGTATGTGGTATGATAACTCGGGTTATCAGCCTATGGAGTATATCGCTCCTAGTACGCCTAGGTCTGGGGTGTTTTCTGGGGTTGGGGGTGGGGGTAGAGCTTCACCGACGGTCAAGTCGTTTAAGAGTGGTAAGGGGTTTTTGGGGATGGGGATTGGGGGGAAGGAGAGGGAGAGGGAGAAAGATAAAGATAAAGGGAAGTGGAAGCAAAAGTCTCAGTTGGAAGAGTTGGTACATGAGGAGTGGTTGAAGGAGCAGCAGGCGCAGATGCAGGCGAGGGAGAAGGACAAGGGGAACGGACCGTCATTGGATTTCCCGCCTTTACCTATGGGCAGCCAAGAGGACCCGAGGCGTTCGATTCAGAGTCGAGGTGTGGGTTCGGCGTCGTTTGACTATCCTACTATGAAGATGGGTAGTGCTAAGAACAAGAACAACAAGAACAATAATGGCAAACGCCGTCCAGCAACGGTTCCGACAGAATCATCTTCATCGTCCCTTAGGCCTTCAGAAATTTCTCCACTTGTTTCTCCTGTGGCTACGCCGACCTGGGCGCCGGGTGGGTTTGCTTTGGGGGCGGGTGTTGGGGTGGGTGATGTGATTGCAGGTGCAGGTGACGTTAGTGGGAGTGAGGATGCTGGGGTTAGTCCTGGTGGGGGTGAGGTACCTGCAGCTCAAACTGTAGCTAGGGCAGAAGCGAGAGAGAGAGATCAGGAGAGTGTGAAGAAGTTGGAGGGGTTGTTGAAGCAGCATATGCAGGCTGAGAAGGATAGGATGAGGAAGATTGCGGAGAGTGTGCATGTGCAGAAGGTGTAGAGGGGGAGGTGATATAGTGCATTTTTTCGGTTTTGATTTTGGTTTCTGTCTCTCTTTTCTTCCTTGCTCATTTCTTTCACATTCTTTCTGCGACAACATAGATACCCCAATTGGAACATTCGGTCTACATTCACATTCTTTGGACTCTCTCTGCTTGCTTGATTGCTCATTTGAACACTAACACGCATACTTTCTTTCATCGTTCAACGTTCAACTTTCAACTTCATTCCAATACCCTTGTAGTATAAGTTTTGCAGATGCACCAGACATTGCACGTTCTCATTACCATTGCATTCATTTATGATTATTTTATCTCTTCTGTTCATATTTACTACATTAATGCGTACATACTGACATCTTACATCTTTTTCGTACTCATATCTGTCTGTGTCTGTTTGTTGTTGGTTTGTTGCCACCCATGGTCATATGCATATTGTCATCGTACATACTCGTATTGGCCCGTTACTTTCGGAGCCCTTTTTTCAATCGTTTCTGCATGTATTTTTTACTTTCCTTTTCAATTGAGCGGTTAGCCTGTCAACGTTCTCTGGTTCAGAATCTATTGGAAAATCCCGAAATAGGGCGTATGTATTAGCAACACGTCAGAAAACTAAGCGTGTTAGAATTTAGCCGAGCACGATCGATCTCAGTAGAATGCAGCAAATAATAATAAAAATAGCTTGACTCCGTACTGTCTACTGCGCGTCCTTCGTCTTCCACGTCGTCTACGCTGCCCCTAACCCAGCTCTTCCCTTCTACACTGTCAACATCTCTCACACCTCATATCTGCCCTTCCCAGCTCTTTGCGCGTTCAATTTGGCAACGAGGGCATCGGCTTCCTTGGACAAAGGGTCTTCAGGGAAGTCAGGCTGAGAAGAGTCAAACTTGTCACGGTTAGAGGACATAGTGAGCCAGAAGAAAGTATAGGCAATGTAGATGTTGTGGTGGACAGTATAGATGAGGTAGAAGACGAAGACGGGTACGCGTACACTAGTTCAGCTATTTATTATGTGCTGTATTCTACTGACTCTGAGATCGATCGTGCCCCGCGAGTCCATTAATTTTGCAAACTGCTGTAAACAGCCGACCTTCTCTCATCGACATCAATGGATTCTGGTCAGCCAAGCGTAAACCAGGCCATTAGAATCCACTACTCTTTGACAATGGCAATGACGATGAAGACGATCTTTTATTCCTATCTTCAATCAGCCGGCTCTCCAAATCACGCCCAACACCTTCTGGTGACCGGACAACTTGGGAACGGCTGTCCTCGGTTGATGAGCAGAATTCTGGCGCTTTCGCTTTTCTCAGACTCAGCTTATGAGGCTAGTGAAAGTGTTGGACATTCCAGATCCATTCATCAGTCTGACATGAGGCCGTTCAGCGAGCAGATATTTGAATGAGTGTCATGATAATTGTGCTAGGTGTTAGCCACAGCGCACTGAGTAAAATGGAAGAATGGGACCAATGTGGGTGGCGACGACGCAACGACGAGGTTGAGAGGAAACCCTACTACGGACGTGGGATGATTTTCACGCCAGTCAGAAATTTGCCGAGCGTCAGAACCTAGTCGAGCTTTCGCTGAAAAAAGTTTTCTGACGTGTTGCTAATACTCCCTAGTACCAGCATTGCATGGCGCTACAGCTGGTTAAGCTCCGGAAACTGTATGTAGTTCGCCGGGGGGAAGGATATATGTATAGCTTTCATGTTGTATAGGAGCACGAGAACGACGTCGAATTACTTAAGAGTAGTGTGAACCTACCCAGAATAGAAAGTTGGTAAGTCATACACACAAATTTACAAGTCCGAGAACGTTCTGATGTTAGTAAACACACAAGTCCGAGAATTCTGATATTAGTATGAACACATATGATCGGCATGTCACCCTGAGATCAGCCCATAGGCCAGCAAGCCTTCGCGAATCCCCACTCTGAAGCCATTTGCCATGATCCATCTACCATTCGAGTCCGAAATCGAGTCGGAGGAGGCAGCCACGATGAACTGGACCCTGGTTCAGTGATTCCGAATGCAGGCCAATAGGACCCGTGCAGCTTAACCAGAAGTGGTATTTGTTGTCTAGTACATGTATAGGAGATATGAAGATTTTTATTTTTTGGTGCCTACCCAGGCCTGACGTGGTGGCAACTTTGAGAACTTGAAGAAAGTCAAAAAAAAAAAAAAAAAAACAAAAAAAGGAAAAGAAAAAGAGTACAACTCGTCTTTCACCTCCCGACGACGTATTGGGCTATTTTCTTCGAGTTGAAGGTAAGGAAGCTCTTGAAAGCCGATTGGTACTTTGTCAAGTGTTACACCACAAGGCCGACGTGTTTACCAACCCCAGGTGTACTTCCTTATACATCGCAATTGGAGACATTGACTGATGACCGATGACCGAGCGCTAGGGAAAGAGGATGAGAGCAAGGGATTAGCAAGAATAATAAGAACAGCACATAGGACTTACGAATTGCTGAACGAAGTGATTAGTAGGATCGCACCGAGGTCCCAGATACCTCAAGGAAGTAGCAGGAAAGCGTTTTTTTAGAGCCTAGAACTTCCTAGCACTGTGACAGCTCAGCCACCAGTGCCAGCCACAGTGGGGAGTCGGAGCCATAGAAGACGCTCATCGTGACCGGCGTCTCAGTCAAAATCCTAGTAATAATCACTGGTTAATTGAGTTTGAGAAAGCTTCACTACTTGTCAATGAACTGGAAGTTTTTAAGCCCAACCGGAGACAGCATGCCGTCCACTACGTCCATTGGTCCTAGGGCACAGGCAGCCATAAAGCCCTTCCAGTAGTTTGGCGCATGTGTCGTTTTTTTCTTCCAGATCCGCCGCAATTGGTCTTCGCAACAAGGGTCGTCGAAAGTCGTCGAATCGGATTCAAGTTCGTGTGCGGAATATGAAAAGAGAAGGACGCGGTGCGTGTGCGGTCTTGCATCAGTACATCTTGTAATGATACAATCTGTCGATGTCGACTACCATGGCATGAGGTTGCTGAATTTGAGGTTAGAGGTTGTATGCAAATGTAATGAAGCGAACCGGAACGAATGTTCCTCGACAATGGCGAAGGGTCGTAGAAGAATGATGCAACCTCACCTCATATACATGACGACGTTATTCTTACACCGGTACTTTCTTGTATGTATCTGTCCCCAGCTGCCTTCCTGCAACGTTTGATGAAAAATCAGAAACTTGAGAAAGATGATTTTGAACGTGTCTCAGAAAATTAGTTACGCGTTGACGCGTATGATGTTCGAACATTGCACGAGGTAAGCAAGCTGCTATTCAATCGTTCATCACGCTGACGGCGACCTACATGTGTAGAATTAAAAGGCTGAGAAACGGGGCAAATACTGGCAAGTTGCTACTGAAGAGAGTCGCTAGTCGTACCGGTGAGTGTACGACGCCTAGGAAGCAGAATACTTGTATGGTATTCAAGGCTGCTATGAAGTTGGATGGAGGGAGTATACTTATACCAGACACCACGTCCATATGGCGTCTTAAATGAGCATAGAAGAGGCGAGTTCATATTGGCACTCACTGCGTAGAGCTAATAATAATTTATGGCTTGAGTTGGAGAAAAAGAGAAGCTTGCGAATGGTGTCAAATGTGTGTACTTTTGATTCCGATTCCGATTCAAGTCAGGATCCTTCGACTTGCGAGGGATGCCATAAGGTCGGCGAAGTACATGTTACGGTGACGGCGAAAGAAAGCCCACTGTTTCCGGGTAAGTAGCCAATCAGCGGAAAGGCGAGGCAAGGAAGAAAAATATGCGAAGTAGGAATGTTCAGAAATAGTCGGCAACGGCGAAAAGACGGTTGCGGATCTTGAGGCTCAAGATGTTTGGTGGCTTTCATGGGCATTAATGTTTTGACTTGGGGTAGATTCGGGTAGATAGATGGGTATACACGGCGTGGTCCTCTACAGACTGAAGTTACTCTGCCACAAATTGGTCCAATCGAGCTGTAGGAAACGGTGCCTGTATGAGGGTAGATGATCCGGGTCTCAAGCTCGGAAAACTTCCCTGATGGTTGAAACGTGTTGCGGCCCTGTAGTTATCCAAGAACTTTAAGCAGTGTAACGTCTTGAATTAGCTAGCCTTTACCAAGCCATCCATAGCCAGAATAACGACATACTCGCACCGTTACGGAAAAGACGATGTTTGCCGGATCAAGTCAACACATGTGTGCTGATCGCGTACATTTGGTTGATCACACACACACATGCCCCGCTACCCCAGATTCCCGACATTCTTGGAAGTTGATCCAAGTTTTGTCCAGAGAACACCGGGTCACGATGATAATAATAAACTGAACTTAATTAAAACTCATAAGTCCAAGGCAGGTAAAGTCATTCTGCCGAAAGTTTTGCCACTCGGAAATTGCCGTGATTGCTCCTAAAGAAACCATTTAAGGGTCGGAGCAAACATAATGATTTCTTGTCGTCGAAAACCCTCTGTCTCGCATCTATCTCTTTCATGACATCTATCGAGTACCCTTCAGAACTCCAGTCTGTAATCTGTGCGCATATCTATGCCGCCTGTCTCCCTCCTGACGAAACTTCTTTGGACCCCCTCATTATTTCGGAGCATGGAATACCAACCTCCCTCCCCTCCTCTCTACCTCCGAGTCATTGGTCTGAGCCGGTGACCCGTCATACCCTCGCTAGTCTTTGCCTGGTCAATCATGCTTGGTACGAAGCTGCCAAGCCCTGGCTCTGGCGCAGACTCGAAGTCCGCCTGCCTCGTTCCTGGCTTTCGCTTGTGGAGGAAATTGCATGGGACCATGAGGAGGAGACAGTGGATCAGGTGATGGAAAACACTGCCAGGGCTGCAGCTAGAGCTGCTATGGCTTCTGCGGCCAAGCCTCGCATGTTATTGGAGGAGGATGCAGAACAAAAGTTGGAAGAATCCATTCTGGACTCCATCCGTATGCCCGAGGATCCAATTCCTCTCGAGCTTCTATCCCCGGTCGCATCTCGTGAACCAAGCCCCAGGAGATTCAGAACGAAGAGCAAAAGTCCTGCACGGTGGGAACTGGTGCGGTCAATCAGTGATGCCATCCAAACTGTGATTCATCGAAATGAACCAGGTGTTTACGGTATGTTGCCTACATCTACTGTCATGAACACCGTTTTAACTTTCTTCGTCGCATATTTTTAGTACCTACCATTGGAGATCCTTGTCCGGGGCGGCACGTTCGTCACCTCGACTTCAACCATTTTCGGACCATAGGTATGAGAAGGTCTGTCGATGAAGGTGTGAACAGTCGTTTCGTCACTGGAGACCGTGTAGAGGCTGTTCTCAAGGTTGGTAGCTTTTCACCTATGTCTAATCTCCGCATTGAACTTGGAACTTGGGGTACAGGAAATGCCTAATTTGACCGAATTCGGCGCCACCGAATATATGGATGGAGCTCTCACACTCTCGGTTCTCAACGAGCTTTTCCTGCGTGGTGCACCATCACGCGGGCGTGGCCGGCCCTCCCGTGGACGATCTTTGGTTATTGACACAGAGGAGGAAGATCGGGACCGTCGACGAGAATGTCTGGAACTCGAAGCTATCGATTTCACTGGTTGCGTCAGTGGAGTGTTCGTGAACGCGTTAACCGAGTTCGTCACAGCGCACCTTTTACCGGCAGAACCAACCGATTCAACTAGTGACGCTCATGCAGACAGGCTGGCGCGTCTGGCAATTGAAGAACCTCTCGTTTTTCCCGGATTACAGCGTCTTGGCTTGCGTGGTGTCAAATCCAGCCTGCCAGAAATCCTGACACCATTCATCATGGCATTCCCTTCTCTCACTCATTTGGACTTGTCCGGAACTAGAGCATCCTCGGAACTTTTAGAGACCCTTGGTCAGTCTCCGACGGTCCGACTCAAGTCGCTTGCGTTGGCGCGTTGCGTCAGACTCACCAGCGAAAGCATTAGATCTTTCATCGTTGATTCGCCTGTGTGCGCTGGGCTGACAGAGCTGAATCTGTATGGTGACATGACCTTTGTATCACCCTTGGTTGAGGAGGATCTCGCGCTCATTGTCGCAAAGGCTCCTTGTTTCGTGCAAGGGAACCTAGTATACTTGGACTTGTCCAGTGCACCACTCACAACCCCTATATTGGATATCTGTCAGCCTCTCCCGAAACTGCGTTCACTCGGTTTATCCTATATACCCAACCTCTCCACCAAGTCAATAGTGTCATTCATTCTGGCGAAAGCTAAGAATGTTGAAGTTTTGACCTTGGTTAACACTTCACCCGAGCTTGACTGCGGCTTGAGACCTGATCTCGCAGCCAATTTCGCAACCCGAGGGTCCCTTAGGCAGTCTTGCTTTGCATTGCATTCGGATATCATCAACCCGCTCTGTGTTCCGGCGTTTTCCTTCTCCCTCATTTCGAATAAGAAACATTTACCGCCGACAAGTCTTCGTGTCATCGAGCTGTCGACACTGCTGTTGAGTGGGTTGGGTGCTGGTGCGGGAAGCTGGAGAAACATCAAGAGTAAGGGAGGGAGAGGGTGGTATGTGGACACTGCTAGTGGATGGGTCGCAGAAGGTGGAAAGAGTACACTACAGCGAGATCTCGGACCTGACCATCCCCTGAGAGTCGAGTTAGGTAAAATGGCAGACGCCAACGGGAATGTGAGCAGTGGTATTGGTTGGCATGCTCGTAAGATGGAGGTGAGTAGATGCAATGTCTTTGTAAACCAATGCTGATGTCCGTCATTCAGATTTTGCACGGCCATGGCATGCTTGGGCGGGAAGACGGATTGTATGGAGCTGTTAGCTTTGCGTATCAGGGTTAACATGGTTTTGCGGGTGATCCGTTGGAGGTGTTGCGCAACCCGAGTACAGTCCGATTGGATCATGGATGGGGCGGTTAATGCTTGACATGCGAATGTCGTCCTTTTTATGACGTTGCGCGCTGTATTGTTATTGGGGCTTCTTTAATATCTTTCGTAGCTGGATAGGTAGCAGTAACGACTGTAACTCCAAAAACACTGTATAATAAAATGACATCAATCGATCACCGAAGTGCTGTGAAACAGTATACAGTATAATACTGTGGCAACTCAATCGGCACGTGGGCTACATACATTTCAACAGCTTTTCTGCTGTAATCAACCAGTGTAGAACCACAACCCTCACCGCTATTTCCTTCCTCAAAAACATGAGTGAGTCGTCTCCGGCGTCAATGCCCTTCTCTAACGCCCGTTCCTCTTTTCTTTCAGCGTCCACCGAGTCTGGAAACCCTCTTATCTCAGGGGGGTCATCATCAGCGAAACCCGACACCCAAGCAGCCCCTCAAACTAATGGCCAGATAACAAATAGGAAGGATAGCGTGAAGCGGGTTAGGACAAGGACGCAAACTCAGGACTCTCACCAGAGTGCCACACCGAGACCCTCTTTCAGCCTTCATCGTGCAGTCACAACGCTTATAAAGCCAGATAAGAAAGTAGGAGAAGACCCCGGATTTTTTCGCAGTTTGAGGTCTATACTACTCTCCTCATGTAGGTTCAACTTGTCTCCTCAAGGTTTCTGGCATTAATTGGTGCTCCCTAGGGTTGAATGCACTTTTGATCTTCATACCAATAGCAGTGAGTCCCAGTGGCATGCCTTGAGAGCAGGGAACGGAGACTCAACACGACTCATGCGCAGTGGGCTTTTCATTTCGCAAAACCTGATTCAGATGTACTCATTTTCGTGTGTGAGTACTCCACGATATATCAGCCTATGACACCATGGGTAGGGGCAATATTTGACGTACTGACGTCGTGACGTAGTCTCCTTTCTTGCTATAATACCTCTCGCAAAGGTACCGTTCATCTTGCACCATCTGATCAAGTGTTGATAAACCAATTCTGGACAGCTCCTTGCTTTCGCCACTGATGAACTATCAATGCGTGTCGGACAAACTTTGGCTGGGTTACTTAATGCTACCTTAGTATGTGTTCGAATCGTCTCGATCTTGCAAGCTGCTAACTCCGCTGAATACTACATAGGGAAACGCGTTCGTATTCTTTTTCTTCTCAGCCGTATTTACGAAAACGCTCAACTAACCTTTCGCAGCGTCGAGCTTATAGTTGCTGTATGTCTCGGTATTCATCCAAATGCTTTATATCTCACTCCAGCGCTCTAGATAATCGCCTTGACGCAATGCAAATTGCAATTGGTACAATCCTCGTGTAAGTCGCAGTACACAAAAAAGTTTATCTTCAGCGCCAATCGGTTCTCAAGAACATGATTGACGCTTGCCAAGGAATGCGGGGTAGTGACATCTTTTTTTTTTTCATGCAGTGGTCGGGTCTATTCTGAGTAATCTTCGTAAGTGCCCGAACTCCAACTGATTTTGAAAGCGGTGCTGATTTTTCCATGAAGTTCTCGTCCTGGGCATGTGTTTCTTCGCAGGAGGTGTCAGGTTCTCAGAACAAGGATTTGGTGCCGGTGAGTTCCCAGAATGATTGCTATGTCCCTATGAGCCTGATTGTCTATTTGAATTCTAGTGGCAACACAGCTAAATTCCTCTCTACTCACTATTAGTGTCATTGCCGTATTACTACCAGCAGCTTTTCATTTCAACGTCACCACTGACAGTGATAGTGATGAAACTCAAGACATTCTCAAAATGAGTCACGGAGTCGCCCTCATCCTTCTCTTTAGTCAGTTGATATCTTCAAGTAAAAAGTCAGCTACTAACTGATCGTCGCTGAACAGTCTATGGCTCGTATCTATTCTTCCAACTGTATTCACATGCAACATTATACGAAGATAAGCACCAGGATAATTTCAAGTCAACAAAGTATCCAAAGAAGAAGGAGCAGGCTAACGGATCAGCTGCTGAGAACAATACAGACCCGGAGAGTGCTCAGGAAGAGGAAGAGGAGCAACCACAGATGAGTTTGTTCACAACTCTGGTGCTGTTGGCCTCAGTGACTGTGGTGAGTATCGAAATCGCCCTTTCGATGGATCTATTGATTCACGAGAATGTTTCATTGCCATTCCACGCGACCTACAGCTTGTCGCTGTGACAGCGGAATGGCTCGTTGACTCTATTGACGGCCTCGTCGAATCCAGTTCCATCAGCGAAGAGTTCGTCGGCGTCATTTTGCTTCCTATTGTTGGAAATGCTGCCGAGCATGTCACTGCTGTGACGGTTTCCATGAAGGACAAGCTCACTCTGAGTTTGGGTGTCGCTGTGGGATCTAGTATCGTGAGTTTGATATTCTGTCTTCCACGCATAAGCAGATCTTAATGTGATATGTCTCCACGTAGCAAATCGCTCTGTTTGTCATCCCGTGAGTTTTCATCAGTAAAGAAAGTATTGAGTCTACGTGGCTGATTGACATCCTGGCAGATTCATCGTCACATTAGCCTGGATCATGGGCAAGCCTCTCACTCTATTGTTTGATCCCTACGAGTCGATCACACTGTTCCTTGCGGGTGCGTCCGTCGTAAACCTCTCACTTTTCAGCTCGCTCATTCGCACATTCTTCAGTGTTAACCGTCAACTACTGTGTGCAGGACGGTCGTTCAAATTGGCTTGAGGGCATGATTTTGATGTGTAAGTCCGCTTCTTTCTGCCACAGATATCAGGCAACTGACTAGTTGACCTACAGGTCTTTACGTGATTCTAGGTGTCACTTTCTGGTTCTATCCTGGTTCAAATCCTTCAGGTCTAACATGTTGAACAATTCATCTGCAAGCATATATGAATTTTATGGGACTGATTTCCTCTCTCTTTCATTTTTTATCACTTTTGATCTTGTCCTTGAAACCATATCGAGCTATCGTCCTCCTTTCTCCATCGCGGAGCTCCGAAGGATTATCAGGACTCTTGGCCCCGTACCCCCAACCTATAAATTTCAAATCGTATACAACTTTTTTCCCGACTCGTTCGGTTGGGAGGCTGAAGCGTCCGGACTCTTGGACACTTCACACTTCTCCACTATCTGAGCCTACTACCAGCTACCACCCCAGCATAGCTTATGCGAGGAGGAGGAGGATATATTTTCTCTTGATCTATTTTTCTACGACTCGAGTTCAATCACTGTTATGGTTCCTTTCCCTGATGTCAGACATTCGTTCCCCGTATACCCTGTATCTTTCGTCCTATTACTAGCTTAGAAGATTTACTAGACATTTTACACCCCTTGTGATCTTACTTATTGCTTGTCGTTAGTCGTTTACAACATCCGACTTGTAGCTATTATGATACAATACGAAATATACAGGTAGTGCCTTGTGCATGATGAGTGTGGCAGTCACTAGCAGCAGCTGGAAGTTTCCACGTACTTGATCAATCGTTACTGCACGGTTCTTCGTTGTTATGGAGTAAGAGACATGAAATTGGTTTGCTCATACAAGGAATATGAACATGAGATGAGGACCTATTAATCATGCAGATCCTCACTGACTCTAAGCTCGATTGGAATGGACTCGAAACGGTTTCACAACTTCGCTTTTGCCGCCCCATCAACTAAAGTCACGGCAGCAGATGCCAAAACATTTACGTTTCTTTCCTTCACTTTCACCGCTGTGTTGTA
Organism: Tetrapyrgos nigripes; assembly: GCA_013368315.1. Lineage (NCBI taxonomy): Eukaryota > Fungi > Basidiomycota > Agaricomycetes > Agaricales > Campanellaceae > Tetrapyrgos > Tetrapyrgos nigripes. Next base: position 560,290 of record JAACJM010000019.1, read on the forward strand.
TGACGATGCGTTAGAGGTGTCCTTGAACAGAGAGGAAAAGACGCACAGAATATGACTCTCGAACCCTCCTTCCACATTTCCGTAATGAGTGTTTCGCCAGGGTATACTACGTCTGCGAACCTGATTGGGGGGAAACGATTCGGCTTTAACGTGGATTCCTCCATTTTCCCTAACAGCAACAGAGCACATACCTCACTTTGATATCCTTGTAAGCACCATAAGTCTGATATACCGCTTTGCCCGCAATACCCATCGAACAGAGTCCATGGAGAATAGGTTTTTCAAAACCGCCGATGGCTGCGAATTCAGGGAGGATCTGGGGGGAGAATTATTCAGCGTCCTGAAGAGCATATATGGGCCAAAGTTGACTGACGTGCAAAGGATTCCCGTCACCGCTCAACCTTTGTTGGAATCATCAGTAAATGAACTTGAAACAATCAGACAGAAAACCACACACCGATACAAAGCCGCTTGACTCGGCGTCGTCTTTTCCTCGACTATAGCATCTGGGGCTCGCTTTGGAACACTATTTGCCGCAGAGGCTGCTCCTCTGTCTGAAAGCACCGACCAATGTCATTGTCAGAATAAATAAACATGATGATAGTGCCAGATACACACCTATTCCAGACCTCTTGCCCCCAAATCCACCAGAACCTCGGATAAACACGGTACTCTGATTCTCAAAAATGAGTTTCCCAGTGCTTTTCTCCCGCGTTTCGATTATGCTAGTTATGGCAGCTGCTTTGCCTTTGTCCAGAGCTTCAAGGATCCTAGGTGACGTATAACGTAGCCAAGATAGCCCAGCCAAGAAGTGAGGACATTTCGGTAAGATAGGTTGGTGGAAAGGGATATTATGCAGTCAGCTCAAATGTCTCTGAATCGAAACGACGTTATACTGACCTGGCTTTACTAACAAGCACCCCACTCGTCGGGATAGGTGCTTTAATGGAAAGGTACTGTTCTCCGTGTAGCAATTTCGCCTATGAGATGCGCACGAGATGTGAGTTACTGCTGCAGAAGGGGGAAAAAAGTGTTCTCTTATATGACGGACAGGGTTGAAGTCAGGCAACCAATCCAAAGAAATCCCTCCACTCGCATGAAACTGCGGGATCACACCGAAAGTAGGCAAAGCCTGGAAATCATCGTCGCCTTCGTACGTCCATTGCAGTTGCTCTGCTGTTGCGCCGATACCGAGGTTGTAGAGGATAATGTCTCTCTGAGTGTTGTCATTGTAAGAGCGAGTGAAACCCGTCAACTTGGTACGACGCACCTCTGTGAAGGAATAGGTGTCTTCAACGACCCCCTTCTTGGCTTCACGAACGATTTCTGGGTCTTGCGAGTCAACGAATGCGTCGGGTTTATCAAAACCAGACATTGTAGCGGTTCAAGTCAAGATAGTCTGAAACAGTCTGCGGGCACATTTCTGGCTAAGTCTTGGATGACGATATCACGTGCAGCTGCGAAATCGGCTAGCCATGGCACCCAAGAGCAAATCCGACGACTTTTTTGCCCCTCAATACGTTACTGTAGGCGTGTCCAGAATACCTACCGCCTTATACCCCGTGTAAACCTCCTTCAACTACACAGTCTACCTCATCTCCGCACACAGTTCCACCCGCAGGAAAGCGCTCTCCCATTAGTAGATAGCTTGTTGCCCTGGTACGATTTACGGTATGGTCTTTCATCAAGTAGATATCCTTTATTTTTCACATAGCTTAGTACAGGGTGTCATTTTGGTACATATCATAAGTAAAAGTGAGACGCAAACGAGCTCAGTACGACTTGCGAGAACTCCCTAGGAGGTCCGTGGCTGTACTGCCTGCTAGTGGCGGTACCCCATCTGGGCCACCCAACGCTGAAAAGTCAGGCATCGTGTCGGGAAAAAAATTCTAAGTTGGTAGAAACCATAACGATACAGAGGAAGAGTACAAAACAGGAATCGAATAAGACAGAATGGTATGTAATGTAATAATGTATTGATACACTTCGTGTCTATAGCTTGGCTCCATCGTTATCAAAGTTGTCCAAGATTTGTTGAATAGCTTCCGATCCATTTGCAGGATTTGTAGCTCTCTTGTCTGCAGATACAAAGAGTCAGTAAGCCGGAAAGCGATACGACAGAATAAAGCCTCACCAAATGTCGTGATTGCTGCCCATTTGGAAATGACATCTTCGGGTGTGTAAGGTCTCCTTGTTGGGAAACCGTGACCACCAGAACGTTGCCAGCGGGTTTGAGCAGCCCATCCACCACTGATCTCAAATATTAGTCCAGACGCGTCCTGGTTGTCTATAAGAATCTTGGTGAGAAGCGGATCAGACTTTGTAAGACTAAACCAGACCAACCTTCGCTGGACAAATAGCCAACGACTGGAGCGATATAATCAGGCTGTCATGAATCGGTTTAAAACATTATATGAAACGGAAGGGGACATGTATACTGACCTTGAACGCATCGACCATCTCTTGTGGCCTGGCATGGAAGAAATAAACAGACGTCCCTCTTTACTTGATGAATTTGCTTACCAGACCGTTTGGGTCATCGCCGTACCTGCACTGGGTGCAATGACGTTGGCAAGAATGCCGTATTTCGCTCCTTCAATGGCAAGAGTCTTGGTGAAACCTATTATACCAGCTTTGGCAGTAGAATACTAGATCCGATTGAGGTCATGAATTTCCCTCAATTTGTTCGGAAGACTCACATTTGCCTGACCAAAGTTGCCGTCTGTACAAATTACAGCGTCAGAATAACATTATCTCGATCATTCAACTATCACTCACAAATTCCTACTGTAGAGCAGGTCGTGACGATGCGGCCGTATTTTTGTTTCTGGAAAATAGGCCATACAGCTTTGGCGCACTAACAAGGATTCAGTACCGTGCTGTGTATCCGACCAAGATCAGTGAATACCTTATAAGTGGCACTGTCAAAAAAAGTCAGGCGAGATCGTCAAAACAAGAGCCAGAGGCTACCGACCGTAAATGAATCTGTACGACAATATCCCACTCCTGCTCTGACATTGCCAAGAATGACTTGTCTCGAAGAATGCCAGCATTGGCGATAAGAACGTGTACACTGCCAAAGTTCTCCAAGGCGGTCTTGACAATTGCCTCACCGTCCTCCGCCGAACATACTGCTGCAGCAGCTCTTCCACCGGCTACAAGACATTAAGTATGAGGACGGCGGCGCTTGGCAAAGATGACCCACCTTTCTTGACTTCATCAACTACCGAGTTTGCTCCCTTCTCGTTGACATCGTTCACAACGACGTTGGCACCGAGTCTACCATACATTAAAGCGTACGCACGTCCGATACCCCCGCCCGCGCCTGTAACTATGACGGTCTTGCCGTCAAAACGAACTTCGGGTGAAGCTTGCTTGTTGGGAGGAAGCTTTGCCGCCGCTTTCAGCTTGCCCTGTCATTGGATGTTAGAACCTTCTCTATATCTTCAGAGGTGTCTGTCATACCACTGTGTCCGAATCTTTGAGCGATTGCGGGCTGAAAGGCATCAGAGGCATGTCACCGTTACTGAGAATGTAGCAGACTTACTGCGAGGGACTGGAAAAGTCGACTATTTCTGACCATCTGGCTTTCACCTATGTACCAGCTAAGTTAGGAAAAGCATACAGTCTAAAAGGCTGACTTACGGCTGAAGGAGTGAAGGAACCATCGGTCTTGAATATAGCACCATTGCTACGTTCCCATCGCACCTCAGCAATGAAACCTGCGCCGACTTCAAAAATTCTTCCGGACGCGTCTGGACCATCGGGATGACACACAGCTGCAACGAAAGGGGCGACAAATTCGGGCTGAACGGCGAAGAGTGAATGTACGTCACGGAAAGTGGGAGTAGATTATACCTTGAGGTGTGCAAGCATTTCGGGAGGCATTATCGTCTCTGTCATAGCTGAGGCAGCCATCTGCAAACCGGTAAGGATACAAAAAAAAAAAAGAACGCCTTTCGAAAATCAACGACTTACAGGAGCTATCACAGTTGCCTTGATTCCATACTTGGCACCTTCAATTGCGAGTGTCTTGGTGAATGCGATCAAACCCATTTTGGCCGCACTGTAGTTGGCTTGACCAAAGTTACCTGTAAAACAATCAATGAGGAAGAGTGCATAGTAAAAGATAATGGAACTCACCATATAACCCAGCCGCGCTTGCAGTGTTGATGACACGACCAAACTTTTGCTTTCGGAAATGGGGCCAGGCTGCCTTGGTGCACGCAAACGAACCCTTCAGATGGACCTCAGTGATCTGATCCCACTCCCGGTCCGTCATGTTCTTGAACCTGAAGACAGCACCCATGTCAGAATCGCACTTTAGAGCTGAGTCCTGAACCTTACCCCTTATCCCGCAGAATGCCAGCATTGTTGAGAAGGATGGTTATACCGCCAAAAGCATCAAGGGCAGACTTGATCACTGCATTCCCATCCGTGACCGACGACGTATTCTTGACTGCCTTACCACCAGCTGCACGGAAAGTTAAGCAAGGGGTCAAGTCTTACAGTCGTATACACGACCAACCTCTGGTAATCTCGTCTACTACCTTCTGAGCGGCTTCGCTATTGAAGTCGTTCACAACGACATTGGCTCCTCGAGACGCAAAGAACAGAGAGTAACTAGATTTCATATCAGCGTTGACGTCATGTAAAGGAATAAAGTAGAGGTGGTCACTGACACCTTTCCGAGACCGCCGCCTGCACCAGTGACTACGACGGTGTGGCCTTTGAAGGATAGAGCCATTGTAAGAGAGATGAAAGGTGAAGAAAGGAGGAAGAGGTCGCCGGAATGGTGGGACGATCCGTGAAATGAGGCGGGTCAAGATTATCATGTGCAACTTTTACTTTTGACCATGCTGTCGAAAATAGATCAAGCTGAGAAGGCGTCCCGGCGTGGTCAACTGCAGCCGATCAGAGCCGATCGTCAGCGACATATGATTTTGATTTTGATTTTCGAACCGAATTGGAAAGGCTTGGTGACAGGCAGAACTTGGCTAACTACTTGGCTCTGTAGCTACTTAGTTAGATACAGAACGTTGCGGTCCCATTGAGGAACTGGGTGAGCATTGAACTCAGTACATGTAGATTTTTTGCTAGATATCCTATACTTAGGGGACCGGAGTTTTCCTAATCGCGATGTATCGTGTCACTATTCACGCGTAACTAGTACTGACAACACTCAAATTTGCTTGGAGCTTGTACATGAAGATTCTCCAGCACTTAAGAAATGCAACAGAGTCCACTTTACACAGTACACTGCGGACAGAATACCATATCCTCACTGAGTAAATCGATAGGATATCCTTAGTAAATCACAAATAGCCAATCAGATTTCAGGAAACCGATTTCCTAAGGATGACTAATTCGATTTACTGAGTGAGTAAATTGTATTATGTCCGCAGTGGTAGGCGAGCAACCTAGACGATTTTCATTTCCGTGAGATATGTAACGTGCGGGCAAACTGCCCTGCACAATGGTACACAGTTTTAGCATAGACTTGGAAATCCACGCTGTGAGCTTGCGCTGACGATCTTCAATATAGGTTCCCATGCGGCTGAATGATAGACTATGACGGCCTTGAGAGTATGTAGATCAACTGTATTATTATGATCAATGGCATATGTACGCCGAAAAGACAAAAATATCCACTCGACGGATAGATCACATCACTACTACTGATATAAGAATCAGAAAGATATATCTGTAAAAAAGTGTGTTTCTGTACGCCTTTCTGCCGAGCGGATATTTTTGTATTTTCGGCGTGATGATCATTTATTGTCAAAACATATATAGACCTCAATTTTGCCCTGGATACCGATGAGATGAGTGTACTGAAGAACCTTCCCCTTCATTAGCTTACCATTATGATTTAACGTACGCGTAGCAGGCGGTGCCAGGTATGATGTGCGACCAGTACCAAGATGCTGGTTGCTGCACTCGGTCCCAGTGAGGCCTAAGGTTTGGTGTTAATTAATAATAGGCGGAATGGATATCCGTCACAATGGGGGGGAGGGGCAGGTCTGGCCAAAAAAATTTTGACTACCCTCAACTACATGTCTGCACAGCGCCTATGACCGACGTTGTGCGACATTAATTAGAGTCTCGGGTGATCACTAAATTTTTTTCTGACTGGATGTAAAAAAATTGTTTAACCGCCCCCCCCTTGGTTACAGCGGTTCCTGTAAATAATGAGAAACGCCGCGGATTTTTTTTTTTGTCCCAATGTAATGCGTAACGCGTACGCTTCCCTTTTATAGTAACCATAATCTTGACCCACTACTCACTCAACACTCACTTGTTACGGTGCCGGTACTTCAACGCCTTTGTCTTGGACATCCCAAAATGATACAAGAAACTTGGTACAGCTCCAAGAGCCACCTTGTCCTTGGGAAATGAAGCACTACGCTTTTACAGGAGGAGACTTTCTGCAGGTACCAGTGCGTCATGAGCTTTCTTTCACTGGTCGCTTTACTGAAATGTCTCTCTCATCGGCTAACAGCATAAACCACTCAGACCTGTTTCTCAAGTCTGTCTGCCCACTGCCCTTGCTCAGAAGTCAGGAGAGGAGAGAGAACTTAGAAGACGAGCCTAAGAGAAGGATAACATTTCATTCCATTGACTCTCATACGACATCATACTTGGGATACGCCCGTTTAGACGCTATTTTGCTCTCTGGATCTATTTTGCGAGCTCATGTAACTGCAAGAAGAATTATTCACAACCCGCAGAACGCGCTTGCAAACAGCTCGCTGCCGTTTTCTTTCTACACTCTTTCGGAATCTCTTGCAGATCTCTTATTGGCACTCTCAAGACATCATGTACTTCTCTTATACTCATAATATAATGACATGCTTTCATTTGGTGTACCATCTGCTCGAAGGAAAGACTAGGCATCATGGCCAGGCAGGCGATGTTGCAAACTTGCAAGTGGTGTAACGATTACTATAAAAGGGAAGCGTACGCGTTACGCATTACATTGGGACAAAAAAAAAATCCGCGGTGTTTCTCATTATTTACAGGAACCGCTGTAATACACCAAGATTAACTCTTGACAGTCGGATGTCGCAGCTGGCAGCGGCACCAACAAGTCCCGCCAGTGCTCATCGACACTATCTTTAATGCCTGGATCAAAATTCGATGCTGTCTTCAATGCCTGGCTCAAAACTCGAGCTAAGCACGTACGGTCGACGTATGACATCGCTCCGGATAGTGTGGGTGACGAGGTCGCTTCCGGCGCTTGAATTACACGTACAGTGGATACGACATTGCTCCGGATAGTGTAGGTGACGAAGCCACCGACGCTTGAATCCACTAGCATATGAATAGTGTAGAGGAAATCGCGCCCTGCGCATATATACCATGTACTACTTATGATACAAGTAGTATATAAGTGCGCAGCATCATGAAGCGGAAGGCAGAGGTGATCATTTTATGTACAGCCAGAGCGTTCTACGCAGGACGAGAAGAATCATGGTCTACGAGGTTGAGTTATCTGCTTAATAACGTAGAACCAAAGGCCAGTCTAGGAAACGAAACGATAAATAAAACAGAGATACGAAGTGTAAAATGCAGAAAATCTTTTTTTCTGCATTTTACACTTCGTGAGTCCAATGCAGACTGAGTTGGATATGCATGACAGCATTATTGTGGGGATTGATGATGAGAGTTGACAATTCGAAAAGAGACGTTGACTGGGAGGAAAAAGGAGAGGCATAGATCGACAGCAAACGAAAGCGAGGCAGGCATATTGGAGACAGAGACATGGGCAATGCTCAACGGAGATGGAATGAATCATTCAACAAAAACTAAGATTTTAGACAGACACGAAATATGAAGTATGAAATGTAGGAAAATATAAGCCCAGAAGTGAACAATAGTGCTTGCTAGATGATGTGGAAATAGTGAAGAAATAATGAAATAAAGTACAGGTGGATGGGTAAAAGCGAAAAGTAATAAGGATGAACGCAGTAGCGATACGGGCGATATCAAGCCTCATCATCGCTAAGAATGCCTCCTGACGCCTCAACGAGGTCGCAAGCCCAGTTAGTGGCAAAGAGGGAAGCTTTGAGGAACTTCTTGTTGGCATACTTCTTGTACAGATAACTTTTCTTGAAGCCTTCTTCGACCAACTTCTCGACGATGTATGAATGACCGGCAACGAGCTCTTCTTCCGTGAATCCAGAGTAGTAGACGAAGGCATCACTCTGTGGATAAGAAGGCACGGTCAGAAACGGCGAGAGAAGAAATTGAAATTACTACTGACCCAGTCACCTTCCAACATCTTCCGCGCAGTGTACATGCCTACAGCGGCAATAACACTGGCCTTGGCCCGCAAGAACCGATGGTCAAGGAGTGCTACTTCGATCAAGAACTTACTCAACGTCCTGGTGTGGAGGTCGTAGTCGTCTGCTTTGCTGATCCGGCGCATCCAGTTGTACGGCGAGCAATAATGGGATATCTGAAACTCTAGAGCCTGCAGGACAATCCTCTCGCCTTTGAGGATCTCTTCCTTGGTGAAAGCTTCTTCAGTCATGAAGACAAATTCATCGACTGACGGCGCCATAATCTCTTCATACTTGGCGGCAATGAACATCGCGGTAACTCCGACGAGCTGAAGTTTCGCGACAGAAACGACACGTTGGGAAAGGAAGCGGTCGACGATGTTGACTGCTATCCAGAGGGTCTCTGGAAGCATGTGGTATTTCAGGTGGATCTGAAGTAGCCAATCGACAAGCGTTTCACGCATGTCCCAGTTCAGTTCGGTCTGGACCTCCATGTAGTTTGATTTGGGCATCATTCTCTCCTAAACGGAAACAAGAGTTAAAAAAGGTGAGTCATCAATGCATGAAGAAAATGCGGACCTCCAAATGTGACATGTACTCGAATATCTCTTCTGCGTACTCCGATACCATTGATGGGTCGAACTCCTCGTCATCGCCTTCAAACACCTCCCTTATGGTTTGGACTTTGCGTTGACATTTAGCTTTCTGGGCAGTCGCGAGATCTGGCCATATTTTGGGGGCTCGACGACTTTCTAATTTGATTCCTGATGGCAAATCGTCCTCGCTGTCTTCTTCAGCTTCAATCAAAATCATGTTGGTATCTGCCTCGCTGGCAATGTAATGTTCCACAAGGATATCTGAAAGAGCGTCGGGTTCCTCGCTTAGCGGGATAACAGGTGGTTCATCCTCCTCGACGTCCATGTCAACGTCATCGTGGACTACGTTACGAGCTGTCTCTTCCTGAATGGAGGCGACGGATTCGATACGCGGTAACCGTTTGGGTTGGTTGAAAGAAATAGAGGTAGGTGGAAGGGTAGCACGGGGAGGATGGGCGCGAACAGGAGCGACATTGGCGACTGGAGGGGCAGCTGGTGCGCGTCCAGGTCCCAGGGGCACTCTCTGAGCAACGTTGGAGCTAGAGTCTGAACGACCTCGTTTGAGGCTGACCTCGTCCTTGTTCTTGCCGGTGAAGACTCGACTAGATGTTTCCTACGAGATGAATGCCTCTTGAGTTGAAGGTTACGCCTCTCGCCCGACGGAACACACACCTTGTTGCGATTAACTGCAAAGGTCGTCACCTCTCCCAGAGCGGGCCGTGCAACATTGCCTTTCGTTCCAATCACACCTTCTTTATGAACGATACCAGAACCGCCTGCCCGACCGATTCCAGATGGTTGACGGACGTGTTTGCTGGTAGCGTTTTCATCCGCTTTTCCACGATGAGCCATTGGTCGTGACCGTAGAGGCAACTGATGCTGTGATGAGGTTTTGGCTAGGGAGAGAGAAAAGAGGCACGTACACGAGCATGGTTGGAAGCCATTTGAAATGATTTGGACTATGTACGATGAAGATATAGAAAGACAAAGGCGGTAGAGAGGGTTAATGGTAGAAGAGAGAGTACAAGGACGAGGAAGATGCAGCAAAACGAACGAAGACCAAAGGGAGTGACCGTCCCCCTTGAAGACCTTTCCAAAGTCCAACCTCGAATTTTGATCGCGGTTCCAACAGTCACGTGGTCGTTCAAATTGCCAAAACATGTACAATCGCGACTTGTAATGTGACTTATACGCGAGCCTCGAGGCTTTAAAACGGCGTTTGACGTGGATGCTCAGGAATCCTTGTTCAAAATATAGAAATAAGGGTGTACAAATAAAGGTGTCCATGTCCCTATCAACGGTCCCACCGCGAATACTTGTTCGAGCCATACCCATCTTCGCTCTGCGAGGACTTGAGTTTCAGTCCAAGTCCTGCGCGCTCGTAACTACTACTGGCCCTCGTGTCTACAGGCTCAACGCGACCCTCACCATGTAAACCCAGTGATTGACCTGGCCGCCAACCCTGTTTCATAAGCAATCTATGGCCTACGCTTGACGGTGGAATGGGGACTTCTGGGTGTGACTTGGGTTCCGATGGTGCTATTAAAGAGACTTGGTGATGAGCGACCCCCGGTGCCTCTAGAGACAAGGACGACGGATTTAAAGCACGTCGAACAGCTGAGCGATCAATATAACGATGCTCAGGAACATGAGGGCTGCTATCATTGTTATGTTTAGCAAGAAGACTTCGTTTCAATTGAACCAGCTTTCCCCTGGGGTCATGGCTAACTCTCTGCGCAGAATGGGTCGCTTCCAGAGCAGAAGCCTTTCGTGATGGAACGAAATTCTTCTTCGCAGTGGGAAACAGAGGGATCTCGTCTCCGCCTATTGGAGAGCACTCCTGGCAGGGAAGGCCATCATCATGTATGTGAACGACGAACGTGGTCCCTCCGAGAGTTATCTCGTCAAAATGATATAACCGCCTTGGTATGCTGGCCGATTTCGGAGAAGACAGCCTGATTCCCCGAGTGTCCAGTACTTTGGCAGAGACTTCAGCGGCTGAACGCAAGAAAGTCCCGTGTTTCGAGCCCATATCGACGAGACCCCAACCGTTCCATGACTCGTCCCAATAGACCGTCGCATGCAGCTTCGACACTTCCATCTCTTTGAGCCGGACTTTCGGTACCCCAGAATCAGTAGCGTCTCTACCGAATTGTATTTCTGTGAATCCATCCAACAACGCAATGCGATGGGACGGAGGAAGGGCTTGAGATGCCGAGACTAGGAGACGAAGACAGCCTTCAGCGCCATTTGCGTGGTGAGTAGAACTATCTGGCTTTTGATGCTGCGAGACGCGCAAGGGCACATCGGAATGAGGGTCTACAGGGTCCCATGGCCATTCATATGATATGTCGTATGTATACTCGGCAGAGTCATGAGTGCCAGTATTATGTGTCGAAGAGGAGTGGAGAGTTGAAGTATCATCCATAGTCTACGTCCAAAGGATTCCTAGAGTGCAAAGCAGGCATAGAGATTCAGAAAGAGACTACGGAGGAATATGAGCATTGGTAACTTAGTCCTGTCTGCTGCTTGTTGGTAAGAGCGAAAAGGCTACGGCAACTGCCGCTGGCACTTGACTCGTCTTTTACACAACTTTTACATCAACTTTACATGTTCTAGCAGTAAAGTCACAAAGACTCCCTGCGATTCTCATGGCTTCACTATCACAGGTACTGGCCTTTCATATCTACTGACTTGAAATGCTGACCAAATGCTGACGGTTGTCGCTGGAACCCCTCTTTCGGCTCACATCCGCAGGAACACTTGAAAGTCCTTCTTAGTAAAGAGTGGCTCGTGAAAGTAGACGCGGTCAAATCAATACCCTACTTGTTCGTTCGTACTCGTCTCTCATCGTCACTCTTTCAAGAAGGCGACCTTGGAGTTTAAATGATTGCCACTCGTCTAGAAATTCTACGCATCCACTGTTGACATCTCATGCGTGCTACTCATCACTGACACCAAATCTGTATGGACAGAAGGTATGTGTTCATATCTCCCATTCGGAGTGGATACTGGACCCTTTGCTGTTCAAAGTATTGAATAGCAATCAATTTGCACGTCGTTGGAGATCCTCTAACGGCCTTGACGTGTCATTCCAAGGATCAGATCAGGACGAGGATGAATGGCGACTCGACAACCTTGAAAACTTGACAAAAGCTCATTCGCTAAGTGGCGTGACCGACCTCTCCTTTGACGTCGTGGATTCGCGATACTCGGTCAGTTGCACACCGTCATTCTTCTCTTCCCATCGAACAAGTGCTAAAACCCAGTGGTTTGGCTAGGATTTCGCAATTGAAATGGAGTGTGAGGCTTTCAAGTGGAGATGGGAGACTTGCTTCATAGGTCACAAAGATTCTGCGGAAATCATCTCGAAGCACCTTGTCTTGCCACTCATCAGCGTCAATCACCTAGCTTTCAGTACCGGTGATGGTGTGGGCGAGATGCCTGAGTCTGACTTGGAGAAGGTAAGCCAGGAGTCTGTGAGTCTGTATCCGTCGTTCCTATCAAGCTCATTCTACGAGTAGGCTATAGACAAAGTTGGACGGACCGCTAGAAGGACTATCGACACTCACATCAGGAATGCAATATCAAAACCTCGTGTGGCAACTACCATTAGGCGCATGACTGCCATGTTTAATTTCCTGCCGGACCTACGTGAGAGCCTTTTTTGTGACCTTTGCTCGTCACGTCTGACCACTTTTCCTTTCTGCATCAAAGCTGATATATGTTCCACCGTTGAAAAGCCGAAATTTCAGGCCCAGTCTGCACCGACGCAAAAGCGGGTTCCAAATTCGGTAAAATCTCGCTCTATTTCTCCGGTTCCATTCCCAACGGTATGCACTTCTTGCCACATGTAGATGATTGACTTAACAAACATGATCGCATCCAGCCCACTGAGAAGGTTCATCGAGAAGTCGATGTCAGAATGGCTTCTCCAGAACCGGAAAGTTCTAAGGCCGCTTCTCAAGCAGCAACAGCAGGGGATGACTCGGAGACTGAAGAAGAGAGCGACCAGGAGGTTCATGTTGGAAAGGGTAAGGCACCGTTGCAAGTGGCGTCGTCATCTCCAGCTCCGAGATCGAAACCAGCCTCTGTTGTGCCCGAAGCCAATGCACCTTCCAAGAGCCCTTCGTCAAACTCAGAGCCGTCCTCCCCTCCTCGTCCGCCCCCGTCCACAAAGAAACATAGACCCAGTTCATCCAGTGACGACGATAGCGACGCTGCACCTACACGTCGTACTGCACCAAACACTGGGGTCAAGAGAGGTACGAAACAGCCCATAAAGAGAGGGGGCAAACGGTTCTAAGCATTGTTGAGTATTGCTTCAACCTTTTGTTATGATACAAATTCGGCAATGTACAACATTTACTCATGATAGCAAAGCAGTGGAGTGAAAGCTAGTCCGGAAAGCCAAAGTCTCAACGCCTTGTCCCAACTAGCCTGTCCAGCTCTGCGCGTTTGCAATCATCGCAGATAGTATAGAACTGATTAACAGTTATCTTTACTATTTTGATCTCCTGCTCAGTAAAGAAAATGATCTGTCGCGACGTCATATGGTAAGGGCGTGGAGGAAAATATACCTTTGGACAAGTACATGGACCCCTCAAATTACGATGTATGTGGTTATTGGATTCACCACAATACGGATTACCGCAGTCAATTACTGGACCTGGGACATAGTCCGTCTGGAAAAAGTGAGCATACGGCTAGAGGAGATTTAGAATTTGGGACCACAGGCTACACAAACAAAACCAGCCTTGCATCCTCTATAGAGATCGCCACGCCTATGCAGAAGATGGTAAGGCCGTAATGAAATAGTCTGAGAAAAAGACTTACAACTCTCGTTTGCACATCTAGAGGGAACTGTTAGCGGACTAGCGACAAAATCTGCAGGAGACCTACGGTTATTGTGAGAACAAGGTCAAGTATGAAGGTTAGCAGTTTCTGGCACCGGTGTTGATTCGATTGGGTTTATAAGTAAATCGTAGATCCCGATGGCGTCGCTAAAGATAGGTCTTACCACCACCACAGCGTCACGCTGCAGCTTAAAGACATAGAAATCGATATTCCTTATATGAGTAATAGACCCTGACTTCCGAGTCCGTTATCTGAAAAGCAGCGGATCCAACTTCCGGACTGAGATCATAGGAGAAGAAGACGTGTCTTGGCAGCGTTTTCAATTGCAGGGTTCGAACGCCACGAACAAAATGGTGGGCTTGTAAAACGAAGAACCTGTGAGACGAAGTACTTTGCTCTAGTTTACTTTGGAGCACGCTTGAGTATCGTACAAAGCTTGCAGGCGGAAATTACATGACGAGGACTACGGCCTACACGAGCCTACACGAGGACGTGCTATGACTGCTTGCGAGAGTCACACGACGTTTGTTCGGAGACTGCGATAAATAGATACCTCTCGTGTCCTTCCGCTGCACAGAGACGGCAATGACCGTAGCTGGGTGCCTGGACAGACGATGGCAATCATGACGAAGGATGTGTCAAGACTCAAGAAAGAGTTACAGGATTGGTTGTGAAGTGTATCAAGTCAGGCGATGATGCACAGCGCGTGGTTGGGCCACCAGTGATATGGGGATATTAGCTATGGCCTGGAACTGTTGTCCAAAAAGAAGTTGAGGAGCAGATGTAGAACCCTGTAGAACCTTGTAGCGTTTAATATCAGTGACAGATTCAAGTATAGTGTTCTAAAGTTTACGTCAAGACCGTGACCAATCAAGCGAGTAGCTTCCTGCCGTTTGCTTGCCAGTTCACTATGAGCGAACAGTCCCTTTTAGATGTGAGGTCTACTTTCAGTTTCGTTCTCAACATTTTCTCATAACTCCACAGGCATCCTTGTCAGAGTCTTTCTCTCCTCCATCTCTAAGACGGCAGTCTATTCCTCCAGCCAAACCTCAGAGCGAAGGGACCGAAGAGACTCCGGCCAACCCTCCAGATACATTGTCAGCTTCGTCAGATGCTCATGAAAAATGGAAGGAGGAGTACGAAGATCAAGTCAAGGTCTGGAAGTCTCAGTCAGCAGAGGCTCGAGAAAAAGCTGAGAAGGAAAGAGCGCGTTGGGAATCCATTCGTCGTTCCGCAAGTCTAGAAGGGGTACATATAAATCCACCTCCGTCAAGTTCGGCCTCCTGGGATAGTATCAGCACTACAGATCCCGTTCTCGAAGGTTCTCCTAGTCCTGCAGACGCCAGGGATCTCGTCACAGGCGAAACTCCCAAAACTCAAGTCGTGCGTTGTGCCATTTGATCATATATGCTACTCTTACTGATACTCTGTGTCGCGTTCGAAAGGTCGAGCATACAACGCATTCTCGGCAAGAAACAGGCGACGATCAGAAATGGGAAGACCTACCTTCTGAAGTGACATCGTCTCTGCCGTCCATGTCCTTTCCAGAGAGCAATGAAGACTCGTCCCCGGATCACCGGGACCACGATCATAGACGCCAACCACCACTGGAACAACCTACATCTGTAACCCTCTCCGTATTTGATTCCTCTCTATCGACGAAGACGCGTCTGAAGGCGTTATGCTCTGCACTGGCCATCAATCTTCTACTCCCATTTGTGAACGGAGTTATGCTGGGCTTTGGGGAGATCTTTGCCAAAGATATCGTTTTAGGATGGTTGGGGCGGAAACCGGAACGGCCTGGATCTGTGTCGTCCTCCCTCGGGCTACGCAAGTCATTGAGTAGACGATCCAGGTCAGACTCATGATTCATGCATGAGCTGCTACTATACAGGCTTTAATGTGGTTGGTAAATTTATCCGCACGAAAACAAGATTGCAGTCACACACAAAAATTAACTTTGAGATTTAAGTACATAGAACGACAATGATTCTACATTTCGCATTCGTATATGGGTACCTGGCGCTAGTTTTCACACTCACCAAGGTCGCCCAAATCAGTTAACTCTGGGGATCAGCGTCTCTGTGCACATCTCATCAGCGACAAGCATTGCACGTCAAGTGACCAGACACTAACATAGGTCAAAAAAGAGCCCTGCGGCGCTTGCTGCCTGTCTCAAAAACTATAGTTCTAGGATTCGTTGACAGGAAAACACCGAGGTTCTGAGAAATCATACGATTGCAGCGCTTGATTTTTGACCTCCACATGGTATTACATGATGGCCAATGGCAGCACTGAGCTTTAGGCAGAGACTGACAAAATCGTTACATTCATATGGCAAGATTCAGTGCACGAACCTTATGGCTTGTAATATAGCAGGGAAAAGCCACCAACCGTAGGTAGTACAGTACAGAAAATTATATAAGGCTCACCTCACAAGGGAAACCCTAGGGAGAAAACCGGTTGCAAAAAAAAAATAAAGTGGAAGGAAACTATCGCATCACCCACCACCGAGAACCCACCGAAGCCAATGTCATCTCTTTGCAAAAAGCGCTGGAATGAGTCACAGAACAGTGCAAGGGGAAAACGAGGACAGGCAAAAGGGGTTTGGACGGACTGGGGATATGACATCCACGACTCTTCCTCTCTCCACGTGACCCCACAGTATTCAGAGGAAATCCTCTGCTCTTGCTCGCTTTTTCCCTCTCGGTTCTTCTCCTCCCTGTATAGGTACACCTTCTGATGGTTTGACAAACTTATATCTGGGATGATGCGCACGCAATTCTTCCTGGAAGGCCATGAGTGAGGGAGTTTGGAGACCAAAGTCTGATACACGTACTGGTGAGAAATTCGCATCAGAGAATTTGAGTTCCGTGGGCTTTTTGAATGGAGGATTAGTTTGTTTCCTAGCAGGATCAGGTAAAGTAGGTTGAGAGCCTTGACCTGTGGAGGTAGTCGGTGGTACAGGAGTTGCTGTCGCTGCTGGAGGTGGTGTCGGCGTCGCAATGTGACCCATCGAGAGAGTAGAAGGCGGCGGCGGCGGCGAAGCAGAAGAAGCTTGTTGAGGAACAAATGCTGGGGGTGGCGGAAGAGGAGATCTGCCAGGTGCTCCTAGAGGCATGGGTGGGAATACACCCGGTGGTGGTGGCATCATGCCTGGAGGCGGAAATCCGGGAGGGACTGGGAAGCCAGGTGGCGGTGGACTGTATAGAACAATGAGATTCCGCTCAATAAGCAAAGGAAAGGTGCTTACAAGCCTGGCATACCGTGCATAGGAGGAAAGGGCGGCTGACCTGGCATCATACCTGGTGGAGGGAACATGGGTGGTACTCCATGAGGACCAGGAGGCATCATTCCGGGAACAGGTGATATAGGTGGTACGGGAGTAGGTGGGGCTGCGTATGTTTGAGGAGCACCGAGGACAGGTCCAGAGGCAGCAGTATTGGGAGCTGGTGCAGATTCGTTGTGAGCACCCATCAACGCTTTATGGGCTTCAAGAGCAGCCCTGAGCTCTTCCTCTGACATGGGACGGTTTTCGGTCTTGGGTCTCTTCGGGGCAGGTTGGGAAATAGATCCAGCTGCTAGACCGAGTTCAATCTCCTTTCGACGCTTGTAGTCAGCGACATCAGGTGCGGGTATACCCTCCATTCCAAATATTTCGACCTCGTATCCATCACGACCCGGGAGTGCGTTTTCAATGCGAGGAAGGCTGTAAGGCAACAAGAGTCAGTCAGACAAATTTCAGCTTTGATGATCGCACGTCACGCACTTCTCCGGCTCTAGTTTGTGGACTTGCTGGATATGGACAGCAAGACCTCCAGCGGTGTTGAGACGCCTAGGACACATGTTGCACTTGAAGTGCTTTGCCTTTTGGTGCTGCATGAGGACTAGACGAAGAGATAATGAAGTTAAAATATAAGAGATTAGCTGGCGATAAGTACCTTTTTCATCTTCAAATTCACGTTCACAATACCAGCACCAAGGCCGAATAATCTAAACTGATGTTAGATATCAACGGGGTAGGAAAGGAGGAGTATTTACCTGCTTGCTTTTTTTCTTGCCCATTGGTGAGGTTGAGAGCTTGGGTTGACTTAGTCAGCAAGTCCGACGCCGACTAAAGGCCGACGCCGATATTTACTCTCTAGCTGCAACTCAGCCTGTGACCCTGAAGGCCTTCAGCTCATAACATGAGCATATGAACTATTTTGAGCTCATATAATATTGCGTACAGGGAAAGACGTGCAGTGCGATTGTGACAACGACAGACAGCTCAGTTGACAATGGGCGTTGTACCGCTCATTCTTCAAATTTGTAGGTTTTGGCTTCGGAGAGGTATTTAAGAGAACAGTCCTCCCTCAGGAATATCGTTTTTTTCCTCTTCTTTGGAGAATATGATATATTTTGGACGACTATGGGGCTCCGTGTTTCATGATAGCGACGGGTGTGTGAAGATGAGCTGAGCCGAGCTCGGCAAACAGTGTAATTTCTTGTCCAGCAACGACATCGTCCTCTGCTAGCTGGTCGTCCCCGTCGTGAATGTTGCATTGAAAGGCTCGTCTATACACTGTGAGTCGTCCTGGACCCTTCAGTTTTGTCTGGACTCACCATTTGCAGTCTTTGTTTGCCCCAGCCTTGGGCAACTCTCCACTCTTTTATCCCCCATCCTTCCTTAGGTCACTCCCTGTCCCTTCATTATGGTCTTTGCTCCCTCCCTTCGACATCGTCATGTCCTTCGTCAGCTCGATAACGATCCTCTTGGTGTTCCTACGGCAGAAGGAATCAGCACAGGCGCATTGACCGCCGGTACGGCGTCGGGAACTGCCCTCGCATTCGACACCTCTGCTGTCAATAATGGCGTTACCCAAGGTCCTGCAGCCACTCTCACCTTCTCTGTTCCCAAAACCACTTCTACCACTGACGCTCCGTCTCAATCAGAGTCGGATACCGCTTCTTCCAGCTCATCCTCTTCCAACCAGATTCCCATTGGAACGGTGATTGGTGCATGCGTCGGCGCATTCATCGGCGCTATTATCCTTATCTCTTTCGGTATCTGGATGTACAGGCGTTCGGATGCGAAGCACCGTAGACGCAGTCCTACTCGCAGCGCCCGCAAGTCGGATCAGTGGAAGAGACTTGGTGACAATGAGGATAAATGGGATGGAATGCCCAAAACTCGAGAGATTTCTGGCGGTGTCTCCGTGGCGCCTGCTGATCCTCCAGCAGAACCCATGGAGAAACTGACCATGTTCAAAAAATCCCCCAGTATCCGAACAAACACGACACAGGCTCACACCGAGGAAGTGCTCAGCAATACCTACAACTTTGATCATCCATTCGCTCAGTATCACCCCAACCTCGCCCAACAACTTGCTTCTACTCACGAAGCTGAAGAACCCACTGTCAAACCCTTCACTAACCGGGCCGAAGCCGTTCCTTCGTGGGATGGTGATGCTTCCATGCAAGGCTCCTTCCTCTCCCTTCGTTCCAACCGCTTGTCAGGCACCATGTCCCCTACTTTCGATATGGCTATACCCACGCCTCCGCTGACTTCCTCTGAATTGCACCGATGGGAGTCGGCCGAGGTGATTAACTTTGAAGGGCAGTCCGCAGAGATCGTTGACCCGTCCAACGAGAACTCCAACAACCCCTTCTTACACCACACTGAAATCAGGAGGAAGAGTGTAAATAATCCTTTCTTTGGTGCCCAACCCGATACCAGGAGAGCTAGCGTCTCCAAGGGTAGCCGTAGCAGGGGCATCACTCCGGGTCTTGTGACTACGCCCCCCTCAGACGACATTAATCCCTTCAGCGATGACGCTGGACAATATTCCAAGTCGCATGCAGGGGTCGACTCTATGGCTTCTAACGCCTCAAATGACAGGGCTATACAATCTCTCCTAGCTGCTTTAGAAGTCAGACCCGAGGATATGCCACGGGTTGCCTCCATGCAACCTTCGCTCTTGTCTGCGTATACAGAGGAAGACGTGACGGATGCGTTCCCGGTACCCCCTGGAACCCACTCTACGGCATTTAATGCCAATTCGTCTTCATAAGGATACTGCTTTGTATCATTGCTAGCTTATTACGCACAATATTCGATCCCTTTACCTTACTGCAACTCCTTTCTTATCCTGCCTCTCTTCCGTCTCTCCTCCCGCTTTCCGTTTCTTTTTCTGCCTTTATTTCCTTTGCACCCTTCATTGTAGCTTTTATGACATGCCTTCGTCGACCCAGAAATCGATCTGGTATCGACTATTTCGAACATATGCTTGTTCTTTCCTTCCCTTCGATGCCCAGTCCAGCGATACATTGTTATGTGTGCGCAGGCTTTGTGGAGTTTACTCTTGAGAATTTTCATGTCTTTATTCTTCTTCAATTCTGCTTTCGATTTGTCTAACTTGTGCTGATGTTGATCTTGTTCTTGAGCGTTGACAACGAACCACGGTAGTGAAATAACCCCTACGGTCTACGGTTTACCTCATCCCAGTCCCTTCCTTCTCTATCATTGGCACTGGGACATTCGTCCGTCCCACCATACACTGTCACAATCGTCGTGCTAGTCCTCTTCGTCTTTTTTCTACTTGCTTTATTTATCGTCCAGTTGAAATTTGATGTAATGCAATATCTAGTACAGACCACCCAAAATTTACGAGAAGCTCTCAGATGGTGTGACACCGTTGACTCTGAGTAAGGCATGGAGAAAATCCTATACATAGCGACAGCAGAAAGTACTACGCGGTAGTGTGTTTCATGTTCATCGTGTTTGACCTATTCAACCTATTCAAATTGGCGAGTTACGCCTACTATATACTCTATCGTCCCTGGACTAGCGAAGGGATCGACAAGTGGCTGCTATGTAAGAGATATTCAGATAGCAGCAATTTTGTATCTACAGCTGAAAGTGATTGGCTGAAGGATGTTGAAATGGTCGTTTTTGAATTCTCTTCTTTTCAGCAACATACACTCTGATGTCAAGATATGGACCGTAGATCTGGCGACTTCGGTCACTATGGATTATGGGTGCAATCCGCTAATCAGGCACTCGGTAACTCGCATCTTTCCAACTCTTTCGGAGATACTTGTAACAAGGACCTTGCGCCATGTCTTCGAAAATCAATTGATGTACATGTGCAGCTGGAAACATAGGATACAAGCTGAAAATATGAAGTAGTCCTCATATTTCTGAAATGGTAGATTATTCGAGAAGGGTCAAGAGCTTGCGAACTCGAGTCATGTTAAGCGTGGTTGCACAGCCACACAGGTGGGGAGAAATCGACATTAATTATGTACAGACAGTCACGGTGCCAAGATGGCTCTCCATAGCTCTCTTCTAGACCACCATGTCCAATCACTTTCAACAATGGAACACCCAGTACCACCCACAACCTGAGCATACTTATCCATCCTACGACCAAACCTCAAATGACTACTCATACCCGTCCGAACCATCGCAATCCTCGCTCTACGCGTCAGGTACCAGAAGCGACCCATATATGCAGAATCCTAATTACCAGCAACCCCAGCAGCAGCAGCACCCAACTCTTCCTACGTCTTACAATTTCCAACCGGAGCTTTTTCGGGACCCTAACAGGATCCTGCCATCCTCGTCTTCGGGGCAGGTCCACCATCCAACTACTTCGTACATTCCTTCCTCATCTTCTACGGCTAAACGGCAACGTGTTCATGAACCCGTGGATGACACCAAAGATGAAGACGTCGATACGGATGCAATCCCAGAGCAGAAGGAAGGCAACAAGGGCAAACCGTAAGCAGTCATCTTAATGCTTCTCAACCGCGTGTCGTCAACTTTCATCTTATTATTGTTGTCAAAGTGGCGCGTGTGCCCGGTGCAAAAGTCTCAAAGTGAGATGCGAGTTCAAGACCGACACTGACCCCTGCAAGCGCTGTTTGAACGGTGGTCACGAATGTGTTATTCCTGGTCGCAAAAAGCGGCGAACACCACCGTGAGTGATCCTGATCATTTCAAGCAGGGACCGGACTGATGTATGCTGTCGTTTTTCTTGATGCAGGAAACGCGAACATCTGCTCGCACAAATACAGAAACAGGCCGAAGAAATCGAAAAACTTATGGCTAAGCTTGTTGCGACAGAAGCGTCGAACAGGGACTCTCGTCGTACCTCTACCGAGGATTTGTGCGAAACTGTGTCTCCGGACTTCTTATCTTCTACAGCGTCCCAAGGCACTCTTACAGTCCCTTCTTCAGCGAACAAAGCCGTTGAAGACTGGTTTGCCAAGGCTAGAGACAGTCTTACGGAATTTGGCGGGTTCATTGGGATGGGAGGTGCTTCCTTACCAAAGAGTTATATCGTGGACCCGGACCTGGAAGACTCCAGTGACGTTGAAGATTCTGACGAGTACTCTGATGCACGATCCGACTTTGAAGACAACAACTATGTCATTTCTACTGTCGAGTCGGATGCGGAGGAAGTAGAATCTGGGAGACGAGGTAGAGGAACCTCTGTCTCAAGTTCTGGAAGTGGTCAACGTGCGAAACTAAAGGGTGCCAAGAAAGGTGGAGGCAGGATGGCGACGTTGCCCAGCGAAGCAGCGCCTTTTGGTCTGATGGCAGGACTGAGCCTCAGGAACAAAAAGAGGTCCGATGCAGGTTCCGATGTCGGTCAAGAGGAAGCAGCTGAAGGTGAAAATGGACTGGGTGTCGCCAACGCTGATTTCTTTAGAAGTGAGTGCCTTGTTTCTCGCAAGCGGGCGAGTTTCTGATTGACCTTAGGTCCAACCCCTGACCCTAAAAGCACCAGTATAGATGCGGTACCTCAAGCTCCTCACATACTTGCTCGGGGGATCATCACTCCGGAAGAGATTGAACCTTTATTCAAGATGTCAGTGTTCAAATATACCTGTTGACGCACAGATGCTGATATCTACCTTAGCTTCTTCGACCTCATCAATCCGTCGATATCTCTTGTCGATCCGGTTCTCTACACCCCTGAGAGAACCGTGTACAGAAGCCCTTTTTTGTTTACAGTCAGTGAGTATAGTCAGTCCCTGAGTTTTCTGATAATTTAACACGTTGCAGTCTGCGCTGTTTCGTCGAGATTTTATACGGAGCGCCCTGGCATATATATGCAAGCGATGCATTATGCCCAATTCGCTGCCGGCTCTGCGTTGATCGGTGGACCCAAGAATGTTGAAATGGTCATGGCCTACATAATACTGAGGTTCGTCCTTGCTCTGGGAAGTGTATATTAGTACCGACTATTGCGTTACAGTCTATATCAGCTTCCTTTCAAACGTTGGGAGGACTCTCGGGGATGGTTGTACCTTGGATTGGCCATCAGGTGAGTAAGGTACAAACTTTGATTCGACTAGTATAAACTTTTTGTTATCCAGAATCGCAACCGAGTTGAACCTTCACCATCCCGTCACCGCCAAACCCCAGAATGAGTTTCATGCTCGTGAAATGCTCAACCGAACTAGAGTCTGGTTGAATTGCTTCAACTTGGATCGTTCTACGGGTTCGCAATACGGGAAGGCTCCTATAATCCCTGACACAGATTATCTCGCAAATCATTCTGAAGACTGGTGGCACAGTTCACCTTGGAACATGAAGAACTTTGACGTACATCTGATTTGCTATCAAAATGAATTGAGAGTCATGGCGGGTTTCGTGAAGAAGATTTACAGTAATCCTGAACATCCAACAGGATTGAACAAGGTACATGCTTGCTCGTTTGTTTGTCAAATTTTTGACTGACAATTGTGTCATTACAGGAAGTTGACTTTGAGCGCCTAGCTGCAGAAACAGACGAAGAACTCCAGCAATTGGAGGAACGTTGGTTCCCTATACTTGACAAGAATGTTGACCCAAATGACCGACAGGGTCTTCTGCGAACTGGTCTTCTGAAGCTTGCCTTCAGCTACGCACGACTCATTGCCCTGTCTTACGGCTTCCAGCACGCGTTTGGAAAGAATAATTTCAATGAAAATCCTTTCCTGATGCGCTGCAAAACTGCTGCCTTTGATGTTGTGAAGGCTATGGTCGAGAACCTCGCTCAGCCAGAGCTTAGGATATATATCCGTCACGGACCGGAAGCTCAGAGTGTGTTCACTACTTTCGCTGCTGCTTTCCTCGTGAAGGTAACTTCTCGGTTCTTTTGTCTCGCGTTGAAACGTCGCTAAGATACTGTTTTCTAGCTTCTACAACCGAAATTCTCGTCCTATCTGGATGATCACACTCGCCAGGAAATTCGGAACCATGTGCAGAGTGTTATCGATCTCTTCTCTTCTCCTGATATTGCACTCGATAATCGCCATGGTCCAAAATTATACGCACGGTTCCTGAAAGGTCTCCTTGCTTCGCCCATGGTCACTGGCGTTCCCCGGAGAAAAACCCATCATCCCTTATCATCGTCCATGTCTTCTTCCTCTTCTGGTCGGCAATCTGGACCTCACAACCACCTCAACGGTCTGTCCGCTGATCACCCATCACCTGCGAGCTCTCACTCTCTATCACCGCCACCTTCCCATGAAGCCATGTCCTTCGATCATTTCGCACCAACATCGCAAGGCGCCATTGATCCATTCCAGACCTCCATGGGTGTTGATCCCTCTCACTCCTCTGCGTTACCGCAGGATGATTTTGGGATGGGTCAGACAGATTATAACCCGTATCAACAGCAAGGACTGCCGTTACCGGACGGTGATGATTTATTGCGTATGCATTCCATATCTGACCCAGCTAACTGGCAAGGAATGGCAGTACCGAGCTACAATTGGCTGGGCCAGTTCCAGAATGAGATGAGGTTCAATATGTATGGACAGAACGCGCAGTATATGGCAATGTAATGGATTGACTGGAGTTGTTTTTATGCCTTTGATTTGTGTTTTGCTATCGATAATGTATTTTTCTTGACGCATAGTGTATGTATCCAATAATTTAGGTTTCGATACTTGTACCGGATTTTTTTTTTCTTTTCGCTGTCTAGTCACAAGTGTTTCCGTGTATTTACATACCGTTGGATGAGATTAACACAATACGTGAGAGTATAATACAAAATGATAATGATTGTAATAATAAAAAAACCAAAATGTGAAAGAGTGGTCGACGGAATACCGTCTATCCTGTATCCAAGTCTAGCTCATAGTCTAGCTTTAAGCTTATAGTCTAGCATCAGCAGGCATAGCCCGGAGCGCCTGTCTTACTCCGAGGTCGGCCAAAACATCCTCTGTTCCACCCAACAGGGAATCGAAAGGAACTGTGCGGTGATACTGACAAAACAGGAAGAATGAATGATAGCCCTCATAGAAAAATAGGACCTCGGCTTACATGTTCAATGAATCTACCCATACCGGTCTTTGTTACACCTCGTCCTCCAAAAACCTGGACGGCGTCTCGCGCTGTCTCCTGGGCACATGAAGTAGAGTAACTCTTCAAGAAAGCTATCTGTCCCGCGAGCTTGCTGGCTTGTTGTTTATATGTCTGTGAGAATCAAGTATGAGGTCTTTTGGTGCACGGGAGGATGAGAAGAATCATACCATGTTACACATCTGGTAGGTTATGTTCTCAAGCCAGTTCTGCGTGCCTTTATGTCGCAAATGTATTGAGCGATCGCCTTGTAGAAAGATAAAACCAGCTTACTTTCAGCCTTTTCAATCATACCAGCCAACTTCGACCGGACAACAGCCAAAGAAGTAAGGGGTTTGCCAAATGCTTTACGTTGGGTAGCCCATCTGTTATGTGACATGAGCATGATGAACATGGACAGTGTAACATGCTTTCTTACTTGAGACATTCCTCAACTGGAAGATTTGTTAGCACGACCCTTGCCAAGCAATAACGTAAAATTGCTCACCAATTGCTCTCTGGCTACGGGCAGATGCACAGCACATTACCCACCGCTCGTGGTTGAAGTTACTGAGGATAACAAAGATTCCTCCACCCTCCTCTCCCAGAGTGTTACCGACAGGAACACGAACGTTGTCGAAGGTGATGAATGCAGTTCCAGCAGTAGTTGAATAGCTGGTCTTGATTTGACGAGTCTCAACACCAGGGCCACGTTCTACGAGGATGACGGTGAATCCATCCTAGTCAAGACTTTGAGAATGACACAATCAGGACGATCAGATTGATATTCACCTCAGTCTTGCAACCAACAGTGAAATAATCCGCGAAGACTCCATTGGTAATCCACTTCTTGGAGCCTGTTTCAGAAGGTTAACAGGGCGTCACGCAAATGCTTAAGTTGACCGACCATTTATAATCCAGTGTTTTCCGTCTTCAGTTTTTACTGCTGTGGTTTGCAGGCCCATGACATCACTTCCGGCCTGTGCTTCCGAGATGGCAAGACAGATGAATTTCTTGGCAGCAAGGACATCGGGTACAACTCTAGCCTTGAGCTCCTCGCTTCCAAAATTGATAACGGGTGGTAAACCAATAACTTTGCCTCCAAGAAGACCTAGCAGCACACGTCGAGGGTTTGCTGATGCAAAGACTGAAGCTAAGGAAATAACTCACCATCACCGTAACCACGAGCGCCACAACGAGCAAATTCTTGAGTGATGATGAGCTGTAATATGCCTTTAGCTCAGGGTCGCTAACGAGAGACATACAGTCGAACGCACCTCATGGAAATAATCGAATTCCTCGGGTTTCACGATCCCGCCCATCAAGGTACGTCCTTGCAGATGTTTCCCAGGTCCCATACGCATTGCATGAAGGTTGACCTCGCTGTAGAAGATTGGATGAGTGGCCAGATAGAATAAAAGGAATATTGTGAACTGACGCCATTTTATCCAGCACGCTTTGGTCGGGTTTCTTGCCATCTTCCTCTCGGGCCTTTCAGAGAGTGTAAGGCTCCAATGACTTCAAGGATGATTGTAAACATACCTGAGCATCGGGAGAGATGTATTCGTCCATGAACTTGCGGACAGCTTTCTGGAATTGACGATGGTTCTACGAGACATCAGTATATAAAACACAACTTCAATGGAGATTCTCGTACCTCCGAGTAATACGGACTGAAGTAGCCATCGCTCAACCAGGTAGGCTCTGCATGAGGAACTTTGCTGAGTTCCCCTGCGACAAGGGGTCGGTAAGTGCTGGTCTCTCCTTCAATGACACCGATTTGCAGGCGCTGATATTGGGGCTTTTCCAAGACTTCTATGCGATGAAGCCCGAAAAAGGCTTCGGTAGCATCTTGCCCAGCTGAAGTACGTGTTAGGGATGAATCAGGGCTGCACGAGATTTTGGCACATACCAACTTCATCGTCTAAAAGAGCTGCAATACCTCCTGGATGCAAGCTTTTGAAACGTGACAAATCGTACACTTTGGCATCAACAATGATCCACTAAGGATTGCTTTTAGTGAAATCTGTCTGCGAAAATAGACACTCTGGCATACCAGGTCATCGGGCTTGTTGTGCTGCAGAGCAGGTGAACTCGCGTCCAGAAATGAGCGGGTCGTAATCACATACCTTGGCGACCTCTTCACGAGTGAGTTGCTTGAGTTGCTTGGACATGATGGTTGGAAGGAAAGGAGATAGGCTTTGCGGAGAGTACGCAAAGTCTTTAGTACCCGCTGTAAGGCTATGCATGTGATTCCTGTCACTTTTGAATTATCACCTGCTTCAAGTTTCAGCGCGACACCCAAGCGTCGAGACATCTTACATACTGTCCTTGCGGAATCTCTATAGACCTAGTGAAGGGGAAATCTTGTAAAGTACCCGTACGTGACTATGTCTACAGAAAGTGTAGATACAAAGATAGTCTGTGACTCTGTCTAGGGGAGACTATTGTCACGTTATTCAACGTAGATAGCCAATTGGGTGTTTTCGTATTCAAATCAACTTCAACCGATTCTCCGACTCACTATAATCAAAGTCGTTCCCCGCAAAGTAAGGACATTGCCAGCACCTCATACATATATATTGACCACAGTCTACCTGCGGTCGAACGACAGCTACAATGAGCGTATGGACAGCAAACAGACAATGCGACAATTCGCCCGCAATGACGGAAGGAGGCCGAACAGCCAGCCATGTGGAGCCTTATAGGATTTGAGCGGATATATCCCTATGTATATATCCACTTGGTACAGATCCGAGGACGTTGTCAAAGGCGTCTTATCATGGAACGAGCTACATATCGTTGTGTCCAGGACAGATAACTCGTCGTCTATCTTGCCTGAAAGAAACGTCCAGTTCTATCCTGATTAGTCTTCCCCAGGTATGTAGAATACTGCAGAACATCGACTCAAAGGCTGACACAAGACTCACATGCTCGTTTACAGCTATGTATGTAGTATATGTTCTTCTCTTGCCGATTTCGCTGATTTTGATTTCGGCGTGTTCGTCATCCAACATGAGATTTTCATAGCCAGTTGAAAGTTCCCTCGTAAGTAGTATTTGTTAGCGACGGCAGTGTACCGCTGCGGGTTTATAAGTCATACTCAACTTGTTTCCTTCCTTTACGACCCGCCATTACTGATGTCCCTCAGAGATCCCAACTACACCCTCTGTGTCTCACGTCTAACCTCTGAACCGGTTGTCGTCCGTAGTCCGAAGCCTACGCATGTCCCAGATCATCATATCCTGATTCGAGTGGACCGCTTCGCCTTCTCTGCAAATAATATCACAAATCAAGTGCTCGCAGAGCACCCTCATTTCCGGCACGTATATCTCACTCGTCCAGCGTGATGTAGCTAAGAGCCACTCTACAGATATTTCGACTACTATCCTGTCCCAGAGCACGCTAACGTCAGCCAGAAGACTCATGGGGTTTTGCCCTTTTGGGGCTTCGCTACTGTCATAAAGAGCTCACACTCGAAAATCGAAGTAGGCGAAAGACTGTTGGGCTTCTTTGCTCCCACTCGATACCTCGTTCTTCCTCTCTCCGATGTTGGTGAAGTCTCGATGTACATTCCTCGACCTCATCTTCCTGCTGGTAAGTCCGGGGGATCATTCTCGTCATTCAATCCACTCACGACTTTGCAGATCGGTCAATCTTCAGCAAAGTTGTTCGATGCAAAAGCGATCCTGCCTATCAACCCTTCACGGAGGATCTCATGATGCTATATCGTCCGCTATTTTGGGCATCCTATTGGTGTGAAGACTGGTTGTCCTGCTCGGATTATCGGGGAAATTGCGAGAACCTCCTCGTATCCTCTGCGTCCTCCAAAACAGGCTACCTCTTCGCCTACTGCGCACGTAACGCTGACCGAGATATCAGACTCATCGGACTGACCTCAAAAAAACACGTGTCATTCACCAAGCATTTGGGACTCTATGACGAGGTTTACGACTATGACACTTTCTTGACCACCAAAACCTTCCAATCAAATCCAGGACGCAAATGGATCTACGTCGACGTCAACGGTAACGCCGCTCTGACTACGAAGATCCACAAACACTTTTCCTCGGATTACACTGGAACATTAGCCGCCTCCATCTCCCTCGGACTTGCCACAAAATCGCCGATTGTGGCTTGGGAGCAACAGTTAGCCTTGGACGCACAATTGGGGGCAGATCCTACGTTGGAACCCAATTTTCACGTCATGGGACAAAAGTCGAGCTGCGCAAACGATCCTGACATATGGCCGCAACGGGAACAGTTTTTCACCCCGGAATGGCTCGCGGTTAGGAAGAAGCAGATGGATCCGACGGAGATTTGCGCGTTAGCCAAGTCTGAGTGGAGTCGTCTAGTGCAGGATTGTCAGGGGTGGGTTGAGATGGAGCAGGTGTACGGGATAGATGGTGTGGTTAAGGCGTATGAACGTATCCTTCACGGAGATGTCGCGCCTGACAAGGGGTTGATTTGGAGTCTGTGGGACCAGGAGGCCCAGGTGCAAGCGGACAACATGATGTACCAGACAAGACTGTAATGTTCTTGTCAACGGCATGTTGAACTCTATGGAAAGCCGAATTGTGCTCGTCTTTTTTTCGCTGTACGGCCTGTTCATCTTGGAAGGTCTTCGATACTCATTGCGTCATACCATACAGTGGCAGAAATGCTATCCATCGGCTGAGTTGCAGTATTTCCGCCGTCCAAATCCATTACTAATTACTCGGCTTTAACGGTTTGACGTTACGGACTTGCACACTCTTGGACTTTTTGTAATGTTCCCAACTATTCGTGTATTATTAGCCAGTAGAGAATTTGTATCGTCTTGTCTTCTCCCACAACACTAGGGCTGGGTAAGAAATGTTTTCGGCCTTGTCAGTAACGTCAGAAATGTCTGGGCTCCTGGTCAGGTAAAATGACTGTTTTTAACAGTTTCTGACAATTAAGTAAGCAATATATTACTAGGAATAGACGCGCACCCTCCAAGCACCCTGGGCCTGAGGCCAACCCCGTTCCGTGTTCTTTGTAGATTTCCCACCATACCTCGCTGACCTAATCCCCGAAATAGGACTGTTTATGCTGTTCTGGGGAACATTATGATGTGAATGAGTGGACAAGGTCCAAGAAACTCGCAACGTCCCCGCCATCTTCACTCTGGAACTTGCTAAACTCGTGGTATAGCTTTTAGAGGCCTGTAGAGTCAATCATGGCGGAGGGGATTTGAGAAAATGAGCACAGGACAATCAGAATTTCTTCACCTCCGTATGGTTAGTGACTTCTACGACCCTACCAGACGCCACATAGGCCAGCATAGGCCAGCATAGGCCTCAGAGTTTATGACAATTTCTGACATTCAGAAATGTTAATAACGTGTTATAATAACATGTCAGAAATACAGGTGTTATTTACTTTTGAATTTCTTACCCAGCCCTACACAACACACACTTTCGAATCCTAAGCGATGGTTCTCCGATCGGATGAGACGGGATGCATCCTTAAAAGGAAGTGATTTGCATTTCGGAGTGAATCGATTGGCGTTCAAACTTCACGTACATATACATAACCCTGTGCTAACTAATTAATAGTAAGAAGAGCGGACGCAGGGCCACGCAAGCGGCCGCGCTATCAACCGAACATCAAAGTATTTCGATGGCTTGATCCTGAACGAGGTTGCTACGCTCCTGTTCCGAGAACCCAAACTCTCGGAGAATCTCAATAGTGTGTTTTCCTGGCCGCAAATAATAATCGCCCCCGAATGATGGCGTATTGAAATCCGTGCCATTGAAGGCCACTCGAGGGTGTACATCTGGAAACGGAGAACCGTTGCCTCCCTCATCGCCAGCCAAATCTCTAGCTTCTTCTGGTGTCAAGACGGGCATCACACAAGTATCGGTTCCTGTTGGGAATAAAACGATACGGATTAGCCCCTAAGCGTCAAACAAAACAGTCTGGGGGCGGTATGATAGCGAAAGCATCACTTGATTTTGATTTACATACCGTCGAACAGCTTTGCCCAGTCATTTCGAGTTCTGGTCATGAAACCTTCTTCAAGGTATTGCCGCAACTTGGGCCATTCCTGCCTGTTTTGTCGAGTTGCGGGGGTTGGAGTCCATCCAAAGGTGCTTTGGAAGCCTTCCGGGACCGATTCGATAAATTTGTCGATGAAAAGCTTGAAAAACTTTGGTTCGTTGCATCCGACTGACATCCATTGTCCGTCTTTGCAAGGGTAGACATTATAAAAGGGAGCTCCGCCGTCTAGGATGTTCGTTCCTCTTGGACCCGAATACCGGTCTCCGGCTGGGTTGAAATAGTGCAATAGAGGTGAGGAGGAGAGATATCTCAGACCTGATACCTTTCATGGAAGTAAGCTATCATTTATCAGGGTACTTAATTTGAAGGTGAGATACCATATCTGTATTCACGACTTGCCCTCGCCCACTTTGAGAACGCTCTAAGAGGGCCAATATGATACCGAGTGCACAGGGAATTCCACCTCCAGCAAAATCTGCTAGAAGGTTGAGAGGAAAAATGGGTCTATCTGGAGGACCTGGGAGCATCTTCTGACCTGTGTCAGTTGATATGCCATTCTTGATCAAGAAACTGAGACTTGACCGAAAAGACACCACTCTGGGCCAGGTAGTTAATGTCATGACCTATGTGGCAATTTTAATTATTTGGAAACCTTTGTATGAAACCCTGGTGTACCAGCTAGGTCCTTGTATTTCCCTGGAGCAAGGTATTTGTCAATGAGAGAATGTTACAGCCAATTATAGTCACCTTCACGAGGAAACCTGACACGGGTTATCAGTATTCTATCATATCAGTTCAAAAAGGAAACATGCACTACCCGGTGATCCTTGCGTAAACGAGTTTCTCATTCGGTCCGTTGAGAAACACGTTAGGGCCTAGGCCTAGTCTCTCGAGAACTCCAGGACGAAAGGGATCGATCAGAACGTCAGACTGGGAGATAATCCGCCTTAGTGCATCACGCCCGCTAGGAATCTTGAGGTTAATAGCCAAAGAGCGCTTTCCGCGCCAAAGAACATCGATAGAAGAGGAGGAGGGCCTGTCTACGCGGATAACTGAAGCACCGTGATCCGCCAAAAGAAGACCTGCGAAAGGCCCTGGTGCTAAACCTGCAAACTGAGACATGTTGGAAATACACATCTGTGCCAAAAAGATAAGCTCACTTCGACGACTTTGAAGCCTCGGAGAGCCATAAAGATGGTGATTGGAGAAAATGAAGTACTAGTGTATTCTGGGGCCATGGGAACATAAATGAACTTTGAATGACGCGGGTCAAAAAAAGCCGTGGGAAAATTCTTACCGCGGCAACTGTCATCGTACCGCCGGGAAGTGTCGATTTACATATGTGGGAAAAAATTATAGACTACTCCTTCATCTATCCTGCTCTGTCTTGCTCTCCTTCAAAACGTCGTAAGATATCACTGCACCGCCACTGGAACGCAATAGGCGCGTAGCCTATACGCCTCCATCACTTCTCGCCAGATACCATATCCTTCTATCAGCCCTACCCTATTTACCTTAATCCACAGCGACCGCGACAACGAGCACAGGCGACGTCTAGTCCAGCAGATGGAAGCGGAAAAGGCATCTTCAAAGCGACGTGGAAAGCGTTTAAGCAAAGCATGCGACCCCTGCCACAAAAGCGTTGAGTTTCGACGTCCCGGATGAGCCTCGCACTTTTGTTGACGTCTTTCTTCTCCAGAAACGAAGATGCGACGGAACTTCGCCTTGCAGTAACTGCTACTTTGCCTCAAAGCCCTGTACCTATACCGACTCCAATGGGCGGCCTGTACCTGCTCCAAGAACAACCAATAATCCAGGCCAACCTTCTTCCTATGCTTCCCCGAATAACCCCGCTTCTTCCTTCACATTATCCCAGGAGGCTCATGCACCTCCGCGGAAACGACGACGTCAAGACGAACCCTCTCAACCCCTTGCCTTCTCAATGGAGCCAGCACTGACTCGCGAACTTACAAACTGTCAGTCGACCTCTATTTGCCTGGGTCGCGTTTTGATCATATTCTTCAGTATTTTTAACGCATGACCATCCTGCACTTTCCATCATTCACAAGCCATCATTCACCAATGCTCTCTCTCTCAATCAAGTTCCCCTTCATCTGCTCTATGTGCGCGTTTTTTTTGCTCGCATTCTTTTTATGTTCGTCTCTCATTGT
The DNA here is from genome assembly GCA_013368315.1 of Tetrapyrgos nigripes. Taxonomy (NCBI): domain Eukaryota; kingdom Fungi; phylum Basidiomycota; class Agaricomycetes; order Agaricales; family Campanellaceae; genus Tetrapyrgos; species Tetrapyrgos nigripes. The sequence continues at coordinate 593,546 of JAACJM010000019.1, forward strand.
AATCCAGGCTATGTGTGCAATGGCAGCTCGCCATTCCAAGCAGCCGTCACTCTCCGGCGGCCGTTTTTCGGGCCAGCCTTTTGCAGATGAAGCTATCCGTTTGATGTTTGATGATGGAATTGGAGGTTGGTCGTCCAGTACTGGACAACATTTTGGCTATGCTCACTCATATGAAACAGAAGGCACACTAATCGTCCCCCCCACGTATCAGACGGCCCAAGCCCTTTGCATTCTCGTGATCCATGAAATCTTGGGAACAAAACAGAAACCACGCGGGAAAAAGGAAACTCCTCATCACTACTTTCCCTCTCTGCCCGTGCCTGGTGCCCACACATCAGAACTACCCTCCTTCTCTAGACAGGAAAGATTCAGGAGTAAGTAGGCATCTTAATTACCCGGTTCCGCACTCAATTTGTTTTCATAGCTTTGACGCTTCAACTACTGCAGAGGCTTAGCGTCCACGCGCCTGAACATCCGCTTCTCACACCTGTCCCCTCGCCACATTACATAGAACTTAACATCGAACGGGAATGCATACGGTACGTACCGCTTCTTTTCCTTGGACCTTCCCTTTACTGAGTCTCTTCAGACGCGTATTCTGGGTAATGTATGTGGTTGACTGCATGCGTGGAATGTATTACAAATGGGAGGGAAATATGCTTGGAGGAAGTGGTCGTGGTTACTCTGGACTAAGCTCACCTTCCCTAGTATATCCAACAATTCACTCACAGCCTCAGCCGGCGGTATCCTTATCAGGAGCCTCAGGATCCGCAGTAGCTTCGACATCAAGGCAGCCGTTGTCAAATCCATACCCGGTCCCTCTACCTTCTCCTGTACTACCTCCTGGGTCGTCTGACTGGAATATGAGCCTGCTGATGGCCAATGGGGGTATCATGGGTTTCAGCGAGTCAGATCTGAGGTTAAGGCTTCCCGCAGATGAAACGAGCTTTGAGATGGGAGTTGTCCATGAAATGTTACCTGGTTTGTGGCTCACAATCCTGCCTAATCATTGAATTAACCCGACTCTGCAGAATACCTTCACTTGGCGCCCACAAGAGCTCAATCACCGTCTGAGCTGGCTCACATGATCCGCGTGCTCACCATCTACTCCAAGGTCGAATGGACGTTGGATTATGTGGCCGATCCTTTGCCACACATTCGTGCCGATGCCCGTTACATGCTCAGTGAATGTGAGAAGCTCTTGCATGCATGGGCAGAGTCCCTGCCTCAAGAACTCCGTTTCACAGACCAAAATCTGAATGTTCAGCGCAGCATGCTAGAAACGTCGAGTAACACAGGAGCATGGTGTTTTGCGTTGACGCACGCACTGCATGCAAGTTGTGTGTTAGCGTTGGGAGTGTACAATCGTTTCCTGGAGGTAGAGAGTGGAAAGGATAACGGACCAGGGAGTGATGTGGCAATGGCTGAGGTGAAAGATGTACAGTGGGCATCGGAGGTCTTTGACTCCATCTTGGACATGTTGGGCGAGAGGGCAAGGAATAGTATTCTCCGTAAGTGATTGGTCCCTCTTTGTAGCATTTCCACTTGCTTAATGGTTGTCCTAGTCGGAGCCGTTGTGTGGCCAATAATCCGATACACTCAACGTGAGGATAAAAAGGTTGAACAATTGCTCAGAGATTTCGAGGATTTCACTGGAGTGAGATTGGATCAAGTCGCCGGTGCCAAGTGGACGCCTGGAAGCCCAAAGCTAACGGAAAAAATTTCCTGGCAGCCTGATCATAAAGTTGAGTCTGCGGCGTCCAATGCAGACCCAGCCCCCATTCCAAGGTCAACGCCAGGTCCTGCCTCCATCTCCAACATGCTTGTCAATGGTCACCAAGGCTCTGCATCTCCAAAACCCTCCAATATGGATCCGATCGGCGAGAGTATCTGCCCCAACGGCGTCACTTCGTTTCGTCGCTCTTCTACGAACATCGATGCCCATAGATCTGAAGCTTCGAATAATTTCCTTCCTTCACTCAAATCTAGTGGGTTATTAGATTGGAGTAATGATAGCAAGAGCTCGAGCTGGAATCCGCCTAGCGTTTTAAACATACCCAGTGTATCTGGGCAGCCTGTGTATCCACTGAACGACGTGCCTGCTTCAAATGCGGTGCCCACACAGGCCAGGCCCCAGTCGTCACAGGCACAAGCAACAGCACAACAACCGAGCTCAACGGCAGACGCACCTCAGGCAGGTGGGCGAGTGGGATTATCGTGGATGATGAACGGATGATGGAGGCTGAACAGCTTTGACAGTGTATGTGCCCTGCGTATATAACTTATCCTAAGATTGCGATTGAGCCATCCCGAGGACAGCTCAGATAATTTTACATACAGAAAGTGTACATATTATACGTAGATTATCCCTACAACTTTGCAATGGCACCGTCCTGAAGTAGTATTTTACATTCTCTTTCCCCGAGTCCATATTCTTGAAGTATTTCCTTAGTATGTTTCCCTGACTGAAGGGTAGTCTGAGATGTATCGATTCTGTCCGAGCCGGAGATAGTTGGATGGGGTACAGGGATATTGGAGCCCAATAAAGCACTGGCTTCGTTGGGCTTGAGGACCGGTACTACGCAGGCGTCAGTTTCTGAAGGAAACACGTTAGTAGTGAAACAACGAAGAGAAAGGCATTACTGAGATTACCATGGAATATCTTCCCCCATTCGTCTCTTGACTTTGTCAAAAACCCTTTTTCAATGTATTGTCTGAGTTTTGGCCATTCATCCAGAACAAATTGCGTCTCTGGCGTTGGTATCCATCCAAATGCACTCTTGAACTCTGCTGAGAGTGACTTGTTGAAGAGTTCGACGAAATTTTTGAAGAACTGAGGTTCAAGACAACCGATCGATACGTGACCGCCGTCTTTGCAAGGATAGACATTATAAAAAGGTGATCCTCCATCTAGAAGATTGTGACCTCGTTCCTGACCGAACGAGCGTGGTGGATCGCGTTGGACGTCTATGAGTGGGAAAGACGAGACGTATCTCGCGCCAGAGACCTGAAAAAGAATATCATAATATGAAGATTGGTTCAGAATGATTCCTTACCATATCGGCGTCAACGATTTGACCCTTGTTAGTGCGACCACGATCTAACAATGCTAGAATGATGCCAAGAGCACACGACATTCCTCCACCAGCAAAGTCGGCCAACAAGTTGATAGGGAAACCTGGTCTGTCTGACGTTCCAGGAAGCATCTATGGAAATGTGAACATATCGTAAATGAGTTTGGCGGCATACTTACGGAGAGGATACCGCTGAGAGCGAGGTAGTTGATGTCATGACCAGCCATGGACTTTTGCGGGCCTACATTCTCAGTCTAGCGAGGGAAAGACATTCAAGTTGCAGTGTACACACCGGTTCGAGGAAACCTGAAATATGGGTGAGCACTGGACAAGCAGAAAGTGCAGTGAAGGTCTGTACCCAATCATGCGTGCATAAATGAGCTTCTCGTTCAATCCTTTTTGGCCATTTCCACCAAGGAATACTTCTGGACCCAAACCCAATCTTTCCATGACGCCAGGCCTGAATGGGTCAACGAGTACATCGGCAGAAGATATCATCTTCTTTAGGATTTGCAGTCCGCTTGGGACTTTCGGGTTGATGGCCAAGGAGCGTTTGTTGCGACAGAGAAGGTCATTACTTGAACTCGAAGGCTTATCAATACGTATGACAGACGCTCCGTTGTCCGCAAGTATGAGACCTGCGAATGGGCCTGGGGCTAGGCCAGCAAACTGGCGGGCTAGTTAATGCTGAGCATTGCAAACCAGACGAGTAAGTACCTCGATAACTTTGACACCTGTAAGAGCCATTGGGTAGAGTTGAAACTTGAAAAGATCTAAATACCCCACATTTAAGTATTGAGAATTGCCGGTTTACGCGTTTACGATTTACCGAACCGGACATTCGATTTCGTCATTGGTTCGCGTCCAGGTGACTTCCTTGTGACCTACTGTCAGCGACAAACTTTCCGACGTTACAGCATGAGGCGTCGGTCTGGAAACTTCAACGCTCGTTCCGAGAACTACTCTGTACGCCTAGTCCCGCGAGAAGAACAGTCTGAACGTCTGGACATTCCCGCCCATTCTGAAGATCTAGGCTACACTCCCGACGATGCCGGACACGCAAGTCCTCCCTGCATGTCCCGCTCAAGCACTCTCGATTCCGGAAACACCCTCGTTTCGTCCAGTGTTCCTGACAAAGTATTGCACTGGAGCAAGTTCCCGAAGCCATGCAATCTGAAGCGTCCTAGCATCTCACAGAAGCACGTCACCGGGATTGGGATGGCCAGGGCAGCAGCAAATGCCATGCAAGAGGGTCGTGGTCTTGGGTTTAATGGAGCCGGGAAGTGGACAGGATCCAAGTGGTGCTTGGTTTTTTCCGTGATATCAGTTTTTGTCTATGGGACTGTCGCTCTCGTCCTCGCTGTTTTGACATGGTTCAGAGGTCAATTTTTGGTTATCTCTCTTCGCTGCGCAAGTTTGCTGATGTTTCGCTCCAGCATGGGATCATGCCGATGTTATCCTCGTTGTGGACTTTGATATCATAGTCCTCCTCACCCTTTCTGCTGTACTTCTCCTGTTCACGTCTCTTTTTGGACTCACCGGAACACTTTTGAACTCCCGACCCATACTCGCAATCTACACCCTGTTGCTATGGCCTTCATTGATATCTATGCTCGCCGTAGGGTACATTTCATTCAAGCGCTACGATTTCAGACTCGACAAAAAGCTAAATCTTTACTGGAGCGAATACTTCACACCCCTCGGCCGACTCATGATCCAGAACTCTTTGCGTTGCTGCGGTTATTACAACCCTCTTCATTCGGCGACTCTGAGCAGCAAGTGTTACCCGCGTACAAGACTCCCCGGCTGTAAAGGGAAGCTGTTCCGGTTCGAAAAGGACAATCTCGGAAGGATTTGGGCAGCCACTTTTTCTGTCGTTCCGCTTCATCTTCTTGTGATGATTGTAGCCTTGCTGTGCTCCAATCATGTTTCAAGAACGTTTGGCAAGGGCTTGATGCCGAGAGCGTACAGACTCAACCAGATTGATCTACATCAGGATGCAGAGAAGATTGAGAATGAGCTCAGGAAGGCAGGAGTGAATAAAGTGAGGCGACCAGAGTGGACCAGGGCTTCGTCGAGTGCTACTTTGAAGGAGGATAGAATGCCACTGTTGAAATGATTAGGATGCAGCGGGCCTTCAAACTAGATTTCTTCGTTTGAGTCTCAGCACTCCATAATAAACTTTTTCCAAGCAGATATTCCCCATGAAGGATGCGTACGTCATCACAATTTGCTTGTCTTTCGATTCTTGTTTCGAAAAGTCTTATGACCCCGTCGCGTCTGCATGCTCAGCCTCTAAGGCCCTTATGACGGGACGAACGTGACAGATGAAGTCGGTCCGGTTTATGTTGTTGAAGGATATATAAACCGCTCCTAATTTTTGAGGTGAGTTCTCGAGTTACGATCATGCTCTCCAAGTCGGCTGTCTTTCGTCTTTTGTTTCTCGATGCTTTTGCTGCTCTTTCGTCCGCTGCATTGACTAGCTTGACCCTTCCAGGACCTGCTACGCTTCCAGCCGATGCCTCGCCCCCTCTGCATCCTTCGCTGGCGAGTTTCAGTATCGAAACAGCATTTTTTATCGACTATACTGGCAATATATCATCACCAAATATTCTGACCAAGAATCTCCTCGAGAATCTGAAGAACAGGACTGGGGTGCCAGCAGAAATTCGCATTGGAGGTATGACTCGACCATTTTGTATATATCTTTTGCTCATAGAACCTCAGGTATTACTGCTGATTCTACGTACTGGGACGCGTCTTTGGACACCCCGATATTCAATTTCATTGATGACACTGGGGCACTACAGAATACCACGATTGGCCCACAGTTCTGGGACGTAGTAAGGGAGCTACTGCCTGAAGGGACCAAAATCACTGTCAACTTGGTAGGCTATGTTCTCCCTCATCCTGGGCAAATTAATCATGCTTCATTTGATAGAATCTACAAGACCTCAACTTTACTGGTGCGTTGGAGGTTGCGAGGTCCGCAGTGGAAGGATTGCCAGCTGGACAGTTAGTGGCACTCGAAATAGGAAATGAGCCAGGTGAGCTGCTTGAGTCCCTTTGCAGGACTCTTCTCAAGATTATCCAGATCACTACCTTTCATTCACTCCACAGAATTATACTGGGATATGGAGGCCCTGGTCTGTAAACGTGTCGGACGCCTTGAACCTGCCAAAGCCCTTCTTTCAGCTTGGAGCAACTGCAGAAGACCCTCTATTTCCGTTCAATACCCCAACTGCAAATAGACAACTCGACTGCGTGAGCGCGTTGGCTGCAGGTGCAAATGATGATGGAACAGTGAAGTATTGTTCCGAGCATACGTATCAATATTCGGTGCGTATGACGGATGACTAGTTGGAGACTTGGAATGACCTT